>CAWUFW010003952.1:0-1200000 GCA_963921515.1 Calotriton arnoldi | reverse complement strand
ATATAGGGAGGTGCCTCAGAAGGGGGTTGGTTACAGCCCTTTTGAACTTCTGTTTGGCCACCCTGTCAGGGGTCCACTGTGCTTGGTGAAGGAAGGATGGGAGTTACCTCTCAAGCCCCCAAAGCAAGACATAGTGGACTATGTACTTGGTCTCCGCTCCCGGATGGCTGAGTATATGAAAAAGGCAACCAAAAACCTTGAGGCTAGCCAGGAACTTCAAAAGGCCTGGCATGACCAAAAGGCTGTTCTGACTGTTTACCAGCCAGGACCGAAGGTGTGGGTGTTGGAGCCAGTGGCCCCAGCAGCTCTCCAGGACAAATGGAGTGGACCCCACACTATTGTTGAGCAGAAGGGTGAGGTTACCTACTTAGTAGACCTAGGAACACCCAGGAGTCCCCACAGGGTTCTCCATGTCAACAGGTTAAAACCGTATGTGGACAGGGCAGACATGGGCTTGCTCATGGCTACTGATGAAGGGCAGGAGGAAGAGAGTGACCCACTCCCTGACCTGCTCTCACAGAACCCTGACGATGGGTCAGTAGATGGTGTAGCCTTGGCAGGCAGCCTCACTACCCAGCAACAAACTGATTGTAGACAGGTGCTCAATCAGTTTAGACACATGTTTTCACTGACACCCAGTCAGACCACCTGGTGCACTCATGAAGTGGACACTGGGGACAGTCTGCCTATTAAAAATAAGATTTATAGGCAACCTGACCATGTCAGGGACTGTATCAGGACTGAAGTCCAGAAAATGTTGGAATTGGGAGTTATTGAACCCTCAGATAGCCCTTGGGCTAGTCCAGTGGTCCTTGTGCCAAAACCTCACACCAGTGGTGGAAAAAGAGAGATGAGGTTTTGTGTGGACTACAGGGGTCTCAATGCAGTCACTAGGACTGATGCCCATCCAATACCAAGGGCAGATGAGCTCACAGATACTTTGGCCTCAGCCAAATATCTCAGCACATTTGACTTGACAGCTGGCTACTGGCAGATCAGACTAGCTGATACTGCAAAGCCCAAAACAGCATTCTCAACCCCTAGTGGGCATTATCAATTTGTGGTGATGCCCTTTGGTCTGAAGAATGCACCTGCCACTTTCCAGAGGTTGGTGAATACAGTTCTCACAGGTCTGGAAGCCTATAGTGCAGCATATCTAGATGATATTGCTGTCTTTAGCTCCACCTGGGAGGATCACCTGGTCCACCTCAGGAATGTTTTACAGGCCCTGCAAAAGGCAGGCCTGACTATCAAGGCCACTAAGTGCCAGATAGGGCAGAGTCAGGTTGTGTACCTGGGCCACCTTGTGGGTGGAGGCCAGGTTCAACCTTTGCAGAGCAAGATCCAGACTATCATGGACTGGACTGCTCCCACTACCCAGACTCAGGTGAGAGCCTTCTTAGGCCTGACTGGGTACTATAGGAGATTTGTCAAGGGTATGGATCAATAGTGACACCCCTGAATGACTTAACTTCTAAGAAAATGCCCAAAAAGGTTCAGTGGACAGCTAGCTTTTTGGGATTCAGAGTTTAGAGAGTTTGTAGGAGAGTAGGATCTGCTTCACATGGGTACCCCCACTTTTTACTGATGCTTCACTGTTTTTTGACATTAGTCTGGCTGGGGCCCTGCTAATCAGAACCCCAGCCTAGCTGCTTCCTCTCTAAAATGGTTTCCATGTGCCTTAGGCACATCACTGATTGGAATCTGGAGTGCCCTTATAAGTCCCTAGTATATGGTATACTATGTACCAAGGGCATTGGTACCTCAGAGGCCTACCAGGGGCTGCAGCATGTATTATGCCACCCCTGGAAGGCCATCCAAACTGACACCACAGGTCTGCTACTGCAGCCTGGGTAAGGTGGTGCATGCACCCCTTACTGTGATATAGGTTACCTATATCACTAAATACATACACACATATAAACCTATAAGTCACTCCTATGGCAGGCCTTATCAATCCTGAAGGCAGAGTGCGTGGTTCCTATGTGAGAGGGTGCCCCTGCATGAGCAGGGCCCCTCTCCAGCATTCGGAGACCCTTCTCTGATGCTGTTTGTAGTGCAGCCTGACCATATACTCTTAAGCGCATTATAACCTCGCGTTAAATGCTAACTTTGGAATGGCTGCACCTAAACATGTCGTGTTTGGTGTCAAACATCTTGGAATACTACCCCTCCGCCAATTCTGGCAGCGGGGGTAGCATTCCACCCTTCTAGAGGGAAAGACATGTTAACTCTGGCTAGCCCGGTAACTTCTTTCTAAAGCCCTGGCATCACAAAATGGATGCTGCTGCCACAGACACGAGTCTGGCCTCCTGCTGCTGGACGAAACTCCGGCAGGGGAGGCCTGGACAATAGGTTTCCTGTCCCAGGGAGGTGTGACCACCTCCCCAGACAGGATAATGTGTATTGGGGCTGGGCGGGAGCACTTTCGGGTGCTTTGAAGTCCTGCACTGGGGGCACATTTGGTGTCCATGTGCATACCCCAGTTCAAACCGGATCAGGGGCTTGCAGCCCCTGCTTTGGCGCGAACTGGACAAAGGGAAAGGGGTGTAGCCACCCCTCTGCCCTGACCCACCCATAGGTGGGGCCACAGAGTAGTCCAACCCTAAACTTGGTATAAGTATAGGAACCCAGTCCTTTGGACTTTAGATTATCCCTGGACGAAACTCTGAAACAGAATCCTGGACCTTCGACGCTCTACTAAAGACTAGAGGACAGAAGAATCTCCCTTGGGGTCAAGGAGTGACTCCCTGCTTGGCAGGCACCAAAGAAGCAATTGTCCGGTCTGCATCGCCTAAGCTCCCGTCGGATGCCGAAGTCTTTGCATCACCAGAGGTGGATTTCCAGACTTCCCCGAGGCTTCCCTGAGTCCCCAGCAAAGCTGAGGCCCGTAGCTGTCGTGGGTAACGTGGAACCGTGACCCCTGGACACCGCACGCATTTGCTAGTGCATCCTCTTCTAGGTCTCCCACGAAGTCGTGCTTTGGGCTCTGAGCAGCGCTAGCCTCCAGCACCCACTGCACCGAATATCTCTGTCCTCCACTCCACGAGTGTCCTGTGAGCCAGATCCACGTGCGACGTCTCGAGTCTCCTTCGCGGTCGCTAGCCCATTGGCTAGTAGCCCTTCACGAAGGCCAATCCATTTCTTCTTGGGCACCCTGGTTGCTCCAGGCCTGCCCTCACTTACCTTCGCTGGGTGAGTTCCCCAGACCTTGCTGGTCTGCACCATCGACGATCTTCATCTTCATCAAGACTTGCCGTTGCCAAGGCTTGTTGGGTCCAATCCGGTCGCCGATGCCTCAGCACTCGACAAACATTGTGTAACAGCCCGAATCCTGCTCCTGGTTGCCGACAATGCCTCCTGGACCTCGTGGCTGAAGAGTCAAGATGACTGTCAATGCACCTGAAGCACTCGACATCGGTGGGCATCTGTCCATCGCCTTCCTGGTCACTGGCTAGTGACCCAGACTCTGTCCCCTCTGCTTTCAGGTTCTTCAGATCTCCGATCCACTCTTGGATCCACCCGGACACTTTCCACTTGGTCGCCAGCAGCACTTTGCAGCAGATCGCCATTCAAATCGACGACGAAACCCGACCCCGAAAGGCACCTATGCACCCGGCTTCCCTGGGTGAGGTAACACGAGTACTCCGGTGCTCCCGTGGGTAGAGACTCTAGAACGACCTAGTTCTCAAAGGGTTTGCTCCAAGTCCTCCTTTAAGTGTCCCTTTTCTTTAATTTCCTGATCGCGACTTTCTCCATAGAAGTTAACGGCGTATCGCGGTTGTGTATTTACACTGCACGCGTCCCCCGTGGGTCCCCTGTGTCACTACCTTGGGTGGTTCCTTGTGGTCCAAGCACTTCTAGAGGCTCGAAGTGGATTTCATGGATGGAACATTTTGAACAACCTTTTAAATTAGAGACTCAGCTGAATTTGTGACTGTTTGTGTGGCTTTTTTCAACTAGCAGGTGCTTCATCGGACTCATTAAAGAACTGTGTGTACGTAGTGAATCGGGATTTGTATTGATATATTGTTATGTAAAATATTTCTTTTCAATGAGTATTTTCATGTTATGATTTCAACATAGGTGGGTTTACAGGGGGTGGGAGCACGAGTGTTTCTTGGTCCAGTTCGGTTTTTCGTACGTCAGTGGAGTGCATTTTGGGATTCAGAGTTTAGAGAGTTTTTTTAAAAAAAAATAGGAGCACAGCTATAGGAGGGATAGGTCACGGGGTCAGGATGAATTCTTGAATCAGCAAGAGTGACTGGGCACGCATGGGAGAGCACACCTTAAATAACGGATCTAGCGGCAGAGAAAGAGAACATGAGATCGTTGAACTTGAAGTGAAGTGGATAAGGAAGTTAGATTGCCGGTTATGGCTCTTATGAGGTAAGGGGTTGAAGTTTGGATTTTTCGTTTGGGACACAGTGAGGTAGGTTGGGAAAGGGATGTGGGGTTTAGTTACTGGGGCAAGAGTGGAAATTGATAGTGGGCAGAGGGGTTCACACTGGTAAATGGGAAGTTTAACAGGGATTGGTGACATTAGCACTAGCACTTTTTTTCACACATAGATGTCGTTTTTGGTGGGGAGGATGCAGTAGGATGGGGAAGTTGTTTAAGTTCGAGCACTCGTATGTTGTTTATTGATGAGGTAGGGGTTGGGAGAGTGAGTTGTTGAGGGTGGTGGCATTGGGTTAGCAAGTATTTTGTTGAATGTAGCATGGTAGCATTGAACAGTCAATTGAGCCGTGTTTCTATTTGTTTCAGTAACCCCTGAAGAAGAGCCTTCTGGCTCGAAATGCATTGGGTAATTAGATGAGCCCATTTTGTGAAGTATGGTTGACCTCACGTGCCACTGTGAAAAGCCTGGATGGGCAGCAGGAGGCATATGAAATTGTTGAATAAAGAATTTAAGGGCAACCTCGCTGTATTCGTGATGATTAAATAAGCAGGAAAAGTGATGACATAATGGAATGGAAAAAGAGTACTTTGAATACAAAGAAAAAATGGATAACGGATCATGGTTTACTTTGAGGAATTATTCCTTATTCTGCAGTGCGACAGTCGGGTGCGCAAGTGATGCACCCTTTGGGTGATTTTATATGAGCTGTGACACGGGACGGTTCACAGCCACTGTTTGCACGCACTACAAAGAAAACATCTTATGGACTAAATAATGTAATTAATTAAGGGAAGGAGTGCATCTTCATATCTATCTGTTATTTGCTTTGCAATTTATCGTCCCAATATGTGTTTTGCACCCCACGGAGTAGTAAAGTTGGTTCATTCAAAAATTAAGATAAAGAATCATCATCATGGAGAGAGCGGAAGAACGGCATACTCGAAGTGGATTTCATGGATGGAACATTTTGAACAACCTTTTAAATTAGAGTCTCAGCTGAATTTGTGACTGTTTGTGTGGTTTTTTCAACTAGCACGTGCTTCATCGGACTCATTAATGAACTGTGTGTACGTAGTAAATCGGGATTTGTATTGATATATTGTTATGTAAAATATTTCTTTTCAATGAGCATTTTTTCTTTTATGATTGTAACATAGGTGGGTTTACAGGGGGTGGGAGCACAAGTGTTTCTTGGTCCAGTTCGGTTTTTCATACGTCAGGGGAGTGCATTTTGGGATTCAGAGTTTAAAAAAAAAAAAAATAGGAGCACAGCTATAGGAGGGATAGGTCACGGGATCAGGATGAATTCTTGAATCAGCAAGAGTGACTGGGCACGCATGGGAGAGCACACCTTAAATAACGGATCTAGCGGCAGAGAAAGAGAACTTGAGATCATTGAACTTGAAGTGAAGTGGATAAGGAAGTTAGATTGCCGGTTATGGCTCTTATGAGGTAATGGGTTGAAGTTTGGATTTTTTGTTTGGGACACAGCGAGGTAGGTTGGGAAAGGGATGTGAGGTTTAGTTACTGTTGCAACAGTGGAAATTGATGGTGGGCAGAGGGGTTCACACTGGTAAATGGGAAGTTTAACAGGGGATTGGTGACATTAGCACTAGCACTTTTTTTCACACATAGATGTAGTTTTTTGGTGGGGAGGATGCAGTAGGATGGGGAAGTTGTTTAAGTTCGAGCACTCGTATGTTGTTTATTGATGAGGTAGGGGTTGGGAGAGTGAGTTGTTGAGGGTGGTGGCATTGGGTTAGCGAGTATTTTGTTGAATGTAGCATGGTAGCATTGAGCAGTCAATTGAGCCGTGTTTCTATTTGTTTCAGTAACCCCTGAAGAAGAGCCTTCTGGCTCGAAATGCATTGGGTAATTAAATGAGCCCATTTTGTGAAGTATGGTTGACCTCACGTGCCGCTCTGAAAAGCCTGGATGGGCAGCAGGAGGCATATGAAATTGTTGAATAAAGAATTTAAGGGCAACATCGCTGTCTTCGTGATGATTAAATAAGCAGGAAAAGTGATGACATAATGGAATGGAAAAAGAGTACTTTGAATACAAAGAAAAAATGGATAACGGATCATGGTTTACTTTGAGGAATTATTCCTTATTCTGCAGTGAGACAGTTGGGTGCGCAAGTGATGCACCCTTTGGGTGATTTTATATGAGCTGTGACACGGGACGGTTCACAGCCACTGTTCGCACGCACTACAAAGAAAACATCTTATGGACTAAATAATGTAATTAATTAAGGGAAGGAGTGCATCTTCATATCTATCTGTTATTTGCTTTGCAATCTATCGTCCCAATATGTGTTTTGCACTCCACGGAGTAGTAAAGTTGGTTCATTCAAAAATTAAGATAAAGAATCATCATGATGGAGAGAGCGGAAGAACGGCATACTCGAAGTGGATTTCATGGAGGGAACATTTTGAACAACCTTTTAAATTAGAGACTCAGCTGAATTTGTGACTGTTTGTTTGGTTTTTTCAACTAGCACGTGCTTCATCGGACTCATTAATGAACTGTGTGTACGTAGTAAATCGGGAATTGTATTGATATATTGTTATGTAAAATATTTATTTTCAATTAGTATTTTCATTTTATGATTTCAACATAGGTGGGTTAACAGGGGTGGGAGCACGAGTGTTTCTTGGTCCAGTTCGGTTTTTCATACGTCAGGGGAGTGCATTTTGGGATTCAGAGTTTGGAGAGTTTTTTTTAAAAAAATAGGAGCACAGCTATAGGAGGGATAGGTCACGGGGTCAGGATGAATTCTTGAATCAGCAAGAGTGACTGGGCACACGTGGGAGAGCACACCTTAAATAACGGCTCTAGCAGCAGAGAAAGAGAACATGAGATCATTGAACTTGAAGTGAAGTGGATAAGGAAGTTAGATTGCCGGTTATGGCTCTTAAGAGGTAATGGGTTGAATTTTGGATTTTTCGTTTGGGACACGGTGAGGTAGGTTGGGAAAGGGATGTGTGGTTTAGTTACTGGGGCAACAGTGGAAATTGATAGTGGGCAGAGGGGTTCACACTGGTAAATGGGAAGTTTAACAGGGGATTGGTGACATTAGCACTAGCACTTTTTTTCACACATAGATGTAGTTTTATGGTGGGGAGGATGTGGTAGGATGGGGAGGTTGTTTAAGTTCGAGCACTCGTATGTTGTTTAATGATGAGGTAGTGGTTGGGAGAGTGAGTTGTTGAGGGTGGTGGCATTGGGTTAGCGAGTATTTTGTTGAATGTAGCATGGTAACATTGAGCAGTCAATTGAGCCGTGTTTCTTTTTGTTTCAGTACCCCCTGAAGAAGAGCCTTCTGGCTCGAAATGCATTGGGTAATTAGATGAGCCCATTTTTTGAAGTATGGTTGACCTCACGTGCCGTTGTGAAAAGCCTGGATGGGCAGCAGGAGGCATTTGAAATTGTTAAATAAAGAATTCAAGGGCAACATCGCTGTCTCCGTGATGATTAAATAAGGAGGAAAAGTGATGACATAATGGAATGGAAAAAGAGAACTTTGAATACAAAGAAAAAATGGATAACGGATCATGGTTTACTTTGAGGAATTATTCCTTATTCTGCAGTGCGACAGTTGGGTGCGCAAGTGATGCACCCTTTGGGTGATTTTATATGAGCTGTGACACGGGACGGTTCACAGCCACTGTTCGCACGCACTACAAAGAAAACATTTTATGGACTAAATAATGTAATTAATTAAGGGAAGGAGTGCATCTTCATATCGATCTGTTATTTGCTTTGCAATCTATCGTCCCAATATGTGTTTTGCACCCCACGGAGTAGTAAAGTTGGTTCATTCAAAAATTAAGATAAAGAATCAGCATCAAGGAGAGAGCGGAAGAACGGCATTCTCGAAGTGGATTTCATGGATGGAACATTTTGAACAACCTTTTAAATTCGAGACTCAGCTGAATTTGTGACTGTTTGTGTGTTTTTTTTCAACTAGCATGTGCTTCATCGGACTCATTAAAGAACTGTGTGTACGTAGTGAATCGGGAATTGTATTGATATATTGTTATGTAAAATATTTCTTTTCAATGAGTATTTTCATTTTATGATTTCAACATAGGTGGGTTTACAGGGGGTGGGAGCACGAGTGTTTCTTGGTCC
Organism: Calotriton arnoldi; assembly: GCA_963921515.1. Taxonomy (NCBI): domain Eukaryota; kingdom Metazoa; phylum Chordata; class Amphibia; order Caudata; family Salamandridae; genus Calotriton; species Calotriton arnoldi. The sequence continues at coordinate 1,191,461 of CAWUFW010003952.1, read as the reverse complement.
AGTTCGGTTTTTCGTACATCAGTGGAGTGCATTTTGGGATTCAGAGTTTAGAGAGTTTTTCTTTTAAAAATAGGAGCACAGCTATAGGAGGGATAGGTCACGGGGTCAGGATGAATTCTTGAATCAGCAAGAGTGACTGGGCACGCATGGGAGAGCACACCTTAAATAACGGATCTAGCGGCAGAGAAAGAGAACATGAGATCGTTGAACTTGAAGTGAAGTGGATAAGGAAGTTAGATTGCCAGTTATGGCTCTTATGAGGTAATGGGTTGAAGTTTGGATTTTTCGTTTGGGACACAGCAAGGTAGGTTGGGAAAGGGATGTGGGGTTTAGTTACTGGGGCAAGAGTGGAAATTGATAGTGGACAGAGGGGTTCACACTGGTAAATGGGAAGTTTAACAGGGGATTGGTGACATTAGCACTAGCACTTTTTGTTCACACATAGATGTAGTTTTTTGGTGGGGAGGATGCAGTAGGATGGGGAAGTTGTTTAAGTTCGAACACTCGTATATTGTTTATTGATGAGATAGGGGTTGGGAGAGTGAGTTGTTGAGGGTGGTGGCATTGGGTTAGCGAGTATTTTGTTGAATGTAGCATGGTAGCATTGAACAGTCAATTGAGCCGTGTTTCTATTTGTTTCAGTAACCCCTGAAGAAGAGCCTTCTGGCTCGAAATGCATTGGGTAATTAGATGAGCCCATTTTGTGAAGTATGGTTGACCTCACGTGCCGCTGTGAAAAGCCTGGATGGGCAGCAGGAGGCATATGAAATTGTTGAATAAAGAATTCAAGGGCAACATCGCTGTCTCCGTGATGATTAAATAAGCAGGAAAAGTGATGACATAATGGAATGGAAAAAGAGTACTTTGAATACAAAGAAAAAATGGATAACGGATCATGGTTTACTTTGAGGAATTATTCCTTATTCTGCAGTGCGACAGTTGGGTGCGCAAGTGATGCACCCTTTGGGTGATTTTATATGAGCTGTGACACGGGACGGTTCACAGCCACTGTTCGCACGCACTACAAAGAAAACATTTTATGGACTAAATAATGTAATTAATTAAGGGAAGGAGTGCATCTTCATATCGATCTGTTATTTGCTTTGCAATCTATCGTCCCAATATGTGTTTTGCACCCCACGGAGTAGTAAAGTTGGTTCATTCAAAAATTAAGATAAAGAATCATCATCAAGGAGAGAGCGGAAGAACGGCATACTCGAAGTGGATTTCATGGATGGAACATTTTGAACAACCTTTTAAATTCGAGACTCAGCTGAATTTGTGACTGTTTGTGTGGTTTTTTTCAACTAGCACGTGCTTCATCGGACTCATTAAAGAACTGTGTGTACGTAGTGAATCGGGAATTGTATTGATATATTGTTATGTAAAATATTTCTTTTCAATGAGTATTTTCATTTTATGATTTCAACATAGGTGGGTTTACAGGGGGTGGGAGCACGAGTGTTTCTTGGTCAAGTTCGGTTTTTCGTACGTCAGTGGAGTGCATTTTGGGATTCAGAGTTTAGAGAGTTTTAAAAAAAAAATAGGAGCACAGCTATAGGAGGGATAGGTCACGGGGTCAGGATAAATTCTTGAATCAGCAAGAGTGACTGGACACGCATGGGAGAGCACACCTTAAATAACGGATCTAGCGGCAGAGAAAGAGAATATGAGATCGTTGAACTTGAAGTGAAGTGGATAAGGAAGTTAGATTGCCAGTTATGGCTCTTATGAGGTAATGGGTTGAAGTTTGGATTTTTCGTTTGGGACACAGCGAGGTAGGTTGGGAAAGGGATGTGGGGTTTAGTTACTGGGGCAAGAGTGGAAATTGATAGTGGACAGAGGGGTTCACACTGGTAAATGGGAAGTTTAACAGGGGATTGGTGACATTAGCACTAGCACTTTTTGTTCACACATAGATGTAGTTTTTTGGTGGGGAGGATGCAGTAGGATGGGGAAGTTGTTTAAGTTCGAACACTCGTATATTGTTTATTGATGAGGTAGGGGTTGGGAGAGTGAGTTGTTGAGGGTGGTGGCATTGGGTTAGCGAGTATTTTGTTGAATGTAGCATGGTAGCATTGAACAGTCAATTGAGCCGTGTTTCTATTTGTTTCAGTAACCCCTGAAGAAGAGCCTTCTGGCTCGAAATGCATTGGGTAATTAGATGAGCCCATTTTGTGAAGTATGGTTGACCTCACGTGCCGCTGTGAAAAGCCTGGATGGGCAGCAGGAGGCATATGAAATTGTTGAATAAAGAATTTAAGGGCAACATCGCTGTCTACGTGATGATTAAATAAGCAGGAAAAGTGATGACATAATGGAATGGAAAAAGAGTACTTTGAATACAAAGAAAAAATGGATAACGGATCATGGTTTACTTTGAGGAATTATTCCTGATTCTGCAGTGAGACAGTTGGGTGTGCAAGTGATGCACCCTTTGGGTGATTTTATATGAGCTGTGACACGGGACGGTTCACAGCCACTGTTCGCACGCATTACAAAGAAAACATGTTATGGACTAAATAATGTAATTAATTAAGGGAAGGAGTGCATCTTCATATCTATCTGTTATTTGCTTTGCAATCTATTGTCCCAATATGTGTTTTGCACCCCACGGAGTAGTAAAGTTGGTTCATTCAAAAATTAACATAAAGAATCATCATCACGGAGAGAGCGGAAGAACGACATACTCGAAGTGGATTTCATGGATGGAACATTTTGAACAACCTTTTAAATTAGAGACTCAGCTGAATTTGTGACTGTTTGTGTGGTTTTTTCAACTAGCACATGCTTCATCGGACTCATTAATGAACTGTGTGTACGTAGTGAATCGGGAATTGTATTGATATATTGTTATGTAAAATATTTCTTTTCAATGAGTATTTTCATTTTATGATTTCAACATAGGTGGGTTTACAGGGGGTGGGAGCACGAGTGTTTCTTGGTCCAGTTCGGTTTTTCGTACGTCAGTGGAGTGCATTTTGGGATTCAGAGTTTAGAGAGTTTTTTTTTTTTAAATAGGAGCACAGCTATAGGAGGGATAGGTCACGGGTCAGGATGAATTCTTGAATCAGCAAGAGTGAATGGGCACACGTGGGAGAGCACACCTTAAATAACGGATCTAGCGGCAGAGAAAGAGAACATGAGATCGTTGAACTTGAAGTGAAGTGGGTAAGGAAGATAGATTGCCGGTTATGGCTCTTATGAGGTAATGGGTTGAAGTTTGGATTTTTCATTTGGGACACAGCGAGGTAGGTTGGGAAAGGGATGTGGGGTTTAGTTACTGGGGCAACAGTGGAAATTGATAGTGGGCAGAGGGGTTCACACTGGTAAATGGGAAGTTTAACAGGGGATTGGTGACATTAGCACTAGCACTTTTTGTTCACACATAGATGTAGTTTTTTGGTGGGGAGGATGCAGTAGGATGGGGAAGTTGTTTAAGTTCGAGCACTCGTATGTTGTTTAATGATGAGGTAGGGGTTGGGAGAGTGAGTTGTTGAGGGTGGTGGCATTGGGTTAGTGAGTATTTTGTTGAATGTAGCATGGTAGCATTGAGCAGTCAATTGAGCCGTGTTTCTATTTGTTTCAGTAACTCCTGAAGAAGAGCCTTCTGGCTCGAAATGCATTGGGTAATTAGATGAGCCCATTTTTCGAAGTATGGTTGACTTCACGTGCCGCTGTGAAAAGCCTGGATGGGCAGCAGGAGGCATTTGAAATTGTTGAATAAAGAATTCAAGGGCAACATCACTGTCTCCGTGATGATTAAATAAGCAGGAAAAGTGATGACATAATGGAATGGAAAAAGAGTACTTTGAATACAAAGAAAAAATGGATAACGGATCATGGTTTACTTTGAGGAATTATTCCTTATTCTGCAGTGCGACAGTTGGGTGCGCAAGTGATGCACCCTTTGGGTGATTTTATATGAGCTGTGACACAGGACGGTTCACAGCCACTGTTCGCACGCCAGTGCTTAATTTGTGCCGGTGCTTTCCGGTGCTTAGCACCGGCACTTATACTTCAGGGCCGGGTCTATTGAATTTTTCTCCCTGGGCCCAGAAATTATTAAAAATAAATGTACGTACCTGTCCTGTTCCCAATTCCGCTCGGATGCCTGCCTGGTATGTCAGCAGAGAACGGCCCACCCAGGTCCAGGCATGATGACTGCATCACGTTAGTGATGTCAGCAGTGCACGCATGCCTTTACCAAAGAGCGTCGTCATGCTCCTTCCGTTTGGATAATTACAGCGGAGGGCGGGCTGATAGTGATGTGGGGCAAGGCAAGCTGGGAAAGTTCAGGACGTGCCTCCGAGGCCTGTTAGATGTGGTATTACTTCTGGTCATGCAGCTGTCCAGAGGCCCAGTTGAGACTACACGGAACAAACCGTGTTTCCAGTTTTTCAATGAACTCTCGGAGGCGCTTGTAACCTGTTAGCGGTTAGCAGGCCCGCACTGAGGAGGAATTTAATGCTTTGCTGCAGTTAGAGCCTTTTAACAGCGAAAGCAGCAAAACAATGCTGGAGGATTAATAATTCCCTATCCAGGAATTGAATTCAAGCAGCTGCAGGCACAAAAGGTAAGTTTGATGCAGTTCCCAAAAACTGTTGCCGAATGATTATGGAAGTCGGACGAACATGCAAGCACTGGTGAGATGAGAGCATGAAGATTCATAAATATGCGCGCGCCAAAACGAATTTCTGTACTCATACACTTTTCCTGTATATCCAAACCTTGCTTCGCTGACTTTCCCAGAAAACGTGCATACTGGCACCTTTGCCCAGCTGATCGCAGCCTCCTTTTGTAAAATCAGCAGCTAGTTCTTTTTAGCCCATCATGTACTCCCAGAAAAGATACCAACTGTCAAATAAAAAACCTAGCGCCGCTTCCTCTAAGAGCTCGCAACCGGCGCCTCCTGCTTTTCATCTCAAATATGCTTTAATGAAAGGGTGAGAGCAGCCGCAGTTTAGAAAAGACACCCTTCGATTTCCAAATGCACCCAAATGTGTACAGTTTTATAACTTGGCTGCAGCACTCTTTGAAAAGTGTTGTCTAAAGTGATATGAATGACGGGGTCAGTTGCTCGCAAATCAGCCATTCTCACAGCTTAGTTGAAGAGAGTTAGTTGAGGGCGTATGGTCTATTCAACGTTCCTGTTCGATTGCTTCCAGAACCGTGAGAGTGTAAAAGATGTCAAACTGCATTGACCATTGTTTTTATACAGGCAGTAGTTGGCAGTGCAGTGGTAGATGCATTGTTTTTGTATTAAACCTACCCTTCGTTTTTGAGATTCGTCTGTGCACAGGAGAGATGGCAGCAGCAAGCGACCCCCAACTTTTGTTATACCCTTTTTTTTCTTCACTTAAAATACCGAGGGTAGAGAGACTCCCAAACATGGGAGAGAAAGCGCTATGAAACCCAAACAAAGCCCCCAAGAATGATCACAATGTACCTGTATAGTGCCACAGCTACCCTGAAAGGGCGTCCTGTCGCTCTATACCATAAAGGTAAGAAGGGAGAGACCACTCTACAGGAATAACCAAGTCTTAATCTTTTTCCGAGCCGGACTGTCAGGAATGAACTGAGACCTGATGTCTGCAGGTTCTTTTCCTAAAAGTGCCTGGTGACTCATACAGAGAGCTCTAAGCACTGAGCGCTTTTGCACTGGGAACCTGTGAAGAGACTGAAGGTGTTCAGTCATATTGTAACGAGGAGGTATGCCTTCAGGAGGGATAGGTCACGGGGTCAGGATGAATTCTTGAATCAGCAAGAGTGACTGGGCACACGTGGGAGAGCACACCTTAAATAACGGATCTAGCGGCAGAGAAAGCGAACATGAGATCGTTGAACTTGAAGTGAAGTGGATAAGGAAGTTAGATTGCCGGTAATGGCTCTTAAGAGGTAATGGGTTGAAGTTTGGATTTTTCGTTTGGGACACGGCAAGGTAGGTTGGGAAAGAGATGTGGGGTTTAGTTACTGGGGCAACAGTGGAAATTGATAGTGGGCAGAGGGGTTCACACTGGTAAATGGGAAGTTTAACAGGGGATTGGTGACATTAGCACTAGCACTTTTTTTCACACATAGATGTAGTTTTTTGGTGGGGAGGATGCAGTAGGATGGGGAAGTTGTTTAAGTTCGAGCACTCGTATGTTGTTTAATGATGAGGTAGGGGTTGGGAGAATGAGTTATTGAGGGTGGTGGCATTGGGTTAGCGAGTATTTTGTTGAATGTAGCATGGTAGCATTGAGCAGTCAATTGAGCCGTGTTTCTATTTGTTTCAGTAACCCCTGAAGAAGAGCCTTCTGGCTCGAAATGCATTGGGTAATTAGATGAGCCCATTTTGTGAAGTATGGTTGACCTCACGTGCCGCTGTGAAAAGCCTGGATGGGCAGCAGGAGGCATATGAAATTGTTGAATAAAGAATTTAAGGGCAACATCGCTGTCTTCGTGATGATTAAATAAGCAGGAAAAGTGATGACATAATGGAATGGAAAAAGAGTACTTTGAATACAAAGAAAAAATGGATAACGGATCATGGTTTACTTTGAGGAATTATTCCTTATTCTGCAGTGCGACAGTTGGGTGCGCAAGTGATGCACCCTTTGGGTGATTTTATATGAGCTGTGACACGGGACGGTTCGCAGCCACTGTTCGCACGCACTACAAAGAAAACATCTTATGGACTAAATAATGTAATTAATTTAGGGAAGGAGTGCATCTTCATATCGATCTGTTATTTGCTTTGCAATCTATCGTCCCAATATGTGTTTTGCACCCCACGGAGTAGTAAAGTTGGTTCATTCAAAAATTAAGATAAAGAATCATCATCAAGGAGAGAGCGGAAAGAACGGCATACTCGAAGTGGATTTCATGGATGGAACATTTTGAACAACCTTTTAAATTAGAGACTCAGCTGAATTTGTGACTGTTTGTGTGGCTTTTTTCAACTAGCACGTGCTTCATCGGACTCATTAAAGAACTGTGTGTACGTAGTGAATCGGGAATTGTATTGATATATTGTTATGTAAAATATTTCTTTTCAATGAGTATTTTCATGTTATAATTTCAACATAGGTGGGTTTACAGGGGGTGGGAGCACGAGTGTTTCTTGGTCCAGTTCGGTTTTTCGTACGTCAGTGGAGTGCATTTTGGGATTCAGAGTTTAGAGAGTTTTTTTAAAAAAAAATAGGAGCACAGCTATAGGAGGGATAGGTCACGGGATCAGGATGAATTCTTGAATCAGCAAGAGTGACTGGGCACGCATGGGAGAGCACACCTTAAATAACGGATCTAGCGGCAGAGAAAGAGAACTTGAGATCGTTGAACTTGAAGTGAAGTGGATAAGGAAGTTAGATTGCCGGTTATGGCTCTTATGAGGTAATGGGTTGAAGTTTGGATTTTTCGTTTGGGACACAGCGAGGTAGGTTGGGAAAGGGATGTGGGGTTTAGTTACTGGGGCAACAGTGGAAATTGATAGTGGGCAGAGGGGTTCACACTGGTAAATGGGAAGTTTAACAGGGGATTGGTGACATTAGCACTAGCACTTTTTTTCACACATAGATGTAGTTTTTGGTGGGGAGGATGCAGTAGGATGGGGAAGTTGTTTAAGTTCGAGCACTCGTATGTTGTTTATTGATGAGGTAGGGGTTGGGAGAGTGAGTTGTTGAAGGTGGTGGCATTGGGTTAGCGAGTATTTTGTTGAATGTAGCATGGTAGCATTGAGCAGTCAATTGAGCCGTGTTTCTATTTGTTTCAGTAACCCCTGAAGAAGAGCCTTCTGGCTCGAAATGCATTGGGTAATTAAATGAGCCCATTTTGTGAAGTATGGTTGACCTCACGTGCCGCTGTGAAAAGCCTGGATGGGCAGCAGGAGGCATATGAAATTGTTGAATAAAGAATTTAAGGGCAACATCGCTGTCTTCGTGATGATTAAATAAGCAGGAAAAGTGATGACATAATGGAATGGAAAAAGAGTACTTTGAATACAAAGAAAAAATGGATAACGGATCATGGTTTACTTTGAGGGATTATTCCTTATTCTGCAGTGAGACAGTTGGGTGCGCAAGTGATGCACCCTTTGTGTCATTTTATATGAGCTGTGACACGGGACGGTTCACAGCCACTGTTCGCACGCACTACAAAGAAAACATCTTATGGACTAAATAATGTAATTAATTAAGGGAAGGAGTGCATCTTCATATCTATCTGTTATTTGCTTTGCAATCTATCGTCCCAATATGTGTTTTGCACCCCACGGAGTAGTAAAGTTGGTTCATTCAAAAATTAAGATAAAGAATCATCATGATGGAGAGAGCGGAAGAACGGCATACTCGAAGTGGATTTCATGGATGGAACATTTTGAACAACCTTTTAAATTAGAGACTCAGCTGAATTTGTGACTGTTTGTCTGGTTTTTTCAACTAGCACGTGCTTCATCGGACTCATTAATGAACTGTGTGTACGTAGTAAATCGGGAATTGTATTGATATATTGTTATGTAAAATATTTCTTTTCAATTAGTATTTTCATTTTATGATTTCAACATAGGTGGGTTAACAGGGGGTGGGAGCACGAGTGTTTCTTGGTCCAGTTCGGTTTTTCATACGTCAGGGGAGTGCATTTTGGGATTCAGAGTTTGGAGAGTTTTTAAAAAAAAAATAGGAGCACAGCTATAGGAGGGATAGGTCACGGGGTCAGGATGAATTCTTGAATCAGCAAGAGTGACTGGGCACACGTGGGAGAGCACACCTTAAATAACGGCTCTAGCGGCAGAGAAAGAGAACATGAGATCGTTGAACTTGAAGTGAAGTGGATAAGGAAGTTAGATTGCCGGTTATGGCTCTTAAGAGGTAATGGGTTGAATTTTGGATTTTTCGTTTGGGACACGGTGAGGTAGGTTGGGAAAGGGATGTGGGGTTTAGTTACTGGGGCAACAGTGGAAATTGATAGTGGGCAGAGGGGTTCACACTGGTAAATGGGAAGTTTAACAGGGGATTGGTGACATTAGCACTAGCACTTTTTTCACACATAGATGTAGTTTTATGGTGGGGAGGATGTGGTAGGATGGGGAAGTTGTTTAAGTTCGAGCACTCGTATGTTGTTTAATGATGAGGTAGTGGTTGGGAAAGTGAGTTGTTGAGGGTGGTGCCATTGGGTTAGCGAGTATTTTGTTGAATGTAGCATGGTAACATTGAGCAGTCAATTGAGCCGTGTTTCTTTTTGTTTCAGTAACCCCTGAAGAAGAGCCTTCTGGCTCGAAATGCATTGGGTAATTAGATGAGCCCATTTTTTGAAGTATGGTTGACCTCACGTGCCGTTGTGAAAAGCCTGGATGGGCAGCAGGAGGCATTTGAAATTGTTGAATAAAGAATTCAAGGGCAACATCGCTGTCTCCGTGATGATTAAATAAGCAGGAAAAGTGATGACATAATGGAATGGAAAAAGAGTACTTTGAATACAAAGAAAAAATGGATAACGGATCATGGTTTACTTTGAGGAATTATTCCTTATTCTGCAGTGCGACAGTTGGGTGCGCAAGTGATGCACCCTTTGGGTGATTTTATATGAGCTGTGACACGGGACGGTTCACAGCCACTGTTCGCACGCACTACAAAGAAAACATTTTATGGACTAAATAATGTAATTAATTAAGGGAAGGAGTGCATCTTCATATCGATCTGTTATTTGCTTTGCAATCTATCGTCCCAATATGTGTTTTGTACTCCCACGGAGTAGTAAAGTTGGTTCATTCAAAAATTAAGATAAAGAATCATCATCATGGAGAGAGCGGAAGAACGGCATACTCGAAGTGGATTTCATGGATGGAACATTTTGAACAACCTTTTAAATTAGAGACTCAGCTGAATTTGTGACTGTTTGTGTGGTTTTTTCAACTAGCACGTGCTTCATCGGACTCATTAAAGAACTGTGTGTACGTAGTGAATCGGGAATTGTATTGATATATTGTTATGTAAAATATTTCTTTTCAATGAGTATTTTCATTTTATGATTTCAACATAGGTGGGTTTACAGGGGTGGGAGCACGAGTGTTTCTTGGTCCAGTTCGGTTTTTCGTACGTCAGTGGAGTGCATTTTGGGATTCAGAGTTTAGAGAGTTTTTTTTTAAAAAATAGGAGCACAGCTATAGGAGGGATAGGTCACGGGGTCAGGATGAATTCTTGAATCAGCAAGAGTGACTGGGCACGCATGGGAGAGCACACCTTAAATAACGGATCTAGCGGCAGAGAAAGAGAACATGAGATCGTTGAACTTGAAGTGAAGTGGATAAGGAAGTTAGATTGCCAGTTATGGCTCTTATGAGGTAATGGGTTGAAGTTTGGATTTTTCGTTTGGGACACAGCGAGGTAGGTTGGGAAAGGGATGTGGGGTTTAGTTACTGGGGCAAGAGTGGAAATTGATAGTGGACAGAGGGGTTCACACTGGTAAATGGGAAGTTTAACAGGGGATTGGTGACATTAGCACTAGCACTTTTTTTCACACATAGATGTAGTTTTTTGGTGGGGAGGATGCAGTAGGATGGGGAAGTTGTTTAAGTTCGAACACTCGTATGTTGTTTATTGATGAGGTAGGGGTTGGGAGAGTGAGTTGTTGAGGGTGGTGGCATTGGGTTAGCGAGTATTTTGTTGAATGTAGCATGGTAGCATTGAACAGTCAATTGAGCCGTGTTTCTATTTGTTTCAGTAACCCCTGAAGAAGAGCCTTCTGGCTCGAAATGCATTGGGTAATTAGATGAGCCCATTTTGTGAAGTATGGTTGACCTCACGTGCCGCTGTGAAAAGCCTGGATGGGCAGCAGGAGGCATATGAAATTGTTGAATAAAGAATTTAAGGGCAACATCGCTGTCTTCGTGATGATTAAATAAGCAGGAAAAGTGATGACATAATGGAATGGAAAAAGAGTACTTTGAATACAAAGAAAAAATGGATAACGGATCATGGTTTACTTTGAGGAATTATTCCTTATTCTGCAGTGCGACAGTTGGGTGCGCAAGTGATGCACCCTTTGGGTGATTTTATATGAGCTGTGACACGGGACGGTTCACAGCCACTGTTCGCACGCACTACAAAGAAAACATCTTATGGACTAAATAATGTAATTAATTAAGGGAAGGAGTGCATCTTCATATCTATCTGTTATTTGCTTTGCAATCTATCGTCCCAATATGTGTTTTGCACCCCACGGAGTAGTAAAGTTGGTTCATTCAAAAATTAAGATAAAGAATCATCATCATGGAGAGAGCGGAAGAACGGCATACTCGAAGTGGATTTCATGGATGGAACATTTTGAACAACCTTTTAAATTAGAGACTCAGCTGAATTTGTGACTGTTTGTGTGGTTTTTTCAACTAGCACGTGCTTCATCGGACTCATTAATGAACTGTGTGTACGTAGTAAATCGGGAATTGTATTGATATATTGTTATGTAAAATATTTCTTTTCAATGAGTATTTTCATTTTATGATTTTAACATAGGTGGGTTTACAGGGGGTGGGAGCACGAGTGTTTCTTGGTCCAGTTCGGTTTTTCGTACGTCAGGGGAGTGCATTTTGGGATTCAGAGTTTTTTTTTTTAAAAATAGGAGCACAGCTATAGGAGGGATAGGTCACGGGGTCAGGATGAATTCTTGAATCAGCAAGAGTGACAGGGCACGCATGGGAGAGCACACCTTAAATAACGGATCTAGCGGCAGAGAAAGAGACCATGACATCGTTGAACTTGAAGTGAAGTGGATAAGGAAGTTAGATTGCCGGTTATGGCTCTTATGAGGTAATGGGTTGAAGTTTGGATTTTTCATTTGGGACACAACGAGGTAGGTTGGGAAAGGGATGTGGGGTTTAGTTACTGGGGCAACAGTGGAAATTGATAGTGGGCAGAGGGGTTCACACTGGTAAATGGGAAGTTTAACAGGGGATTGGTGACATTAGCACTAGCACTTTTTTTCACACATAGATGTAGTTTTTTGGTGGGGAGGATGCAGTAGGATGGGGAAGTTGTTTAAGTTCGAGCACTCGTATGTTGTTTAATGATGAGGTAGGGGTTGGGAGAGTGAGTTGTTGAGGGTGGTGGCATTGGGTTAGCGAGTATTTTGTTGAATGTAGCATGGTAGCATTGAGCAGTCAATTGAGCCGTGTTTCTATTTGTTTCAGTAACCCCTGAAGAAGAGCCTTCTGGCTCGAAATGCATTGGGTAATTAGATGAGCCCATTTTGTGAAGTATGGTTGACCTCACGTGCCGCTGTGAAAAGCCTGGATGGGCAGCAGGAGGCATATGAAATTGTTGAATAAAGAATTTAAGGGCAACATCGCTGTCTTCGTGATGATTAAATAAGCAGGAAAAGTGATGACATAATGGAATGGAAAAAGAGTACTTTGAATACAAAGAAAAAATGGATAACGGATCATGGTTTACTTTGAGGAATTATTCCTTATTCTGCAGTGCGACAGTTGGGTGCGCAAGTGATGCACCCTTTGGGTGATTTTATATGAGCTGTGACACGGGACGGTTCACAGCCACTGTTCGCACGCACTACAAAGAAAACATCTTATGGACTAAATAATGTAATTAATTAAGGGAAGGAGTGCATCTTCATATCTATCTGTTATTTGCTTTGCAATCTATCGTCCCAATATGTGTTTTGCACCCCACGGAGTAGTAAAGTTGGTTCATTCAAAAATTAAGATAAAGAATCATCATCATGGAGAGAGCGGAAGAACGGCATACTCGAAGTGGATTTCATGGATGGAACATTTTGAACAACCTTTTAAATTAGAGACTCAGCTGAATTTGTGACTGTTTGTGTGGTTTTTTCAACTAGCACGTGCTTCATCGGACTCATTAATGAACTGTGTGTACGTAGTGAATCGGGAATTGTATTGATATATTGTTATGTAAAATATTTCTTTTCAATGAGTATTTTCATTTTATGATTTTAACATAGGTGGGTTTACAGGGGGTGGGAGCACGAGTGTTTCTTGGTCCAGTTCGGTTTTTCGTACATCAGGGGAGTGCATTTTGGGATTCAGAGTTTAGAGAGTTTTAAAAAAAAAAAAATAGGAGCACAGCTATAGGAGGGATAGGTCACGGGGTCAGGATGAATTCTTGAATAAGCAAGAGTGGCTGGGCACGCATGGGAGAGCACACCTTAAATAACGGATCTAGCGGCAGAGAAAGAGAACATGAGATTGTTGAACTTGAAGTGAAGTGGATAAGGAAGTTAGATTGCCGGTTATGGCTCTTATGAGGTAATGGGTTGAAGTTTGGATTTTTCGTTTGGGACACAGCGAGGTAGGTTGGGAAAGGGATGTGGGGTTTAGTTACTGGGGCAACAGTGGAAATTGATAGTGGGCAGAGGGGTTCACACTGGTAAATGGGAAGTTTAACAGGGGATTGGTGACATTAGCACTAGCACTTTTTTTCACACATAGATGTAGTTTTTTGGTGGGGAGGATGCAGTAGGATGGGGAAGTTGTTTAAGTTCGAGCACTCGTATGTTGTTTATTGATGAGGTAGGGGTTGGGAGAGTGAGTTGTTGAGGGTGGTGGCATTGGGTTAGCGAGTATTTTGTTGAATGTAGCATGGTAGCATTGAGCAGTCAATTGAGCCGTGTTTCTATTTGTTTCAGTAACCCCTGAAGAAGAGCCTTCTGGCTCGAAATGCATTGGGTAATTAGATGAGCCCATTTTGTGAAGTATGGTTGACCTCACGTGCCGCTGTGAAAAGCCTGGATGGGCAGCAGGAGGCATATGAAATTGTTGAATAAAGAAGTTCAAGGGCATACATCGCTGTCTTCGTGATGATTAAATAAGCAGGAAAAGTGATGACATAATGGAATGGAAAAAGAGTACTTTGAATACAAAGAAAAAATGGATAACGGATCATGGTTTACTTTGAGGAATTATTCCTTATTCTGCAGTGCGACAGTTGGGTGCGCAAGTGATGCACCCTTTGGGTGATTTTATATGAGCTGTGACACGGGACGGTTCACAGCCACTGTTCGCACGCACTACAAAGAAAACATCTTATGGACTAAATAATGTAATTAATTAAGGGAAGGAGTGCATCTTCATATCTATCTGTTATTTGCTTTGCAATCTATTGTCCCAATATGTGTTTTGCACCCCACGGAGTAGTAAAGTTGGTTCATTCAAAAATTAACATAAAGAATCATCATCACGGAGAGAGCGGAAGAACGACATACTCGAAGTGGATTTCATGGATGGAACATTTTGAACAACCTTTTAAATTAGAGACTCAGCTGAATTTGTGACTGTTTGTGTGGTTTTTTCAACTAGCACGTGCTTCATCGGACTCATTAATGAACTGTGTGTACGTAGTGAATCGGGAATTGTATTGATATATTGTTATGTAAAATATTTCTTTTCAATGAGTATTTTCATTTTATGATTTCAACATAGGTGGGTTTACAGGGGTTGGGAGCACGAGTGTTTCTTGGTCCAGTTCGGTTTTTCGTACGTCAGTGGAGTGCACTTTGGGATTCAGAGTTTAGAGAGTTTTTTTTTTTTTAAATAGGAGCACAGCTATAGGAGGGATAGGTCAAGGGGTCAGGATGAATTCTTGAATCAGCAAGAGTGACTGGGCACACGTGGGAGAGCACACCTTAAATAACGGATCTAGCGGCAGAGAAAGAGCACATGAGATCGTTGAACTTGAAGTGAAGTGGGTAAGGAAGTTAGATTGCCGGTTATGGCTCTTATGAGGTAATGGGTTGAAGTTTGGATTTTTCGTTTGGGACACAGCGAGGTAGGTTGGGAAAGGGATGTGGGGTTTAGTTACTGGGGCAACAGTGGAAATTGATAGTGGGCAGAGGGGTTCACACTGGTAAATGGGAAGTTTAACAGGGGATTGGTGACATTAGCACTAGCACTTTTTTTCACACATAGATGTCGTTTTTTGGTGGGGAGGATGCAGTAGGATGGGGAAGTTGTTTAAGTTCGAGCACTCGTATGTTGTTTAATGATGAGGTAGGGGTTGGGAGAGTGAGTTGTTGAGGGTGGTGGCATTGGGTTAACGAGTATTTTGTTGAATGTAGCATGGTAGCATTGAGCAGTCAATTGAGCCGTGTTTCTATTTGTTTCAGTAACCCCTGAAGAAGAGCCTTCTGGCTCAAAATGCATTGGGTAATTAGATGGGCCCATTTTTCGAAGTATGGTTGACCTCACGTGCCGCTGTGAAAAGCCTGGTTGGGCAGCAGGAGGCATTTGAAATTGTTGAATAAAGAATTCAAGGGCAACATCGCTGTCTCCGTGATGATTAAATAAGCAGGAAAAGTGATGACATAATGGAATGGAAAAAGAGTACTTTGAATACAAAGAAAAATGGATAACGGATCATGGTTTACTTTGAGGAATTATTCCTTATTCTGCAGTGCGACAGTTGGGTGCGCAAGTGATGCACCCTTTGGCTGATTTTATATGAGCTGTGACACGGGACGGTTCACAGCCACTGTTCGCACGCACTACAAAGAAAACATCTTATGGACTAAATAATGTAATTAATTAAGGGAAGGAGTGCATCTTCATATCTATCTGTTATTTGCTTTGCAATCTATTGTCCCAATATGTGTTTTGCACCCCACAGAGTAGTAAAGTTGGTTCATTCAAAAATTAAGATAAAGAATCATCATCATGGAGAGAACGGAAGAACGGCATACTCGTAGTGGATTTCATGGATGGAACATTTTGAACAACCTTTTAAATTTGAGACTCAGCTGAATTTGTGACTGTTTGTGTGGTTTTTTCAACTAGCACGTGCTTCATCGGACTCATTAATGAACTGTGTGTACGTAGTGAATCGGGAATTGTATTGATATATTGTTATGTAAAATATTTCTTTTCAATTAGTATTTTCATTTTATGATTTCAACATAGGTGGGTTTACAGGGGGTGGGAGCACGAGTGTTTCTTGGTCCAGTTCGGTTTTTCGTACGTCAGGGGAGTGCACTTTGGGATTCAGAGTTTAGAGAGTTTTTAAAAAAAAAATAGGAGCAAAGCTATAGGAGGGATAGGTCACGAGGTCAGGATGAATTCCTGAATAAGCAAGAGTGACTGGGCACAGGTGGGAGAGCACACCTTAAATAACGGATCTAGCGGCAGAGAAAGAGAACATGAGATTGTTGAACTTAAAGTGAAGTGGATAAGGAAGTTAGATTGCCGGTTATGGCTCTTAAGAGGTAATGGGTTGAAGTTTGGATTTTTCGTTTGGGACACGGCGAGTTAGGTTGGGAAAGGGATGTGGGGTTTAGTTACTGGGGCAACAGTGGAAATTGATAGTGGGCAGAGGGGTTCACACTGGTAAATGGGAAGTTTAACAGGGGATTGTTGACATTAGCACTAGCACTTTTTTTCACACATAGATGTAGTATTTTGGTGGGGAGGATGCAGTAGGATGGGGAAGTTGTTTAAGTTCGAGCACTCGTATGTTGTTTAATGATGAGGTAGGGGTTGGGAGAGTGAGTTGTTGAGGGTGGTGGCATTGGGTTAGCGAGTATTTCGTTGAATGTAGCATGGTAGCATTAAGCAGTCAATTGAGCCGTGTTTCTATTTGTTTCAGTAACCCCTGAAGAAGAGCCTTCTGGCTCGAAATGCATTGGGTAATTAGATGAGCCCATTTTTTGAAGTATGGTTGACCTCACGTGCCGCTGTGAAAAGCCTAGATGGGCAGCAGGAGGCATTTGAAATTGTTGAATAAAGAATTCAAGGGCAACATCGCTGTCTCCGTGATGATTAAATAAGCAGGAAAACTGATGACATAATGGAATGGAAAAAGAGTACTTTGAATACAAAGAAAAAATGGATAATGGATCATGGTTTACTTTGAGGAATTATTCCTTATTCTGCAGTGCGACATTTGGGTGCGCAAGTGATGCACCCTTTGGGTGATTTTATATGAGCTGTGACACAGTACGGTTCACAGCCACTGTTCGCACGGACTACAAAGAAAACATGTTATGGACTAAATAATGTAATTAATTAAGGGAAGGAGTGCATCTTCATATCTATCTGTTATTTGCTTTGCAATCTATCGTCCCAATATGTGTTTTGCACCCCACGGAGTAGTAAAGTTGGTTCATTCAAAAATTAAGATAAAGAATCAACACCATGGAGAGAGCGGAAGAACGGCATACTCGAAGTGGATTTCATGGATGGAACATTTTGAACAACCTTTTAAATTAGAGACTCAGCTGAATTTGTGACTGTTTGTGTGGTTTTTTCAAATAGCACGTGCTTTATCGGACTCATTAATGAACTGTGTGTACGTAGTGAATCGGGAATTGTATTGATATATTGTTATGTAAAATATTTCTTTTCAATGAGTATTTTCATTTTATGATTTTAACATAGGTGGGTTTACAGGGGGTGGGAGCACGAGTGTTTCTTGGTCCAGTTCGGTTTTTCGTACGTCAGGGGAGTGCATTTTGGGATTCAGAGTTTAGAGAGTTTAAAAAAAAAAAAAAATAGGAGCACAGCTATCGGAGGGATAGGTCACGGGGTCAGGATGAATTCTTGAATCAGCAAGAGTGACTGGGCACACGTGGGAGAGCACACATTAAATAACGGATCTAGCGGCAGAGAAAGGGAACATGAGATCGTTGAACTTGAAGTGAAGTGGATAAGGAAGTTAGATTGCCGGTTATGGCTCTTAAGAGGTAATGGGTTGAAGTTTGGATTTTTCGTTTGGGACACGGCGAGGTAGGTTGGGAAAGGGATGTGGGGTTTAGTTACTGGGGCAACAGTGGAAATTGATAGTGGGCAGAGGGGTTCACACTGGTAAATGGGAAGTTTAACAGGGGATTGGTGACATTAGCACTAGCACTTTTTTTCACACATAGATGTAGTTTTTTGGTGGGGAGGATGCAGTAGGATGGGGAAGTTGTTTAAGTTCGAGCACTCGTATGTTGTTTAATGATGAGGTAGGGGTTGGGAGAGTTAGTTGTTGAGGGTGGTGGCATTGGGTTAGCCAGTATTTTGTTGAATGTAGCATGGTAGCATTAAGCAGTCAATTGAGCCGTGTTTCTATTTGTTTCAGTAACCCCTGAGGAAGAGCCTTCTGGCTCGAAATGCATTGGGTAATTAGATGAAAAGCCTGGATGGGCAGCAGGAGGCATTTGAAATTGTTGAATAAAGAATTCAAGGGCAACATCGCTGTCTCCGTGATGATTAAATAAGTAGGAAAACTGATGACATAATGGAATGGAAAAAGAGTATTTTGAAAAAATGGATAACGGATCATGGCTTACTTTGAGGAATTATTCCTTATTCTGCAGTGCGAAAGTTGGCTACGCAAGTGATGCACCCTTTGGGTGATAATGATGTCCTCGCCATGTGGGCACTCCCTGACAAAGTGCGGTGGCCAGTCTTTTTCTGATAGAAGTATATCATAACCCCTTGAAAGTTTCTCCCAAAAGAGTGTTTTCACTTTTCTTGGAATGTCTCCCTCCATTCGGAGTGTTATTTCATTTAACTTTTGTGGAGTACTAACCCTGGTGTCTACAGTTTCTACTGTGATGTACTCATTCAAGTCCACTATCTCCAGAAGTTCCTTCAGGTTCTGGCGAGCTATTTTTACTTCTGCTGCACTGTCCAGCATTGTCTGAGCCCATTCTCCGTTCTTGAGCTGTGTTCTCAGTATTCTCGGCATGTCTGATCTTCAGACCTGCTACCTTCTTTTTTGTGAATTGAGGTTTTGATTTATTTTTCTGAACGTGTTTATCGTCTTCGGATTTTACGCGTTCTTCTCTGTGTTCTGACCGTCCTCTTCTTTCTGATGTCTGTGATGATATCTGAAAGGTACGAGAGGAGCGTGTGTCAGTATCTTGATACCTGTCAGGTTTTCTTAAATTATCCCTATTCCTGAGGTTATACCTCCTTTCAGAGGGCTCCTTTTGAGGAAACCTACATCGGGATTGAGAACATGTATCGTTTGAATTTTGTTTATTAGTTTCCCACTTCTTTTTAGAAGATGTAGGATTTTGTTTAATAGAGTCCTTCTCAGGACTTTCAGATAGTTTTGGCTTCAATGGT
Source organism: Calotriton arnoldi (assembly GCA_963921515.1). Taxonomy (NCBI): domain Eukaryota; kingdom Metazoa; phylum Chordata; class Amphibia; order Caudata; family Salamandridae; genus Calotriton; species Calotriton arnoldi. The sequence continues at coordinate 1,172,404 of CAWUFW010003952.1, read as the reverse complement.
TTTCCACCCATACTATCTCTGCCTAAGTCTGCATAAGATTTTTCTATTATTCTGGGTAGTTCAAGTTGATGTTCTGTTACATGAAATTCCCTTAAGCATTGGCAGATCGCCACTGATGCTGCCTCCCCATTAATATTAGATAATATTATTGTTGAGACCTGGTCGAAGTTTTTCAGTAATTTCATACCTAAATTCAGAGCAGGTTCTGCCCCGTATTTGTTTTGAATTTGTTTCAGGACATCTGGTATTACTGCAATTGATGGAACACCATGTGTTTTAGTATAGATGGCAGCAAAGACTGCGCCCCAAGTGGTGCAGTCGTCCAGTTGTGGTGTGATCCCCATTGGTAAACAGATTGTTAGGATTCTGTATTTCTCATAAGGGCTAGTATTTGGAAATACTGCTTCGATTTGAGTAATTTTTTGAGCTATCCAGAATGGAATTTGTTCACGTTTTGTGGGCATTTTACCCATGACTGCGTGTAAAGTCTGTGGAGTAATTTTTAGTGTATTCCCCTGTTGAGGGGTATGATTTGGAATGGTCATTGGTGGTTGGACTGTGAAAGTCTGCATGACATATTGGACTAATTGTCTGTAAATTTTTATTAACTCTTGTAGTTGAGTAAGTAATTCCTCGTCTGACATCTCTTCAATGTCAAGTTGAGGTGTGTAGCCGGCTAGAATCAGCTATGTTGCTCCTGGTCTACCTAGTGGACTGGGCCTGGTAATGTTTCTGTGATGTTTTAGGGCGCCTTTAAACCAGAGATGATGCTCCTGGTATGTGAGTGGAATTTCAATATCCTCAAAAGGAATATATTCCTCTGGTGGTTCATCTTCTTTAAAGAAGTGAAACACTTTTGTTACTTAATTTGATTCTGGGAATACTATCCATGAATAGAATACCTCTGTCTGAAAGGATTCGTGTGCCTCTATCACGAAAACTGCTCTACCACCTCTTGGTGATAGGTCGTGTTTTATACGTTTTAGAGTGATGGCTCTCCTTAAGTTTGGAGGGATGTTTATAACACCCTCATCGGTTTCACTTAAACCTGTAAAGTTAAAAGCTGTTACGACTGGATCAGCCGCAGCTACACCATTCTCGGTGGCAGTATCCCCGTTCAGGGACATTGTTTTTTGAAAAATGTAGAACAAGTTTCAAGGAAACAATAGATAAGGTGCACAATATTTTGGAACACTTTATCCTTCAACGTTGAACAAACCAAACAGCTAATATATAGGATTTTTTGTCCTATTTAGCTTTGGCGGATACTTAACCCTACCCACTCCAGACGTCTTATGGAGTATGTGAGTAGGGGTCTCTGAGAAAAGCACGACTGAGTTACTCAGTATCTAGCGTTAAATTAGTGCCTTACCAAACGGTGGGCGCCATGTAGTGTAGTTCCCATTTCCCTAATAGGCTCTGCGCATTGGAATAATATACCCTATAGGTTTGACATAGGACTGAGGTCAGTATGCCCCTATCGAGTATATTAAACTTAATTACTTTGTGCCAGCTAACTCAGAGGCCACTAGAAACTCCTTGTAAACAAGAAGGGAGTAGTTTCTGGCAACCGCATAAACATGACAACTTTGTTTCCCTTTAGAATCGGAACACTCTCAGAATCGTGGAAACAACAGATAACAGTTTCACTCAGCTAATCGTGCATGCTTAGTTTCTTCAGAGTTACTCAGAAAGAATAGACGGGCGTTTCAATAAAAGGATTTATTGAACAGTCTTGTTTCTCGTGTAAGAGATATGAGCTGTTATGATCACAAGACAGTATGCGAGATATATTATGTACAGCGTAAGCAGTAGAAAGAAATAATATCTGCGTTAGCATTATCTTTTAGCTATGACACATATATTCATATACATAAATAACATAAGCTAAAAATGCGAGTACTCATAAGATGCTTCTCTAACTAGTTCTACCCCAGTGTACCTAACCTAAGTGTAGTGCAAGGTAAGAAGTAGGTGATGTATTCTATAGTATGGTATGCTATAGTATGCCAAGTCTCTGGAATGCCAAGCGTCTGGTATGCCAAGAGTCCCTCTAGGTTCTAGTGAGCTCCATACCTTGAGAATGAGAGAGGTGGGAATCTCTTTCCGGGTCTCGAACTCTAACACCCCGCGAAGGGAGTCAGAACACTGGACGCTGGATTCTCTGCGAGCAGGGATGACAGCGTCTCTTGTCAGTGCGTCAGGCCGGGATACGGGCTCCTCTAAAGTCGAGGTCTCCTCCTACTTGCTTGGGAAAGGGAAGGTATATTTATACCCGGTAGGTGCCTTGGAATGTTAGCATTGACGTAAAGTTGGGCAGAGGAAGACGTCAGGAATGAACCCTTAAGGAATAGCGGTTCATGCATAATAAATGAGTTCTTGGAGAAATCAATAATCCTGTGCTAGGGGAACTCCCAAGAGCTTAAGGGTTTGGTTTCTAAGAACTCGTTGTGACGTTGGGGTGGACGGATGTAGGTGACCATGCCTGTATTTGGATAGCATGGCTAATGCCTAAATAACGACTGGGATCTTATGCCTATATAAGGGCAATGCGAATTGTGCCTATATAAGGACATGTTTCAGGAAAACCTATATACGGACACCTAAAGCGGAATACAACAGGGGCCCCTGCAGTCCCGGGGACAGACACCTCCCCAGGGATATATTTAATGAGATTTCGTGGGGGATCCAGACACCCACTCAGCCCCAGGTACCGCCACCTCCCGGGGCTATTTTAAAGATGAGAGGGGTGCCTATCCTCGGGACATTGCAGTCTGCTATGGGATGGCGGGAGCACTGCTTTCGCCATCCCATAGCAAACAACTGGGCTCGCTTTGAACAAACAAGAGCACTTTGCTCTCGCTTGTTCAAAGTGAGCACACTTTGCTTTCTATCCCCAGGAAGCTGCATCTTAGCTGGGCCCCCTCCGTTGAAAGAAAAAATGTTTTTATAAAATGGCAGAGTCCTGGGGATGGGGTCCTCGTGGCTGAAATCACCCTTACTTTTTATTTTAATAATAAAAATAAATGGGTGAGGCCCCATGGGGATGGTGTCCCAGGGACCCAAAAGGGTCAAGGGAAGGGGGGCCGCTCAGCCCCCCTTCCTGAAATAAAAATAAAAGATCAAAGCCGGCAACTCGCCTGAGGCCCCGCCCCCTTTCTCCACTACTCTGGAAACGCGCCTCCTGGCACGCTCTTGGTGGGCGATGAAGTCCCCTGCACTCCTAAGAGTCCTTAGGGGCCAACTAACCCACCTGTTACCTCCTGTATGCCCCACACAGTGGCATTGCTGAGAGGTAGTCGGAGGCCAAGCCCCTTTTTCCACCATTCTGCAAACGCGCCTCTTGGCGCACTGTTGGTGGGGAAATTAGGTCCCCTTGCTTCCTGAGTGCCTCAGGACTAAAGTGGACTTCATCCCCCAAGCAGCAGTACGCCATGAGATGTTATCAGTGATGTCACTGACCATGTCATGAGTGATGTAATATGTGAGGTCATAAGCAGTGCATTGCAGGGGTGCAATTTATAGTTAACTCAGCTAACTATAATGGCTAAATTTATCTGGTTTTGTACGAGTGAAATGTCAGCCTAACTATATCGTACCTGTAACCTTTGATTTTTTAGTGAATATAGATAAAATACTACTAAACTCTTTCAAAAATAAATATATGTTATTTACTTCAAATAAAGCAACTTTTGGGTCTTTGTTATCTATATATGGATAACATATAACAACTATGCAGATGACAAACAAATACTACTTAAACTTGAAAGCCCCAAAGACATCCGAAACTCATCAATTTTCAGTAGTATCAGAGCTGTGGATCAATGGATGTCATGGAGCCATCTCAAATTGAATGCTTCCAAAATGGAAATACTCATGTGTGGCGATTGGAAAAATTATGACCCACTCGCCGCCTGACCTGATGATCTGGGAACGCCGCCTAAAGTATCAAAGGAAGTAAGAAACTTCGGAATTACCATGGACTACAAGCTAGCAATGAATGCCCAAGTGGACAGGCTAGCAAGATCAAGCTTTGTTACTATAAGAAATCTGCGACGCATATTCCCCATGTGGGATTTCCACACAAGGTCCAGGTTACTATCCCTCTTGTGCTGTCAAAACTCATTTACGCTAACAGCCTCTACCAGGGTTCATCTTTAACAACTATGAAAAGACTACAACAGAGTCAGAACTCTGCTGGCAGACTACTCTTACGTATAAAGCCACAAGCGCACATCTCCTGTGCCTTGAAAGCCCTACGGGGCATATCAGCAAGGGCCGGCGATAATTATCGCTAAGCGCACTTAGCGCTAGGATAATTATCGCCGGCTATCGCTGCTTTCTACCGCGGAGATAGCGTGCTATCAGCAACGCTTATCTCCAAAGCGATAGAAATGCAAGCGATAGCTGGAAAACAGTGTGATTATCGCTGGGAAACCAGCGATAATCGCACTGTGACCGGCGATACCTTGCTGATAGGGCAGGGTAGGTTTAGCCATGTAATCCACCTCCCATTGGATTACATGGCTAAGTCAGAATTAAAGCATGCGTAGTGAAAGCAGCGATAACCGTGGTTATCGCTACTTTTCTATCGCTATGCTTGTTAGCGATTCCTTGATAATAGGAGAAATGTCGCGCAACGACATTTCTCCCGTTATTCTGGGGGAACGCCCACTTTGCATCTCATTAGAGATGCAAAGCTGGGCGATAAGGAAAGGGCGAAGAAGCATGGATTCACGCGTTAGCGTGTCCTTAGCTAATAGGGCGTTAAAATTATCGCCGCTTTTCGTCCGAAAACGGACGCTAAAGCGGCGATAATTTTATCGCCAGCCCTTGTAGATATGCCCCTACATTTGTTACCGGTTGCCAGAAGATCCACATTCAAGCTGCTTTGTATAACCCACACAGTGATACATGGAACAGGACTGCTCTTCATCAGGAGCAAAATCAACAAATACATTCAACAAAGGAACCTCAGCTCCAGATTGGCACCTCACCTCAAAATCCCACCATAGAAGAAAAAAAAACCATAGGTGGCACATCCTTCTCTGTTCAAGCAGCCAAACTATGGAACTCTTTACCCCAAACACAAGATCCATGGATAACTACCTTATCTTCAGAAAACTACTCAAGTGTTGGTTCTTCCACACATAACCACCATACACAAACATAAATATACAGCATATCCTTCTGTATATAAGCATTTATTTGGACTATAGATGTGTACCTACATATCTGTATTGCTTTGATATAAACATGTATAATAATTATGTTTTTAAATATATTGATATTCGTTAGTTCTGCTTAACAAATGTACATATTACTTACAGTTATATTATGTTTAACATGTATATAGGTAACTGCATAAATAAGTACATCTTTTATCATAACTATTTACCTACAATTGCATCACTATTGAATTACAAAAAAAACAAATAAATAAACTTAAAGGACAGCAACACTTGAAAGTATGAGTTATTATAAACAAACTAAATCAACATATATATCTTCCATATACTTATGTATCGTTATATCTATTACTTTGCTTCTAATTCAGCATCTCCAATGCCACTACCCTATATCTCACCGTATACCTCTCTCAATAAATCCTCTACTTCCACTCTGACTCATCTCAAACCTCATTCTACTACACTCTCCAAAGCACTACACTATTTCTCAACACATACCTCTCACAATATTTATTCTCTACCTCCACTCTCTCCCAAACCCTATTCTACTACTAAGATCTGCAAAATAACCCTTTTTAGACTTTTCCCTCCTCTACCCCTCCTTGCATCATCTCCTACTTTTTTACTATTCAGATCTCCCAAACAAGCCTTTCTAAACCCTTCCCTCTTTCTCTTCCCCCCTCCACTTCCCTTTTACTCATCCCAAACCTCCTACTACTACTATGAGTTCAAAAAACAATTCTAGATCCTTTCCTCCTCTATACCTCCACTACCCCTTTCAATCCAAATAACAGACTAACATGTCAACCACTCAAATTAATTTCATTTTTCTCTATACTATTTCCCCACTAATACTGTTTGGGTTCCAGAGCAGCGTGCTACCTGCTGTAAAGCGCTTCAACACTTCCTCAGAGGTAGCAAGCCCGATATAAATGCAGTTCCTTCCCTCTTCTATCACTCCACTATCCTTTCCAGTCCAAATAACAGACTAACATGTCCACCGCTCAAATTAATTTTATATTTCCCTATACTAATTCACCAATAATCCTTTTTAGCAGCATGCTACTCGTCAACAAAGCACTTTGACACCTTGTCATGGGTAGTAAGTGCTATGTTATGTTATGTTATTTTTATTTGTAGCGCGCACGGATACTCCGAGGAGTGTCCCGGCGTGAGCCTATGAGGAGTACAGAGATCAAACTAAGCAAAGAGAAATGTTTTCAGGTTATACAAATGCAATTACAATTACAATATAACATTGCATATCAGACTAAGAAGCATTTCATCAATCACTGGCCCCACCTATAACACCACTTTTGATATGACATTTCACATTATCATTCATGTAATTGATGGCCTCAGAGAAACCATGAGGATTGCTCTTTTATAGGTACTGTAAATACTGGATTTTTTCCAAACTAAGCGGTCGATTACGATGGCGGTCGGAAAAGCATACCGACCGCCATGGTAGCGGCAAAAAACCGCCCGCATGGCCAACGGGAAAAACGCCGGATACATTACGATGAACCGGCAGAATAATCCGTCCGCGGTGGCGGGAGACAACGAAAAACCGCCCGCACTCGCCGGACCAGCTGAAAATCCGACCGCAACGGCCGGATACTCAGCGGAAAAGCCAAGAACCGCCGCCATGCACACGGAGTAACCGCCCGTGACATTATGACATCCCCGTTACCACCATGGTACCTACCTATGAATCCGACCGCATCGTGCGCGAACAGTGATGAATCCGATAGGCGGCGGAAGGGCTGCAGCATAGCCACCGCTGCCGAGGAACCGCTGCGGAGGATCCGCAAAAAAAATGGCGGACGTATAAAAAACACGAAAAAAAATACAAACAATGCACACAGTGAAGTAGACCTGTCCCAATACAAACCAAAAGTGCCCAATGACAACAGCCCCAGAAATTTCAAAATAACCAATCACAGGACAACACACACAACACACCTGACAGCAACATACCAGCTTGCCACACCCCCCATAGCCGAGCATAAAACCAGCCCCTCCCTGACCACAATCCTTTGCTACACTCCACAACTGAAGGTCCCAACCCCAGAGAACAAAGGAGAGGCAAAGCTGCACACATCACCACCACAACACACACACCACCTACACCACCCACAACACCCACAACACCCACACAACTGCACCACAGAACATCTGCACAGCACACACCATGGCACCACACAAAATGCCAAAATTCACTGATTCAGAGCTTGCAGTCATGGTAGATGAGATAATAAGAGTTGAACCACAACTCTATGGCAACATGGTCCAACACACCCCATTAGCCACAAGAACCCAAATGTGGGTGAGGATAGTCAATAAGGTCAATGCAGTAGGGACCACCCCCCGCAACAAGCAGGAAATACAGAAGCGGTGGCATGACCTGAAGACCGTGGTGAAGAGGAAGAGGGCCAAGAACCGTCAGCTGGCTGACGGGACTGGTGGAGGCACTCCCATCCCACCCAAACCATACAGTCCGTGGGAGGAGAAGGTCCTTGGAATCCTACATCCAGAGAGTCTTGAAGGAATCCGCGGGGGACTGGAAGCTGGTAAGTACAAACCAATGAATATCATCACATTGCCATGTACCGTCTTGCACAACTTCAAACCCACAACCCCTAGGCCAAAGGACATTCGTCTGACCCACAATACCCAAAACAGGTCACACAGATGTAACCACCACTCAACCTGATAAAGCACAAAGCTAAACAAAATCAACTGGGTTGCATGTGTACAGACAAAAAGCACTACAACACACACCAGGCCCCCTCTCCCACCCCTCAGCAGGATGGAGCACCCCACCCAGAAGCATGTGTCAGCCATTGAACGCTCCCCCACCACCTAACAGGTAGGTAGCCATCTTCACAGGGATGGGGAATGTGTATCTGGAGGCAGCACAACAACTCCCAACAGGCCCCCTCTCCCACCCCTCAGCAGGATGGAGCACCCCACCCAGAAGCATGTGTCAGCCATTGAACGCTCCCCCACCACCTAACAGGTAGGTAGCCATCTTCACAGGGATGGGGAATGTGTATCTGGAGGCAGCACAACAACTCCCAACAGGCCCCCCTCTCACACCCCTCAGCAGGATGGAGCACCCCACCCAGAAGCATGTGTCAGCCATTGAACGCTCCCCCACCACCTAACAGGTAGGTAGCCATCTTCACAGGGATGGGGAATGTGTATCTGGAGGCAGCACAACAACTCCCAACAGGCCCCCTCTCACACCCCTCAGCAGGATGGAGCACCCCACCCAGAAGCATGTGTCAGCCATTGAACGCTCCCCCACCACCTAACAGGTAGGTAGCCATCTTCACAGGGATGGGGAATGTGTATCTGGAGGCAGCACAACAACTCCCAACAGGCCCCCTCTCACACCCCTCAGCAGGATGGAGCACCCCACCCAGAAGCATGTGTCAGCCATTGAACGCTCCCCCACCACCTAACAGGTAGGTAGCCATCTTCACAGGGATGGGGAATGTGTATCTGGAGGCAGCACAACAACTCCCAACAGGCCCCCCTCTCCCACCCCTCAGCAGGATGGAGCACCCCACCCAGAAGCATGTGTCAGCCATTGAACGCTCCCCCACCACCTAACAGGTAGGTAGCCATCTTCACAGGGATGGGGAATGTGTATCTGGAGGCAGCACAACAACTCCCAACAGGCCCCCTCTCACACCCCTCAGCAGGATGGAGCACCCCACCCAGAAGCATGTGTCTGTAAGTAAAAACCAAAGTGACACTGCACAGGTAATCAGACAGTGCATGCACCCCACCATCACTCAACAAAAGCATTGAGAGACATGACAACATGAGGCTCTACTTCACACAAAAATAGAAAAGAAAAGCACAGCCATTGACAGGATGCAGACAGCTCAGCGTACGTAACTGTGACAGAAACAGAACTGTGACTCTCAACAAATATGTCCAAGCAAACGGGCCTCTGACATGCATCACCCAGACTTCCCTCTGTAGCGTACATGGGTGCTGATCATGAAGGACCATGGGAAAAACAAACTAGCATGGTCTGCTGTATAAAGAAATACAAGCACAGGACATGTCAACGGTATGCATGTGATGACAATGGCTAGTCCATGCACACAGGTAATGTCTGCCAGGCAGAGTGATCAGCAAAGATGCTGAACATCAACTTGTAGTCATGCCAGTTGTCAGATGACAACCTCACATTGAAATCACCAATACTAGACGTGTGGCATGCTAACCAATCACAGGTCACACCATTGTGAAATGATGAATGTAACTCCACTTCATGGCATGAGGCACATCACTGTGCAGACATACAATGTGTGAAAAAGGCAACTGTGTGTAGCATAACATGTAAATAAGAGACATCAAACACAGCAACCCTGAGGTGTGTAAGGCAATTACCATCTACTTCCTGTCCCACAGGTGACCAACAACTGACTGCAGAGGACGACAACCTCAACCAGCACAGCCAGTCACCAGCTCCCGAACATCTCCCCTCGGATGCAGACTCCCTGGATAATGAGGAGGAGGAGGACCAACCCGGACCATCTGGTGTGGCAGGGCGTAATGTGTCCCAGGACCCCACAGCCCCACCACCCTCAGCAACAACATCAACGCAGAGCCCTGCTGCAACGACCTGTGCCACCACCACCTCCACCACCACTACCACTACCACTGCTGCCTGCAACACTCGCCCTGCTCCAGAGGCCAACCAGACCACAACAACTGCGGAGGTACGGGAGAGTAGGCCGGTGCCCACAGGAGGGAGGCAACAGGGCCGTGACAGCAGGCCAGGTGTGAGGACAAGGCTGACCCAAAGGGAACAAGACCCTGGCACTGAATCACTGGCACACATTCACAGAGTTGTGGGGGCCTATGAACACGCCCAGGGACAGTTGAGGCAGGCTCAGCAGGATGCCCGTGAGCAACAACAGATGCTGCGCTCAATTGACAACCGCATGGGCCAACTCGTGGCCTGCATGGGCCAAATCAGGGACCTCCTGGGCCAGCTAGTGGGGGTCCTCAGGGACAGGCATGCGGCACCGCCAACACCTACAGCTCCCTCCGTTGTGCCGCAGGATGACAGACCCCCATCCTCCCCTGCGTTCAGCGAGCATGGGGACTCATCAGACACCACTGGCCATGCACCTGTGTCCCCCCTGCCAAAAGAGCAAGGGGCCGCCCGAAAAAATCATTGGGAGCATCCCGTGGCAAAGCACCTGGCAAAAGCCAGTCAAGTAGCCAGCCATGATGGCACCCCTCTTCACCCTGCTGTGTACCCTGCAGACTGTCCCCACACACAATGCCGTGGGAATGGCAAATGACTGTTGGACTGTGTTACCATACTGATCTAGTGTATACTCTATTGTCTCATCTACCATCACTGACAAATCTGTTATTCACCATTCACAAATCTGTAAATATCCACATCTACATCACATGTATCCACTGTAAATAAACACTAATAACGCACCAATGTAGTTGTCACTGTTCCATGTTCATCACAGTATGTTAACTCACACCCATGATTACAATGTCACAGGAGCAGGGATACTCCGCAGGCAAGTAGAGGCTGAAGGGACCTAGGAAAACACAACAGAACATCAGTTGCTACTCAGGTGGTGGACTAACAACCATCACACAACACAGCACATCAAGGTACGACAATCTGCACATGTCACAAGGAGCAACTGTACCAACATAGACATCAAGTAGCTGTGTCAAAAGATCCCTTACCATACACATCTGCAGCCAGCACTGACTCTGCAACATGCTGTAGTCACAAAACTCACATACACATATTCACCAAGCACAACATCATCAGACAACAGCCAGTTTTGACATTGCCACTGACCATCAAGTGAAGTAGTTGTTGATGAGCTGCTGACGCTGTCCAACACCTTCCTCCTCTCCACTATCCTCGTCACTTGACATTTGGGTGTTTGCAGGTGGGGGCTGTGGCTGGTCATCATCATCCTGGATTAAGGGGATCCCCTTCCGCACGGCCAGGTTGTGTAGCATGCAGCATGCTACCACTATCTGACACACCTTGACGGGTGAGTACTGCAGAGCCCCTCCGGTCTTGTCGAGGCATCGAAAACGCGATTTCAGGAGTCCAAATGTTCGCTCAATGACCCGACGTGTCCTCCCATGGGCATTGTTGTAGCGCACTTCAGCTGGTGTCCTGGGATTGCGAAGTGGACTCAGCAACCAAGGTCCGTTGGGATATGCAGAGTCACCTAAGTGTGAAAGACACATACAGATTGAGTGTCTGACATGTGTCCGAGGACAGCATGGCACACAAACAGCACACGACTCGACCCTTTGTACTCACCCACAATCCATGCCCGCTCCGGCGCCAGATTGGCCATCAGCTGTGGTAAAATGCTGTTGCGCATTATGTGTGAATCGTGGGCTGATCCTGGAAACTTTGCACAAACGTGTGAGATGACCATATCTGCCTGGCACACCACCTGCACATTGATGGAATGATAATGTTTCCTATTTCGGTAAATATGCTCCCGTGCTTGGGGTGGAATCAGGGAAACATGTGTGCCATCTATTGCACCAACTACATTAGGAACGTGTCCAAGTGCATAAAATTCGCCCTTCACATCCGCCAACTCCTGCCGCCTGGGGAAATGTATGAATTGGTCCCTGTGTTGCATCATAGCCAACAGGACATCACGTAGCACCATGCTGAATGTTGGTTGGGACATCCCCCCTGCAATGCCCACAGTTTGCTGGAAGGATCCCGTAGCCACGAAATGTAGGAATGCCATCACCTTTGCCGTTGCCGTGAGTGCTGTTGGGTATGTCCTGCGTGGAAGCAGGTGTGGCTCCAATATTGCACAAAGTTCCAGGAGGTTTGTCCGATCCAGACGGAATCGCCTGATGATGTCGGTATCCTCCATGTTAGCCAGCAGGGTGAAGGTACGAAACACATTAGGTCGCCTCCTAGGTGAGATGAAAGGGGACACGTCATAGCAACATAAATTAGGATGTGCACAAATTCATAAAGTCCGTCCTGTCACGGCGCTAACATTGACTGTCATCCCTGAAAGCACACAGTGCAATTCAGTGTTGTCCCAACATGAGACAGATTAATTGTACAACTGTCATGGATTTGCACAGTCAGTAGACACAATACGAACACTGTCTATGTGAATGCCAAGAGTCACATATCGAGCTGAGGTGGACTCAGCCTTGGGTGTACATGACACAGGACATGTGTGAAGCAGAGACACTGCTGGCTTCCACGTTGCTGCTGTACCTGCCACACCTCCTTGGCCAATAATTGCAGGGGACACATCAACAACACAATGTGGATAGATCATTGGGATTGTCTTTGTACTCAGTGCCACTTCGAACACACTCAAATTCAATGACATTCACATCCCAAACCCATACATGTGCCAATGTCATCAGTACACAGGCCATATCTGCTGCTGACTTGAATACAAAGTCGGACAGTGACAGATGATGTCACGCCTGTGCAGAGTATGTGTACCACTGTAACAGGCCACCATTACCCCACTGCCCAATACTCTCTACAAGCACACAGATAGCCAATGTGGCACACATTAACAATAGATGAGGGACGTGATCAGCAGGGCCTGTATGCACCCTTAATCTTCCCCCATTTTGGACATTTACATGCAGCATCAAGGAGGGACTGCCCAAGGACACATGTGCACCACAACACATACCATGGTGATACACATCCAGCTGTTTCAAGACACAACAGTGCCACAACACAAACATACAACACTACATGGACAATGCCAAGCCAGTATGCCAACAAGTCTACGCATGAACAGACTGTATGCATTACATATGGACAACTGGCTCAGACACCTGACACCAGTGGATGTAATTTTACACCACATGTCCCAAAGGACATGCATCCTGACCCTCATTCCACACAGGCTGTCAGGCCCAACACAGCATACAATCAATATCCCACATCTAACAAACATGCTGGCTGTGCATGAGTAGTGGGACACTGGTACCTCACATTGACCAAATGTCGGAGTTGGATGAGTGTCACAGGCACAACAATCAAGGTACATCTCACCTGTCTTGGGTGCCCACTCCATCCTGATACACCAGCAGATGTGATCCACCCACACAGTGCTGGAATAGATGGTGAGCAAGGATGGCTAGCACCCCATAGCATGCACATACACTAGTGTTGGTGGCAACACACTGCACACGTGTGCCACTTGTGCTGACCATCCAACATTGCAGACAATTCCCGCTAATCAGTGCACACACATTGCACAGGCAATACTGGACACCCATAGCCTGTGGACAAATGTCGCATACTATATTCCATACAGTTAGCACAATCCACAACCGTGCATGCAGTCCATCTGCCAACGCAACATTCCTGATGTGAACAATGGACATGCACTGGTGGCAGGTGAGTAGCACCGGAACACAGCACAACACTCAAAAACATAGTTTAGCTAAGCACCATTGTTGAAATGTACATGTCACTGATTCACATACAACAGTCCAAACAACATGAGCACAGACCTGACACTACCACATAGGTCCCTGTGGTTACAGGTGGCAGACATGTAGCAAAGACATCTGCTCTGGCCGTCTACCCAAGTGACAAACAATAATAATGCAACGGATGCCAGGTGTGGTGCTGAAGTACTCGTCATCCTTTAGCAGGTCGAGCCCCCCTGTACATGTGGACATACACTGCAGGAGTTGCCAGTGTGTACAAAGACATTACATGCGGCATGTAATTGGTCTTAGCAATAACACAACAGGGTGACATCTGTTTCCAATGATGACAGTCATGCTGAATAAATGAGTTCATCTGGGTTTTCAGTGTAACACATGGGCTCAGGTGTGAGATAGTGGTCAGCATGGGTGGCAGATACGACATTGTGTGTAAATATTGCTCAACATAATGGAGTACAGTGTTCCATTTGGTGTGAGACGTTACACATTGGCTGACATTTGTGACAGGAGACCATATCAATGTTATCCAGTGCCATGTGCCACTGTACGTATCCACTGTGCGTAGTACAGTAATGACCATTGATCCACACACAACAAGAACTGTCCGTAGGTGCCTTAAACGTGCCCCATAAACACAATGACGCACAGAGTGTACGATGTGATGCTGCATATTCCCCATAGCGGACGCACATACTGTCCGTGAATTGGGTGGCGGAGCATGCCAACCACCATTTGAACCTTTGTCGATGCCCACCACTGACGCAAGTGTTTCATGTGCTGCACATGACACATTGGTGTTAGTGATGGCCCTCTACATAGCTGCAGATGGCGTTTGTCATGCTCCACCAGCCACATCCCGGTCACCCATGTCACTCTATGGCAATCAAACAGCGGTAGCGCCGGCCAGGACCCCACGGTGTGTCACCGCCATGAACCATGCCCTTGCAGCCAATGGGGACCGCTATCGCGGTGGCATGATGCAGATTCAAAAATCGCGGTAGGCGTGCTCCGCCCCAGCGGATGCGGAGATAGGATGCATATGTAAGATGCACCACCGCGGTAGCGCCGGCCAGGACCCCGCGGTGTGTCACCGCCATGAACCATGCCCTTGCAGCCAATGGGAACCGCTATCGCGGTGGCATTATGCAGATTCAAAAATCGCAGTAGGCGTGCTCCGCCCCCAGCGGGATGCGGAGATAGGATGCATATGTAAGATGCACCACCGCGGTAGCGCCGGCCAGGACCCCGTGGTGTGTCACCGCCATGAACCATGCCCTTGCAGCCAATGGGGACCGCTATCGCGGTGGCATGATGCAGATTCAAAAATCGCGGTAGGCGTGCTCTGCCCCCAGCGGATGCGGAGATAGGATGCATTTGTAAGATGCACCACAGCGGTAGCGCCGGCCAGGACCCCGCGGTGTGTCACCGCCATGAACCATGCCCTTGCAGCCAATGGGGACCGCTATCGCGGTGGCATGATGCAGATTCAAAAATCGCGGTAGGCGTGCTCCGCCCCCGCGGAGGCGGTCATTGGATGCTTTTGAAGAAGGCTGACCTGGAACACCAATGGCAGAAGACTATGACCACTGAAACGAGTCCAGGGCCCTATATATGTGTGGAAGGGAGCACCACATTTCCACTGCTCACAGAGCCTGCTGCCTGGGACCCCTCACCTGCTGCTGCCTCCAGGGACTGCTGCCTGAGACCCCTCACCTGCTGCTGCCTCCAGGGACTGCTGCCTGACACCCCTCACCTGCTGCTGCCTCCAGGGACTGCTGCCTGGGACCCCTCACCTGCTGCTGCCTCCAGGGACTGCTGCCTGGGACCCCTCACCTGCTGCTGCCTCCAGGGACTGCTGCCTGACACCCCTCACCTGCTGCTGCCTCCAGGGACTGCTGCCTGGGACCCCTCACCTGCTGCTGCCTCCAGGGACTGCTGCCTGGGACCCCTCACCTGCTGCTGCCTCCAGGGACTGCTGCCTGAGACCCCTCACCTGCTGCTGCCTCCAGGGACTGCTGCCTGGGACCCCTCACCGCCCACTGCCGCCGCTGACGTCTCATGTCCACAGTGATGGCTAGGACGGAGAAGATCCGTGCCAGTCCATTTACAAGCGAGGAGCTGGATGTCCTGGTGGACGAGGTGCTGACACAGTACCCACGGCTATATGGTGGCCCAAATGTTGTGGTAAGTCTCCAACAGTGGGGGTGTGAGTGCAAGGGGGGCACACATGTAGTCGATCAGATGGTGTATGTGCCTGAGAGTGTGGGGTTGTGTAATGCACTGGCTGACATGCTGTTTCCTAGTTGTTAAGGGGGTGTATGCAACCCACACATTAAATGCATGGACATGAAGGGTGGATGGACATGTGTTGTGTACACATCCATATGGTGTGACAGCTATCTGGTGATGCATGTTTCGGGACAGTTATTGTTCATGTGACTGTTTGTGTGGCTCCTCGTTGTCCATCTCTGTGTGATTCTACCTGGCATGGACTGTCCACGCCCAATGTGACAAGGACACATCACTGACTGTACAGAGTGTGATACGTGTGTGGTTGGCATGAGTGTACATCAATGACCCATGTCTGCCGTGTGGACTGCACATGACTGGCCCTCTGTTCAGTCAGTGGTTATGTGAGATCATGTCCCTCAATGCTACAAACATGACACAGTGAGCTATTCACAGAGCAAGGTCGTTTAGGCGTGCGCAGTGGTGGACACAGTGACTCTCACCCCATACACATGTTGCACTGTGACATATGTCTTGCTCTACCTGGTAATAGCCAGTAGATGTGGGCACATTACACATGGCTTTCTGTGCTAGCATCCAGCTTGTATGTGAGATGTGCGGATACAGTGTCCCTCCTCAAACATGCATGCATTGACGTGGACTTCACACATGACGATGTACCCTGTGAGATGTCGTAGTGTATCTGCGGGACATATCTGCCGTGTTGGGATGAGTCTGTGTCATGCCACTGTTCAGAGAGAGAGGTTTTACCATGAGAGTGTGTCACTGATGTTTTCCCCTCTTGTCTCCCACACCTGCAGCTCAAGGTACACCAGCGTAAGGCCGTGTGGAGGTCCATTGCAACCAAGGTGCGGGCTCTGGGAGTGTCAAACCGCCGGCGCACCCACTGCCACAAGAGGTGGGACGACATATCACGACTGGCAAAGAACGTTGCCGAGATGACACTGGGGATACTCCCTCGCAGTGGCAGGTTGTCACGACGCAGCTTGACACCACTGATGTGCCGCATCTTGGCTGTGACACAGCCTGAGCTGGACGCACGTTTGAAGGAGCATCAACAGCAAGCTAGGGGTGAGTATTCTGTGAAGGTTGATTTTGTCTGTGAGTGGCTGCATGTGTACCAAGCCTGTACCTGCGCTGGTGTACGTGATGTGGTTACTGTGATGCAGTGGGTTGTAAGTGGCCCCTGTGCTGGGTGTGGCAGTCACGGATTTTACATACATGCACTTACTGATGTTTTTCCAATCCTGGGAATTTCAATGGCATTGTGGGTGGTGTGCTGCAGGCCTGGTCCATTGGTGTTAGTGTTTGTACGCCCCAACATGCATGATGTTGTGCTGTCTGCCCATCACATGGCTCAGCTATGCCGTGTTTAGATGTTTGTACGCACTGTTTGAGGTAGTGAAGTGTGTCTGCATGGTGAGAATGCACGGGGTGGCCTGCAACATGTAGACTTTGTCATCCTCAGTGTTGCTTTGCTTGAATATGTTTGTCCTGTTGCTGTCACTTTGCTGACCCTACATGTCTCTCTGTTATGCAGCATCTCCCGTGGGCACGGAGGGACAGGGGACGGACACCAGTGGTGGTGAAACAAGCACAACAGCTGCACAGGATCCCAGTGACACAGATGTGACCAGCGCCTCGGAGGGGGATAGGAGTATGCTGGAGGAATCACAGCCCGAGACGCAAAGTTCAACATCATCTGATGACGGCGGTGGTGCAGACATCTTGGAGGACACAGGGAACGGAGAGTCTGCTACATCTTCCAGCACACAGCGTGCAGTGCCCACCCTCCCAGCCACTTCCTCTGTTGCTGCCCGTGTTCGCACCACAAAGAGGGGAAGAGTGTCCTTCATTCCAGGCACCGCTGCCCCTGCCCCTGTGCCCCCTGCTGCCATCAGTGCAGAGTGTGTGGACCTTATGCGCCAGCTGTGTGTGGGGCAGACAGGGCTCCTCAATGCATTGTCAGACCACGACCGCAAATTGGCACAGGTGTTAGCTTTCATGGAGGGCATACATTCAGACGTGGGTGGGCTGCACCGCACTGTCCAGACAATGTCCTCCACAATGGCGGCTGCACTTCAACTGGCTCAATCTCGTAGTCCAATTCCAGTCCCTTTGTCCACCCCCATGCCAGTGGCGACGTCTGACGACGGTGACCACGCTTCACACACCTCAACGTCACGATACTGCACACGTAGCACACAGCAGCAGCAGCCCAAGCGGTCAAGGTCACAGACACCTTCCCCTACGAAGAAAAAAACAACCCCAGAGCGCAAAGGGAAGAGCCCGTCAGGCGTTGCAAAGGCACATGATTCAAGGAGGAAGTACTCAGGGTCACAAGCCTCAGAGCAATCCCCGGCCACAGACTCTGTGGTCCCAAAAACGTCTCGCAAAGGCATGCAGACACTCTCCATGCCCACTGTGAAGGTGGGGCCTGGCAAGGCTACACATAGTAAGGTATCCAAGGCTGTTTCACCAACTACCTCTACTCCCATTCCAAGTCCAGTGAAGCAGGGACAGGAGGGCACTGTAGGGGGCACACAGGGTAAAGAGGGGATGGAGGGGCAGAGGCAATGCCAGGCTAAGCGTCCTTCTGGATCCAGCACATCCCCAGAGGGAGGTCCAGCGTGTGCACCTGCGGCAGCCTTGGTGATGAGTGTGCCGTTTGTGTCCACACCACTTCCCATTGATACCAAGACAGGCAAGCCATTTAGAATCCCCAAGAAGTGGAAAGGCACCCCTCCACTATCTCCCTCCCACACTGTGTCCCACGTCGGCCTGAGTCCACCTCCACGTGCCACTACACCACCTGGTCCAAGCAGCCCTCCAGCGTCCAAGGCCACTGATAGCTCTTCCTCAGCTGGGCGTCTCACTCCCCAGTCAAGTGGTCCAACAGTGCCCGACACACAGTCAGCTCCCAGTCAGACTGACAGCCAAGTATGAATGTTGATCAACGTCACAGACCTATCTCTCCCACACCGGTACCTGTGCTGCCCATCGTGACACACCAGACTGTGTTGCTGACCATGGCGGAGTTTGGTGACACACATTCCCTGTGCAGCTTCTCATTGACTCTGTCAGCACCTTGGACTGGCCACTGGCCTTGCAGTTTGCCCCCTGCCTGTGCAGCTTCTCATTGACTCTGTCAGCACCTTGGACTGGCCACTGGCCTTGCAGTTTGCCCCCTGCCTGTGCAGCTTCTCATTGACTCTGTCAGCACCTTGGACTGGCCACTGGCCTTGCAGTTTGCCCCCTGCCTGTGCAGCTTCTCATTGACTCTGTCAGCACCTTGGACTGGCCACTGGCCTTGCAGTTTGCCCCCTGCCTGTGCAGCTTCTCATTGACTTGTCAGCACCTTGGACTGGCCACTGGCCTTGCAGTTTGCCCCTGCCTGTGCAGCTTCTCATGTTCAGGCTCTGCATCTTGTGCCTTGGTCTTGTCTGATATTGTTGCCTATCAGTGCTATTTGTGAATAAAAACAGTTGCTCATGTTGTCAGTGGTGTCATTGTCCTTACTGAATAAGGCTTTTCCTGTATGTCTAACATTTACTGGGCCACATGCTCTGTGTGCCACTTCAAATGTGCCACTTCAAATGTGCCACTGGCTTGTTTAACTTATCATTTTTTTACAGGGGTGACGGGGACTTCAGTTCTTCATGACTCGGATACTTGTGGGGTCAGTGATGTTGTTTTCGGTGACATACCAGACTCATGTTCCTTCCTTGTTGCTGTTGGCTATGTTTTACTGCATCCTGGTATGTGGGCACTGCAAACACATAGAGGGGTCATATACACGGGATTGCAGGCAGGCTGACCAGGCTCAACATGTATGTGCGTTCTTGCTTTCATGTATGCCTAGCAGTGTAGCATGTGTAGTCATGTTGTGATGGGCAGTCATCCTAGTCACAACGGTTACTTACAAGGTGTGCATTTGGGTGGTCAAGGGTTGTACGGTGTGTTGGTTGTGGCTTTGTCGTGTGTGTTGATGTGTGTGTTAATGGCGTGTGACTCATGGCTGTGTGGGACTGTTGTGTGTTTGTGTGCACACACTGCTTGTTGTGCATTCAGTGCTGTGGGTGTATGTTGCCTTGTGCTGTCCTAGTGTACATCCCCTGATGTACTGCTGTGTTTGCTATGTGCTTTGTGGTGTTGTCCATCTGCTGTGTGTTTGATGTGTCTGTGTTGTTCTGTGATGGTGCACTTCTTGTCTGTGTTGTGGTATGTAGCCTATGCATTTTTCCTGACTGATGAGGTGGTGCACTCCTGTTGTGTGTGTGCTCCCATTGCCTTCCCCTAGTTTGGCTGCACAGGTGATGTGTGTTATTTTTGTGGTTCTGTATGTGTTTCTGTTTTGAATTGTGTTTGCCATTTTTGTTTTGGTGCAGACGTTGGTACTGAAATCCCTGTGTGTGTGTGATGTTTGTGGATGACCCCAGGGGGTTTGATTGTTTGTCTGTATCTTGTCTGGACATTATGTAGGCCCTTCTGTGTGTCTGGCATTGGGGTTGTGTGCTGCAGATATGAGGGGGTATGTTTGGGGACTCCTACTTGTGTTTGACAGTCATTGAGTGTGCCAATGTGCCCTGTGTGTTGTGGTGCTGGCATACTCATGTGTACTTGCTGTTCACTGTTTGACTTGAGGTCCTTCCTTTCATCCCTGTCCCTATACATGGGTTACCTTGCTGTCTCCCTGAGTTGTTGCACTGAGGTGACTGTTGTTTGACTTCACTCACTGTGCCAGCCATGTGTTTGGATGGGGTGTGGATGTTGTTCTAGGTTCCTTGTCCTGCATGTGTCTGTTCACCTGGTTGTTGGTTGTCTCCTTGCCCTCCCATTTGTGTGCACATCATTTTTGCTTTCCTCTATGTTGTGCTCCATTGCTGGTGGCATGTAGTCTGTGTATGTGGCTGTGTGTCGGTGTGGGGTATGTCTGTGTGAGTTGGCAGGGTGTGTGTCCAGTAGTCTGTATGTTCCTTGTGTGTGTGGATGTTAATTTTGTGCTTGTATTCAGCTTTCTTGCCATGTATGTGGTGTTGTGGTGTGTGTGTGTGTTGCCCTGGGCCTGTGCCTCTGTGCTGTGTGTTAATCTACACCCAATGCTGCTGTGTCTGTCTCCCTAGGTGTTAGTTGTGTGCTGCTGGGTGTGGATTTAGCTCGCTTGGTGTTGGACATGGGGGTGCACAGGGGGAGATTGGCATGTTTCTTGCTGTGTGCGGCGGAGCTGTGGGTGGTGGGTGGTGGTGGTGGCCTGTGGTCTTTCTGGCCTGACCGTTGCTGTACATGCATTCTGCTTTGTGCGATGGATTTCCTGCATACTCACCGCTGCGGTGTCGTCAGCAACACATTACATTATGTTCGCGGTAATTTGGTGGGCTTGATGCAGGGTGTGAATTGGTGCCAGATGAGACATGTGTGGGTACACTGATGGATGTGTTCCTGTCCACACCAGTGTGTCTGGTGTGGCCAGGTGCCCTGTTTCAGCCCGTGGAATTTGTGTTCTGTTTTGTGTTGTATTGTGTTTTTTTACGTACCTGCGGCGGCGTCCGCGGCGGGCGATGTTTACCTGGTGATGTATCACGTACAGCACCGGGAGGACGTGTAGTGCTGGATCCATGGCGTTCGGCTCCGGGTGGAGGGCTCCGGAAGTCTCGTTTCACGCTCCGCTGTCGAGATTCCACCGTGTCTGGAAGGGCGGTTTCTCCCCTGCGGTTCGACTGGTTGTTTGGCGCATCCTAATTTGTTGAGCGGACGGGACGTCATTCCGCACGGCGGTGAGTCTCCATTGGCTACCACCGGCGCGGTGGCGGGCGCAATTTCATGGCGGTCGGAGTTGCACCGTGGAGGTCGGGAAACGGGGCATATTTGCCCTTCATAATATGGCGGCCGTGAGGACCGCTGCTGGCGGGCGGTAAAAGGCATTTTTCCGCACCGCCGGCACCGCGGTACTGACACCGACCACCATTGTAATCGGCCCCTAAATGCTTGTTGCCTCAGGGCACGAAGCATAGACCATTCATTTTGATATCTAGAAGTACTGAAACTGGACATACTTTTTGTGGCTTGTGTGGGTAGTGCATGGCTATAAGAAATTGGGGGGCATATGTACAAGCCCCTATCGCCATCACAACGCCACTTTCAGTGACGTTGTGGTGACGATAAGTGCCTCGCCTTATTTACAAGGCAGCTTAATGTTGCCTTCTAAATACGGCCCCCTTTCACGCTATGCTTAGAGTGAAAAGGGTGGGCAGTGGGTGTTGGGGTGGGCGTTCCACCGCAACACCCATTGTTTTTTACACTGCTCCCTATTTACAAGGGCAGCGTAGGTACGAGGCAGCACCAAAATTAAGACCAGGGAAAACCTGGTCTTAAGTTGGTAAAACAAGGAGAAATGCTTTTTTCCCCTCGTTTTTCCTTTTTCCGTGGGTGCTGCCTTGTGCAGCACACATGGAAAAAGCAAAATGCTTTGGATTGTTTATGTGTAGGAAGGTCCCTCTTCCTGCACATAAACAATCTTTAAAAAAAAAAGACATTTTGTAACTTCCATGTGTGCTGCATTATGCAGCTCACATAGAAGTGACAAAATGCCATTTAAAGATTGTTTATGTGCAGGAAGGGGGACCTTCCTACACATAAACAATCTTCCCCTGCATGCAGACACCCTTGCACTACGGTGCAAGGGTGCCTGCATTGGCGCTACACTGCTTAGTGTAGCCCCAGCGCAGGGGGAAATGCAAGGCTGCACCATATCCTTGTAAATATGGTGCAGCCCTGCGTTTCCGAAGTGGTGGAGTGAGGCGTTAAGCCATGACGGCTAACGCCTCACTCCGCCACTTACTTGTACATATCCCCTTGGGTTTTTGATTGAAGGGGTGAAAACCCTTCTAAAGCAACAACCTCAGTCATTTTCAGGGTAAACCACAAAAGTCACTAAATTAACCTCTGCTTAACCAACTGGTAGCTTAGAACAAACGTAGTTGGGCTTAACTGAGAGGCAGTGTCTTGAGTATTTATAAAGTACACAAAAAGTGGTAAAGTGAAAACACAACTCAACAGATATCCTACGCTGATTTAGAAAAGTAGATTCAAATTTAATACAGAAAATACTACCTAAACAGCAAAATCCAAAAAGCAGAGACTGAGATATTCAATTTTAAAGTTTCAATTGAAATATCGCCAATATGCAGAAAGCGCTAACTGTGGTTCTAGGCCGGGACAAAATCACAAGTTCAGGCTTACAGCAATGGAAGGCGGGCCAAATACAGGGACTGGGTTAGTCCCTCTGAAAATGTTACCTTCTCAAAGTCCAGTGCGCAGAGTTCAAAACTTCAGAATTTCAATGCAGGAGCTAAATTGATGCCAGCCATGGGTCCAGGACCTGAGGAGGCACCACTTGGGGGATCTGGAGCTCACTCCAGAAGAAGCCAGCAAGGCTCAGAATGGTCCAATTTCATACCCAGGCTGGTCAAGTTTCAGGCACTTCGAGTGCAGTAGGTCAGCTGGGCAGTTGCATGAATGCCTCTGGAGCTTGTTGTATCCCTGGTATTGAGAACAGGAGGTCAGTCAACTGACCTTTGGAGTCTGTAAGGTTAGCTTGGGATAAAGGGAGCAGGTCCAGTCTTCATTCTCAAAGTGCAGGGCAGTCCTCAAGCAGCAGGACAGTCCTCTGAAGAACAAGGCAGTCATCAAGTAGCAGGGCAGACCTTTGGGGAACAAGGCAGGCTTCAAGCACCAACACAGTCCTGGTGCGTAGTCAAAATATCGATTTTTTTATATCGACCTACACTAATATCGAGTTTTTAATATCGTAGGGACAGAATATCGATGTCAAGAATATCGGTGAGCAGAATATCGACGTTAAGGTAAGTAATATCGTTTTTTTTTATATCGAAGTAAGTAATATCGTTAGCAAAAATATCATTGTTAATAATATCGATATTTATATTAGTGTTATGTATTTTAGTATGTATTTTATATGTATGTTTAACATTTTTTGTAATATATTTTTATTATTTTTAAATATATGTATTAAATGTTTAGAAATTAGTAATTTTTTTTAAGTAAATTTTGCGTTTTAGTATCAGAGCGGGTTGTGGGTTTATAGGGGAATAGGGTGGGAAGTAATTTAATTATAATTAATATGCTTTTATTTATTGTTATTGATTATTAATTTATTGTTAATTAATTATTAATTGGTAATTATTTTTTTTTTAATTGATTAATTTATCATTATATTAATTATATATATTTTTTTATTTATTCTTATTGTTAATTAATTTATTGTTAATTAATTATTAATTGATAATTAATTTGTATTAATTGATTAATTGATAATTAAATTAATTATGTACATTTTTATGTGTAGCGGGTTGTGGGTTTATAGGGGAATAGGGTGGGAAGTAATTTAATTATAATTAATTAATTAATATTTTCTTATTTATTATTGATAATTAATTTATTGCTAATTAATTATTAATTGGTAATTAATTGTTATTAATGTATAACTATATTAATTAAAATTAATTTATTATGATTTTTTATTTATTGTTATTGTTAATTAATTTATTGTTAATTTATTATTAATTTGTAATTAATTTTTATTTATTGATAATTACATTAATTGTGTTCTTTTTATGTGTAGCGGGTTGTGTGTTTATAGGGGATATGGTGGGAAGTAATTTAATGTTATTTAAGTAAATATTACTTTCATTTTATTGGTATTTATTATTAATTTTCTAGTTAATTAATTATTAATATGTTATTTATTTTACAAAAATTATTTAATTAATATGTATGTTAATTTAACCCCTATGCTATCCTACATTTTCCACACTGTTACACTCACTGGAGTTGGAATAGTAATTTTAACCCCTACGCTATCCAACACTTTCCCTACTGTTGCACTCACTGAGTGGGAAAGTAATTTTCACCCCTACGCTATCCAACACTTTCCCTACTGTTGCACTCACTGGAGTGGGAATAGTAATTTTAACCCCTACGCTATCCAACACTTTCCCTACTGTTGCACTCAGTGGAGTGGGAATAGTAATTTTTACCCCTACGCTATCCAACACTTTCCCTACTGTTGCACTCACTGGAGTGGGAATAGTAATTTTTACCCCTACGCTATCCAACACTTTCCCTACTGTTGCCCTCCCCGGAGTGGGAATAGTAATTTTAACCCCTACACTATCCAACACTTTCCCTACTGTTGCACCCACTGGAGTGGGAATAGTAATTTTAACCCCTGCGCTATCCAACACTTTCCCTACTGTTGCATTCACTGGCGTGGGAATAGTAATTTTTACCCTCTACTCTATCCAACACTTTCCCTGCTGTTGCACTCCCTGGAGTGGGAATAGTAATTTTTACCCCTACGCTATCCAACACTTTCCCTGCTGTTGCACTCACTGGAGTGGGAATAGTAATTTTTACCCCTACGCTATCCAACACTTTCCCTACTGTTGCACTCACTGGAGTTGGAATAGTAATTTTTACCCTACGCTATCCAACATTTTCCCTGCTGTTGCACTCACTGGAGTGGAATAGTAATTTTACCCCTACGCTATCCAACACTTTCCCTACTGTTGCACTCCCTGGAGTGGGAATAGTAATTTTTACCCCTACGCTATCCAACACTTTCTCTACTGTTGCACTCCCTGGAGTGGGAATAGTAATTTTAACCCCTACGCTATCCAACACTTTCCCTACTGTTGCACTCACTGGAGTTGGAATAGTAATTTTACCCCTACGCTATCCAACATTTTCCCTGCTGATGCACTCACTGGAGTGGGAATAGTAATTTTTACCCCTACGCTATCCAACACTTTCCCTACTGTTGCACTCCCTGGAGTGGGAATAGTAATTTTAACCCCTACGCTATCCAACACTTTCCCTACTGTTGCACTCACTGGAGTTGGAATAGTAATTTTTACCCCTACGCTATCCAACATTTTCCCTACTGTTGCACTCACTGGAGTGGGAATAGTAATTTTAACCCCTACGCTATCCAACACTTTCCCTACTAATGCACTCACTGGAGTGCGAATTGTAATTTTTACCCCTACGCTATCCAACACTTTCCCTACTGTTGCACTCCCTGGAGTGGGAATAGTAATTTTAACCCCTACGCTATCCAACACTTTCCCTACTGTGGCACTCACTGGAGTGGGAATAGTAATTTTTACCCCTACGCTATCCAACACTTTCCCTACTGTTGCACTCACTGGGGTGGGAATAGTAATTTTTACCCCTACGCTATCCAACATTTTCCCTACTGTTGCACTGTTTGGAGTTGGAATAGTAATTCTATTACCTCCGCTATCTAATATTTTTTGTATTATTTTAGTTAATGTAGTATATAATTAATTTAAAAAGATTAAAAATAATTTTAATTTTTTAATTTGTTATATATATTTATTTAATTTTTATTTATATTATTGTTTTATGTGTCTAGATGTATTTATAATTTATGATATTTAAAAAAATATATAAGTTATTAAAATAATTATTACAAATTATTAGTAAGTAAGTATATATATATTATATATTATATGTATATGTTTAATTTATTTTTACATTACATATATATTACTTATAATTTTTAAACATTTTAAAATATTTGTAACTATGTTTATTTTAATTATATGTATTATTTACTTTATTTTACATTATTTTTTTAACTTAAATAAAAAACGATATTTTTAACAACCATATTTTTGACATCGATATTTTTTTGTTGATATTTTTGTACTTACCATAATGTAGATAGGATGTCGATATTCTTGACTTCGATACTTTTGCGTCGATATTTCTGTAGGTCGATATTCTGACCTTCGATATTTTGTCAGTGATTCGGCAGTCCTCTGAGGGAACAAGGCAAACATCAAACAGCATGACAGTCCTCTGAGAAACAAGGCAGTCTATATTCTGAAATGTCCATAGGTCCAGGAGTGTACTGATAAGTGGCTCAGGAGGTCCAATATTTAGACATGGTGCCACCCTTTGAAGTAGGGTCTAGTCCACCCGCACATCTGATTTTGGAAAGTTCCTTCTCCTTTCTTCCCCTGCCCAGGACTCAAGAGGTCTATGGTGACAAAAGGATGTTGCCAAGTTCCTTTGTGAGTGTGCTGAAGTTTTTTGCAATGTAATTGAGGCAGGGAACTGCTCCATCCTCCCCATCCTGTAGTGTAAAAGATGATGCACTGGTATTTGTGGAAAATATTACTGCTTCAGGTATAAGCTATGGTGACTGGCATGAAGGGCCACTATAATGTACTGTGACTAAAATGATGGGTCATTATGATTTCTTAACAAATCTCCCAATTGCTCCTGAAAAAGGTGCCTGGTAGATCAAAGGGAGCTGAAACATGTTGAGCAGAGTGGATTGGGAGAGATATATTCTTAACCACTTTTTCAGTTAATTTTTGGAGATTTACCAAATAATAAAGCAGCCTTTTGGATGATCATTAACACCATTCTAGACGCAAAGGGAATGTACAAACCAAGGGTCAATTTTTCAAAATATATTCTTCCCGTCACTGAGGGAAAACTCTATAAATATTGGCCCAGAGAGGGAGAGATGTATGGTGAGCTAACACTCTCATTCTAATTGGTCAGATTGATAGAAGGACTTTGTCTGATCCCAGTCCTAGTATAAATTGGCCTCTACTTCCCTCTCCTTCCAGTTATGGAAAGTGGTGTTTTGCTATCACAAGAGTCCATGGCTGAAGAATTGGTCCCTGCCACCTATGGAAGGGCTGCTGTGGGCTCCATTCCCTGCCTATAGACATCACTTAACCTCCACAAGAGAAATAAAAAATGAGCTGGCATAGTAACAACACACACCCATCCATGTACACTGCTCATCATGGTGGTAGTCTTTAGGTAAGTGTCTTTGACTGGGTTGCACAGTGAGTGGGACTACTGAAATTGTTTTGCTTATTGTTGTAAATAAAGTAACCTTCAATGTAGTAGAAGTTCAGCTGTATCTTTAATCAGCCTGCCACATCATGACTTTCTCCTGCCGGCCTTCACAGCAACTGACCACAGGAGTTCAAATTACAACATTCCAAAGGAACCTTGGAATGCTGGTTCCACTTGCATCATAAATATGACACATCTTCCTCCTTTCATATTGAAATTAGAACAATACCCTAAATATCTATGAAAAATAACAAGAGCATAAGAATAAACTAAACTTTAAATATTCAACCTTGGTATGAAAAGAAAGAATAGCATTGGATCTACATAATAAGTAATTATAAGATTTAATACATAATGGAACACATGTCATGCATAATAACAATTTCATAGAAACAAGACATGTTAATTACATTTCCCAAGAAATAGCATTTGCCATAACTGATAGGACAGAAAATCCTAGTAGTTATAACATATTGGTCACAAGTCATGCAAATTCCCTCACATAGTCCTGCAGATTTGTGGGAGATTTACTTTCTTTCCATCTTACCATCTCTTCTCCCACTTTCCACAAAACTTCCATCAACAACTTCCATTTCAATCTCAACCACTCCAGAACTACTACATTCCTGACCCCGAATATATATAGAACTAGAAGCATTATCATCCCTTACTAGCACAAATCCACTATATCCCTCACTATTATCCACTTCAGATGTTACACACTTTCCTTCTTTCTGATGCAAAGCTACTCTGTGTCTGTTATATTACCATTCTCCTGTACTACATACCAATCGTAATCTTGCTCGACTCTGAACAGCACCTTAACCTTAAAACCGTATTCTTCCTACCCGTCTATATTTCACCTTCACCCAATCACCAACTTGAATGTTTGACACTTTGCCCTGCTGCCTGGCACTTTTGTGTTTTTAACCTTCCTTCAACCAACTTGGAACAAAATTGGTCCTAGCTTTGCGACCTCTGATCAACTCAAATGGAGATTTGCCAAGAAGCCTATTTTCCGTTGTACAATGTGCCCATACCGCTTCTTGAATTGCCTCAGCCAGTCAGACTGACCTTGCATGGCTAACTGAATGGAACCCTTGACCATGCGGTTTATCCATTCTGTAATGTCATTGGCTTGGGGGTTAAAAAGAACTGCATAATGGTGTTTAAAACCATGCACCACTAAAAAATACCTTCATTTCATTTGAAGTTATGAGTACCATTATACGTTATCGGAGTGTGAGGAAATCCTTCCCTCCTAAAATTTTCTCGCAGAGTACAAATTGTACTCCGTGTAGACACATCCCTCATAAAAAAGACCACCAACCACTTAGAACATGTATCCACCAAAACCAAGCCAATCCTCATATCTTGTTTTACTCCTGCTAATGGGCCTATAAAATCCATACACACAGTGTGCCATGTTAACTTCGGATTTTGAATATGACTAGACTCAGACTGTGCCACAACTTTAAGCCTTTTCCCACTTTCCTTACAATCCACACACCTTTCTATCCATTGTACAGTTTGTATATCCATCCCCGGCTCCACAGACCACACCGCTGCCAATGTCTCACATTTAATAACTGAGTAGTTTTTTCTCAGTCTCCGTCAATGAGCGCGATGGAAAAGCCACAGTTTTTTTCACTCCTTTTTGAATCTGAGATAAGAAAGCTCGCACACCCAATGCACTGGCATCCACTGTAAGAATGGTATTCAAAGTGTTATCGAAAGGCACCAAAATTCCTGCTATTCACACCTCTTGCTTAATTTTATCAAAACATGTCTGTTGCTCCTCAACCCACCTGAATGTACATACTTTTTTAACATCAACTATAAGTTCCTAGTCTTAGTTGCAAAGTTCTCAACAAATTTGGCATAATACTCTATCAGTCCCATAAATGACCTTAACTGATCTTTATCCTTGGGTTCCAGAGCCAACTTCATATCTTCCAATAGATCTTTCTTTGGCGTCACCCCTTCCCCAGAAATTGTATGATCCAAATACTCCATCTCTTTGCATAAAAACATACATTTCTCTTTGCGCAGTGTAAGACCCATATACAACCCTTTTTAAGCTCTTTCCTCAAAACTTTGTTGTGTTGCCCAACAGTAGGTCCATACACCAAAATGTCATCTTGGAAGATCACATTTGTGAACCCCTTAAATATATGCAATATAATCTGTTGAAAGACCCTGGCCATGGAAGACAATCTGAAAGACATTCTTGTAAAATGGAAAGTCCATTTCATGGTGACGAAAGCTGTTAGATCTCTTGAGCTCTCATGCAACCTAATTGATGGTAAGTACTTTTCAAATCTAACTTTGAAAAGTACTTACCACCATTGAGCAAAAGTAGTAACTCATTATTGTTTGGTAAAATGAAGTTCTCTGTGATTATGTTTGGATTCACAATGCGAAGGTCCACACAGAATCCTAAACGGCCAACGGTTTTTCCGTTATAACCACAGGGTATATCCAATTGGAAGTCTCCACAGGTTCAATCCTCCCCTCTTTCACCATTTTACTCAGCATCTGACTAACATCTTCTCTGACTACAATATGGGCCTTCCTCACTTCGTGCTTCACAGAAAGTGCGCCTGGTTTCATTCTGATCTCATGCACATAACCGTTTTAATTGACCCAATTCCTCCCGAAATACATCTTTTACCTTTTGTAAAATATCATCAATATTCTTTTCTTCTATTATCATGACCTGTTCTGAAGCCCCATGGTTCACAATTATATTAAGATCGTATTGGTGCATCCAACCTAAAATAGGTGGTCCACTATTGGTATCATATACCTTTCCTTGAGTTTCACGTGTCTCGAATTGAATCGACTGTGAAAAATAGCCCAGTATGTTGATTTCTTCTCCCTGATACCCCGCTGGACAGATATCTTTGGGAAGTAAATTCAGGTGTGGCCACATTTTATAGAACATTTCCTTGGGAGTAATAGCATACCTTGAATCCTTGTCCAACATTAGTTTTATTTCTTTTTTTCCTATGGTAAACCACGCTTTTGGCCTTGTCTTTCTTCTCTTAGTGCCATTATCCTCACATAAGCTCAAAATACTGTCATGAATAAACTCACCACCTTCATCATTTGCTACTGCCACCTTGGATTTAGGCCATTCCTAGCACATGCATGTAAAAGGGCCCTTGCGCCCACATTTATGGCACTCTTTGCCAATGCCATAACATGCTTTTGATTCACTACAATGGCTATTGCTCCCACATCTATTGCAATACTTAGAATTATACTTATTTCCAAACATTTTTGTGGTATCCTATTTTTCCTACCACTCCCACATTACTGCTTATCTTACCCATCTCTCCACAAATTTTGGCCACTTCTTCCTTCTCATCTGAACTAAATCCTGAACGCTTGCTCATTTCTCTCATACAGAATTCCGACACTTCAATCACTTTTGCCAATTCAATAGCATCTTTTAATGTTAGATTTTTTGCTGGCCACAACTGCTCTTATATTTTCCTACTTTTGCATTGCATAATGAGTCGATCTCTGATCAACTCATCACCCATGCAACCAAATTGTCACCTCACAGACAATTCCCTCAACCTAGACACAAACTCATCCATCATCTTTCCCACACATTGCGGTTGTGTATAAAACGTATACCTTGCCATTACAATATTTGTTTCTTTTGTGACCCTATTATTGAATCAAACTCTGGCCTCACTAAACACCTCAGATATCCTAGAACCATTATCCAATGCTTGCTGCAAACGTTTGTGTCTCATACCTCAAAGAGTTCAAAAGAACACCTTTCTTTCTCTCTGAGCTAAATTCTTCACTGTTCAAAGCCAGCAAATAGTTGTCAAGCATATCAATCCAGTCTTCCCACTTGATCACTGGTGTCCCCTGTTGTTGCAGAGAGGGTGGCAGTACTGCAATCAACACTAGCTCCGTGTTGTGGAAATAGTAAAATACTAAATAAAAATGTGTAACAAATAGTGTGTGTATCACCGTGTTTTTCTTTTCAAGAGTAAGCAAAAGTAATTAAAATGTATTCCATTTTTTTTCTTGTAATGCTCACTACATGAGGTGTGCTCGTCACCGCGCTTCACCGTATTTCCAACAATTATATTGCCTTGGGTGTGTGCATCACCGTGCTCTGAATGCTTGAACTAGCCATGTACCAATCTCTTTAATTTGCTGAACACGGCTCCTTTTAGAAACAGGGTGTGCACATCAGCGTGCTGATGTAAAGAAGGATCCTCCTGATCTAGCTGTGAGCACTCTGGGGAAGACGAGCTGGCATACACACAAAGAATCACGAGCTGCAGAGCTGCAGACTCAGAAGAGCTTGTGCTTGCTGCATGCACTGAAGGGCAGCTAAACTCAATAAATGGTAAACGCATGCACAACACAAGTGCTATGGGTCTTTAATTCACTGCCTTAAGCTCACGAGGTCCTGTTGAATATTTGGGACATCTGCCAGTAAGTATGGATGAATAGCACTAGATCATAATAGTAGCAGAAAAAATGGGCTGAGGTAGGCTGAACAGGGGCTCTGTAAACTTGCAACAGTCAAAGTGCACTACCGTCGCACAGACTCTTAGGTTTAAGCACAACAATACCTCTTGAGGGTTAAGTCCAAACCCTTCACCTAATACACCACAGCGACAGCTCAGAAGCTTGAACGCGCTAGGTACCATGAGGTCGAGTCACCCTCACAACAGCTGTCACATGGCAGGCTGATACACTGTAGACTGGTGAATCGTGGCCAAAAACCGTTGCAAATAAAGTAACCTTCAATGTAGTAGTAGATCAAATGTATCTTTAATCAGCCTGCACATTGTGACTTTCCCCTGCCAGCCTTCACAGCAACTGGCCATAGGAGTTCAAATTACAACATTCCAAAGGAACCTTGGAATGCTTGTTCCACTTACATCTTAAATATGACACTTATCAGAACATATCTGACATGGGCTCACTATGACTTCATATCATACCTTTGGTAAAAGGACCCTGAAAGACTCCTTATTGTTCATGGGCCTGGATCTGTCATAGTCACCTCAATCATTTTAGATTGTTTGGAAAAGCTTGTAGATGTCAATAGGGAATGAAAGGATTTTACAAGGTGAAAGTTCGTTATATGTACTAGTAGTTTTCTTATAAATGTGTCATATTTACACAGAATTGGCTATAATGTCATTTTCTTTAGAATTTTGAAAACCTCTCTCTTTGATTATTGCTAACATATGTTTTAAAAAAAACATTATACTCCTCAAGCAATATGACCCTACTTTAAGTAATAGAATCGCAGGCACTAAGCAGCCCTAACATGGAGAAAGATGTTCATATTTACATAGATAATACGACTGCGAGTCATATTATCTGCTATATTAGTGGTGCAAAAGCCTAGCCTTTGTTCTCTATATAAAAGATGCAGCAAGGACACACAGTAAAGTGCAGTAGCCCTTTTGGCTTTCTCTTCTATGCAAAATTGCCTTTGAAACAATTATTTCAAATCTTTGGCATTGCATCCAAATAGCTGCATTCCATTTTGTATAGTGGTAGGTAAGTGAATACTTATGTTATTATTGATCATGTCAAATGTGATTTTAGAAATCATGTATGATCCTTTTTGTGTAATGTCATGCATAAGGCCATACGCAGAGTACTGAGGTTCATATAGTTGCACAGATCACCATACCTGAGAGACTTAGCTGTTTTTCCAATTTCTGCACTACATATTATCTCTTGGACTGCATTTGAGGTACATAGTGACAGTATACATCAATGGACCCTAAAGGAAGTCATAGTTTATTGTGCCCAAGGCCATAAGGAGAGAGCTGTGTGATAATTGTAAATCTCTCAAAGGGCTGTAGATGTATAATATGAACCTGACAAATGCAGTGCATATTTCATATATGAAACTTGACAATTTACATATTTCATTTCAAGGTTATTACACACTGAAGTTATGAGTTATAGCAAAGTAAATGTCCATTTCTTCTAAGTCATTGCATGGCGAATGCGGATTGGGATGGATGATGTTTACTATTGTAGATTTGTCTGCTATGTAGTTGCATTGTAGCAGTGTTGTGCTGTTTTGCTCCATTGTGCTATTATGATGTTTTGCATTTTTGTGCTGTGTGTTGTTCCAGTGCATTATTGGTATTGTGTTGCACTGCATTTTAGTGCTTTTGTGTTGTGTTGTAAAATTATGCATGTTCTTTTGTTGTTGTGTATTTATATTGCTAGTTCTGTGTTGTTGTGCTCTTATGTAGTGTTGCAGTGTTGTGTTGATGTATTGTGGCTGTGCTTTTACAGTCATCTTGTTATGGTTTATTGAGTTGTATTGAGCTACTTTGCTGTGCTGTTTAGTTTACATCTTCATCTATAGGTTTGTGATATGGTATTGTTCAATTGTTTTGTGTGATTGTGTTGACTTATTGTTGTGTTATTGTACTTGTGCAGTATTGTGTTGCTTTGTGTTTTGTAGTTTTGTGTGGATTGTTATGTGGTATTTATTGGTATGCTTCCTGGCTATGATTTTGTGTAGTATTGTATTTATTCTTGTGTTGAGGTGTTTTCAACTGTGTTTTGTTATCTTGTGTGGTTGCATTCTTGTGTAGTTGCATTGTTTTTATTTGTTTGTGTGCTTTACTACTGTTAAATTGGTTTGGTATTGACGGTTTTGTTTGGATCTGCAGGAATGTGTGTTCAACTTACTCCAATGTTACCAAAATACCCTCTATGACCCTTGTCACCAGTCATGCATACCATAACTCACACAATTAAAATTTGTCAGTTTTATTCATAACCATAACTGCTATATAACTGTGTTTAAGTTAGGGTTGTGCGGCAAACTCCACTCTGCTGCCAGAGTTCACAGAGTTTTTGCTACTCCGCTTTCCGCTTGGAGCGCAGAGTTCAGCAAAAACTCTGCCTACGCTGCATAGCATAGTTTACCGGCGCTCACTCAAATACTTTATTTCCGAAAACTAAAACTGGGAGCAGTTTCCCGCCCACGGAATCGTCCGCATCGGCAACGGTGGACCCGGCCTGCTCGCCGAGCCATCCACGACCCTGGTTTGGCCTTCCTCGGTGGGGGCCCGACCCTAGCAATCCCGGCCGGCCTGCATCATCTCCCGCTGTCCCCCGCTTCGCCGCGAACGCTAAGTGGCTCAAGGACAGCAGGGAGCTCCTGGGATAACAGGGAGCTCCTGGTTCGGGCGTGAACCGCCCATCATTGCGTCAGCAGGCGGGGAATCCAGGGCCAAGCCTCCAACGCGAGGCCTTAAACAAACAGGACCGGATTAATAACGTGAGCAGTAGCAGGCATCTTAGAGGGGGAGGAGCCTTCAAGGCACCATCAGAGGCGATAGTAAGAGGACTGTGGCATTGGAGAGTATCGAAAAGGATTTTGGCCACATTATTGGCATAACCCCACCTTTTTGACCTACGCACAGCCCCCTTCCCCCCCCCCAGTAGCTGGTGGTGCAATCACCCCAAGGATTAAGGTAGCGTTATTGTGGGTGTCTGAGAGGGGTGCTTTTGGGGCAAGTTGAAATGAAGGGATAAGCGGTGAAGAGCAACTTCACCATTGTTTAGGGAGCCACGCACGGCACCCAGCAGGGGGCGGGGCAATTACCACAAAGAAACATGCGGGCTCAAGCCCTCAAAACGGTTGTACACAGTCCCGATCCACCAACGGGCCGCAGCCGGCCAGATCGCCTAAGGATGGCCAGCAAGCGTGGGGCAGCGGGGAGGGCGACACGGCTTCCCGCTCGCTTCAGGAACACAGAAGGCGAGGCAGAGGCCCCACAGAGGGGGCAGAAGAGGCAAAGGGGGGGCAATGGCCCGGAGCTGACTGAGGATCTGCAAGCGATGCTGGACAGGGCCAGGGCATTGGTGGCTCTAAAAGGAAACTCGTGGGTGGACCAACAGATCAAGGACGGAGCCCATGGGAGAGGGAAGAAACAGCAGCAGGTGTCCCCGCCTGCACCACCCACCAAGCAACCCGGCGCAAGGGGGCATGCAGTCAAAATGGCAGCCCCCGCGAAGAACCCAGAGACACGGGCCAAGGTCCCGATGGCCATGAAGGCGGCGAAAGGCGGGCACAAGGTTGCACGAGCCAGGAGCAGGAGGGCGGCATCCCCCGAGCTGGTTTCCAGCTCCGACACCGAGGAGAGCAGCAAGGACGAGGGGTCTGTAGCCAGCACAGCGGCCTCTCAGAACTCGCACAGCCGTTGGATCAGTGCGGAAAAGGGTAAACACCGCAAGAAAGGCAACGGGGGGTGCACGGGCAGGCACAGCGTGATAGCCTAGCAAAAAGGGGCCCAGGGCAAATAGTAAACCTGGGCATGCAACAGGGTGTGAGTAATTTGGCAATGCAAGGGCCCTGGCCCAATCAACGCCCTTGGCAGCTAGGGCAGGGTAGGGACCAGCAGGGTTTCCAAGGGGAGGCTTGGGGTCCACCGGCTTGGATGCCATGGTGGCAGTGGCTGGGGGCGGGAACCTCCTTTGGGGTAGGTCCACCATGGGCCTCAGGAAGCCAGGGAGGCAGCAAGGAGCCAGGGTGAGAGCCAGACAGAAGGGGAGGCACGAGGAGGTCAGCAGGCAAGGATAAACAGAGCCCCCAGCTGGTAGAACAGGGCGAGGTGGAAGGGGGGCCGGCAGCCCCTGGGGCCAGCAAGGCAAGTGAAGGTGGGGCGACAGGGGAGGGCACGGACCCAAAAGGGAAGCCGGCCAGCGCATACCTGTGCCCCTCCCCGAGCGACCCTCCCACAACCACAAAGCTCATGGGGTTGGCAAATCTCATCCCGCTAGCCGTGAAAGAAAGGATATGGAGGAAGGAGTTTATAGACATTTTCTCCTTGCTAGAGGTACATCAGGCAGGCTTAGACCTGACAGTACAGGACAAGAAAGATGATGATAGGAGGGAGAGGCGCAAGCCAAGGGTGGAGAGAACAATTGAGAATTGGCTAAAAGCATTCAGGACCCTGGCTTGTGTTTTTGTGGAAAAATTCCCCCAGAGCGCGGCGGCGCTCATTTTGTACGAACAAAAGGTGCATGAGGCACAGCAGCAGTATCAGGGGGAGGCATGGTTGAAATACGACGAGGGTTTCAGGGAGAAGATGCAAACTTGGCCAGTGATTGAATGGGACTGGCAAGACATGGAGGGTTTCTCAACACACATGGTGGCTGCCAGGGAAGGCGTCAGCTCCAGGGACAGCAATTTGCGTTCCTATGGGAGTAAGGGAAAATATGAAGGCCAAGGGTTCAAGGGTAAGAGCCAGGGAACCACCAAATCTGGGAAACCATGCTGGAAGTTTAACAAAGATGATTGCAAATGGGGGGCAGGATGCAGGTTCAAACACGCATGCGGGTCTTGCGGGGGAAACCACCCCGCAATCCACTGCAAGCAAGGCCAGGGAGCAGGAGCAGGCAAGGAAAGAACCGGCACAAAGAAGTAGCGAGTGGTCCCCCGGCATCGGGGAGCCAGGGGCCAGGGGCAGGGGGCAGCTGCTACCAACCCCGATAAAAACCAGCATGCTGGTTTATCTATTAGGCCAGTATCCAAAGGCGACAGACAGACAAAAGTTAGCAGAGGGTTTCACACAAGGGTTCATAATATCCTACAATGGCCCCAAAGGGGCACGGGA
Source organism: Calotriton arnoldi (assembly GCA_963921515.1). Taxonomy (NCBI): domain Eukaryota; kingdom Metazoa; phylum Chordata; class Amphibia; order Caudata; family Salamandridae; genus Calotriton; species Calotriton arnoldi. The sequence continues at coordinate 1,134,900 of CAWUFW010003952.1, read as the reverse complement.
GAGCCGGAACCTGAAATCTGTAAGGGAAAACGCAAGCACACCGCGAGACAAGGTAGGCAAGGAAATCCAACTGGGGCGGGTGGCCGGCCCTTTCAACTTTCCCCCGCTGGAGAATTTGATGGTCTCCCCACTAGGAGTAGTACCCAAGAAGGAGGAATTGAAATTCAGGCTGATACACCACCTTTCCCACCCACAGGGGCAGTCCGTCAACGACTCGCTGGAGCAGGATGATTGCTCAGTAGCCTATGCCTCAGTAGATGACGCGGTAGACATGATCCGCCAGGAAGGAAGGGGAGCCCTACTAGCCAAGACAGACATTGAGTCAGCTTTCCGACTACTTCCGGTCCACCCAGACAGCTACCATTTGCTAGCTTTCCAGCTAGATAGGAAGTTTTACTACGACAAATGCTTGCCAATGGGGTGCTCAATATCATGTGCATATTTTGTGGCATTTAGCAGTTTCCTAGAGTGGGGTTTAGGGAAACTGGCCCCGCGAGGGGGTCGGGTCCATTACTTAGACGATTTCCTGTTTGTCGGCAAGGCGAGCACAGGCGATTGCGCCCTCCTCCTGCAGAGTTTCACAACACTGGCACAGGAATTAGGGATACCGCTAGCACAGGACAAGACAGAGGGCCCCACCACGGAGCTGTCCTTCCTAGGGATAGAGCTAGACACCGTTGCAGGAACATGCAGATTACCACCCAGCAAGGTAGCGGAGCTCAAGGAGATCATGGGTAGGCTGAGGCTACAGAAGAAGGCCACGCTAGGCGAGGTGCAACAGCTGCTGGAGAAACTGAACTTTGCCACGAGGGTGATCCCACCAGGGCGAGCATTTGCAAGAAGGCTGGCGTGGTTGACCAGTGGCATGACACAGAAACACCACAGGGTCCGCCTAAAGCAAGGGGTAAAGGCAGATCTAGAACAGTGGGAATCCTTCCTGTCCGATTTCAATGGCATCCTAATGTGGCGCGAGCCATGGGTACCAGCGAATCAGCTCGAGCTGTACTCAGATGCACAGGGGGCCTTGGTTTCGGGGCCATCCTGGGGACAGCATGGACAGCAGGGGCTTGGCCAGGCACCTGGAAACAAGCAGGGGCCACAGTGAACATTTCGCGGCTGGATCTATTCCCCATAGTCATGGCGTTTCACATCTGGGTAGAGCAACTAGCAAACAGGCAGATAACTCTTTGGTCAGACAATCACGCGGTAGTGCAGGTAATCAACACGGGGACGGCAAAATGCGCGTCCGGCCTGTTACGACGGTTGGTCCAATGCCAACTGAGGGCGAATATAGCGCTTAGGGCACAACACGTTCCAGGAGTAGACAACTCAGTTGCGGATGCCATTTCTTGTTTTCAGTGGGCAAGATTCCGAGACCTCGCTCCTCATGCGGACCAAGGGATGACCCCTGTGCTGGAGGAAGTATGGGCATGGGTAGAGCTGGTATAGAAGTGATGCTGGAAAATGCACTGGCCCCAAAGACAATGCACCGATACCGTAAGTGCTGGGCGACATTTACTGCAGCTACTGGGCTCACTAATGGCCAACCGGCGGGGCAGAGTGAGGTCCTGGGTTTTATTGATTGGGCGTTTAGAGGGGGCAGGACAAAATCTTGGGCCCAGACCTATTTGAGCACAGTGGCATACCACACAAAAATGGCGTTGGGGCAGGACCCCACCAGGGTTTCCACTGCAGGATGGCATTGAAAGAGTGGGGCAGAATGCAGAAGGCAAGTCGAGACGCAAGAAGGCCCATTAATTTCCAAGTACTGCAGCAAATGGTAGGGGCTCTTGGGGAGTTATGCTCATCAGAGAGCGAGGCCATACTTTTCAGGGGAGCTTTTGCGCTAGCTTTCTTTGGAGCATTCAGGGTGAGCGAGCTGGTGGCCCTAGCAGCAAGGGACGCAGGAACGGCATGCATACACCGAACCAACGTTAGGTTCGGTGAGGGACACATAGACATCCTGCTACGAAGGTCAAAGACAGACCAGTCGGGCAAAGGGAGATGGACCAGACTGCATTGCATAAGGGAGAAATCATGCTGCCCGGTATGCCTGGTACGGAGATACATGGCAACCGGAGAAATCAGAGAAGGGCCGCTGTTCACGCACAAAGGGTGGACATTCCTCAGCCGTATCCAATTTATAGCAGTGATGAGGAAGGCACTGGGGGCGGCGGGGCTCTCACCCAGGGCATTCGGATCCCATTCATTTAGAATCGGGGCTGCAACCACGGCGGCAGGGCTGGGCATGAATAGCAACCAAATAAAGGGGATTGGGCGTTGGGCATCAGGTACGTTTAAACGGTACATATGCCCCACCTCATACTGAGCCCGGATTTTCTCTCCCCCCCGTATGGGTCCAACTACGCGGCGCAGGACGGTGTGGTTCATGGGCCATGCCTACGTCACACGGGCACAACAGTGGGCAGCGGCCAGACGTGATTTCGGCGGGATCTGGCTGCGGGACACCGAGGTGGTCTGGATGGGCCGATCCGGGATGAAATGGGACCAACTGCTACCCGCAGTACAAGAAGCGCTAGGGAGAGGTGGCAATCCGGACGCGGTAATAGTCCACCTGGGAGGTAACGGCCTGGCCGCACTGGGCAGGAGGGCCCTGCTAATGACAATGCAGGCGGACTTAGCTGCCTTGGCAAAACTGGTGAGCCCCGCCGAAATAATCTTCTCGGAGATAATAGTGCGGAAGTCCTGGAAGGGGGCAATAGACCTGGGGGCGGTAGAAAGATCCATATGCAAGCAAAACATTACGATGACAAAGATATGTAGGGCCAACGGCTGGGGATTCGTAAGGCATGGCTTCATAAATCTTAGGTCGCCAGGCTACCACCTGGAAGATGGCATGCACCTAACAGGGGTGGGGATGGATATGTTCCTGCTAAACATTGTGGGGGTGTTAGAGCTAATGGGTTTCTCATAAGCGATGGGAAAGCCTAGGGGAGCAGGGGGGGGAGCTCCCTCTGATTGGCGAGACCATAGGTAGCATGGCGGAAGACAACCTAGAAGGATAGGGAAGGAAGAGAAATTGATAGAAGTAGATGGAAGGCTCATGCAGTGTCCTTGGGATGCCTCACGGCAGGGACACTGAGGGAGCAAACAGTGGCCAGTAGCCACAGGGAGAGTAGATGGAAGGCTCCCGCAGGGCCCTTGGGATGCCTCATGGCAGGGGTACCAAAGGAGTGAGAGGTAGAACTCAGCCGCAGGCTGGATAGATGAGATGCTCACATGGGGTCCTTGGGATGCCACACGGCAGGGACACGGAAAAGCAGGGAGGGGCCAAGTTGGCACTGAAGGCAAGCGGTCGGCACTTGCGGCCCGGGCAAGTCCGGACGGACGCCCACCAAGTCGGTAGCAAGTTGTAGCCTAACCCCTTGGCAACGGAAGCCGTGGTATTGGGGCCTCCTCCAGAAAGTGATCTGTCTGAAAAGCAGATATCAACCAAATGGACTGAATGAGCCACGATGGCAAATCATTAAGACAAGGCAACAAAAATGTTATGTATCACCATGAGAAACAAAATGTATAACATGTTTGTACATGTTTTAATAAACTGCGACCTTTTTTGGCACCAAGCAAGTTGTCCATTATATGTTTAGAGGTTAAGGGGCGCAGTTTGAGACGGACTAAAGGAGGGGGATGCAACTCGCCGCCTGGGAGGGGTTTCACGTGGAACCAAACATAAGCAGCAATTTCACTCCTAATCTACCTCAGTGTAATGCAAACCGCAGCATCACTGTCTGATCAAACAAAAAAAGGGAAAGCATGCACTCTTGATGCCCCAGGCTGCACAATAAGCAAGGGAAATGGGAACATGAGGTGTGGAAAGAAAAAATTCTCCCCACACAAAATGTGCAGGCATCAGCGGGCGCAAGGCCACAGACCCCAACCCCTTTTCAGTCGCCAAGTAGGGGGTTGGACAAGAAATCCGAGGACAGCCTAAAGTTTAAATGCGGTGTGTATGCTTGCCCAGGAATCAGGTCGGCAGCCAGTTCTGCGTGAAGCAGCAAGTTTGGAGAAGAGGCAGAAAAAAAAAATCCCCCCTTATGCCCTCGCCCTAAATACACTCTGACCATTGGAATGAGTGCAGATTGCTCTCTGTCTCTTTTTGTCTTACAGAATGCATGTCCATTTACACCGAGACCTATCACAATGAATATCAGAGATTACACCTGAGCTGTACCTCCACCACCTTTGTAGGGGTGCCTTCAAAGGCTCACTCTAGTATTTTAAAAACAGACGAGGGAGATGCTGGAAGCACTACGACCCCAGACTTTTGCCCAGAATGACGGAGGAGCCAAACACCTTTTGTTCGCCCCGAGAAACGTTCAGCCGATCTTTAAGAATTTAAATACATATTCTTGTTTTAGAATGTTTCACTGCAGCCTAGGTCTCCCCCTATTTTAGTTGTTTATGAAGTATCTATTTCTTCTGTGAACAGTCTGATGCAGAATTGATCATGTAAAGTGCTAACTTATAGCTCAAGTACTGAAGTTCCACTGCTCAGTCCAACAAAAAACAGGCACTGGAACAGGTGGCCAAAATGTTATATGGCACAGAGCATGCAGAGACTCCAAAGCAGTATTGTATTATCCATAGGAAGACCCCACTCCCCTGCTAGAAATGTGAAACACCAGCCTGAAAATATTTCCAAAAGCATCTGCCGGTGTCATTTTCTTCTACCTCTCCATTCTCCCTCCAATTAGTTTCCTTTGCTTCATTTTAGCTTTGATCGCACCCATCAAAATTCCAATGATAGTTGAAAAGGTTGTCAATTCCAAAGCCCAGCTGCAACCAATGAGGAGAAAGCCAGAGATCAAATCCTCTATGGAAATGTTAATACAGCTCAAAAGAAGGGCACATCCAGTGAGATGGGTGGTTTTATGCTATTAATATGACAGTTCCTGGAAAAGCATGCAGAACAGTGCACATAAATTAACCCAAGCAATTAATCTAACTTGTATGCAGTTGTTAAGGCAGTTAGCTACAACTGGCAACTGCTATTAGGCAACAGGCTGGGAAGAGCTGAGTGCATCACAAGGGTAGTTCTGGCCTTCCGGACTTTCTGAAGCCACCATTCAGACATTTGCCCCAGTGTGAATTTCAAGTTTTTGGGTTAATTACTTCTAACTGATACCCATTATCTGTTGCTCTTTCTTGGGGCTTTGATGTAGTTTTCCCTCAGTCAGGAAGCAGCGAGAACCAGTGAATCAAAGGAGGCTGCATGCATCAGAGGTTGCAGTGCGGGATTTTCAACCAGGATGCAGGGGAGCAAACAGCTGGAATCGGTTTCCTAGATTACGACTGCCTCTGAAAGGGGTTTGCAGAAGTCGGTGTGTGAGAGAAGGTGGCAAATCTCAGAGACAAGACTACAGAAATTAGAGAGCAGGTTTCAGGAAAGCGAACTGGAGGCATCGACATGTGAACAGCGGTACACCCCAGAGAAAGATGTACAGGCTTTAGAGAGCACGCTGGAGGCGAGTGAGCAGAAGACCATGTTCTATAGAGACAGACAAACCACAGAGAAGGGGCTATGCCCTCTGAGCGAAGAGTGGAGAAATGGGAGGACTCATTACTGGCAACTTTGGTTGTGCAGGGCCTTCTAGTGTAAATGATGCTCCAGTGCAGCAGATGGTGGTGCTTGAAATTCCAGCTTCAGAAAATATCGTTCTAATAAGATCACATTGCTTGAGGTCATTCTCTGCCCACTCACGGAACTCTGCAGATGTGGAATCTCACAGAGCTTTTCAGTAACTTCGTGGAATTTGATTAAGTGAATCTCCGCAAGCCTCGCCCAGGCATAGTTTAAGTGAATTTGAGACTTGTTTAAATGGATCTTAAAGTATTATGACCAAAGCTAGCCAAGTCAATAGCTCAATGTTTATAATTGCTGTTGATCATCGAAATGGGCTTCTGTGATTCTATGTCGGTCACATATCGGCCTGGTTTAGACTGATATACAAATATTGCCTCCAGTTTCATATGGGGTAAAACATGTTCTCTCCTCACAGTGTTAAACACATCAGTCAACATTTGGGCCAGGAATTCCATATATGCTACATAAAAATTGACAGGGAGTCCATCAGAGCTGATACTTATCTTCCTGACCACAGTTTGAGATTCTAAGAATTTCTCTCCCAAGTCATTTGCCACCTCAGAAGGCAGCTTTGTCAGTCCCACCTCACTAATAAGGGGTCTGATTTAAAGTTTGGATGATGTGTTACTCCGTCAGAAACGTGATGGAGATCACATCTGCCTTATTACAGGTGGCATGGGATATAATGCACATGTAATAAGGAGCACAGCATATCTGTTACATTTGTGATAGAGTAACCCTTCTGCCAAGCTTTAAATCAGACCCCTCATTAGTGAGGTGGGATTTACAAAGCTGCCTTCTGAGGTGACAAATGACTTGGGAGAGAAATTCTCAGAAGCTCAAACTGTAATCCACTACCTCTTGTGTTATGTAAAATACTGACTAGTAGTCTAAAAAGGCTCTGTTGATCTCAGCTTGTGAATGGACCACAACCCTGTAACCTGTCCTGTTACCCAGGTTGGGGATTCCCTACTTTTCTGGGTTCGACAACCAAGCTTGCAAACACCTGCCTTGCCATGTTCATTGTGAGTCTTGCACAGGTATGCTCTATAGTCAAATCATCCTAATCTTTCTACTAAATGACCAGCTTCTACTTCTCTTCCATCAATATTTTATGCAGTGCTGATTTTTGAGTCTCTCTCTCCACCTATCTCAGACTGTCTTCTTGTTCAACTATTTCCTGAGGGAATATTGAACTAACATCCATTACTGCCCTGATTCAATACTTTGGTATGACGACCTTGAGGGCTATCAGAACAGAAAGCCCAGAACATCTCTTGTCGTTTAAATAATTTGGCATTGTTTTGCAAGTCTAGTGCCTGAATTCCTGGTACTCCAGTGTTGCAACTTGCAACCTACATGTGGGGATTGCTTCTCCAATGTGTAGTAAGCAATAGGGGATTATGGTCTGAAAGTTTCCTACATAGGTAATCAACCTACTCTGCTGCCTTACTCAAACTAGAGGAGCAGATAAACTTGTCAAGCATTACATGCGGATCATATAAGCGCGTTGTCTTCTCATCGCTGAAGTTCAAAAGGTGAACAAAGCTTTCTGTACCATGCTCAATTTCAGATCACAGAAAATTGCACATTACCCTCTCACCATTTCGCCATTTCTCTCCTATGAAAAAATCCCAAACAATGGAACCTGTGAGAAATATTACTGTGTCCCCTGTGGGTATCACTTATTTTCCTCTTCATGAGATGCAGAAGTACTTGAAGACCTTGCAACCTCCTCTTCACCTTTGTCTGCCATTGCCTAGATGCAAAATGTAGCTATGACTCTAAGGAGAAGATGTTAAGGCTTCCTCTTCCTTGAACACTACTATATATAGCTCCTGTTTAAGCTTTTGCTGAGAAGCAGGTACTTTTTGATGTGGTGAATGGATATGTAAATGTTTCACCATTAAAAACATCAGAGCTTTTTTAAGTTGTCAGGAAACTACATATTCTAAGAGTGTGCCAATCTTTTTTCAGATCAATGATGATGCACCAAATTATAAGTAAATAAAACATGCTTGATCCTCTCCTTTAACTTTGCCTCCCTGATGTGAGATCTGAATTAAACATTCTGAACTTAATGTAGTAACAACTTGCCAAATTTTATGGAGATTTATCAAACAGTACCATTATTAGCAAATGAATTTATTACCTACCTTTTAACTTGGCTCTCACTTGAAGGATCTGCAAAAAACATGACATATAAATAGAGACCTTATTTTTTTCAGGTTTGCCACATTTCATGCAGATCCGTCAAACGTGCAAATGTTATTTTAAATGAACATTTTGACTCCTTCTTTTAACTGAGCCTCCCCTCTCCCAGATAGCATGTCATATCGCCCAAGAGGCTGCAAAGTTATTAGATTCACAAAAGTTACAGTGCGCTCTTTTTAGGTCAGGTGTTAGCCCTTTTGATTTTACTGAAATAATATATATAATATCCTTACTTTAGGGAGCTTTCAGCCACCTCTCTTCACCCATTAGTCTGCAGTTGTATCATTCCCATTTTGTTTCCGCCCCCTACAGCATACAGCATGGTGCAGTGGGTCAGCCTTGTTAAGTCTATGGTTAACATTACTTTGAGCGAAAGACCAGGAGGCATATTATCAAGCCCTATATCGCCGCTTTAGCAACCGTTTTCGGCCGAAAAACGGCGATTTAAATATCGCTCCATTATCAAGGACACGCTAACAGGCTTTAGCGCGTGTATCCTTGAGATAGTAGCCGTTTTTTATCTTACTTTGCATGTCAGTGATATACATCGCTAATGACATGCAAAGTGGGCGTACCTCAGCAAAACTACATGAGAAACACTCACGAAATCAGCTTCGCGATATTTACAAGGCTGCACCGGACCCGCGATGCGGGAATAAAAGGCGCGCTAAGCCCCCATTATCGCAGGATTTTAACTCCTGCTAGAAATCTGACTTAGCCATCTCTTCAATGGCAGGTGGATTGATGGGCTAAGTACACCATTGCGTATCATCAAGCTTTACGCGCTTGATTTATCGCGGGTTTTCACCCGCTATTGTGGTTAACGCCGTCTATCGCTGGAATTCACATCACCTGTGAGCAGCGCGTTGATAATACGCCGCTAACAGGGCGATGTATTCCAGCGATATGCGGCGATAAAGGAAACAGAGCTATACTCGGTTTGCGATAAATATCGCAGATCGTTGCTAATATGCCCCTTTTGCTCTTTCAGATGGTGCACATCAGCACACAAGGAGTTCCTTTTAGTACCAATGTTGCCTGGTGTGATAGTAGGGTGCATTTGAAGTGAGCATAAGGCACAGCTTTATGGTGCTTAATTTGTAGTAGACTAGTAACAGATTTATTTAAACAAAGGTGGGGTGCAGTTTGTCTTCTAGTATTAAATATTTTATACCGCAGATCCTCTTTCCTTCCTTCTTTTCACCTTCTTTCTTTCTTTCCTTTTTTCCTTTTTTCTTTTTTTCCTTCTTTCCTTGTTTTGTTCCTTCTTTCCTTCTTTTTGCATTTCCCCTTTTCTTTCCTTCTTTCTTTCATTTTTATTTTTTATTTTTACGGAGCTTTATATAGCGCAAACTTGACCCGAAGGTATCGGGTATCAGAGCGCTTTACATAGCACCAGTTGCGTTACATGAGGACACATTCATTTTTGTTAGGCACGGGGAGATTAAGTGATTTGCCCAGAATCACAGGATGTTCAGCGTCATTGCCGAGACTCGAACCCAGTTCCCCAGATTCAAGGTTGACCGCCCTAGCCGTTAGGCCAACTCCTCTCCCCTTTTTTCTTTTTTGTCTTCTTCTATTTTCCCTTCTTTCTTTCTTTCTTTACTTCTTTTCTTTCTTTTTGGCTTCTTTCCTCCTTCAGGGGCTGGTTACGATGACGGTGGGACTGCCACCGACAGCCTGCCGGTGGTGGTCCCACCGCCATCATAACCATGTTCTCTGTCTGCCATATTACAATGGCGGGCGGATGGTTGGTGGTCGAAAAGACCGCCCGCTACACATCAGACGGGCTCCTTGAGCCTGCCGGTGGGGCGGAGGGGGTTGTATTTCCTACAGGCAGAAAGGGACTCTGGGGGCCCGTAGTGGGCCACCCTTCCCCGTTGCCCTCAGTTGTGGGTTTTGGGGGGCACCTATGGTGCCCCCCTACATATCCTTGCACCTTGTGGCAGGCACCGCATGGTGTCTGCCGTGCAGTGCAGTTATAAGTTGTGTCCCCTTTTTGCACTGCAGCATGTGCTGCAGCCAGCAGCACCCGCCACAATGCAAAACATAGACATTGCAACTACCGTGGTGGCGGTTGCATCCTAATACCTCTGGTGCGACCGCCGACAGACTGCCGAGTGGTCCCATTTGCGTAAGGGTGGCGGAAGTCCGATCACCATCCTAATCAGCCCCTTAATTCTTTCTATTCCTTTCCTTTTCTTTCATTTTTGCCTTCTTTCATTTTTTTTTCCTCCTTTCCTTCTTTCTTCCCCTTTTTCTTCCCTGCATTCCTTCTTTCTTTCCTCCTTGCCTTTTGTTATTCTTTCTTTCTTTCTTGTTTGCCTTCTTTCATTCATTTCCTTACTTTTTTTTTTAATTCTTTTTATTAACATTTCCTTTCTTTTTTGCCTACTATCCTTTATCTTTCCTTCTTTCCTTTTCCTTTATTTCTTGCCTTCTTTAACATTTTTCCCCTTTCTTTCTTACTTTGTTTCTTTCTGTCTTTGATTCTTTCTTTCTGTGTTTCTTTTTCTTTCTTTCTTTCTTTCTTTCTTTCTTTCTTTCTTTCTTTCTTTCTTTCTTTCTTTCTTTCTTTCCTTCTTTTTGCCTTGTTTTCCTTCACTCCTTTCTTCCTTTTTGACTTCTTTTGTTCCTTGTTGCCTCCTGGACTTCCTTCTTTCCTGCATTCCTTCTTTCCTTTTTTGCCCATTTTCTTCCTTTTTTGTCTGCGTTTCTTCCTTTATTATCTGCCTTCATTCCTTCTTTAATTTCTTCCCTTCTTTCTTGCCTTGTTTCTCAAAGGTCAGGAAATAAGCCAATGCAGACAGATCGGTTTTGTAGGTCTTTGTTAGCCAAGGCATTTTGATTTTACTAAAAGTATGTATAACATAGTTACGTATAGAGGTTTATGCCAGAATTCAGCCATTAGGTTGTGATTGTGTCATTCACATTTTTCTTTCACCCATTCCAGAACGCATCAAGGGCAATGTTAGCCAACTGCAGTCATTGAATGTCTTCACTATTAGTTATGGCATGCTGCCCTTTCATAAGGAGCACATCAACACACAATGCAGTTCCCTTCAGAGCCGGTTGTACCGTGGTAATGTGTACTATTTTGAGACCAGAAAAACCCTTTTTGCTTTTAGTCATAGTTTCTTTTTTTTTTTAGATTTAATGAGAGCCCGACAGCTTCCCAAATAATAAAGTTAAAAAAAATAAAACATAACATAACAAAACAATTTCCAAAAGGCTGGAGGCAAATGCCAGACCTATTGGCTTTACCAGTGCTTGTTGAATTTTGTGGTTGACATTAGGCTGACATAGGAAGTGTCAGGTGAGACGCCTGGGGTTCAGAGAAATGCGCTAAACTTGATTTAGCTAAGTGGTAGCTGTGCATAAGCTTTAGCTGTTGCAGAAACGTGTGCGACTAGATACAATTGAGCATGTGGACACTTTGAGCTTGATTTTCTCATAGCCTATGTGTGATCTTTACTTCTTTTTACACTTATGTCAGCATAGATCATTGTTTACAACTACAAGATTTCGTTCCAGACTCTCTAGTATAATTGTTCAATGTTCTTTTACCGAACAAAATATAGATTTCTATTTTTTAAATGACATCATCACAGTGCCGAGCATTCAGGACTTTATTTTGTCTTCAGTTTCTAATCTTCTTACCCTGGATTGCTGCAAGCAGCTCGCAGCTCACTCTACAGTTTCTTTCCATTACTCCTGTTCTTCTGCGTTGCGATGATTGCAAAATTCAAATAGCTTTCCTGGTCTCAACAGAGTACTTTCTGTTGTTATTTTCTTCCACATTGCTGCAGTTAACAGATGTGCTTCCGCGGCACAATGATCAAGGTGTCCCAAATCCCAGAGCTTTTTTATGCATTGATCAAAATAAATATCAGACAGAAAACTTCTATTCAAGGCAATAATTTGCAGCTCCTAAGGAGAATATTCCATTTTAACTTGCCTACAGATTTATCTGAAAGTCCCAGGAGCCTCCATACTCGGAGAAATAACTAGAATAACTGAAACAGGACGTGTTCACGGCAAATTTCAGGACGAATCCGTTAGGTGCACATTCAAAAAAGAAATCTGTTTACATGTTAACGTTGACAATTCTTCAGTTAGAATAACATATTGCCAAGCAAATAGCCTAGCACCTATATACAGAATGTTGTGGAATTGTGAATGTGCTTTGTGTAAGCAGATTGTAAAATCCAAATGAAATTCCTACTTTAATTGCAATCAAACTATGAACAGACTATAACCAGAAACAGGTTTTAACAAGTCAGTTCAGCATGTCTACATGTCATTGACACGGATCAGAACACAGACAGTCATATTAACTGATAAATGTTTGAGCGACCTACTTAAGTACCTTTACAACAACAGCTGTTCTTCTCCAGTACTTTTAATTTAGGTGTACAAGTGAAAAGATTGGTTACATGCCATATTCATTATCATGTGTTAATATATGAACTTGTCACAGTCACTATGATATCTGGATCAACAATACTGCTTTACCACTTACATATTTCTCCCGCAGCAGCTCAATATAAATTATTAGGTTGTTCTTAGCATTAGGCAATCATTGTTTGACTAAGTCAAGATAATCGAAATAAACTACTATGGAAAGAGTTTGGAAGATACAGTTTGCCACTCTATTTTAATTCAGTCATCTCACCAGGTTTAGCACTAGTTTAAGTGAGTTTTAAGGTTAACATGTTCTAGGAACCATGAAGTGGCGTGTGATAGTGGGTACACAGCAATCATTCTTTTTCTTATAAATCTTTTTATGTCTCTAGCGGATATTTTTTCGTTCGTACATTCTCCTTTTTGTTTAGTTGGTCCATGAACCTTACCTTCTACTGCAGTTTCCTTTTAAAATGTTATACATTTTTTAGAGTCGCTTCTCTCCTCAATTTTCTACACCTCAATGTCTCCCAATTGAATGTTGGGGTATGGCTACTAATATTGTCTGGGAATATGCATCAGATTGTCAAAAATCTCCCTTTCTAGATAATTCAACCTGTCTAATGTTCTCTCAGAGGAAGCCAATCCGGGTATATCCTCTACCCAGATTTGATCGTTTGGAGCACAAGCCTCTTTCTGTTTCCTCAGCATTATCTGTTTAGCCATGATGAATGCTCTACCTAACCATTTACCTTACCATACCATGCTTGTGACTTCTGATATGTTATGCAACATTACCTGATCCTGGCGATCTATTTACTCTAGTCAGAATGATTTTCTAAATACTCCAGCTTTTTTCCAATACTTATTTAAGAATAGCTTCTTCAAGAACAGGTGACAAATTCGCAGTCACCCTCTCCGCATTTCCAGAGTTGATCAGGTACTACGAACCTTGCTTGAATTCATGAGTGTTTGAGTGCCATCCTTGCAATTTATTAAACTGTGCAAGTTTCCATCTTGCTATCCTAATCCATTTCCTATGGATACTTCACCAGTGCAGACATTTTCATCAGAGTACATTGACCCCAAATCTCATTCATTCATAAGAAGCTCCTACTTTAATTGCAATCAAACTATGAACAGACTATAACCAGAAACAGGTTTTAACAAGTCAGTTCAGCATGTCTACATGTCATTGACACGGATCAGAACACAGACAGTCATATTAACTGATAAATGTTTGAGCGACCTACTTAAGTACCTTTACAACAACAGCTGTTCTTCTCCAGTACTTTTAATTTAGGTGTACAAGTGAAAAGATTGGTTACATGCCATATTCATTATCATGTGTTAATATATGGACTTGTCACAGTCACTATGATATCTGGATCAACAATACTGCTTTACCACTTACATATTTCTCCCGCAGCAGCTCAATATAAATTATTAGGTTGTTCTTAGCATTAGGCAATCATTGTTTGACTAAGTCAAGATAATCGAAATAAACTACTATGGAAAGAGTTTGGAAGATACAGTTTGCCACTCTATTTTAATTCAGTCATCTCACCAGGTTTAGCACTAGTTTAAGTGAGTTTTAAGGTTAACATGTTCTAGGAACCATGAAGTGGCGTGTGATAGTGGGTACACAGCAATCATTCTTTTTCTTATAAATCTTTTTATGTCTCTAGCGGATATTTTTTCGTTCGTACATTCTCCTTTTTGTGTAGTTGGTCCATGAACCTTACCTTCTACTGCAGTTTCCTTTTAAAATGTTATACATTTTTTAGAGTCGCTTCTCTTCTCAAATTTCTAAACCTCAATGTCTACCAAATGAATGTTGGGGTATGGCTACTAATATTGTCTGGGAATATGCATCAGATTGTCAAAAATCTCCCTTTCTAGATAATTCAACCTGTCTAATGTTCTCTCAGAGGAAGCCAATCCGGGTATATCCTCTACCCAGATTTGATCGTTTGGAGCACAAGCCTCCTTCTGTTTCCTCAGCATTATCTGTTTAGCCATGATGAATGCTCTACCTAACCATTTACCTTACCATACCATGCTTGTGACTTCTGATATGTTATGCAACATTACCTGATCCTGGCGATCTATTTACTCTAGTCAGAATGATTTTCTAAATACTCCAGCTTTTTTCCAATACTTATTTAAGAATAGCTTCTTCAAGAACAGGTGACAAACTCGCAGTCACCCTCTCCGCATTTCCAGAGTTGATCAGGTACTACGAACCTTGCTTGAATTCATGAGTGTTTGAGTGCCATCCTTGCAATTTATTAAACTGTGCAAGTTTCCATCTTGCTATCCTAATCCATTTCCTATGGATACTTCACCAGTGCAGACATTTTCATCAGAGTACATTGACCCCTAAACTCATTCATTCATAAGAAGCTCAAAGTTCAACTTATCTGGCAGTTCCTATACTAAGGGCCTTATTACTGTTACATCGGTCCATCGGACCGCGGTAGTTGTGGTGGCAGTCCGTATATCGTCAGACTGGCGCTCCACCTGAATCTGCGTTCCCTATTGGTCTTGCAGCGGTGTGAGGCTAGTAAATTGCAGGCCTGGGCGGAATTTGCGTAGTCGCGTTGCGCAAAGTTCCGCGAAGATGTAAAAAATCTCAGCGAGCTACGCAGAATTCCGCGAGCATGCGGAATTGCTTGTTCTGCCCGATCGCGATGCGTTTTTTCCTGTTCGGGGACGCTGTTTGCGTGCTCGGGGGGAAATATCTCGCGAACTTGCCCATGCGGTCGCCAATTGGCGCGGCCATCTTGTTTCACTTGTCCCGCCCGTTCGCGATGCGTGCTTCCTGTTCGCAAACGCAGATGTCCGATGGCGCGTCCGAATGACGTGTTCGCGATCGCACACTCTCGCAGGATCGCGCGGCCGGCTACCAAAATCTCGTGGCGCACGTGAACGGATATGAAAACTCGTCGGCGAACGCAGGGATCCCGGTAAGTCGCTACCGCGTGCGTGAACACGCATTTTAAAAGCGGGCACAAGGAGAAAATTCCGCTACGCCGCGGATCGTGGAATTTTCGACAATTCCGCGTTCTCCGCAGAACGCGGAATTGCCAAAATTCCGCAAATTTCGCGAGCGGAGCGGATTTTACCACCCAGGCCTAGTAATTTGTTGGCGTTTCCACAGCAGCACAGCCAAGCATATTACTAGTTTTCTCATCACCACAGTTTTCATGGAGGTGAGCCAGCCATGAAAAGTATGGTGGTGAGGAAACAAAAGGGGCTCCACAGGGCCCCCTGTTGCTTCTGCGTGATAGGATGCATGCAGAGGGGCACATGTTGTGCTCCCCTGTATGCATGCACCCCAGTTCCTGCAGTCTTAACAGTCCATGCCCTGCAGGAACTGCCTTTGACGCTCCCATTGTGGTGCCTATTTCAACAACACTGCTGTGGGGCTGCCAAACAAGTGCTGGCCAGAGACTTAAAAAGTCGTACTCTGGTGGCGGTCTATTTTGGCTTTGGCAGTCTCGGAGCCGGGTGCGGCGTGGTGGCCCCACTCTGAGACCGCCAAAGTCAGAAAAAAGCCCCAAGTAGATAAATCAATCTTTGCAGTCTACTGCAAGTATGCATTATTAAGTATGTTTCAAAAAATTCTAAAACTATTGCCATCTCAATGTACTTCTTTACATGTTCAAATTGTAGCAATATGAAGTGCTCTCACAGCGGCTAGTCTCGTGCACTATGAAAATGGACAAATAAATAAATGACTGGCCAATCCTTTTTCTTCAGTCTTATTGTCTGAAAGGATGCTCCACGCAGTTTGAAGAGTTTCAGTAGAGAACGGCAATAAATCAATTTAACTGATAGTATCGATTAGAAAATATCAAGATGCAGAAATATAGAGTATTTAACATTGTGATACACAAATATCCTGATGCAGGAATGTTGTTCTCAAGAATACCGATTTTCTAGGGAAAGTAATATCGATGTAAAAAATATCCATGTTGTTATTATTGTTTACAAATACATCTATGTTGTCTATGTTGTTAAAAATGTCAATGTTGTTATTATCATTTACAAAAATATTGTTGTTATTAATATGTTTTTTTTAATTTTTTTATGTATTTTAGTATGTTTTAAATTGTATATGTTATACATTTTTGTACAATCATTGTTAATGTTTTTTAATGTAGTTTGTAAATGTGTAGTTGTTTTTAAATTTTATTAAATTGTTTCTTGTAATTTTTAGTGTCTTAGTGGGTTGTGGGTTTTTAGGGGTATAGGTACTTATTATTAATTACTAGGGGCCTGATTACAAGTTTGTTGGTCCATTGGACCGCCAAACTCTCAGTGGCATGGTGGGAACCGACTGCTGCATTATGAAGTGCGGCAGTTCCACCGCCCCAGGACTGCCGCGACCAATGGGGATCCATGATCCCTCGGCTGTGGCACGGCGATCTGCCCAGCAACTTGCTGGCAGTGCCGCTGCAACACCACCAAGCATATTATAAGTTTCCTACCCCCAGCGATGTCATGGCGGTACTCACACCATGAAAATGCTGGCGGTGAGGAAACTAAGGGGGCCTGCCTCAGAGCCTGGGGATACATGCAGGAGGCATATGTTGTGCCCCCCTGTGTGCATGCTCCACAGTTTCTGCATGGCATTGACTGCACAGTCCATGCCATGCAGGAACTTGCTTTGGCGCTCCTTCGGTGTTGCAGTTCAAAGGATCGCATATGAGCCTTAGAACTGCACCACTGCCGCGCTGCCCGTCTGCAGGACCTCAAAAAAGAATTGCAATATGGCAGGCGGGCGGTGGTCGACTTTGGCGGTGTGGGAGCGGAGCGCTGGTGTGATGCCAAAGTCGTAATCAGGCCCTAATTAATTTATAATTATTAATAATTGTTTAATTGCTAATTAATTGTGTTAATTGTGTTTTAGGTGCAGGTTGTGGCGTTTGCAGGAGTATAGGGTAGGTAGTAAATTAATTTTAATTAACTCAAAACTATTTTTAATTATTAATAATTTAATTGTTAAATAATTCTGTAAATTGTGTCATTAATTTGTTGTTTAAGTTATATTATAGGAGCAGGTTGGGGGGTTTATAGGGGTACAGGTACAGGGCTGGAAGTAAATTAATTGTATTTAAATAATTTGTTTAAATTATTATCAATTATTTAATTGAGAGTTAATTATGTAAATTGTGTAATTAATTATTTTTTAAATTATATGGCAGGTGTAGGTTGTGGGGCTTGTAGGGGTACAGGGTGGGAAGTAAATTAATTATAATTTAGTAATAATTAGTTTAAATTATCACTAATTATTTGATTGATAATTATGTAAATTGTGTAAATAAATTGTTTCAAGTTATGTTTTAGGTGCGGGTTGTAGGGGTCTATAGGAGTACAGGGTTGGAAGTAAATTAATATAAATTATTAATAATTAATTTTCAATATTAGTAATGATTTAATTGATAATTAATTTTGTAAATTGTGTAATTAAGATCTTTTTTAAATTATGTGTCAAGTGCGGATTGTTGGATTTTTAGGGGTACCGGGTGGGAAGTTAATTAAAAAATAATTTATTGATAATTAACTATTACTTTATTATTATTATTTAATTGATAATTATGTTAATTGTGAACTTATCATATTAGTTAAGTTATATTTTAGGTTTAGTTTGTAGAGGAATTGGGGAGAAGTTCTTTAAGTTATCATAAATGTAAAAAAATTATTCATTTATTAAAAAAATCAATATATTAATTGTGTTATGCTTTGTTTATTTCTATTGCATTTTAATTGTTGGATGTTATGTTCTTGGAAATACAATGTGCCTTTTAACTATATTACAAATGTTTTTGGTAATTTATAATACTTATTCAAAATTGTGATATGTTATGTTTTAATGTTATGTTAAAATTAAGATGTTTGATTTTTATATATAGAATTTGATATTTTTGGGAATTTAATAGAGTTGTTAAAAATGTGTTATTTGTTAGAAGTGAAGTACTCTCTCTGTTTTGTACCAGGGAATGTAGTGGGAAAAGTAAATTTTACTCCTTCTGAGTCTAACGCCTTACCTACTGTTGCACACACTGGAGTGGGAATATTAAATTTAACCCCTCCTGAGTCCAACTCTTTCCCTACTGTTGCACCTACTGGAGTGGGAATAGCAAATGTTTCCCCTCCTGAGCCCTACGCTTTCCCTACTGTTCCACACACTGAATGGGAAAAGTAAATTGTACCCCTCCTTTCTCTACTGCTGCACAGACTGGAGTGGGAATAGTCAATTTTACCCCTCCGGTGTCCAACGCTTTCCCTACTGTTGCACCTACCGGAATGGGAAAAGTACATTTTACCCCTCCTGAGTCCCATGCTTTCCCTACTGTTGCACACACTGGAGTGGGAATAGTAAATTTAACCTCTCCTGAGTCCAACGCTTTTCTTACTGTTGCACCTACTGGAGGGGTAATTGCAAATTTTACTGTTGCACTTAGTGGAGTGAGAATAGTACATTTTACCCTTCCTGAGTCCAACACTTTCCCTACTGTTGCACAGATTGGAGTGAGAATAGTAAATTTAACCCCTCCTGAGTCCAACGCTTTCCTTACTGTTGCATCGACTGGTGTCAGAATAGTTAATTTAACTTTTCCTGAGTCCAGCGCTTTCCCTACTGTTGCACACACTGGAGTGGGAATAGTAAATGTTTCCCCTCCTGAGTCCTACGCTCTTCCTACTGTTGAACACACTGGAGTTGGAATATTAAATGTTACCCCTTCAGTGTCCAACGCCTTCCCTACTGCTGCATATACTGTAGTTTGAATATCATATTTATTATTCTTGGTGTTTAATAGTTTTTGTTTATGTATTTAATTTTATATTTTTATATATATATATTTATGTACTTTTTAACATTTTTAAGTAAAACATATTTTTTTATATTGTTTATTGTTTTATGTATAATTAAATTAGAAATATTTTCATTTGTTGCAGTTTATTTGTTGCATTTATTAATTATTTTTATATGTTAATGTAAAAATATATATATATAGGTGTAGTTGTTTAATTGGTATTATATAACAAAAATTAGAGAATTGAAATATAGAGTATAAGTATTATTTTTTAAATTCTTTTATATTGATATATCTGTATGTACATATGCACACATTTGTATATATATATATATATATATGTGCGTGTCTTTTTAAATAAGTTTGTATTTATATATATATATACATATGTTTAAATGTTACTTAAACGTATTTATTTTACATTATATTATTGTTATAAGTTAAACTATTTAATATTTACTGTTTTGAGCTACATATATATTACCTAATGGTGGTCGCCAGTGGGTAGTTATAGTTAGGACCTTGTTTCTATTCAAAAAGCGTTTTTTCTTTTGCCAATATCTTTGGTGCCGTTTGACGAATCTTCGCGAAATTTTCAAAACTAATGGGGCGCTCCGGTCAGCTCCTGTCTTGAACGTTTCGGGGTGATTCGTCAAGCGGGCCGAGAAAAAAGGGGGGTCCCAAAACATGTTTTCCACATGTTAATTTCCATAGGAAACTTTAGACAAGGCTGCAGCCCGAACTGCTGAACGGAATTACACCAAATTCGGCAAAAAGGTAGCTCTTGGTTCAGAAAGCGCCCTTTTTTTTAAATGGTGTAAATCCATTCAGTAGTTTTTTAAATATTAAAGGAAAAAGAAATGTATATATCTGGGCGGAGCCTAACCACACATCTCATCGTGAGATCTGCTTGGCTGTCAGCACTTCATCCAAGAAGTGTTGGCAGCCATCTTGGGACCAATATACATGATAGCACTCCATTAAAATGCATTGTAGTGAATGGAAGGTTTTGAGGGTCACCAAAAGGAGAACGAATAAAGGGTGATAAGACTTTAGTTACATTATAAATCATTTGTTGATGGCACCATACTAATTTTAGGAATTGTGGTGTGTTCTAAGGTGATTTTACCCTGTGAAAAAGCCTTCTGCTGGGATATCATGAATCATGTTTCAGAGAAAACTATTTTCTCATACTTTTCCCATAGAGGTTTGAAAGGTGATCTAGAAGCTAAAATGAGAGCATATTTTCTGTAAATTCACATTATCTTTCTCAGTCATGTGAGAATGAAGGCTGACATTCTCAGTAAAACATGTACATCCAACAAGGGCAGAGACTGTCAGTTGATTCCTTTGTGTTCTACTGCAGCTTCCCAGAGTGTTCTAAAGAACAACTAGAGTGCTAACAGTCTTACTTATGACAAAAGTATGACACACCTGAAGCCATCTTGATTGGAATAAAGTGGTAACACTTAAAACATTTAATTTAAAAAGGAACAAAATGAGGGGGTTCATTTTGCCACAGAAATTATGATTAGTGCTGCAGAAAGAAAAATTAGGGCACATTTTGAGAGACTTCTCAAATCCTCATCTATGTCATTAAACAATTCTGACATGCAGACTGAAACATGCACTTTCAATACCAGCAGCAGACTTCCCTGGTGAGCAGTAGCTTTGCTACAGTGATCTAATGAGCAACTAGAGTGCTAACATTCTGAATTTATGACAAATGTGTGACACATCTGAATGCCTTCTTGGTGGAATCAAAGTAAAAAACAGAAAGTATTTACTACTGAGGAGACTGCAGTAAATGAGGAAATTAGGAAACTTCATAACAAATAAGTCTCCCAAGATGGCCACCAGAGACAAAAGAGCCCAAATGTAGCACAAATATCACCCAGATGTAGCCCACGTACAGCCTAATGACAGAATGTTCCAGAGTGTTCTAAAGAACAACTAGAGCGCTAACAGTCTTACTTATGACAAAAGTATGGCACACCTGAAGCCATTTGATTGGAATAAACTGGTAACACTTAAAACATTTAATTTAAAAAGGAACAAACTGAGGGGGTTCATTTTGCTATAGAAAATATGATTAGTGCTGAAGAAAGAAAAATTAGGGCACATTTTGAGTGACTTCGCAAATCCTCTTCTATTTCATTAAAAATTTCTGACATGCAGACTGAAACATGCACTTTCAATACCAGCAGCAGACTTCCCTAGTGAGCTGTAGCTTTACTACAGTGATCTAATGAGCAACTAGAGTGCTAACATTCAGAATTTATGGCGAATGTGTGACACATCTGAATGCCTTCTTGATGGAATCAAAGTAAAAAACTGAAAGCATTTCCTAATGAGGAGACTGCAGTAAATGAGGAAATTAGGAAACTTCATAACAAATAAATCTCCCAAGATGGCCACCAGAGACAAAAGAGCCCAAATGTAGCACAAATATCACCCAGATGTAGCCCAGGTATAGTCCAATGACAGAAGTGTGCAAAACACTTTTTATTTTTTGTTTTTTTGCAGTTTTATATAGTGCAGACTGGTCAGGTATTGGAGTGCTTTACATGAGCATTGGTTACATCACACAAGAACAAATTCATGTTGGTTGTATACATGGGGAGATTAAGTGATTTGACCAGAATCACAGAATGTCGAGCTGAAGCAGAAACTCCAACCCGGTTCCCCAGTTGCTAAGTCTGCAGGTCTGGAAGTAATACCACATCCTCTCCCCTAAGTGCAACATTTAATCAAGTGGTCAACTGGATAAAAAAACATAAAGATAACAAATAATTTAAAAGTGCTTTGTCGCTATTTGAAAACCCAGAAAATATGTCCTCATTTTAGTTTTTTAGAGCACTAACCATAATTTCGATGCAAATAAGATCCTCTCATTTCTGTAAATTCTAAAGGAAATGCTCTAGGTATTACAGTTTTGATTACATCAAGATGACGTCAGGCGTGCCACACTTTTGTAATAAATATAGAATGTTAGCAATCTAGTTGTTCATTAGGATACTGTTGAGAGGTAGAGGCCTGGGGCACGGACTCAGAATATTGAAGGCAGGTAGGAGGGTGCAGAGGCAGCAATTTGACCACACAGGGCAGGCAGGAAGGGCAGTGGCAGCACAACAGACTATGGAGGGCAGTGGAAAGGGGGCAGGGGCAAAAAAAACAACAATGCAGGACAGGCAGGAGAGGCTGTGGCAATATAATAGACCATTGTGGGCAGAAGGAAGAGACAGTGGTAGTACAACCATACATGCCAACAGACCCGATTCAGCCAGGAAACGCCCAATGTTTTTAAGCCCAAATGGGCTTTATTTGATCTGTCTCCTGTCTACAATCTCCTCTTTTTCAATGTAAGTCAATGGGGAAAATCAATACCCCAGTTTTGTTTTCTAAATCTCCCTCTAACCAAGTTCAAAAAGTTAGCAAGTATGGTACATTGGATCATGGAAGGCAGGAGGAATTGGGGTAGGGACATGGACCCGGATAACAGAGGACAGGATGGACATGGACAGGTGTGATAACGCCGATTCTTATCTAATTATCTATAAGAACCTTCTGGTCGCCAAGATCTTTTTACCTGTTGAATAGTGTAAAGGAGAGAATCTCATCTGGTTATATAACAGCATTCATTTTGTCTGAAAGGACCACTGACTCGAATTCAAGCTTAAGAATTTATTATCGCCAAAAATAACTGAACATGCAAGCACCTCAACACGAGGTTAAAGAAATAGATGGGCACTAATACAAATAATAACCTACGCAGGAGTCTCATCCGACTCAGAATAAAGAGAATAGAAAGTTCTAGAAGGATCAACCAAGCTATGATTGCTCCAATTTCTACGTTGCTCTTCATTTATCTAAGCAAGCTTTAAATCAATTGCTGTCCCTACACTAACACTTAGTGACATCCCTACATAACGATTTTCCAGGCAAGAGTGAATAAAGGTGTCAGCTGTGAAGACTTCCTCAGAAGTGCAATCACATAATACCTAAGCTCAGTTCTTTCCTCAGAACACTCTTTGTCCTTCTCTCTGGTCTCCCTACCTCTTCTCTGGCCTCCTCCCTCAGGGCACTATCCCTAATACAAAACCCTAATACAATTGTACACGCCTTGATCACGCCTCCTTGGCCAGGTCTTCTCTTCCTTGTACTTTTCCATCGAAACGGTTACTTCATCCTGGACGGTTGCGATGACCTTGAGTCCCAGGCACCTTCTCCGCTGAAAGTATCATCCCTAAATTCCATTGCACTCCCGTACCATGCCTCCCATCTCTTAACTTTTGAAAACAAAGAGTTAGTCTTTTACTAACGAGACATGTGTCCTTGCACCTGCAACAAAAGATACGTTCAACAGAAACCTTCTACTGTGCTAATTAAATCTACCGTTTGTGCCCAGAGAGCCTTACCAAGAGAAACTTTTCTCTGCCTACAAAATAAGCTAACATAAGAATAAACCAGGCCTTCCCTAAGCATATATGTAGTCAGGCCTTTACATATAACTTTTAAACACACACCTTACTTTTCCCTATAAGCATTTTCATTACAATTCATATACGAAAATGAATTACATGTGCAACTTTAATATGGTGCACGTTTAAACTACTGCAATTGAATTACACACGAACTGATTTGTCTATGCATTATTTTTCACACTACTCAATAAACATTACATTGCATGATTGTCATAACACAATTATACTGCGTAGTTCACTTAATATTAGTGAACTATTCACTTTTACTAAACATGCATGGATATACAACTGAATATATACGAATATATGTCTGAGTACATGCGGGTGCGGACTACCAGTGATTATGATGCACCCTACAATTCACAAGAACATTTTGCTCTATCAGTTCCCCCTTTGATGACTCCTGTCATCACATTTCATTCAACTCCCTTGGAGAAAGAACCGACCTAAACAGAACTCGTTGCCATTTTCCCTGATCTTAGTTTCTCCATGCTCTTGAGCCTCTGATATTGACTGTCCTGCAGTCTTGCCAATCTCATCTCATTTTCCCTCAAAGCTCTCTTGACTCGGCCTGCTCTATACCACTTGTAGGCCTTGATCGAAATCCACAGACAAACCACACAAACCACCACGATAAGGAGGGGTCTCAGAACATACCCAAGGAATCCTCTTCCCAGATTTGCAACCCAACTCCCCACTTGACCAAAACCCTTGCCAACCTTTTCCCAAGCCCCCTCTTCAGTCAAATCCTCTATTTTTGTGTGGTTTGTAGTGATGTTACTTATATATTTCTCCAGATCTTTGCTACCGTCTGGTATATAAGTGCAGCACTCTTGAACCTTCAACAATTTACAGACTCCGCCCTCTTTTGCCAACAACACATCCAAAGCAAGGCGATTCTGCAAAACCATTGCCCTTATCGACAACATCTCTCCTTCCACCAGCACCAATGACTTTGCTGTATTCATTGAAAATTCATCTACCACAGTCGCTAATCTCCGGATTTTCACATCATTCAAGACTACTCCCAGACTAGGTATCATAGCTCCAAAGATATCCCCCACAACGATTCCTGCACTTGCAGCTCTTCTCGCTCTTGAATGCTCCCCACTTTCTAGAAGTTCCAAATCCTCTGTATGGTAAATCTTTGGAAATATTATTGCCAAATAACATGTTCCATACCAATTTGCAGGCAACCTCACGTAAGCATTCTTCCCACACACAAAATACACCGTTGGTATCACTTGTACAGGACCTTGGAGAAAATCTTTTGCCACATCTGGCATGGTGAACACGTGATCACAAGTGCTTTGTCCCACTGCAACCTTTTCGTGGTAAGTCTGATAACGCCTTATACACAGCTTACCCCTCTGCTCTTTGTCTAACGCTATAGGACCATAGCTTCCCTTTGTCTTATGCAACTTTTCTTCATCTGTCCAATCAAGTCTGTGATGCCCCATGTCTCGTGACTGGGTCAACTTTCTATACCTGTCCTCTACCTGATCTACAAACTTCTTCTCTACATCTGACAACGAGCAGGTCAGATTGTGTCTGTGAGCGAATGCTGTATCCAATTCCAAACTCGGTATGAAGAACTTCCTGAGTCTATCCTCGGTCTTATAATAGTCATACTTATTCAAATGCTTGTAAGCTGGGACTTCAGGAAGCACTGCGTCGAAATTGGAAAAGAAATACTCAAACTGATCTCTCTCATAAAATAAACTAAGCAAAAGACTACATGAAATTCCATAAGTCAGTGGAAGATGGTGGTACCTAATACCCTCATCCACTGAAGCAGGCAACTGCATACACACATAACAATCTTTCGCATCCATCACATCAACATACTCATATAGCAGCTTAGCATATGCATTAAGCTTAAAATCACTCCTAGACAAATCTATATGTAACCTACGACTTTCTTCTAATAGCAAAGCTCTGTCAGCTCCCATGTTTACCCCCTTTGGCTAGGTGTAGTAGGTGTAGGTGTCCCTGGCACCCCTTTCACTTCTAGCTCATGCGAACCAGTATATGAGACTATGATTACTATGATTATAGAAACTATCACACTACTTATAAGTACGCCTACAATCCACTTAGATCTACGATTAGGATCTCCCGTCTCCATGGTTTCGAAAGTTCTCAAAAGTTCTTGGTTATAGCAATGAACCCTGAAAAAGTCTCTGTGTCCTTTACTCGTGACTTGCTTAACCAGCTCGAGCAACCATGAAATCTCCGGATTTTCCTTTTCGATCACAATCTTATTTACACAGTCCAGAAAAAGACTTCCTAGTTTTCGTTCCTCTTCTGTGGAAAGTCCCTAAGTTTATTCTTCTTCCACTCGGACCTAGGTTATCTTCTTCTTTAGACTTTTATTTACAGTTTATAGTTGATCCACAATAAGATCCTCATTGAGCAGTTCCAGAACGTGATACAAAAGTTCAAGACGCAAGATTACCATTTCATGTGAAGACGGCTCAAACCCAAAAGACGGAAATTCGAGTCGATGCAGAACCAAGTTTCGAACTTCACTCAGAAGCGGGGATTCGGAACTGTGAGGGTCAGTGTTCCTTCTACTCGAGCCCTGGCAACTGCAGCACCACCTTCACCACCACATTCGGGCTCCGACGGACCACCAGCACTGACCTCAGCCTTCCCGTACTCACCACCCCCTGCATCAAACACTGTGTAAGTCCACTCAGGGGTAGAGTATCTGCGATAAGGTACTCTGGTTCTTTTCGACCTTCGCCGACTATCTTGAGCCTGGTCTTCGTCACTTGCCTCTGTTTCAGATGCTTCAGACACTGGGGCAAGGTCTCTTTCAGGTACTAACTTCAGGTTCCGTCGCCTCTGTCTTTCAGGCCAACTTTCTTCACTTCTGTTCGTTCGTCCGCCTTCCCCTGCTATACCCAGTGCACTACTTCCTCTTTCTGCTGAATCTGACTCTTCTCCGCCCACTGCACCGTCTCTGTCTTCGGTGTCTGAGTCAGGGTTCGAACTGTGGAAACCCCCTTCAGCTTGCTCTAGTGCACCACCAGCTGTGTCAGCGACCCTTACAGCTTGACTTGTCCTCTCATGTGGCCCTGCCACATCAGCTGGATTTACATTGACGAGAGGAGCTGTTTCTTCCAAGGGTGCTGAAACTCTGCGGGTATGGGAGGCATGCACCCAGTTCGGCAATCCTCCACACTTTACTGCTGTGTTCGTGATGAGTATCACCTGATACGGGCCACGCCAGCGGGCATCCAAGCAACTCTTCCTCACGTGCTTCCGGACAAGCACCCAATCTCCCGGGCACAGGTCGTGGCACAGATCACTCGAGGCTGGGACCACTGCTGCTTGCACCTGCTGGGATACAGAACGGACCACATCAGATAGTCCTTTACAATAATCGAGAATCAAGTCATCAGTGATGCTTATCAAAGCTGTAGCTGGTACTGCCGGCAACCTCATTGCCCTTCCCATTAGTATCTCGTGGGGACAACCCGGTTTTCCTGTCTGGGACACTTCGCATGCTCATTAACACAAGCCGCAAAGCGTCGGGCCATTTCAGGGATGTTGAAGAACACATTTTTGCCATCCGGGCCTTCAAAGTTCCATTAACTTGTTCCACCATCCCAGAAGCCTCTGGTCTGTAACTACAGTGGAGTCTCTGGTCAATATTCAATGCAGCACAAAGTAACTTCATGATTTCACTGTGGAAGTGCCTTCCTCTATCAGATTCCAAAGAGGTTGGGATCCCGAACCTAGGGATGAGCTCCCTCAACAATAACTTAGCCACTGTGAGAGTGTCACACCTGCGTGTTGGGTAAGCCTCCACCCACCGTGAGAATACACATACCAGCACTAAAATGTACCTCAACCCATTACACTTAGGCATTTCCACGAAGTCTAGCTGTATCCTGTTGAAAGGCCCACCTGACCTCCCAATGTGACTCAATGTAACTACAGTTTTCTTTCCAGCATTCATCTGCTGACACGTAACACACCTTTGACACACTGTTTCAGCCATTGCCCGAAATCGTGGGTTGTACCACGCCTGTCTAAACACCCTCATCATTGCATCTCTACCAAGATGTGCCTGTCTATGTATCAGCCTTGCCATCGGACTCAACAGTTCTTCTGGTAATACGGCTCTCCCATCGCTGGATACCCACACATCCACATCTCCTCTCTCACAACCAGCCTTGATCCATCCCTCTCTCTCCTGGTCTGAGACTTCGTCCTGCAATCGCTTAAGCTCTTCCCAAGTGTCTGCCATGGCCAACATTATGCTGAGCTCGGTTCTTTCTTGGCTCTCCCTGCGTATCTATCTGTGAATATGCATCCTTGTTCTGCACAGAAACGGGCGACCTCAGTCCGCGTAATTATTGCCCAATGACACAAAGTCCTCCCCTTTCCCATGGGCTGAACACTTTACAACAGCAATTTCCTTCGGATGCTGTAATGCATCCAACAGTTGTCTTACATATTCTCCATTCCGAATGGGTGAGCCAGATGATGTCAAAAATCCCCTCTGAGACCATAACTGCCCGAAGTCGTGCACCACACCAAACCCATATTGGCTGTCAGTGTAAATCGTGATTCGAATTTGGTCAGCGGCCAAACAGGCACGGGTCAAGGCAATGATCTCAGCTACCTGCGCGGAGCGTACTCTCTTCTAGGCAAGCAGCCTCAACCACTCCTGAAATGGTACACACAGCAAACGCTGCTCTCAATTGCCCAACACTGTCTCTTAAGCATGAACCATCGACAAAGAAAATTTCATCTGGGTCAGCCAACGGTTCATCGACAATGTCAGGTCTCGGTTTGGTGCAAAGTTCGGTCACATCGAGACAATCATGGTCCGCACAATCTTCATCATCCGTGTTCGGTGTAGGCATCAATGTCGCAGGGTTCAAGACAGAGCACCTTTTCAGAGTCACATTCTCTGCGGCAAGTATGACTTGCTCTGCACTCGTTAACCTATTGTTCGTTAGGTGCTGAGTCTTGGTCCTGGTCATCAATAACTCAACCGAGTGTGGCACATGTACAGTCAGTGGATGTCCCATTACAATGCTTTCACATCTTTCAATGCTGACACCTGTTGCAGCAACGGATCTTAGACATCCGGGCAACGCAGAAGCTACTGGATCTAGAGTAGCTGAGAAATAGGCAACTGGTCTACGGACACCTCCATGGTTCTGAGCTAAGACTGCTAATGCACATCCTTCCCTCTCATAACAGAACAATGAAAAGGCCTTGTTGTAATCAGGCATCCCCAGTGCCGGAGCACTGCACAATTCCTCTCTCAGTTTCAGGAATGACATCAAGCACTCCTCGTCCCATGGTACCGGATCACAAACATCATTGTGCGTAAGCCTTTGCAAAGGCTTTGCTCTCAAGGAGAAACTAGGAATCCACTGTCGACAGTAGCCGACCATTCCCAGGAACATCCTAACTTCCCTCTGTGTGGTGGGTACTGCCATGCTCATTATTGCCTCAATTCGATCTGGTGACACCTTCCTCTTGCCTTTTTCCAATCTGTGTCCCAAGTACTGTACCTCATTCAAACAGTACTGCAGCTTGTTCGGGGACACCTTATGTCCATTCTCTGCTAAGTGGTTCAAGAGGGCTACAGTGTCAATTCTGCAAGCATCTTCTGTTTCTGAGGCAATGAGTAAATCGTCTATGTATTGCACTAGAACTGAGTTCTGCGGCAACACAAGGCTCTCAAGATTCTTCTTCAGGATCTGGTTAAAGATCGATGGACTTTCTGTATACCCTTGAGGGATACGACACCATGTTAACACGCGATTTTCCAGCCTGAACGCAAAAAGAAATTGGCTTTCCTCATGGAGCGGTATCGAAAAGAAGGCTTGACACAAGTCGATGACTGTAAACCACTCGGCTTCGCATGGGATCTGGAACAGTATTACAGAAGGATTCGGTACCACTGGACAACAAGGGACAACTATCGTGTTGACCTTTCGCAGGTCTTGCACGATCCTGTATTTCCCGCTCGGTTTCTGTAGTCCCATAATAGGTGAATTACAGGGGCTACCTCTGATCTCTTTTAGAATGCCCTTCTCAATGAAAGTCTCGATCACAGGTTTTATCCCTGCAATCGTTTCAGGCGACAAGTTGTATTGAGGTGTCCTGGGGAAATCAACATTTTGCTTCACCTCAATCCGCACTGGTTCAACCCCTCTGATTAGACCTATTTCATCGCCTGCGAAATCCCACACCACAGATGACACTGCGTCTCTCAAATCAGGTGGAAATTCTTCCACAGTCACCATTGGGTACAGATCTATACATAGATGCTGATTTGTAACCTTAAAGTCAGCATCGTCATCTCTCGTCTGGACCTCCACTCCCTGTGGCGTACAATAAATCGTGCAGTTCAACTTGCACAATAGATCTCTTCCCAAGAGGAAAACTGGACTCGTATCACACACTACAAACTGATGTCTAGTTTGGAAGGAACCTATCCTTACTAAGATCGGTTCTGTCAATGGGCTGCTTATTCTTTTGTTCGCTACTCCAACAACCTGGATTGATTGTCCCGATAGGGGTAGGTTAGGGACCACTGCTGATCTTACAGTAGACCGGGTAGCACCAGTATCAACCAAAAGTGTGGCAGGATGACCCTCAATATCTGCCTCCACAAAAGGTCCTCTCTGGTCTACCTCCAAGACCGCTCCAAGCGTGCAGTCTTCCTCCCCCCTCAGGCACCGTCAGGATAAAGGGTCTGAGCTACTCTCGTCATAGTCTTCGAACAGGGGCATCTGTTGGTACGTTCGTATTCCTTGTGTAATCCTTGGAGCCTGGGGAACCTGGGCGTGAGAGCTGTATATCCCCCTTTCATCGTCCTAGGCCTCGTCACTGTGTTAACTACCTCTTGCGCGGGTGCCTGAGCCTCCTCTTCCTCTTCCTGCAACTGATTAACTGGGTTCAAAGGACACTCGCGCTTCCAATGTCCGACCTGGCGACAAAGATGACGCGCAGTGGTCTTCTTCAGTGTGGCCACGTCCACTCCCGCCTTGGGGTCTATTGGTTTTCCCTTTCCCTGTCCTTGCCCATTCTGGTTCCCCTGGAAATTTCCTTGTTTTCTTCCTAAGGTCCCTCCATTAGACTAACCCTGTGCTGTCTGCATCTGGACAAGCATCAATTTGTCTTTAGCTTCCGATGTTTCGATTCCACCTCATCACTACAGTATCTCGCATACCTCAAAATTTCATCTACCGGCTTGTTCTGCCAGCAGATTAAATGGTGCTGTATCATGAGACTGACTTCTGTTCTCAGACCCAGTACAAACTTTGAGACAAACTGTCCCATATCCTTGGGGTCTAACGTATCTAATCCACTATACTGTTTAAAAGCTTGCAGAAGTCTTTCGTAATATTCTATGCACCGTTTCTTTGGGTTCCTGTACAGTCCGATCTATCTTAACCCAATCTATATCTTGAGGTGAAATCTTCAGTTTTAGCCATGTAATCACCTGCTCATACTTTTTCATTACTAGGGGTGATGGACCATTTGTAACCGGCTCCCTTTCAGGTTCCGAAGTCGGCCACTCGACAGCGACTTTACAAGCTGTCCACAAATCTCCCGGTACCACTATGTCAAACAAGGTGTTCAAATCAATCCACAATACCTTTGAAATTTTAACAAACCGCTCAACCTGCTTGTACCACTCTACTGGTTTCTCCCTCAGCCGAGGAAAATCATTTGTAAATGCAGCCAAATCACCTCTATTCCACGGCACATGCACATACCCTCCATTCTGTACTTCCCGTAAAGGAAAATTTCCGACACCCGTCGCCCTCCTGGAGGCGGCGTTTCCCCTCAGCTTTCTTTGCTAGTTTCTTCTGGACCACCTTTCTTCCCATTTGTCCAACAAAATCCATATTCTCATTCCTACAATCAGATCTCTGGTGTGTGTCCTTAATCCTGTGATTCTTTTCTCCTCCAGCTCCTGGTCACTGTATTGTAATCTATGCGGTCCTTGCAACGTTTTAGTTTTGTTCAGGTCTACCTCATATCTTTTGGCCAACGCCGTTAATTTTTCATGTGCTATTCTAGCTTTTCGAGTCACATCTTTTGCTACGAACAGCAACTCATCTGATCTATAAATTTCTATCCTTTCCAAAGGCAGACCCCCACTAATCATCTCGTCTACCTCTGCTTTCAACCTTACTACATCTAGCAACCTTGCCTGTACTGCACTCCTCAGTACTTCTCAACAAGTTGAACCGTCTCGCTCATCACAGTCACTATTCTGTCCTTGTGACCTATTCCCTTCCATCATATTCCTGGAACTTGGTCTGTCTTCCGAGATGTTTTGTGCCCTATCTCCTGGCATCCTATCACTTTGGTTTGTTACTGTTGGTGTCCACATCCTCAAAGCTGACTTGGATTCGTGCAAAGACCTCGGTCTGACTGGTCTCTCATCCTCCTGTCTAAAGGAAGAGTCTGCAGTAGCCGGTAACGGTGTACTTGTCTCCAATGGTCTTGGGAAATGAACCACTCGTACTCCGAACCCATTCCCACTCTCACTGGTTATTTCTTCCCTCCCCATCTGTACGGAGCCCCCTTCTCTCACTCGGTCTGGGTCATATACCGGTACTATAGGGTCAATGGTAACCGGTACTGTCAAGGAGTCCGGTAACCTTGTGTTCCCAACAGGAGGCTGTGTTATCATAGACATTGTTGCCCCTTCCGTTCCTGTGGAAATCCTTCCCACTACTCTCATGCTAGTCTGATTCTGGCTCTCATCAATTGTTACTGCTGGAGTCGGCTTTCCCTCTTCTGAGTCTGGATTAAATGGTGGTGGCCTCTCTGCCAACAACCTATCTAACAGGCTGTCGTCTGTATCACTGTCATCCTCATTGATTCTTGTAATCTTTCCATTTTGTATTAGCAGTGGGTATAACTTTATCTCCCTCAATCGTTTCCACTCTCCACCTTTTCTCCAGTGCATCCCACCTTGCATCTTGAAATGCCCTGACCGATTTCTTCACCCTTTCCTGGCTCTTGTCTTTCCTCCTATCGTACGCTGCTCTAATCCACGCATGTAGCGCTTCAAACTGTGTTGGTCTAGGTAGTGGTCGTAAAGAAGCCATTATACTTTTTAGCTGGTACAACACCTCTAACCTGAAAGTACCATAGCGTGGGAAAGTCAATTCTCCTTCTCCTTCTGTCATTTTATGCCAATTTTCAAGCCAAATTATAGTATGCAATCCTACATTCTTTGCCATATAATGTGCTGGCGTATCCTCGGGAGGAGCTTCCTCTCCTTCCCGAGTAACCACATGCCTATCACCTCTACAAAGTTCCCGTAAAACTTTAAAACATTTCATGATGAATCAACTTTGTATTTGCCCTCAAAATGTCAGCTTTTGCTTCCTGATTTCAATCCACCAATGCCAGCGCGGCTCACACCAACCGGCCTATCGCAGCGCGGCACTTGTCTGACGTCACTTTTCCTCCGCTCGCAGCAGTTCCCCTCCTCCCTAATTCACTCGTTCTCTCCCGCACCTGTCCCAGTCACACTCTGAAGTAATGTCCGTCCTACCGAACAATTACCTCTCTGACTGTCAGTTTTACCAGTCTTACTTGTCAGCCTCTTGAGCTTGTTGACCTCAATCTGGCAACCGTCTGTCCGCGAAACGACCGGACAATCGCCTCTAACACACTCGATAGGATTCAATCACTCGATGTTCTGCACACAATAACCTACGACCTGCGTTGGTTATTCACACACTCACACATGTGTTCCCTATCTTCAGTGGGTCTGTCAATGACGTCTCGTGACCCCCACAACCTCTGGTCAACGCTCTCAACTCTGGGTGTGTTCTACACCACAATAAATCATCCGGTCCCGCGCGCGCTCACGGTCCGGTCCTCAATCACATAACTCTCGTTCCAACTCCGCAAGACATCACACAACAATAAAACACCGCAATCTACCAAACACCACTCTTTTCATACTCACTCTACCACGAACTGCTACTTCCGCCGCACCGTCACTCTCCGTCAGTTTTCAACGACCTCCGACATCCTTCTCCCACGGTCCTCTGGATCTGCGTCACTCGACTCGGGCTCTATGGGGCAACTTAATCTCCTATCTTGCTCTAGATCTCCCCTTACCATCAAAGGTAACCATCCTACTCTGCTACCAACTGATAACGCCGATTCTTATCTAATTATCTATAAGAACCTTCTGGTCGCCAAGATCTTTTTACCTGTTGAATAGTGTAAAGGAGAGAATCTCATCTGGTTATATAACAGCATTCATTTTGTCTGAAAGGACCACTGACTCCGAATTCAAGCTTAAGAATTTATTATCGCCAAAAATAACTGAACATGCAAGCACCTCAACACGAGGTTAAAGAAATAGATGGGCACTAATACAAATAATAACCTACGCAGGAGTCTCATCCGACTCAGAATAAAGAGAATAGAAAGTTCTAGAAGGATCAACCAAGCTATGATTGCTCCAATTTCTACGTTACTCTTCATTTATCTAAGCAAGCTTTAAATCAATTGCTGTCCCTACACTAACACTTAGTGACATCCCTACATAACGATTTTCCAGGCAAGAGTGAATAAAAGGTGTCAGCTGTGAAGACTTCCTCAGAAGTGCAATCACATAATACCTAAGCTCAGTTCTTTCCTCAGAACACTCTTTGTCCTTCTCTCTGGTCTCCCCTACCTCTTCTCTGGCCTCCTCCCTCAGGGCACTATCCCTAATACAAAACCCTAATACAATTGTACACGCCTTGATCACGCCTCCTTGGCCAGGTCTTCTTCTTCCTTGTACTTTTCCATCGAAACGGTTACTTCATCCTGGACGGTTGCGATGACCTTGAGTCCCAGGCACCTTCTCCGCTGAAAGTATCATCCCTAAATTCCATTGCACTCCCGTACCATGCCTCCCATCTCTCTAACTTTTGAAAACAAAGAGTTAGTCTTTTACTAACGAGACATGTGTCCTTGCACCTGCAACAAAAGATACGTTCAACAGAAACCTTCTACTG
The DNA here is from genome assembly GCA_963921515.1 of Calotriton arnoldi. NCBI lineage: Eukaryota > Metazoa > Chordata > Amphibia > Caudata > Salamandridae > Calotriton > Calotriton arnoldi. The sequence continues at coordinate 1,100,339 of CAWUFW010003952.1, read as the reverse complement.
TGCTAATTAAATCTACCGTTTGTGCCCAGAGAGCCTTACCAAGAGAAACTTTTCTCTGCCTACAAAATAAGCTAACATAAGAATAAACCAGGCCTTCCCTAAGCATATATGTAGTCAGGCCTTTACATATAACTTTTAAACACACACCTTACTTTTCCCTATAAGCATTTTCATTACAATTCATATACGAAAATGAATTACATGTGCAACTTTAATATGGTGCACGTTTAAACTACTGCAATTGAATTACACACAAACTGATTTGTCTATGCATTATTTTTCACACTACTCAATAAACATTACATTGCATGATTGTCATAACACAATTATACTGCGTAGTTCACTTAATATTAGTGAACTATTCACTTTTACTAAACATGCATGGATATACAACTGAATATATACGAATATATGTCTGAGTACATGCGGGTGCGGACTACCAGTGATTATGATGCACCCCTACAATTCACAAGAACATTTCGCTCTATCAGGTGCACCAAACTGACCTTACAGGGCAGGCATCAGGGTTTGCAGCAGCACAATACACCACACAGGGCATGCGGGACGGGAGTGCAGCACAACAATCCATGGAAAGCAATAGGGAGGGGACAGGACCATGCACATGGACAACAGAGAACAAAGGGGAAAGAGGCAATGGCAGCTAGCTGACCATAATGGACAGACAGGAGAGAAAGCTGCAGCATAATGGACCATAAAGGGCAGGAGGTAGGGATCAGGGGCATTACAATGGAACAGACAAGCCAGGAGGGAGGGAATAGGGGTCTGCACATGGAAAACACAGGGCAGGGGGAAAGGGGGCAGGGCAGGAGCAGCAAGCTGACAATGGCGGTCAGGCAGGATGGGCACTAGAAGCAAGACACACCATGGAGAGCAACAGTGAGACTATAATGGCATACACACAGACCATGGAGGGAAGGTGTGAGGGGGTCAGGGGCAGCTAGCTGACCACACAGGGAAGGTGGGAGGGGCCGTGGCAGCATAGAAGACCATGCATGGCAAGCGGAAGGGTTAGTGGCAGCACAATGGCTATGATGGGCGAGAAGGAGGGGGCAGGTGCATGCAGAAAGGACCATGGAGGATAGAAGGGAGGGGTAGGAGCTGGGCACAGACAAGAGAGTTCAGGGGAAGGGGCCTCACAACAGACCATGCGGGGCAGGCAGGAGGAGCAGTTGCAGCACAACAGGACAGGGAGGGCAGAAGGGTGTGGCAGTAAAATGGACCATGGAGGACAGGAGGAAGGGGATAGGGCATGGAACGTGGACAGGCAGGGTGGAGGTGACAGGGACAGGTTACAGTCATCTGACAATGCTAGGCAGGTGGGAGGGGAGTGGCAGCTCAACAGAACACTCAGAGTAGATAGGAGGGACAGGTCCATGGAACATGATGGGCAAAAAGGATGGAGCAGGGGCATGCACACAGACATCGGAGGGCAGGGGGAAGGAGAGTAGGGGCAGCAAGCTAAGCACAGAGGCTAAGCAGGAGGTCAATGATGGGGCATAGAATTGGGCAATGGAGGGCAGGAGGAGTGGACTGGGACATCATGCTAAATGGAGGGCAGTGGCAGCACATCAGACCATGCATGGCAGGAGGGAGAAGCCTAGTGCATGGATTCAGACAACAGAGGATAGGGAGGAGGTGAATGGGGCAGCAAGCTAACTGTTCAGAGAAGGCGGGAAGGCCAGTGGCAGAACAACGGCCACACAGGGCTGTAATAAGGGAGCAGAGGCATGGACTTGGACAATGGATGGCAAGGAGGAGGGGAGGCAGGAGCAGCAAGCTTGGGTGGGGGCAGCACAATGCCAGGCCAGGCCCTGCTTCCAACCCCCCACCATCCATTGTGATAGGCATCTTACTTAACGTTAAAAAAAACCTAGAAATTTGCTGAAAAAAGCAAAGATTACAGGGACGTTATAGTTAGACTCAGATTTCACTCATATAAAACCAGTGAAATTCAGCAGCTATAGTTGCCCCGCAATGCACAGCTTATGACCTCAGACATTACATAATTCATGACATGGTCAGTGACATCACTCATGACATCACTCATGACATCTCAAATGAGCTGTGAATGGAATGGAACTATAATCGCTAGAACTTTATTTATGGATAGTATATGTATATTAACACCCCCTTTTTTTCTTTTTTTTCGTGTAAGAACCATTATAATACGCAACGTGCCCAGATCAATATGGCCGATAGCCTTTCACTTTAAAGTAATGTGTAGTCCATTGTTTATGTTGATGTTTGCAATCCTAAGTATGTTTATTATGAACAAGCCACGTTGACGAACATACAGGTACGGCGGTCACGGGGCAAGATATGCTGAAATGACATTGTGTGCATATTAACACTTGTTTTCTTTTCTTTAATGTATCAATTCCTGAATTTTCACATCGTGACCAGGCCAATATGGCCGCCAGCTTTTCGGATTAAAGTAATATGTTGTCCTTTGTTAATGTTGGCAACTGGAGGCATTTGTACATTTAAATAAGGAAGCTACAATGACGTCTTGTATCGTTATCAAGGTTCGGACGAGGCGAAACGTGTGGATTGCATTTCGCATTTGAGATGTTATCAGTGATGTCATCAATGATGTCACTGATCATGTCATGAGTGATGTAATATGTGGCGTCATCAGTAGTGCATTGCGGGGGCGTGAGATATATATATACAGAGTCACAAGAAAACAGAAGAAAAAGGTTAAAAACAAGAAAAGGGGGCAGGGTAGAAACCCCCTGACCCCTAGGCCTGCTCAGGGGGTCCCACAGGGACCCCAGGGCCAAAAAAAGCATTTTTTTGAGAGAAATAAATCAGCAGAATTCGCGCTGGGTGCGCGAATCCTGCCGAAAAAAAAAGAAAATGAAGCGCCGGCTCCTGCGCTTCATTTAAATGAGCCCCCGGGTGGCCCGGTCCCGGGGGCAATGCCACAATTATATAGCGGGGGCACGCGCCTCTCCGCAGCCCCGGGGACCGCCACCTCCCCGGGGCTTCTTCTATAGTGAATGGGTGGGGGGTCCCAACCCCCCCTCACGCTGCCCCAGGGACCACCAACTCCCCGGGGCACTGTATAATTGTATGCGGGGGGCATGCAACCCCCCCGCAGCCCCGGGGACCACCACCTCCCCGGGGCTCTGTTTATTAATTTTTTTTTTAATGTGGGGGGGGTAAGAGCCCCCCACACGCCCCGGGGACCACCACCTCCCCGTGACACATACTCTTTGAAATGCGGGGGTCCGTAGCGGACCCCCGGCCCCGGGGACCACCACCTCCCCGGGGCTATGTAAATTAAGGGAGGGGGGCCGCGCGGCCCCCCTCCAGGAGCCCTTGATGGCCCTGGGGACTGCCACCCCCCAGGGCCAGCTCCTGCAATGTCCCAGGGTGCCCACCCCCGGGACATTGCTGTTTGCTATGGCAGGGCAGGAGCACGGCTCCTGCCCTGTCATATCAAACTCTGCTTTGCTTCATTGAAGCAAGAGCAGGAAAACCTGCTCTCGCTTCAACGAAGCGCAGCAGAATTGCTTTTGAGCAAGGGGAGCTGCATGTCAAAAGCAATGCCGGCTCCCGCAGGAGGCGGGGAGCTGGTGGGACCGTGGGGCCATTGGGGCTCCCCCCACGGTCCCCAATGGTAAGGCCAGGCCCCGGGGGATGGGGTCCCCGGGGCCAGAAGTGGCCTTGGAGGGGGGGGCAGGCGGCCCCCCTCCCCAATAATTTAAATAATTAAAAAAAAAAAAAAACACGGAAACTTTGGCCCTGGGGGATGGGGTCCCCGGGACCATAATTGGCATTGGCATTTGGATGTTTCGTAAACATTTTTTACAATTAACCCATTTGTTTTTCATTATGCCATCTAGCAATGGGGTATCACTTCCCTTTCCCTTTTTACATGGAGTAGGTGCCATTTGCCTCTCAGTTCTCATTTTGTCCTTGACCCCAAGTGGATGCTCGAAATGCAAAGTCTATTAACATTAGTCTATGTGCTCTTCTGCACACTGTCTTATTCATCTTATGAAAAGAATGCTTTAGACCCCGACTTTAGACTTTAGACCCCGACTCCTTAATATCAACTTAGATTAGTGTTCCTTCCTATGTTTGTTCTAGTGTTGCTCCTATATTAAACATTTAAGTTTCATTAGAAATATGTGCCACTTTGAGGTGAGCTGTGTTAGTTATTTTGCAGGATAGTACAGGTTTGTGTGATGTTATGCTTGCATAAATAAAATTACAGATGGGCCTATTAGAGACCACTAATCTGAGTTATCTTCCTGATATCCTGAGGAACTACTTGATGGCTCCTGGCCATTTTCTTCAGAAACATCACTTGACTTCTGTGATTGGCCATTAGTTTGGCCCTTTCTGATTTACCCCATTAGCAACCCTCTATCATTTTCTGCTAAATCTATTTCACTCACTATAAGTCACATCCCCTGTTTAAGAATCCCACTAGGCATAATAATCCCACCCCGTTACTTGAACAGCATGCTCTACATCCACTAGACACCAGAAATAATAGCTCCTGCGAGGCTCAACAACATAAAAACAAATACAGTCAGGGGCATATTTATCATTACTGATGCAGCACTGCGTTGCACCAGAATTTTCTGTGCTGTGTTGCAGCATTTCCCAGGGACATGGATGCAGCGTATTTATGGGACAATGAACCATGGCACAAGGATCAAAGATGCATCAGGAATTTAGCCACAAAAGATTTGAGAATGGCGCAAAGTGCCACAATGCAAGTACTATCTATGTGATGTAAAGTTGATTTGTGTGTCGTAAAGCACCTAACTGTGCTGATAAATCAGCATTGCATCAAGCAGGAGTGCTTTGCGTCACGTGAGCACTTGGGAAAGCGACACAATCTACACAGCAATACTCCTCAATACAGAGAAGCGTGGAAGGAGCCTCAGGGAGCCAGGAGGATAAAAACTACAACCCAGAAGACTTATCCATCATCCGTGGACAATAAGGAAGAAGAAGTCTAACTTTAATGAGGAGAACTAGATATTAATAAGGAAGATGACTAAAAATTTGTCAGCTGAAAATTGCCATTAGCGAGGAAGGATGCCATTTTGTAATCCATAGTGGACAGGATAAACCATGCTGCACAAAGAAAAAGGGCCACCCTGGAGTGCAAGAAGAGGTGGCAAGACTACAAATGCAGGAGCAAAGAAAAGCTGACCAAAATCCTTAAGGCAGCTATGAGGACTGGAGGAGGAACTGATGTCCAAGAGGAGTTGAATTCAGTGGAGAAGCAGTTGGCATCCTTCATTCCAACAGAGTTGGTAGCTGGAGTGGAAGGTCAGGACAGTACTGAAGTAGAGGGCCAACAAGAACTACAGGGTGAGTGAAAACAAGTGACCATATATTAGCAAAGGTAAACATCGTTTACCATGAAACGTTTTCCCCGCAGGGAATTACAACGCGGTCGTTACAACGACCGCGTTGTAACCACGCATTCCATTACTCCGCAAGTCGGAACAACGACTAGCAGAGGGGGCAGAAGGTGTTGAAGTTAAAATCCAACACCTTCCCTACTGTCCGCACAGACTGGAGTTGGAATAGTAAATTATACTATTCCAACATCCAGCGCCCCCCCCTCCGCAAGTCGTTGTTACGACTTGCTGGGTAATGGTATGCGTGGTTACAACGCGGTCGTTGTAAAGACCGCGTTGTAATTCCCTGCAGGGAAAAATAATGCTTTAAAAAGAGATATAACCATTAGCAAACTGTCATGCAGGGCAATGTAGCAAGACACTTTGCTGAGCTGTGCTGCACTGCACAAAAGGGAAAGGGCAGGAATGGCGGACATGTTGACTTATCCTTCACATAACTGTATTTTCCTTGGACAGTACCAGTTTTTCCAGCCCAGTACAGCCCTGTCACATTTCCCAAGTACAAGTGTGATGTGGTGCCCCAGTCCAGGTATTTTCTTTGCATCCTTGGACTTGTAGTGTCATTTATTCCCTTGTAAAGCAGGACTGCAAGTCCCAGAATACAAAGATGAAAACCTGGACTGAAGCAGCATAGCATGCATGGACCTTGGAATCTTGGCAGATATGCCATTGCCAATGCAGGCCACATTGCACAATGATGCAATTGTGCTTGTGTTGGGGCTAGGCACCCAAACGTATACTGTAAGGCAAATTGAGTTAATGTAGCTTTGTAGAGTGTCAATGTGTCCCCAGGAGGGTCTCCAGGTGTTGAGTAGATGCATGCACTGCAAGTCATATCACTTGAAGAGCCAGGTGAACAGTTCCCAGTACAAATCCATATTTGATGCAACTGACCTAATGTTCTGGGTGAGGTTGTTCCAGGTGTAGCCTGCCATGTATGAGAACACTCTACCTCCTATCTTGCTCATATGGATATGGTGGAGTGGGTGGTGGTCAAGTGATGCAGAGTGGAGGTTCATGATCGGTTGGTGGAAGCGTAGATGGTATGTGAGATAGGTGGGTCCCTGATAGTGCAATACCTAGTATTTGTGGCTCAGCTTCTTGAACTGGCATTGTGTCTGAATGGGAAGGTATTGTATTTTTCTGAGGTGAGGTGTGATGTGAGTGCCACAAGGTAGGTTGAATAATAGTCTGGCAGTGGCATTTTGGATAGTTTGCCTCTTGTGTAGCATGTATGCAGAAAACTGTAATTGAGGGCATTGGTGTACTACACTCTACATGTGATGAGGGCCTGGGTGATGGTCTTACAGGTTTCAGGAGGGAGCCATTTGAAGAAATGTCTGACCATTCAAATTATGTGAAAACAAGTGGATATGATAGCGGCAATTTGAAGTCCCATGGTAAAGTAGGTGTCCAGGATGATAAATAGGTTTCTGGGGTGGTTGGAATGTGAGGGGCTCAGGCTTGGTAATGCGGGCAATCAGGGTGAGTTCATGTTGCAGAATATCATCACTTCTATCTTGTCAGGTTGAGTATGAGTAACTAATCTCACATAGGATTTGTCATGTTGGTCAATGGCACAATGTAACGACTGTTGGTGGTGTTGGCATCTCCTGAGAGTTATTGTATGATCTGGCTGTCATCAGTCTAAGAGATAATCCAGAGTCCCTGGGTCTGACTGATGATTGCCAGAGGAGTCATGTACAAGTTTAAAAGAGGCGGACTTAGTGAAGTGATTTGCGGGACTCTGCAGATGAGCTCCTTGGGGTTCTGAGGGAATGGATTGAGCTTGAGCTGTTCCATACTTCAATGATGAAGGCGGCTATCCACTGCAGAGATGGTTCTTAGTTTCTAGTGTTGTGGAATCTGAAGATGACAGTGTGTGTACTAGGAAACTACAGTATTCCCCTAAAAATGTTGAATTATGGCATATACATGCCCTTCATTATTAGTGCAGTGCAGCAAGGTGGCTTGCTCTGTAGTGTTGTGTGGATGTTTGTGAAATATGATCCTTAGGGTGCAATAATGCTCAAAATGCATGCAAGACAGTACAGCAAGGCAGCTTAGTGTGTTGTGCTGTGTAAAAGGCAGAGTGCAAGACTGTGTAAGGTATAATAATATATGACATCTCTTATCTAGTGCTGGGGCACAAACTAATAGCTAGAGAAATGTAGGCACACTTGCCACATGGTGAAATGGTCTCTGCAGTGGTGCTAAGATACAACCTTTGCATCTGTGCAGGCAGACAGCAGAAATGCACTGTAACATGTTAAATGTGGCCTAGTACTGAACTCACTCTTTCAGGCAGGGCTGGGCAGCAAGCTGACTAGCTGCATTGAGCTATGTGAAATTTACACAAATAGGACTAATAGTGAATACTGAGGTTGTGTGACCAATGTACATGTATAGCCATCTGAAAAGCAACAATAGTACAACATGGATATATTCATTTGTAGAAACATATATTCCACATATCCTTGTGTACTTGAAAGTGAAGACAAATACTGTCAAAATGTTAGAAAAATCACTTATGTCATATTTAATCATGGAATCTTCGTGACGTGTCTATTTCTTTCGAGAGGGACAAACAACACCTCCTGGAGATCAGCCTGTCTGTGATGCCCAACCTTTAGATGACACCATCCTGCCCCCCATGGGTGAAAACACCTTCACAAAGCTCCTGGACACTTGTAAAACTTCTCCTCCGGTACTGGCAAGGGAAGATGATGTTGTTGGCTCTCCAGATCAATCAACACAGACTCGACATGGAAAATCAACCTTTGACATCCTAGTGGAGGACTCTGAGGACCCTCAAGTTACTTTTCAATGGTGAGTGGTAGAAGTGCAGCAGCGAATGGATGTTAAGGTCAGGGTGGGGATGTAGACCATATCGGGCACTCTTGAAGGAGTCTGTAGGTGTCTTAGCCCTAATAAGGGGTTGTCAAAGGCTATCACAGACACCTACTCTTGTGTCCATGGGATTGATGACTGCCTAGCTGATATCGCTAGTGTCATGATGCAGAAGGAACAACAACACCAGCCCTCTACATCTAACGTCAGTGTAGTCCTCAGGCAGCTGGGAGCCATCAATGCATTCATCCAGTCCCTGGAAGCCAAGATAGACTCCTTCATAGCATCAACGAGTTCCCTCAATAGCAACGCTATTGCTCATTCACCAACCAGCAAACCCTTGCCAGGGACTACCATGCTGCCTTACTGGCACTCACAAATGCTGTTGGAAACATTGGAGTTACATTTTCTGCCTTTGATGTGTGTGTGCCTGAGGCTAGTAACATCACTCAGCTGCCTCCCATTCTACAGCGCAACTTCCAAGGGAGGCAGAACACTTATCAGAGGAGAAAGATGTAGAGTTCCCCAGTTTCCGAAGAAGAACATCCTGATAAACATTTGTGAGTGTCCAGTTTTCTAACTGTCTTGTGTCAGGCATCATGCCACCTTCTTTGGAACCCAGTACAGTACTTTTTGTTTGCACAGTAGTTTATCTTGTTCATTTGTGCTCCAAAACAAAACGATACACTTGCTAATGACAATTTGTTCCTCCTCAGTTATCAGAATAAACACATGTAAATGTGAAATCACATGTGTAATCAAATTAATTTTTGATGCACAGTAGATCATAAGTTTAGATACGTGCATATTGAGATAACAAACCAACTACTTATATGTTGTAATGTGAGTATTTGAACGTCTGGAATAAAAAGGTGCATTTTTAACACCATAATGAGTCTTATATGGCTGTTTCTAAAAGGTCAACATACATAACATACTTATCCAAAGCCACTTTTTTGAAGCTGAAGAAGACTGAGTTAAAATACATTGCACATGCTATCTTTTTATGTGCCCCTATACCAATTACATCCATTGGAATGGTATGATGCGCAATGTGTAGTTTCCCAATGTAATGTCAGAGTGTATCAACAAACTACATTTTCTTGATAGACACACAGGGGTCGATTCCGATTCGGGCCGGAAAAGCACCGACCGACTCGGAGCCGGAAATTATACCGACCGACACGTACCTGTGGCGCCCGACACGCCAAGTACGATGCAAGGCGTGCAAAATCCGACCGACACGTACCGAACCCAAGTCGAACGACCGAGCCGCACGGAAAACAGCAATCCGGTCGGAAAAACACGCGAATCCAACCGACCGACACGCACCCGGAACAAATCCGACCGAAACGTACACGCGAACTCCAAACCGCAAAGTACGATGCAAGGCGCGAAAACCACGAGCGAGTCGGACGGAGGACAAGCCGTACGACCGACACGCATACAAAACCGAGCCGAAGCAACACAAAACACCGCGACCGACGCGTACGCAGCATAGAAAACGGCACAAACACAGCGTGAACGAAACGGAGAACACCGTACGAGACAAATGCAGGGTCCGACTCGGTCACAAGAACGTTTCCAACATGCACAGACAGTACAAAGGAAAAATCACACAAAAAAAGGCCAAACAAGCAATTACAAAGCCAATAAATACTGGGGGGGTGGGGACAGAGAACAAAGACACACCCACAACTCCACCCATATAAAGGACACAAATCACAACCATGATCCTTTGCAAATGCCATTCCACTGCCAGCACCCAAGAGACAGCAACCACACACCCACAGCTCATCCCTCACACAAGCCACACACCATCAGCACACCAACAAATACCTAGCTCACATACACCCAGCAAAACACACACTCACACACCCTCACCTGCACACCAACACACACATCACTCACCATCACCACCCATCACCATGCCCCCCAGAAGAATCACAAGTTCCTAGATTGTGAATTGGAAGTCATGGTAGACGAGATCCTCAGGGTAGAGCCACAGCTGTTTGGCACACTGGTCCAACAGACCCCCATCTCCCAGAAAACCAAGATGTGGGAGAGGATCATCAACAGGGTGAACGCACAATCACCATGTCTGCGCACAAAGACCGACATCCAGAACAGGTGGTATGACGTGCGCAGGAGGGTACGGGACCTGCTCAAGAAAGACTACCTCCTGAGCCAATACACCGGCAGTGGCCCTCCTGCCAAGCCAGTATACCTCAGGCCCTGGGAGGAGAAGGTGCGGGCCATCCTTCCGCCAGTGAGCGTATATGGACTAGAGAACATCCCAGAGCCTGGTGAGTACACAACAAATGTACACAATATTCTGCCACAATACACACACACATCACTGTCAAGGGGAGAGTCAAACCATGCACTCATAGCAATTACACAGCAACCAGAACAGAATCATCCCAAAATGTGTATGTCAGTCAGATAAACACAACACATGCCATCTCAAAGTTACATTTAACCGTGTCATCACATGTACAAACACAACTACAACTACAGCTAGGCAGTGGCACAAATAGAACTAACAAACACATCCAGACATAGAGGGCCTGATTCACAGAACTAACTTACGTCAAAAACGTAAAGTTAGTACTTTTTGGTATTCACAGAATACACTTACTCATTTTGGTATTCACAGAAGTTAGTAGTCCTAACTTTAGGACTCCTAAATGCCTTCTGTGAATACCGAAAGTCTTAAAGTTAGGATTTTTATCAGTTTAGGAGTAGTAAAGTTAGGACTCCTAACTTTAGGACTCCTAAACTGAGAAAAATCCTAACTTTAAGACTTTCAGTATTCACAGAAGGCATTTAGGAGTCCTAAAGTTAGGACTACTAACTTCTGTGAATACCGAAATGAGTAAGTTCATTCTGTGAATACCAAAATGAGTAAGTGTATTCTGTGAATACCAAAAAGTACTAACTTTACGTTTTTGACGTAAGTTAGTTCTGTGAATCAGGCCCGTAGCCACCACAACAACACCAACACACAGTGAAGACCACTGAAAGGAAGGAATTCTGTGTATGCTGGCCAAGTCAGTGTAGCCAATAGCATCATGGGAGTCGTAGTCACACATATTGCCCCCCCACAACTGTCCCATCAACACCACCATGAACCATGCGCACATCACAGGGAGTGGAGAAGGACTCACAAGATGGCTGACACTGGCAACTGCTGTGGGGAGCACAAGGCCCTGTTAGCAACTGTGCACCAACAAACAGCAGGACACCACTGACTGACATCCTGAGAGACAACTTCCACTCCCTGCAATGCAAGCACGTTCCATGGTGGGATATCTGGTTGGCTGGGTGGGAAGGAGGACTTGCAGCACTGACCATAGTCACAAGCACCTCCCTCACACCCCCTCAACACAAACTCCACTGAACCCACCTGGTAGAATGCAATGCCTCCCATCCTAACTCAAGATCCCACAAAGAACCACCACCCTGGGTTATGTTGTGTGAAGCACAGGGACACTCTTGGGACTTTTAGCCAAACAACTGCCAGGACAACACTCCCAGCCATCCTGTCAGCACAGCCAGCCCACCCCACAGGGAATCAGAGTCAAAGGAAGGAAGCATGGGCATGCTGGGAAGGGGGTGGAGGCAATAGCATGATGGGAGTGGTAGTCACAGACATTGCTCAGCCTCACAACTGGCCCATCAACACCACCCTGAACCAGGCTCACATCACAGGGAGTGGATAAGGACACACAAGATGGCTGACACTGGCTACTTCTGTGGGGAGCACAAGGCCCTGCTGGCAACTGTGCACCAACAAACAGCAGGACACCACTGACTGACATCCTGAGAGACAACTTCCACTCCCGCAATGCAAGCACGTTCCATGGTGGGATATCTGGCTGGCTGGGTGGGAAGGAGGACTTGCAGCACTGACCATAGTCACAAGCACCTCCCCTCACACCCCCCTCAACACAAACTCCACAGAACCCACCTGGTAGAATGCAATGCCTCCCATCCTAACTCAAGATCCCACAAAGAACCACCACCCTGGGTTATGTTGTGTGAAGCACAGGGACACTCTTGGGACTTGTAGCCAAACAACTGCCAGGACAACACTCCCAGCCATCCTGTCAGCACAGGCAGCCCACCCCACAGGGAAGCAGAGTCAAAAGGAAGGAAGCATGGGCATGCTGGGAAGGGGGTGGAGGCAATAGCATGATGGGAGTCGTAGTCACAGCTCTACATCCCCCACCACATGGCCCAGCAAGCTCACACTCATGCATGCACATCCCACAGAGAGTGGAAAGGCCCATCAAAGATGTCTGACACTGTTGCTGTCTCGTGGGGAGCACAAGGGCATGCTGGGAACTGCACACCAACCAACAGCAGGACACCACTGTCAGCCATCTTGCCATTGCTCACACACCCACACATACTGAACTCCCCACAAAAGCAAGTAAGTATGGGAATGCTGGCAAGTGGGGTGGAGGCAATAGCATGATGGGAGTGGCAGTCACTGATATTGGTCACCCCCACAACTGTCCCATCAACTCCACCCTGAACCATGCTCACATCACAGGGAGTGGAGAAGGACTCACAAGATGGCTGACACTGGCTACTGCTGTGGGAGCACAAGGCCCTGCTGGGAACTGCACACCAACCAACAGCAGGACACCACTGTCAGCCATCTTGCCATTGCCCTCACACCCACACACACTGAACTCCCCACAAAAGCAAGTAAGTATGGGAATGCTGGCAAGTGGGGTGGAGGCAATAGCAGGATGGGAGTGGCAGTCACTGATATTGGTCACCCCCACAACTGTCCCATCAACACCACCCTGAACCATGCTCACATCACAGGGAGTGGAGAAGGACTCACAAGATGGCTGACACTGGCTACTGCTGTGGGGAGCACAAGGCCCTGCTGGGAACTGCACACCAACCAACAGCAGGACACCACTGTCAGCCATCTTGCCATTGCCCTCACACCCACACACACTGAACTCCCCACAAAAGCAAGTAAGTATGGGAATGCTGGCAAGTGGGGTGGAGGCAATAGCATGATGGGAGTGGCAGTCACTGATATTGGTCACCCCCACAACTGTCCCATCAACACCACCCTGAACCATGCTCACATCACAGGGAGTGGAGAAGGACTCACAAGATGGCTGACACTGGCTACTGCTGTGGGGAGCACAAGGCCCTGCTGGGAACTGCACACCAAACAACAGCAGGACACCACTGTCAACCATCTTGCCATTGCCCTCACACCCACACACACTGAACTCCCCACAAAAGCAAGTAAGTATGGGAATGCTGGCAAGTGGGGTGGAGGCAATAGCATGATGGGAGTGGCAGTCACTGATATTGGTCACCCCCACAACTGTCCCATCAACACCACCCTGAACCATGCTCCCATCACAGGGAGTGGAGAAGGACTCACAAGATGGCTGACACTGGCTACTGCTGTGGGAGCACAAGGCCCTGCTGGCAACTGTGCACCAAAAACAGCAGGACACCACTGACTGACATCCTGAGAGACAACTTCCACTCCCTGCAATGCAAGCACAGTCCATGGTGGGATAACTGACTGGCTGGGTGGGTGGGAAGGAGGGCCGGCTGTCAACCAAACACAACCAATGCAGACCATGTTCACACCCCTACAAATACATAGAAATGCCCAAATAATGCAGGACAATGTGCCACACCAATATCAACCCCTGACTGTGACGACTTAGGACAATGCAATGTACAGGCCCGCACCCAGAGGCACAGTCACAACTGTCATGTGTGTCAACCATTGATGCCTGCAGAAACATAACATACATTGTGTGTGTCTCCCAAAAACAGGTGATGATGGGGACACAGCAGCAGACGCTGAGGAGTCCCAGTCCCAGGCTCAAGAGGATGCGGAGCTCACTGGTGTCGTACAGCCTCTGCCCTCCTCGGACGAAGAAGACCAACCTGGCACATCCGGTGCAAGTCTACATGCAGCACCAGCAGGACCACCAGCTGCAGCACCAGCAGGACCACCAGCTGCACCCCCTGCACCCACCCCTCCAACGACTGTCAACACAAATACCATCCCTGCCGACATGGACAGAACAAGGAGCAACACCAGCACAGGGACCCTGGACCAACCTGGGGCCATGGACACCACCACCACCACCACCAACCCCCAAGGTGGACCAGGGTCATCTGTGCGTGCCACTGCACGCACTGCACATGTCAGCAGGGGTGGTGGGAGGAGTGGGAGACAGAGGTCGCTGCTTGCAGAGGTTGCTGGTGTGCATGATGACCTACAACTGGTACGCATAGCTGATGCGTACCAGTCCAGCACCGGAGACCTCAGCCAGGTAGTGGTGCTCCTCAGAGACATGAAACAGCAGCAGGCTGCCCATCATGCCCGCTTGGACTCTCACATGTCCCACGTGGAGTCACACATGTCCCGCGTGGACTCACACATGTCCCGCGTGGAGTCCAAGTGGGATGCACTGCATGAGATGACGGCGGTGCACAGGGACATTTTACAATGCCTCTGCCAGATGAACAGCAAGCAGTCCACACCTCCCTGTGTGCCAACAACATCTGGTGCTGCCCAAACTGCAACTGCCACAGGGAGGGAGGATGACTCTGGCGGAGAGTCCCCTGCACCGCAGCAGCCTGTACTTGAGGGCCCCCCAAGAAGAGGGGTCGTCCGAAGAGGGGCAAGTGAGAGGCCGATGGCCAAGCGCAACTCCCAGGAAGCCTGAACCTGTTCTGGATGTTCACCTTTGTGCACAGACTGTTCACCCTGTTGACGGCAACACTACTCCCACACATTGCATGGGGAGTACAAGTTGGACCAATGTGTCAGACAACTGTGGCCCCGATACTGGGGATTCTGTCTACCAGGACTTTCAATTCACCTAGGAACTTCTGATTGCAAGATGTATGTACAGCACTACCCATCCTATGCACTATTCACACAAATGTATCACAATAAACACACTAATACACCATACTTGCCTCTGTTGTGATTCCAACGTGGGTGCTGTTATGGGGATGATGAACTGCAAAATTACACTGTGTATGCGAACTGCAACAGCAAGTACAACACAGGCATGTGAGTAAAGGCAACGTGACACATATGAGGGAGACACACCACCAGGGCTACACAACACATACACACCTAGGCCATCTGACTCATTGCCTACACTGATGTTGCCAGGGAAGACGGTGCAATGCACAGACACCACACCCATTCCCAGTTGTAGTCAAGTAGCCCACAGGTGCAGTAAGCAAATGGCAGTCAAATGTGTGACCACAGACAACGCACATCACAAAGTGAAGCACAGGTTTATTACACAGTTGCAACATGTCGTAACCACTACAGATGCAAGGTAATCCCACCTGGCAGCGGGCACACAGTCAACAACTGTAGACGGAAGGAAGTCCATGGGTGTGGCGCACATCACCTGTAGGGACACAACAGCTACCACCCTGGAAGTGCAATCACGTCGTCGGTGGACACAGTTGACCAAACAAATCTGAAAGTACCCTGTGAAGGACAGAAATGACACACAGTCAAAAGCAATGGAGTACAGGACAGAACAGCAAAACTCATGCACAATACATGTTACAAGATACCCACCCAGAACCAAGTTAGCATGTCAACACTGTTGGGGAGTACAGCCCACCTGTAAGCACACATCGCAACACACATCCAGTCAAGTAGCCCATGGACACACTCCAACAGCACCAGAGCACCACCTACACATATCATGCCAACTCACATCATTGACATGACACCTCAGGATACTCACATTCAGCTAAAGAAGTTGGTGATGAGCTGTGTGCGGACATCACCCTCATCATCATCATCATCGTCACTGGCATCGTGGTCCAGGCCAGGATCCTCCACAGGTGGCGGATGTTGGTCATTGTCATCCTGGATGAGAGGCAACTCCTTCTGCACTGCCAGGTTTTGGAGCATGCAGCAGACGATGATAATCTTGCACACTTTCGCAGGGGCATATGGGAGGGACCCTCCGGTCTTGTCCATGCAGCGGAAGCGGCTCTTCAGGAGACCAAATGTCCGCTCAATAACTCTCCTGGTCCGACCATGTGCCTCATTGTAGCGCATCTGGGCTGGTGTCACAGGGTTCCTGAGGGGTGTCAGCAACCACGGCATGTTGGGGTATCCCGAGTCACCTACGGACAGACAAGTGCACATTAGCTGACTTGGAAAAGTGGGCGGAATACTACAGATCAGATCACACACAATGGCACAAAGTCAGTACACACCGACAAGCCAGGCACGCTGGTTCTGCATCTGTGCCATCATCCTGGGGATGCGACTACTCCTCATCACAAAGGCATCGTGTGCTGAACCAGGGAAACGGGCACACACGTGTGTGATGGTCATGTCTGCAAGACACACCACCAGTGCATTGACCGAGTGGTAGTGCTTGCGGTTCCTGTAGGCCTGCACCTGGGCCTGTGGTGGTACCAAAGCCACATGTGTCCCATCAATGGAGCCAATGATATGCAGCATCCTCCCCAGGGCATAAAAGTCACTCTTCACATCAGTGAGTCGTCGCAATCTAGGGAAATAGATGTACCGGTTCAGGAATAGCAACATTGCCGCCAAAACATCGCGGAGCACACGGCTCAACATGGTCTGTGACATCCCACCAGCAGTCGCCACAGTATGTTGGAAGGTACCGGTGGCAAAGAAGTGTAGGGCTGCCATCACCTTCACCTTGGGGGTCAGCGCTGTAGGATACGGCCGGCCAGGCTGCAAATGTGGGGACAACTGCACTGCCAAATCCTCAATCAGCTGCCTGGTGAAGCGGTACCGTCGGATGCTGTCCCGTTCCACCATCGTTGCCAGGTCTGGGAATGGTCGATGGACAGCAGGAGCCCTGCAGTGCAGAGGAGAAGTAAGCAAGACTGTCAGTCACCCCACATATGCGGCATTGAACACACTCAATATCCCAACATACATCATTATGAGGCACAACTACATGAAGTGTGCAGTTCCGTAAGGACATGTATGGTACATACATGGCCAACATCTGTCAACACGGTCCAACAAGTGGCATCAATTAGTCCCAGGTTGGCGCATTGGATATCATGAGGCCGTGTCACAGTTCCCATCTCCTACTGCCGTGTCACAATCACCCCCAACAGTGACATGTGAGGACAGATGTGCCCCAGGCACCACAGCTCAACGACAGGTACATTCCCAGGGACCCTGTATTGCCACATGGACACTGGCATTACATGGAGTATCATGTATACACCACAGCAAAACAACCATGACCCCCACAGGTAGTGGTCCCACTTGCCACGGCAGGACAGACATGGACGTCTGTGACACACACACGCACAACATCAAAGTCCATGCACACACAACGTGGATGTGGAGACTGTCTCCCATAGTGCACATGAAATCAGAGACATTGTAAACACTACATGCACAAAGACTGTGGAGGACCATCACTATTGTGCCACCGGGACACCCTGGCTCAAACATACCGTCCCACATGGGACTCACGGGGTATGTGACATGACATACACATACACCACCGTGAAATGTGACCCTGGCACATGCACAGATATGAACAGTTGCACATCACAGTGGTCATGTACACGTAACACCCAGGATCCTGTCCCCATGGACACGTGCACAGCCTGGGGGTGGCTGCCCACAGGTGACACCCACAGGACAACATGTACACCAACACACACACAATAGGAAATGCAGCCTTACATGCCTTATGATAAAGTTTGGACAGGCTGTCGTGATGTAGGTGTGCCCCTCACTCCCTGGGAGCTATCTGTGGCTGGCATATGTCCATCTGAGACAGGCATGCTGACATATGCCAGTCACATGTACAGTGATGCGTTGAACAGCAATGGACCGATCGGTGCCCCCGGCCGGCCCATTGCATTCAATGTGTGCGGGTACGCGTTGTACCCCTGTACGCGTTGTACTACAATGGACCGATCGGTGCCCCCGGCCGGCCCATTGCATTCAATGTGTGCGGGTACGCGTTGTACCCCTGTACGCGTTGTACCGCAATGGACCGATCGGTGCGCACCCATTGATAATGGCCTTGCCTGGCAACGGACGCGTTTTCGAATTTCGAACGAGTCGGTTGCTGGAAATTCAGTTGGTCACCCACAACAATGTTGCAAAATCATGTATGTCATGAAGTTGAAGATTTGAAGGATGCTGTGGGCGTGTTTTGGTGCTGCTATTCCATGGATTGGCCAGATTCAGAAGATGCAAACGACTTGGACCTATCACTTTGGACACAAGGGACAGTATCTGCCTCTCCAGCACATATATATTGCTGGCTGTTCCCCTGAGAGCTCACTTGCCTGCACTACATGCTCCAGGACGACATCTGCCACTGCACTGCTGCTGTCTCTGCCCCTCTGGACCCTGCAATGGCACGTACTGTGGAGAGAGCCCCAGCCTTCAGCCTTGAGGAGAACCAGGCCCTGCTGGACAGCCTACTTCCACAGTACAGCAAGCTGTATGGGACACCAGGGGAGCAGGTGAGTGTTCTGTGCACTGCCTTTCTGAATGTGCATATTGTCTGACTAGCAAGGCTGAAAGTCTGCACGCCACTGGCTAGCAGGCTCACTGAGTAGTTGTCACCCCCCATAGTGTGTAGTGACATGCACTGGACAGGTATGGTGCAGTGACAGTGCATTTGAACAAGGTTTTACTTCCCATGCAATGATACCATGTAGTGACGTCTGGCAAACTGTCCATGGGCAGCTTTGCACTGCCTGTGTACATCATGTGCCCCTGTGATTGAGACATGTATATACAACTGTTTCATGCACGGATATGTTGCATGTGTAGTAATGGCCTTTTCACTTTGTCATCCTCACAGGTTAATGCCCATCGGAAGCAGGAGATCTGGAAGGACATCGTCCGGGCTGTCCGGTCCGTGGGGGTCTACAAGCGCCGGATCCGCAACTGCCAGAAGAGGTGGCAGGACCTTCGGGGCTGGACCCGGAGGATTGCACGGGTCCAGCTGAAGCTGTCGCCTCCTCGCAGGAGGGGCGGAACACGGACCCTGACCCCCACATGCTCCAGATCCTGGCGGTGGTGTTTCCAGACCTGGATGGGCAGCTGAAGGCCAGACAGCAGCAAGGAGGGGGTGAGTCAAAGACTGCACTGTGAACTCTGTATTACATGCTTTGTGCCCTCCTCTGGCCTGGTTCAACTGCCACAGTGCAGCAGTCATGTTGTCCAGGAGCCATGTCCCTCTATTGTGCACTGCCCACTGCTCATCTGATACCCAGGTGTGGCCCTTACATTCAGGGAATTGTGTCACTTGGGACTGTGTCCTTGCAGTTTGCTTCACTAAAGGTGGGGGACAGCATCTGTTTCCCTAACTCTGTTGTGGGCATCATGGGTGGGTCCATTGTTCACACAACGCCTGTGTTCGGACATGTAATCTGCGTGTTGCTTTGATATGCGGTCCACTTGCTGAGCTGAGCCACCACCTGTGCCTGGGGTATGTGGCACATGCCCATGCAGCGGGTGGGAACAATGTTTGGGCCCCAGGAGTGTGCAGATTACGTGTGTCACACATACATAGCCAGCTATCCACTGTCCAGGGCTCATCCCTCATTCATGTGGGGCAGGACAGTCATGCCTACTCCAGGCCCTGCAATGCACTCTGTACTCCCACTCCCGTGTATCAGCTGACACATTGTGCGCAGTGATTTGACCCCTCAGGTGTCTGCCTCTGTGTCAGTGTGCTGTGGATTAGTTGCCAGGACTGCTGGGGTGTTTCTTGGTAGGGGCTCAGCATGCCCCTGGAGATGTGACCATAGGAGACGATACTTGTGTGACACATAGGTGTTTGATCAGCTGCCCGTGCAGACTGGGGTATGCAAATGTGAAGTTCAGGCAGCTGTTCCCCATTCACAGCAGATTGTGAGGTGCTCAGGTTCAGAGGGTAGTGTCACAGGTCTCCCATGTCCAATAGGTATGACCTGGAGAGATGAGGGTTAAGATGATGTGTTGTGGGGGGATGTACATGTGCACTTGTGCAGCTCCAGGACTTGCATTCCCCATGACCTACTATTGTGACACAGTGCAGAGTGTTGTTGTCTGGCTGCCAAGTCATACATCACTGAGACAGTGATGTATGACTTAGCAGTCATGCCTCCGCCATGGCATGTGTCTACTTATTGGTGATCCTGCAGGGGAGTGACATGTGCTACATGCACACCATTGTGGCGATGGCTATCAGGACATGGGTGCATCATGGTGTCTGTCGCTGGTATGCATCACATGCATTTCCTATTTGACTCTGGGCATCCCTTTCATCCGGAAACCTGTACTGACTCAGTGGCAAGAGCTGTGATGTGTGCATGTCCACATGCCACACCGTGTCCTCTGCACTGTCCAACTACTGTGTAGTTGGTGCATGTGTCCACACCGGGGTGTTGCAATCCAACAGACACCAGACAGATGGGTGCAAGGCCATGTGGGATGTGAGTGCCATGGTTGGCATCAGACTGACAATTGGCTTCTCCTGTTCAGTTAGGGCACTTTTAGCAATGTACAACTAATGATGCCAGGGCTTGCTCTGTAATGTGCTGTGCTCACAGTGGTGTGTGCGTTTGGTGCAGGTGACTGATGTCTGTCTGTTTCCCCATTGTTTGCAGATACATCCACGGCCACGGAAGGGGACAGCTCCACGGACCAGGAGGAGCCGGAGAGCCAGACTGGGTCAGCAGCCGAGGAGTGGTCGGAGGGACCCAGTGGCACGGAGGGCGAGGGGAGCCACACCGAGGAGTCCTCAGCACCATCCACCTCAGCTGAGGACCAGAGCAACTCGGAGGATGACTCCCTTATGGAGGCGAGTGTCAGCAGCCACCACACCCCAGCCAGTGTTGCTGTCCCCGCCACCACCAGCACCACCACCGCCCTCCCATCGGCTCCCATTCTCCAGGTCCGTGGAGGCTCCCATGTTCGGGAGCGTGTCTCCTTTGGGCCAGGCACCGCACCCCCTGCCCCTGTGTCCCCTGCTGCCCTGAGTGAGGAGTCTGTGTACCTCCTTCGCCAGCTCCATGTAGGGCAGACAGCCATGCTGAGTGTCCTCCATGCGCACACCGCTCTGTTGACTCAGCTGGTGTCGTTCATGGAGGGCATCTCATCGGGCATGTCTGACCTACAGAGGGGCAATAGGTCCATGGACTCCTCCCTGACGGCAGCAGTGTCCCTCCTCAGACAGTCCCTCACCCCTCCTGCCTCTGCTCCATCCACACTCCCCAGCACCTTACCCGTCCCAAGCACACACACACCGGCACAGGCACACACCAGCACACACACATCCAGCACACAGACACACACGCCACAAACAAAACGCACACGCACGCACAGTCAGGGGACTGAAACCAGACTCACAGGGGATGGGGCCCTGGTACACACACACGCATCCACGAGCACTGCGCAGTCCTCAGTTGCCTCTCCCTCCAAAACACCCTCCCTTGCCTCACCTGCAACCCCAAAGACCCAGCGCCTCTTCCTCAGTGACCTCAGCCTCTTCCCCTCCGATCCAGCTGCTCCAGCATCCAGGGGGAAGAGGAAGCCCCCACACGGAGCAGAGTGCCCCTCGCCCCTGGACACCCTCCCCCAGGTGCAGACAGACTGAGGCCCCCACCCGCAAGTCCCCCGGAGTCGTAAGAGCAAGACCCCGCCGCCGCCCTGCAGCTCAGGCACCAGGTCTCCTTCCTCCATCCCTCAGGCCCCCACTCCACAGGTGCCCCACCACACCCTGCCCCAGGTTCCCCAACCCACAGATATACCATCCCCAAGAGGATCCGGCCTTCTCCCCTGCCACTTGCTCTCCCGGCACCACACCCCCGCTGCGCTTGTCTGTGCCACTGATGTGGTGAGGGTGTCCTCCCCCTCTGTCCAGCCCACCTTGCCTGTTCCCCATTCTCCTCCCCTGGTGGTAGGCACTGCAGTGGAGTCCACTACCACCCTGTCTGACTTGGGCACTGCAGTGGCGGACCTGTCCACTCCATCTGCAGGGTCCACTGCAGTCGTGCCGGCACCCACAACATCTGAGTCATGCCCCCAGTTGTGCCGGCACACACCATGTCAGACACCTCCACTACAGTTGTCAGTGGCTCTCCAGCACCCACCACCCCTTCCCTGCTTCCTCCTGGTGAGCCCTGATCCTGTCCCTGCGGTGCCTGGCCTACCCCCGGTTGCCCCTCCTAGTGGATTGTCCCTGGTTTTGTGCAGGCATGCGTAGGGTGACATCTGCCACTGTCACCCTGTTTGGACTTTTACAATGGACTGGCCATTGGCCTTTGTGTTTTTCTGGACTTTATTTTCATTCCACACATATGCTGAATAAAGCAACTTTCTGTTCTCTAGTGCTTATGCTTCTGATGTACATGTTGTTGATGATGCTAACCATGCCCTTGCTGCAGTGATGGTGATATTTGGTCTCATGATAATGAAGTGTTACTGTGCAGGAACCCATGTGGTCCAGGGGAATGTGTCCTATCCTGTGGTGTATCCATGTCATCCATAGCAGCATCTGAGGGTGTCATGTGTTCAGTATTTGGCAATGGGATTTCCTACTTAGATTAGCTATTTCACATCTGTGGCTTCCACCCCTGCACATCTGTTGTGCCTGCCATTGTTCAATTCGTCTACTTCCCTGACCGTGTGGCCATCTCCACTGGACATGCAGGTTTGGGCATCAATGGGGAAGGACTCATCTGTGTTGTCAGTGCAACATTGCTATACAAGTGTGTTGGATCTGTGCTGATGATTCCGTTGGTACTTCCATGACCAGGCTGATGTGACGGGAGCCCTCATTTGGTGCTAATTGTTGATTGTGTGACCAAGTGCTCAGCTGACATGATGGGGCCCTACTGAGGCAACATATGGCACAGCTTTCCTCACACAGGAGTGGAGTCCCCTCATGGCAGTGTGTACTCCTGTGACATTGCCTGCGCCCAAGGTGTGTGTTGTATGTGCATGTCTGTGTGTTCACTTCCGTTTAGCTGTGCATGCTGTGATCCCTAGTGTTGTACCTGTTTGTGATGCTAGCTGAGTTGACCTATGTTCCCCCAAAGTCTTCTCCCTGGGTTCTCTGTGATGTGTGTGCATGGCACATTACTGGTCATCAGGGTGTCACCCATAGGTGTGTTTGCTGTCAGGGCTGAGTTTGTGTGCAGACGCAGATGGGTCACAGTCAGGTTTCCCCTTGGCACTTGTTGTTTGCCCCTGTCATGTGATTTCCAGTTTGTGTTATCTTTCAGTGATTGTGACACGTTGTGTGTGTGACTGCTGGCACTCCTCAGGGTCCGGGCTGCAATGTTGGTTGTTGTCTATGTGTGTTCTTTGTGGGTGACCTTGGCTTCTTCATTGGTGTGTGACTGTGGCTGGGATCCCATTGGTTGGTGTGGTATTGCCGTCATGTCCATGTACAGCGTAGTATGCAGTGTGTCAGACATTCAGGAGTCTTGTTGAGTGGCCATGTGTGATGTGTTTCTGCACCTTGGTTCCCACCCACCACCCTGGAATAGTCATCGGTGCATGTGCAATGTCACCAGTGCATGTGTACTTCACTGCTGCACATTGTTGGAGGTCGAGGGGTGTGGTGTTGAGTGTGTGCAGATGAGAGTTGTTGCCCGGCTAGGCCCCTGCCTCCATGTTGGCCTTGGCTTACTGGCCATGCTGATTGATTTGTGCTTGCGTAGGTGTGATGGTAGTTAGTTGCTCAGGACACATGACTGTGGTTCACAGTGTGAACCACATTTAGCTTTGTCATCATAGTGGGATTGTAATGCAGCCCAGGGTCACCACATTGTGGGGGCCCTGGGGGTGGTGCTGTGGTGTGTCTGTGTCTTGCTGTGTCAGTTGCTGTCCCTACGTGCCTGTGTGACATGTGTGATTTGTGCTCCCTCTCATCTGACAATGCCTGCTTGCCCACATAGGGGATTTGGATCCATGAGTTACCTTTGTGTGGCACTGTATGCACATCTGTATGATTGGTATTCAGGTCTCCTCATGTGTTGTGTGGTTGCCTGGGGACACTGGCACCCCCCTCACCTGTTGTGTATGATGTGCAGTGTGGGTCTGCCTGTTTGTGTTTGTGCATCTGCACCACTGCATTGGCATATCTTGGGTGTGCCATTGGCTGTATGTAGTTTGGTGGGTTTCCCCTGCTGTCCCTGGGACTCCTAGGTCATCGGTCAGCACAATGATCATGGTTTGTGTGTCCCATTGCTGCCATGGTATGGTATCTGTTCACCTCACATCTGCAGTCTCCACAGGGTATCTGCATTTGTGTGCCCATTGGTGCAAATATGTGGGTCTGCATTCTGATGGTCACTTCTGTCATTGTGTCATTGATGAATGTTGACGGTGTCAGCCCCCATGGGTGTTGTTTGTCTGCACATGGCCAAAGGTATGTCTTATTTGCACTGCAGTATTTGGCTCACCCAATTTATGTTGCAATGGGACACATACACTACTTTGCCACTGATGTGTTTTTGTTCTGTGACCAGGAATCATCCATGCAGTTTGGCAGTTGCACCTCTTTCTTTGTCAACACTTACCTTTTGGTCACTGTGATGATAGGGGTTTAGACCCCATTGCCACAATGTTCAAAATGTGCTTCAGCTATGGACCCCACACTTACATTTTGGTCACTGTGGTGATGGGGGTTTGGACCCCATTGCCACAATGTTCAAAATGTGCTTCAGCTATGGACCCCACACTTACATTTTGGTCACTGTGGTGATGGGGGTTTGGACCCCATTGCCACAATGTTCAAAATGTGCTTCAGCTATGGACCCCACACTTACATTTTGGTCACTGTGGTGATGGGGGTTTGGACCCCATTGCCACATTGTTCAAAATGTGCTTCAGCTATGGACCCTACACTTACATTTTGGTCACTGTGATGATGGGGGTTTGGACCCCATTGCCACAATGTTCAAAATGTGCTTCAGCTATGGACCCCACACTTACATTTTGGTCACTGTGGTGATGGGGGTTTGGACCCCATTGCCACAATGTTCAAAATGTGCTTCAGCTATGGACCCCACACTTACATTTTGGTCACTGTGATGATGGGGGTTTGGACCCCATTGCCACAATGGTCATGGCCTGCTTGCATTGTGGGTGCCACACATATATGTGTGGCACATGTGCTAGGGGGTCACATTGTATGTTCAAAGTCATGTTCGGTGTTGTAGGCATTTGACACAGTCTACACACGCTTGTCATGGTGTTGGGGGGATGTCTTTTTCTTGCATTCCCTAGGTTGTGGTGTGCTGGTTGTGTCATGCATTGTCCATCCTATGAGTGGGGGTGGTAGTAGTGATAGGCATCCAGCCCCCTGGCTAAGGGTGGTAGTAGTGGTAGGCATCCAGCCCCCTGGCTAAGGGTGGTGGTAGGCATCCAGCCCCCTGGCTAAGGGTGGTAGTAGTGGTAGGCATCCAGCCCCCTGGCTAAGGGTGGTAGTAGTGGTAGGAATCCAGCCCCCTGGCTAAGGGTGGTAGTAGTGGTAGGCATCCAGCCCCCTGGCTAAGAGTGGTGGTAGGTATCCAGCCCCCTGGCTAAGGGTGGTAGTAGTGGTAGGCATCCAGCCCCCCTGGCTAAGGGTGGTAGTAGTGGTAGGCATCCAGCCCCCTGCCTAAGGGTGGTAGTAGTGGTAGGCATCCAGCCCCCCTGGCTAAGGGTGGTGGTAGGCATCCAGCCCCCTGGCTAAGGGTGGTAGTAGTGGTAGGCATCCAGCCCCCTGGCTAAGGGTGGTAGTAGTGGTAGGCATCCAGCCCCCTGGGTGAGGGTGGTAGTAGTGGTAGGCATCCAGCCCCCTGGCTAAGGGTGGTGGTAGGCATCCAGCCCCCCCTGGCTAAGGGTGGTAGTAGTGGTAGGCATCCAGCCCCCCCTGGCTAAGGGTGGTGGTAGGCATCCAGCCCCCCCTGGCTAAGGGTGGTCGTAGTGGTAGGCATCCAGCCCCCCCTGGCTAAGGGTGGTAGTAGTGGTAGGCATCCAGCCCGCCCTGGCTAAGGGTGGTGGTAGGCATCCAGCCCCCCCTGGCTAAGGGTGGTAGTAGTGGTAGGCATCCAGCCCCTGGCTAAGGGTGGTAGTAGTGGTAGGCATCCAGCCCCCCTGGCTAAGGGTGGTGGTAGAGCATCCAGCCCGCCCTGGGTGAGGGTGGTAGTAGTGGTAGGCATCCAGCCCCCTGGCTAAGGGTGGTGGTAGGCATCCAGCCCCCTGGCTAAGGGTGGTAGTAGTGGTAGGCATCCAGCCCCCTGGCTAAGGGTGGTAGTAGTGGTAGGCATCCAGCCCCCCTGGCTAAGGGTGGTGGTAGGCATCCAGCCCCCCTGGGTGAGGGTGGTAGTAGTGGTGGGCATCCAGCCCCCTGGCTAAGGGTGGTAGTAGTGGTAGGCATCCAGCCCCCCCTGGGTGAGGGTGGTAGTAGTGGTAGGCATCCAGCCCCCCCTGGCTAAGGGTGGTAGTAGTGGTAGGCATCCAGCCCCCCCTGGCTAAGGGTGGTAGTAGTGGTGGGCATCTGGCACCCCCCTGGCTAAGGGTGGTAGTAGTGGTAGGCATCCAGCCCCCCCTGGGTAGGGGTGGTGGTGCGCATCCAGGCCCCTGTGTGCATATGTGGCATTCGTGATGGGCATCCCGCCCCTATGGTGCTGCTGTTGCTGGTGTAAGTATATTCTGCATCCCTCTGTGTGTGTGTGTGTGATGTGTCGTGTACGTGTTGTATGTGTTTTGTGGTTGGTGTCTGACTTACCTTCTGCGCCGTACGCGTCCGTGCCTGTTCCGGTAGTAAATGTAGAATATTGGTATGATCGGGACGAAGGGATTCATGGCTGGTTCGTGTCGTTCGTCCTTCTCGTTGCTTCGCGTCGTCCTCGTCGCTTCGCGTCGTCCTCGTCGCTTCGCCTCGTCCTCGTCGCTGGCGTGTTCGCCTCGTAGCCGTGGATCGTGTTGAGGCGCGAATCGGAGCTTATGTGCGCCTCTCCCGGATGCTTTGACGTGCCGTGCGTAGCGACGGGTATCGGCGCGTACGGGAAGCGCATCGTACTTGTTCGGCCGGACGGAGCTGCATTTTCCCTTCCGTGCGACTCGATTCAGCGTTTCCGGATTCGCCTCGGTCGGGGAACAGGACCTGGTTTGGGTGAGTACGGCTCGGCCGGATTTTGTGCTGTTGTGCGCATCGTACTTACTCGTTCGGTGTGCTGTACGGATCGGTCGGGAAACAGGCTTTCGCATGGCTTTTTTCCCGACCGAATGGTATTGGGTGCGCCTCCGACCGAGATCAGAATCGGCCCCACAGTGTGGTTTTTGCAAAGTACACAAATCCGTATCAGCTATAAATAGGATGTGTGAGGCACGTGAGACCAAAACACTGTTTCACTGATCCACATAAATGCAGCATCATTACCTAATGTGAATACCTCACTGCTCACACAAAAGATGATCTACATTACAGAACTCTGGATGGTTGTACCAATACTAGACAAATACTCATGTCCATATTCCGTATGGATTTGCATTGTGCTTGTGCCACACAAGGATGCACAAGTGCAGCCCAATATCTTAAAAGACAGTAACCAAGACACGCAAGGGCACCTTGTGTGTACCTGTGTATACTGATAAATGTTGAGTAATGATTCACCAGCCAAAATAGCCAAATTATGTTACTCTACCCCGGAGAGGCCTTACATGTGTTGAATGTGAGTGCATCAATTCATTACATCATTTGCATATTCAATTTTGCATAGGTGGCAGACCAGGGAACTCGAAAAAATACTACACCTCCCTAGTGGTGAGGAAAATGGGAGATATATGGCCAAAAATTATTGCTGTTATCTTTTTCTAAGTGAGCTGCATGATGTGGCACTCTTAGCAAGACGTAAATGCCAATGATGATGAATGCTGCCCCGGCATGTGTGACTTCCTACACAATTATAGTCCAGCCAACAATGCACATTTCCCCGGATCTAAAATCCCTGAACTGGCTCACTTATGAGGCAAGAATACAACTAAAGATTGTGTGCATGACTCATAAAGTCTTACATTTCAATACCCCTAGTTATTTGGCACAAAAGCTAGAACTATCAGGAGGATGCAGATCATCGCGAAGTACCAGCTCTCTGCTACTGAAACCACAGTTTTTCCACTAAAAGAAAATGTACAGCAGAGCATTCTCGGGTATCGCCCTGAAAATTTGCGATTCTCTGCCTCGGGATATCAACCTGATTCTGTCAACCACCTATTTCAAAATGGAAGTGAAAATATTTCTGATGAACAAATGTTTGCCCTAAGATCACACCTTTTGTTTTTTGATCTTATCCCTGACTATTATTCATTTGTTGATTATGACTACAATATTGCTGAATTCCTAAGGAGGTCAAGTTTATCATTTTGTTAATCTTCTCTGTTTGTTCTGTTGTAATTTGGCAGCATTTAAGTTAAGCATTAGCTGAAGACAGCCTGTATTTAGAGGCTAAATTGTCCGCTTTGTGGAATCCATTTTGTATTTCTGGCAGCCATTTTGGCTGCCATGTGCTACCATGTGCTCGCCATGTGCTCTGTCCTACCTTCCTGTTAACTGCTCTTGAAATCTGCCTAGAGACAAGTTATATTTAGTTCATCTTGCTTTGCACATGCTCAGTTGAGCTTGCAGCTGTTCCGAGTTTATAAATGTCAGGATGTGTCTACTAAAAGTAGAAACTGTTAGCTCCACCCACTTGTCGACTGTGCATTCTCTGTATGACCTTATATGTACCTAAAACCAGCATTTGTGTTTGTACCGCCTTCATTTGAGCCCCTGTGTGGGTATAAAAGGACCAGGATCCTTCCATTCAGTGTGCTACTTCATGCATTACTGAAGGGTGATGTGCGAATGTTAGCTCCACCTCATGAGGTTTAATAAACTCTGTCTTTTCTATTCCAGTTTCTATTGCCAACTTCTTCCTAAGTGTCTGAGGACTCTGTGCAGAGAAGGGAGAACCCTAAGCACTGGTAGGCCTTACTGAGGGTAACTACTACAAATTGGCGCTTCCAACGTGGGACTCATCAGCGACTCGGATGCCCGAAGGACTGGTCGCGACGAAGGATTGGAATCTCGCTTTTGGACGCGATCGCTGCCTGAGGAGACCCGAGTCTTGGCACCCACGGCGTTTTCCTTTCTTTCTGATCTGACCATCCCGGCGGCGCCGGTCCACGACTGAGATCTCTTCTGTTGATTCGCCGTGCAGTGACCATTTGGTCGATTTGAGAACTTGGCAGTTGGAACCTGGACACCATTTGATTGGTAAGAGCTGTTTTGCGGCACTTGCTGTTGGTTTGATGCCTTTGATTGGTAAGGTAGTTTTAGTAACACTTACTGTGGCTTTGTTTGTATGATTGGCCAATTTTGGAATCTGTTTTGTAATTATATATGTATTGCAATACATATAGGCAGGTAATGAGGAGATTTTTCTCTATTTAAAATTGTTTGAACAGCGCAAACGTACGCAGAGTACCTTAAGCGCTACTTTGATTATAATACTGCATATTCTGCACTATTTTTTGCCATGCCTGTTTTCAGCACACTTCGTAGGATGTGTTGCTTTTGTAGTGGTACCAATTTGAGACTTGACGAAGCTACAACCAGCCCCCGGAGGGGACGCCTAATAGGGATATGTATATTAAGTATGGTATTTCTTCTATAATGTACTGCACGTTATGGAATAAATATACTAGTAAAGATCCTGAGTTGCGTTGGCCTATGTATGGGTCATTTGATTTACGAAAGATTCAGTATGTGGAACAATGTATGTTTAAGCAAAAGACTAGGCAAGATATGTTTGATTGTGTGCGAATGTGGGAGAAAGAAGTGCGTGAGCGAATGAAGCGTGAGCAAGCCTTGATTGGCAAAGAACAGCGAAAGACCATTTATGCGAAAGCATTAGAGTTAAAAAACAAGGAGATGAGAGAAATTAAAGAAAGGGAAGATAGGGAACGCCATTTACAGGTAACTGGCCAATACGCTGTTAGGCAGCCCCTTTATCCTATCCTTAATAAACCGCAAGATGATTTCTTGTTATTAGATCGTTCTCCACCTCCGTATATTTTTCTTCCGCTCCTCATGAGTCAGATGAGGACTCTTTTTCAGACCAGGACAAAGCTCGAGAAACTCGTTCCATGTTATCTGCTGAGCGTGCATCTGACATCAGATCTACTGCGCGTAAAGCCGTTCAGTAGTACTACCACTGCCTCTGAACTTTTAGATAGTATAAAAGGATGGCAGGAAAGGGAGCAAATATATTTTACCGATACATTTGCTGCAGAGGTTATTGAACAATTTAGGAAGTATTCGGTAGAAATGGAGCCCGATGATGTAGCAGCTGATTGTAAACAATTACGTGACGGTCTTTTTGTCTTCTCCCAGGTGGCTGACACGATCAGACGCTTGGTTAAACTGCGTGTTGAAGCAGCCCGTTTGCAAGAGGAGAAAAGGCAGCAGAAGCAGCTGCACTAGCATCTCAGATCAGCATGGCACAAACTTCTACTCCTGAAACAGATAAGAATGCTGTAATTCATGTGAAACCCATGCGGGAAGCCGCGCCTTTATATGTTCCTCCTAAAGGAACGGGTACAGAGGATGATAAGACTTCTCTTAATGCGAAAGGGTACTTTATTTATAATTGGGTTTACACTCCTTGGAATAGAGCAGATGTTATGGCCCTTAAAAATGCATTGCCTGACCCGCGAAAGAATCCAGCAGCCTTTTATGAGGAAGTTGAGGGTGCAATCAGCTCTTGTACTATGACTTTGTCTGATATTGATTTGTTTTTGGATTAATATTACCGCCTGATATGTGGAGAACTGTGCGCAAAATAGATGATAATGCGACATTTGGAGCATTGTGGAAAGATTTAGAGCGGTTAGATGAAGATAGAGAACCTGCACAGAAACCGTGTCAGTTAATTTTAAATCTTCCGCCAGCTATATTAGTTAAGTTAAAGACGATCATTCCCCTAAAAAGATAGATTGGACAGTGCTAGCGTCTTGCAAGCAAAAGGTAGATGAATCAGTTTCTGACTTCTTCACACGCTTTGAAGAAGCATTTCACGATTTTAGTGGCCAGTCATTGACAGATGACACGGGTAGGCATCTGTTTGTCGATAAATATGTCGCAAACCTTTTGCCAGGAATAGCTAGTCGCTTAAAGGCCAGTGAGAGTTCATGGACTACATCTTCTCCGGTTTCTCTTTTAACTATGGCCCAGTATTATGAGCGGCAAGAATTAGAAGCCAAAGGTAATGAGGACAAAAAGTCTAAAGAGTTGAAAACAAAGGTTATGTTGGCTCAAGCTTATGGTCCGCCTTCTAGAGGTAATGATAGAGGTGGACGTGGATCTTATGGTTCGTCCTTTCCTTCCTCTGCCCGTTCAAATTTGTCTGTTGATCAGTGTGCGTACTGCAAAAAATGTGGACATTGGCTTTCTGATTGTCCAGTGCTGCGTGCTCAGCAGAATCTACGTGGTCGGGGACAAATGAGAAATCGTTCAGGATATCAAGGGCCTAGAGGAAGCGCGAATGATCGTGCTCGGTTTTATGCTAATACACGTGGGCAGAATGGGTTTAACACTTTTGATAGAAGGAACCAATATCAAATGTCTGACTATGCGCCCTCTGATTTTCAAGATTCTGCTTATGCATAGGATTGCCTAGGACGGGGTAAGGAATCAGTTGAAGTTCCAGTAGATCAGAGGGGTCCCTATGTTACAGCACATGTTTTGGGTTCTACTGATCAGTTTCTGGTTGATACAGGAGCTACTCGTAGCGCCTTGTCTAAACAATTGGTTCCAAGGGCTCCCCTGTCTGGCTTAACCATTACATCGATAGGTTTCGATGGAACACCTTCCCTTAGCCCATTGTCACAACCACTTGCATTTGATATTGATAAGTTTACTGCTCCATGTCCGTTTTTGCTTTCTCCAAACACACCAGACAATATTGTGGGTCTTGATATGCTTAAATATTTTAGGGCTACGATACGGTGTTCTCCGGAAGGAGTACGGGTTATTTTGAATGACAACTACCCTATGATTGAGAGATCTTGTATTGTTAAAGAGGACATTGCACTAGCCTCACTCCCTAGTACTTTGTGGGCTACTTCGGACACTGATGTAGGGCAAATGGTTATTCCACCAGTACATATTAGTGTCAAGGAGGGCGCTTTATTGCCAAGACTGCCTCAGTATAAAATTTCTCGAGAAGGAGAAGAAGCACTCACACGTATTGTACATGATTTAATTAAGGTGGGGGTTGTGGAAGAAGTTCCTTACAATGTTTGCAATAGTCCAATTCTTCCCATTTTGAAAAAAGATACTGACACTAGGATTTATAGATTTATTATCGATTTGAGAGAAGTCAACAAGATTGTAGTACCACAGTACCCTGTAGTCTCTGACATAACGACATTGCTTACCCTGGTCCCTCCAACAGCAACTACATTTTCTGTAATAGATCTGAAGAATGCTTTCTTCTCGATTCCTATTCATCCTGATAGCCGATATTTGTTCGGTTTCACTTTGAATAATAGATCATACAGATTTTGTAGAGTTCCTCAAGGCTATACTGAGAGTCCTAGTATTTACAGTCAAGCATTGAAGAGACAGCTTGATTCCTTTACCTTGTCTAAAGGAGTGGCTCTCATACAATATGTTGATGACATCTTGTTGGCAGCCGATTCACCTGAGCAGTGTGAGAAATGCACTT
The DNA here is from genome assembly GCA_963921515.1 of Calotriton arnoldi. NCBI lineage: Eukaryota > Metazoa > Chordata > Amphibia > Caudata > Salamandridae > Calotriton > Calotriton arnoldi. The sequence goes on along the minus strand of CAWUFW010003952.1, from coordinate 1,067,307 downwards.
TGTCTTTGCTTTCTTTTCTTGCTACACACCACCATAAAGTATCACGAAAGAAATTGCAATATTGTAGACCGAAGGTGACCTATTTAGGACACCTTCTGTCTAAGGAGGGCCGTGCACTGACACCAGATCGCATTCAAGCAATTTTAGACACCCCAGTACCTTCCACGCAGAAAGATGTCCGTGCATTCATTGGTCTGACTTCGTTTTGCGGGCAATGGATATTGGGTTTTTCACACATTGTTAAACCCTTGCTAGCACTTTTGACTAAAAACACTCCGATCCCCCTTCCATGGACAGATGAATGTCAAAATGCTTTTTGTCAGTTGAGACAAGCTCTTTGCTCTGCACCAGTGTTAGGCACACCAGATTACACGAAGGCTTTTACACTCTATGTACATGAGAAAGAAGGATGTGCATTGTCAGTTTTAGTACAGACACACGGGGACAAACAGCGTCCTTGCGCATACCTTTCTGCAGTTCTTGACCCTGGTGCTCGTGCATTGCCTGGGTGTTTCCGTTCAGTTGCAGCGACGGCTGTGTCCATACGTCAGAGTGAAGGGATAGTTTTGTCACACAAACTGTTGGTGCTAGTACCCCATGCAGTAGATGCCCTTTTGAATCAGACTAAGACTCAGCACTTAACTAGTGCTCGTTTGACAGGATACGAATTGACACTGCTAGCACCTCATATTACCTTGAAAAGATGTGCGACACTGAACCCAGCTACTTTGTTGCCATATCCTGCGACTCAGTCTCAGCCAAAGGAGCCTCACGATTGTATATTCCTTACTGAGGAACAGACAAAGGGTCGCATCGATTTGCAAGATACGCCCCTTCCAGATGTAGATGGGGAACTGTGGGTTGATGGGTCCTGTTTGAAGTTACCAGATGGCACGACTTCAGCTGCTTATGCAATTACCACGCTTGAGACAGTAGTGGAAACAGCTCGCATACCTCAGAAGTCAGCTCAAGCAGCTGAACTAATAGCTTTGACACGAGCGTGTGAGCTTAGCACTGACTTGTGTGTGAACATTTACACGGATAGCCGCTATGCTTTTGGAGTGGTTCATGATTTTGGCCTACTCTGGAAGGAAAGAGGCTTTCTTACATCCCATGGGATGCAGATAATGCACGGAGAGTTAGTGCATAATCTCTTGACTGCACTTACATACCCAAAGAAAGTTGCTATTATGAAGTGTAGCGCACACAAGAAAGTGACTGACAAAATAGGACAAGGCAATGCCTTTGCAGACCGCGTAGCCCGTGAGACTGCGATGCAGCGAAGCACTACACCCATGTACGTAGTGAAATCACAAGCTGAGCGTTGGCATGATGCTAGAGAGGAAGTATTGGATATACAGAGATCTGCTTCTGTGGAAGAGCTTGAGCAATGGTCTAAAGAAGGAATATTAGATGATGAGGGTTGTTGGCGTAACAAAGACATGAATAAATGGAAATTGCCTGCGGCCTATTTACAACCTATGGTTCAAATGGCACATGGGCTGGCACATGTTGGAGCTCTAGCAATAACTAAATTGCTTACACAAGTTTGGGAGCATCCTGAAATTGCTAGCACAGCCAAAAGGGTAGTACAGTCTTGTTTGATCTGTTGGCAGTATAATCCTGGAAAAGGGACACGAACTCCTACAGGAGGGTTTGCTACACCAACTGCACCTTTTGAAGTTTTGCAGATGGATTACATCCAACTCGAACGCTGCAATAATCTGAAATATGTCCTAGTGGTGGTATGTGCCTTTAGCAAATGGATAGAGGCATACCCTACGAAGGATAATACTGCTCTCACCACAGCAAAGGTGCTTCTAAAGGAGTTTTTCCCTAGATACGGTGTTTGTAAACTTTTGTGGAGTGACAATGGACCTCATTTTATTGGGCAAGTTGTTGAGCATGTCCTGAAAGGATTAGGGATCAAACAGAAATTCCATACAGTTTTCCACCCGCAATCAGCAGGATTGGTGGAAAGGTATAACGCTACTCTAAAATCAAAGTTGGCGAAAATATTGGCTTCCACGTCTCTAAAGTGGCCAGATGCCCTACCTTTGGCATTGTTGTCCATAAGATCGGTGCCACATTCACGATCAGGTCTTACCCCCTATGAGGTGGTGTTTGGGAGACCAATGAACATTTGGGGAATTCCTAAGCCACGCCCCATACATGATGTTCCTTGTGTTCTGATGAATGATTATTTGGCACAGTTAACCGACAGTTTGATTTCTATTCATCAACAGGTTCGAGAAGCTCTTCCTGACAGATCTACAGGTGAGGCCCACGAACTCCGCCCTGGTGACCATGTAATGGTCAAGGTCTTCGACAGATCGAACAGCTTGGAGCCAAGGTGGCGAGGACCAGAGCAGGTGCTCCTTGCGACAAGGACAGCAGTTCGAGTGACAAACAGAAAGAATTGGATCCACAGCACACACTGCAAACGCGTGTCGCCTGCCTTGGTGGAACCTGCTGTGTTGACCGACCATCGAGAGATTCTGGAGACGGAGAAAGGCCAAGCTATCTCACCTGACGAATCTGCGGAAGTCTTCCCGGACCACACGATCACTGGAGTATCCAGATATCAATTAAGACCGAGGAAAGAATCTGCAGTTTTGAAAAAGACTGGTTGAGCTACCACCCTGGGTTAGTGAAACGGAGAGCCATTGTGGCAAGGGGAGGGGGATCAGCCCTGTATTAGTGTAGTGACACCCGCTTTGGCCCGTGGTGAAGAAATCAGCGGCTGCCCAGGGAGAAGAGCTCCAACGACTGTTTTCAACAAGTTTTCAGAAAGATCAATCATTACTGCTGCTAAAATGACTAACAAAAGAATCATTTGTGCTGTAGGGTTTGTTGTTGCTATGGTGGCTATGGCAGCAATTACGTGGTACATCGAGAAGGTGGCTCCTGTTCGACAGCTTTTTGTTGCCACTACGCTAGTACCCGTGGAACACCACTACTTTACTCTTCCTTACCATGAGCAAAAGCATCGACAATCTTATCTAAACAATACTTTTATCCAGATGTTGCACCATACTCATAATGCTACAAATACTACCAACTGTTGGGTGTGTGGGATGATACCTGCACATCAAAAGAAAGGAGGAACACCTTTTATTCCTCTTCCATTTTCTCACAATGGTTCTTGTCAAGCTTGGTATGCGCTTTTGTTCGCATCTGGAAAGCCTTCAGTAGGTGGGATTATTTTTCAACTTAATAAAGTGTGTTATCAAGATAAAGAAGGTTATCCACAAGCCAAAGGGACTAAATGGGAATGGGAAGAGTATCAACCGGACAATATTTCAACACCATATGTTTTCACAAATGTGAGAATAATAAAGAACATTGGACCTTTTGTGATTTCTGTGACAAAAGCTAAAGCAGATTTGTGTATTTGTAGTGTTGGAAGAATTCCAGTGGGGAGGAGCGAGTGTACTGTAATCTTGACCATTGAAGGTGCCAATAACAGCACTTTCACAGCCTCGCATAACACGTATTTTGTGTGCGGAAATAACGGATATTATCAATTACCTGTTGGGTGGTCAGGAATCTGCTATGTATCTTTTCTGTTGCCCCCTGTGTTTCTGGCACCTGCATTGTATCACCGTGATTTTAAACTATACAATGACATTTCCAAAAACAGAAATAAGAGGACAATAAGTATGGATGAAGTTGACCAAACCGACACTACCCTACAACAATATGTTGATTTCAACTTGGGCTTATTTTTCTTTGTGGGTGCTGCATTAAACAGCAGGAAAATTCGACGATTAACTCGTGTTGTGGAAGCTGTTACTAATCAGACAGCTATGGCACTTGGGAACATTACAGAAGAACTACAGATTGCAAGGATTGTAGCACTCCAGAATAGGATGGTGCTAGACGTGATTTTGGCTGATCGAGGTGGTGCATGTCGCATCATCGGTAGCAGCTGTTGTGTATTCATACCAGATCACTCACCTTCAGTATATGACGCAATATCAAAACTGCATAAGATTGCTGCAGAAATTCATCCAGAGACTGGTACTTGGACTTTTGCTGGATGGTTTTGGACTCTTGTTTCTGCTTGGGGCTGGAAGCTACTGACTATCCTGTGTGTAATAATTATAATATTTTTTACATGCTGTGTATGTATCCAATGTGGTCCAATGCTTTGCTCCATTTGCATTTCTGCTTGTATACCTGCCAGAGGGAACGTTGCTGAAACAAAGGCCCAACAAATGTTGAATAAAGAGGTGGCCGAAATAATGTTTATAGATGTACGGGATGAATATCTAGATTACCCCAGATAAACGAATGTCTTCAGCCAATGCTGAAAGGGTCGTCTGTTGTAATTTGGCAGCATTTAAGTTAAGCATTAGCTGAAGACAGCCTGTATTTAGAGGCTAAATTGTCCGCTTTGTGGAATCCATTTTGTATTTCTGGCAGCCATTTTGGCTGCCATGTGCTACCATGTGCTCGCCATGTGCTCTGTCCTACCTTCCTGTTAACTGCTCTTGAAATCTGCCTAGAGACAAGTTATATTTAGTTCCTCTTGCTTTGCACATGCTCAGTTGAGCTTGCAGCTGTTCCGAGTTTATAAATGTCAGGATGTGTCTACTAAAAGTAGAAACTGTTAGCTCCACCCACTTGTCGACTGTGCATTCTCTGTATTACCTTATATGTACCTAAAACCAGCATTTGTGTTTGTACCGCCTTCATTTGAGCCCCTGTGTGGGTATAAAAGGACCAGGATCCTTCCATTCAGTGTGCTACTTCATGCATTACTGAAGGGTGATGTGCGAATGTTAGCTCCACCTCATGAGGTTTAATAAACTCTGTCTTTTCTATTCCAGTTTCTATTGCCAACTTCTTCCTAAGTGTCTGAGGACTCTGTGCAGAGAAGGGAGAACCCCTAAGCACTGGTAGGCCTTACTGAGGGTAACTACTACAGTACCTTATTCGTATATGTGACTGTTTTCTTGTCCCCTACTTATCTCTTACCTCCCACTCCTGTAAAACATTCTGATACCCTCTTGGGTCATGTTCGCGCTATATAAAATTTTATATAAAACACAGACCCCCTTGGACAATGGTTCAAGGGTGTCTGGGTTAGTGTTAGGCAGCAGTTTGTGTCCCAGCGCAGCCAAGGGGCAGCAATCTGTAGTAAAATATGAAATCCAGCACTTGCCTGCTCTCTCCCTTTCACACAGGGCGTAGGGAGACTACCTATGTTGTGTTTGAAATTAAATATTGAGCCCCACTTACAGTGTCTAAAGTATGGAAATGGTTCCATACATAACTCTAATATGAGGAAAACCTTCAGTGGTCCAGAAGACTCTGACAACGCAACATATTTCTACAATGTACTTATGACAAGTTGAACATCATGAACTCGCTTAACACAATAGTACCAACTCATGACAAAATAAATAATTTCCAACTAGAGAGCAATGATTCATTTTTCTAAATGCAAAACCTAATATTTAAAAATACTGAGGGCCTTATTACGACTTTGGCAGGTCTACAGCAGATGGTGCAACGCGCCATCCGCTGTAGGACCGCCAAAGCCGTGGTGCTGCTGCCCACCAGATTTAGGACTTCAATCCTGGTCTGGTGGATGGTGCTGCGGCGGTCTGACAGTGGCGGTCTGTTAGGCTCACAGAAGAGCCTAACATGCAGACTGCCGCTGTCAAAGCTCTGACTGCACCTTCCTGCACGGTGTGGAATACATGCCACACCATGCAGGAACTGGGGGTGCATTTCCAGGGGCACAACATGTGCCCCCCTGCATGCACCCCCAGGCCCAGGAGCGGCAGGGGGACCTGTTAGGGAACCTTTAGTTGCCTCTCCGCCACCCTTTTCATGTCAGGTGCACTGCCATGAAACGGGTGGTGGACAGGCAACTCCTAATATGCTCGGTGGTGCCTAGTGGCGCCGCCAGCATATTAGTGCTCCTGACCGCTGCGCTACTGCCACAGGATCCTGAAACACCGGCAGACACAGCGGTCCTGTGGGGGTCCGACTGCTACACTCCTACGACTGCAGGTGGGCCTTCAATGTGGATATTGGTCAGACCACCATACTCGTAATAAGGCCCTAACTAACCCTAACTAACCTATACTAACTATCATTAACACTAGCCTATACTACCTAATCTAAAACTTAACCTATCTTAAATACTATTGACACATGACCTGTTAAACATTAACCTCCACCCGCCTTAATGCACATAACTCAGTACAATACAAATATCAACTACATCCTAAACATATACTAACTAGAGATAGAAGCTTAAACAAATATATAAAAACGTCTTACTTATCTAAAACTGACCTAAACTATTCCTAAACCTACACTAAACCCTCTACCTATAACTATGACCACTAAAAATATCAATACAAAATGTATAAAAAACAAGGTAGGGGATTGTCACGGAGCATTCAAATATGTGCAGAAATCCCTCCAGTGTCTCCTGGCACTTCTGCAAAATGTCACCCTGCCACTACTGCTCCGTTTCCAAGTTGGCAATCCTCCGGTCCATTCTGTGTATCCTCCTGACTAGCAACAAATTAAATTGTCTCATGCCAAACCTCCAAACTTGGCTTGCTTGAAATTGCTGAAGGTCCCCGGGTGGGGGGGGGGGGGATGATGTGCTTGCCTGCCTAGTGGCAGGTTGATAAGTTGTAGGGATGGGTGTCTGCTGATCTTGTGGCAAAGAATGTCCTCCCCAAAGACCAGTGGGCATGCCCTTATAATAAGTGTGGCCAATCCCCGTAAGCCATGTGCAATTTTCTGCATGCAGCCATACTGTACCTGTCTCAAGGCAAATGACTTTGCCTCGCTGGGTGTCATGTGAGCTAGGGAGAAAATGAAACCTCAAATTAGGGGAAGTATAATAAGTACATCACGTATCACACATTATAACTGACATTGTTATGCAATCATAAGTGTCTGTCCATATCTACACCTATTCTGGGTCTAGAGAAATGTACATCATACCTTTATTACAAAGACTTCTCCAATTACAATATGTCAAACTAATCCAAGTAAGGTCAGTGTAGGTATACAAAACTTCTATTTAGGTACAATATTGAACCATGCATTTCACTCATACCATGATCCCCACTCACCCTGATGCGTCATTGGTAAATAATACCCATGGGCCAGATATGTGCACTATTGCAGTTGGTCTTGCATCATACAAAGGGGGGCAAGGTCAAGGCAATACCTAAGTGAGATGTGTAAATGTAAGCAATGGTAGCTTGTGTGGCTCTGCATAAGTAATCTTGAGTTACGCAAGGTAGCACACATTGCTCACTTGCCTTACTCTGAGGCAGGGAGCCATTCTATAGACGATGGTGGATGTCTCACAGCATCAACACCCTTAATTTGACAGGTTAACAGATTTGGCATCAGTGCTAGACCTGGAAACGTGTCAGCATCTCAAGTCCAGGGTGAACCTAAACCAGGAGAAAGAATCTAATTTTACACTTCTGTTACCTCATTCTCCCTGTGCTGCATTCAGCAGCACACAAAGAAAGAGCCGAAAGCCTCTCAGGAGTGTGTTTATGCAGGCAGCTGTGCTTACCTGCCCAAGAACAATTTTGCCTACAATGCAGGCCCCTTTGCACCACAATGCAGGCAAAAGTAAGCCACCAGTAGGAAAGGACATAAATGCGCTGTATCATGGAATCACTGTGCATTCCTGCCCATTCCCTTTCACACATTACAGCAAGGTGGCTTGCATGAAAGCTTGACATAAATGCCACAAAGGTTAGATACTACCCATAAGGCTGGCATTAATGTGCCAATATATGTGAAATCTAGTGCATATGTCCTGCTGGCCAAACTTAGTCCAATGACTTTGTATTCATGCAGTGAGGCCTACTGGGGCTACATCGTTTTTACAACAATGATATTGCCACTCAGTGCCCTACAGATACATATATAACTGAGCTATGCAGGCTGCCATCCATGGTAACTGCTAGGCCACAGCACATGTTTCCTGCCATGTAGACCTCTATCCTCACAATGTGCATCGGACAGGCTGACGCTATTGCTTTGAAGCACATCTGGGATCGATACAATAGCTGCCTTACATCCACACAGCCATCCAGGGCATCGGTGTAATGGGGCCACTGCCACTACATTCTACATATGGCTGACATATACCCTTCTGATGTAGGTTCAGTCATCCCTGAAACAGGAATGCAACAGCTATGCCTCAGGTAAGTGATAATACTGAGGGAATGTTTAGATGTTAAACAAATGACACACGCCTGCAGCAACAATTGTACCTGTCAGCTTCGCCTTGGGTGAAAGGACAATGTCCCCTGCAAAACAAAAATGGAGACATTGCATTAAACATAGAGCATCTACACACACTTCCAATTCTTAACTAAGCACTAGAACATTCCAGTGTCATGGCACAATTAGACAGCCTTACCTACATATGTATACATTTTCAGACCATGGAATGCAGTTAGTCACCTCGCAGGGCTGATCTGACAGGAGGTTAAAGGTCAGAAATGTTTTGTTTCATAAGTCAAAATCAGGCCCCATGCATGTTGTAAGAACTGCTGGCCAGCTTCATCACAGGCCCCCTTTCACCAAGACGCAAGGGTGAGTTACGCAAGCGTTGGCACTAGGCAGCCTAAAGTGTGCCAGCACTAGGAAAGGACAGGAATGCACTGTGATATCTTAAATACAACACATCCCTACCCTTTCACTTTTATGCAGCAAGGTGAATTGCTGTGCTGTGTTAAGATTTGATCAATATATCCCTTGGTACATACATACTAGGCTTACCACACAGACATAATTAATACCTTGTGCAATGTGCATAATTATCTGTATTGTGAATCTAGCCATAGGGGATGATATAGCCACATACTGTGCAGTGTTTACATCAAATGAGTGAGGGAAAATAGCAATAAAATATTAATCTAATTACATTTACAAGACCAAACCTTCTTCATTGCTGGATATTGCTAAATGGTAATCCTCATTTGGACAAAGGGCTCCTTTGCATTACTTAGCGTCAAGAGTGATAGCTCCCTGTAACGCAACACAGCATTTACGGCTGAAGTGCTGCTTTGTGTGACAGTTTGATACACCCTGCCCCCTGGAGCCACTCTATTTTTTCTTGTATGTCACAAGGCCTCATCTACACCCTGCAAATAATTGTTGATATTGATATGTATCTTAACAAAGTTATCTATATTACTACATGTGGATGGTACATTAATACATACCTACGGGGCATCCGATCTCCAATCCTAGCAGTTCCACCACATCAGGTTCCCGGGCAGTGACGACCGCCCAACGATGCTTAAGTTGGGAGACAGAGCACTCCTCTTGGGCTCCCTCGCCCATATACCAACGCACCTCTCCCATCGATCTTTCCGATCTTGGGCTCTGTAACCTTTGCTGACCCTACTCCTGCAGCCAGCATCATAGACAGCAAGTGCTTTACCAGCCAGGTGGGACAGCCAACTTCTCTCTGTGAAGTTCTTCCCTCTCTCCTTCCCACACATGGCCACAATGGCACAAGCCCTACCTATCCTTGCCCCATTGAATAAAAAAATAGCCCCTTAAACCACTTACTATACTTAATTAACTATTAACTCAAGAAAGACAAACATGCAACATTACAAATACAATTACAATTTCAAAAAACAACACGTAGGCACAAAAAATACACAAAATATGATTCAAAGGGACAGAGAAGACAAAGACAACACCAGAAACAGCCACAAACTCCTCAAAACTCCCACAGCACTCCTCACACCACCAGCATCAACCAATAGACACTAAAATAAGGTAAAGGTAAAATGTACACTTCCTGTTATGCAGCCACACCCATTGCATCAGTACCTGGGTGGGGCAGGCAGGTTCTTGCCATTTGGGTAGATTTTTCCAACACATTGCTGCACAAATGTACATTGCCTGATGCACTGTGCAGTTGCACTTATGCAGCAGTGCTAAGGGCTACGCAATGGCAGTGAAGCGTCAGTTCCAACCCATGCTACAGAGGCAATGCGTCAGGTCCGACCCACGCAACAGTGTGCCAGTTCCAACTCGTGCAACAGAGACGATGCGCGGGCTCCGCAGAAGATGCGTGACTTCTGCTGGAGCAAAAACTTTAGGCCCACTTCCAAGGGTCTAGGACTGTGGTGGCACCACTTGGTAGGTCAGACTGACAGGTGGTAGAGTCCAGGTGCCAAAGCGGGGTGGTAGGAAGTCTTTTATGTCCCTGAGACTTCAGATCAGGAGGCATCCCTTGAACCCAGTCACGCTGGGTTCAAGGGATGCCTGTGCAGTCCTTCTCACCCAGGCTTGGGAACAGCAGGCAGCAGGGCAGCACAGCAAGACAGGACTCCAACGCTGATTGATCCCACAACAAGATTCATATGAGTTACCAGGGTACACACCTGGATGTCAGTCACAGTCATATGTGCATGAAAAGGTTGATCCTGGACCCTCTGCCCCACTCTTTTTGATTCCCTTTTCAGCCCAATATCTCTCTCCCTGAGATGTCCAGGCTCATTCCTTGTGATCCATCACTGAATCATAAAACACTTAGGAAGGCACAGAGACAGCTTGGCTCTCCCATCCTCCAGTGTATGTCCCACCCAGCTTTCAGCTTTGCTGGACAATCAAACTCGGATTGGTAGGATTGATCTACTCCTCATGTTTTCCCCAGGCAGTCATGGTATTACCCAAAAAGGAACCCAATGTCTCCCATGTGATGTAGCAGTGCAGTAACTTCTGCACTCAGTGTACAGTCATAGCACAATCAGTGCCCAGTACTGCAATCCATATGTATTATGCTACCACTAGCATACTCATATGCAGCACACACAGTCAGTCTGCCCACACTGTTTGGTACTACAGTCCCTTTGTACTGTAATAGAGTGTATCACTTTTAACACACACTATCAGCACACACACATTTACCATGTGCACACTGTTCACACATTTCACCCTATGTGTAGTATATGTCTTGCATAAGTACATGCATTCAGTACATGATATTCTCATCCATACACTTCCAGATTAACCTAATGTTTGGTAGGGGTGAGCTGAACACATAGCAGCAGCACTTTGGAAGAGGTGAGTGAGCCTGTAGGCCTCACTCCAGTAACCCAGGGTAGAATGATCATGTTCACTACTACTAATTACTACAAGATATGCTGTCACCACCATGCTTGCGCTGTTTTACAATACAGTTGGGCACTCAGGGCAGGGGTACACAACTCTTACCATGCAGAGGAAAGTTCCAAATCAACACCACCATTGCGCCATATTTCAAATATCTGCGTACGTCCACAACCATTTGTGCTTGCATTTGGACATACGTGTTTCACACATTAAACATCTCTGTATTCATGAAGTAAAGCGATAGTGGTAATAATAATAATAATAATACAATTATTTATGAAGCAAATGGTTACTTCGACTGAAGTGTCCCCTAGCTAAGATTTCTCTCTCAGAAACAGCACCCATGAAGTACGCTCCAGAATTGACCTTTAAGTCTATCTGAATAGCCACATTTTGAGCTTCTTTCAAAAGGCCAATTCACTGCTTTCCTGTCTAAGTACCAGAGGGAGGGCGTTCCACTTTATAGAGGTCCACAAACTAAAAGAGCATCCTTCCATGCGTGCCTTTTCACAGTAGGAATTGCGGCGAAAGAAGCCCCTGCAGACCTGAGACTTCTGCCGGGTAAATAGGGCTTGACAAGAGAGTGCAGATAATGAGGCCATTTACCATTCAGGATTATGTGGCAATAACACTTAGCTTTAAAGGACACTTTCTTACCCAGTGGCAGCCAGTGCAATTTAGTGAGAGCTGGACCCCTAGGCGATCTCCTCAGGAGGTTAAGCAGCAGAAGAGCAGCCACATTCTGCACCCTCTGCAGTCTCCGCAATCTGAATTGTGAGAGTCCCAGATACAGCACATTGTAGTAGTCTAGTCAGGCATTACCAGAGGCTGGACTACTGACTTTTTTGTGGCTTCCGGTAGAAATATGAGGATCTTTTTCAGGGTTTTCAGAATCCCAAAACATTTCTCCGCTAGGCTGACGATATGACTGTCAAACGAAAGTCTTGCATCAAACCAGATGCTGAGAATCTTAACCTTCGACTTGGAATCAGGTAGTGGCCCATGTGATTTTGGCCACCAAGCAGAGGACCAGATTGATGGTTGCTTCCCTAAAATAAGAACCTTTGCTTTTCTGGCATTTAGTTTAAGGCAGCTATGGTTCATCCACTCAGCCAGTTCTGACAAACAGGATCTTAACAGAGCTGCAGTGCCTCTTTAATCCTGAGACAGAGTGATAATGAGCTATGTATCATTGGCATAGGTCATGATGTTAAAGCTGTGACACTCCAATGATATCAACTAGGGAGCGCATGTAAAGCTTAAATAAGGTAGGGTTTACTGCTGAGCCCTGTGGCATCCCCTGTCACAGTGGAAAAACCTCAGATAGAAAAGGTTTTTGAGTCACCTGGAAGGTGCAGTTCTTTGGGAAGGATGCTAGCCACCACAAGGCCTTAACTCCAATGTGGGAGTTCCACAACTGTTCGAGCAGTAGGCAGTGGGACATGGTATTGAAGGCCACACTAAGATCCAGCATTATCTGTGTTGCAGTGTTACCTCTCTCCACAACCTGCCTGAGGGCTCCAGAGGCTAGCAGCAATGCAGAAGCAGATTCCACGCTAAACTGCAGATGGAAACCTGACTGCTTCTCTTGAAGCAGTTCCTTAGCCTCAATGAAGCTAGACAGCAGTTTATTTATATGTTTCTCAGACACTTTGGCAAAAAAGGGAAGCAGGGAGAAAGGCCTAAACTTTTCCAGTTTCGTGGAGTCCAGTAGAGGCCTTTTTAGGAGTGGAACTATGGTACCATGTTTCCAGCTCATAGGAATCTGACCTAGCTCAAGGGAGTTTTTAAGTAGGTCACAGAGTATGGGCAATAGTGCCTTCATCCCTTGTTCCAAGATAATGGGCGTGAAAGGGTTAGATGGTGAACCTGATTTAACCTCTGTCAACAGAGGAAGAAGTTCCTCCACTGTTAAAGGATTAAAGTTGGAAAGTTCTACCCCATCAGCAGATAGTTCAAACCAGCCTTTGAGACACAGGGCATCCCTGACTGCCTCCAGGAAAGTAGCATAGATAGAGGAGACTTTGAGTGATCGAGTTACAGCCCTCTACTGAGGCACGATCCAAAGAGGAAAGTGATGTCACAATAGAAAACAGTTCTCGAGAGGCGTTTTGAGTTCGCTCAATTTTTTCCATGTAGAAATGATAGAGTGTAGCCCTGATCTGTTTGTGATATTCCTTCAAGGCTCCACAATAGTTATCTTTATCATTAGGGCTGAACTTTCTACGCCAAACACATTCTAAGTGTTTGCAGGCCTTTTTTAACATATAAAGTAATTCCTCATTAAATCATTCTGCCGAAGGTTTAGTGCGTCTTACCACGTGGTCTATTATGGGTGCAATTTGATCAAGTGCCACTGTTATCCATCCCTCCAGTTGCACAGTATCTGTATCTACACAGTCATTCAAGATAGGACAGTTCTTTGCCAGCACCTCTATAAAGGTGTCAGGGGTAACCTTAGCCCATTTCCGTATCGTAACCTGCTTGCCTTCATTTGATGTTTGCTTTGATGTAGTTAGAGAAACCTGTAAAGGTAGGGCACAATGGTCAGACCATATAAGAGGAATAGGTGGATCCACTGCCAGTCTGGTAGATTTAGAAAAAATGGGATCCAGTGTATGTCACAATTTATATATAGAAGCATGTACCTGCTGAGTAAACTGAAGGGCTTTCAGGTCTGCGACCAGCGTGGCAGTCACCAGGCACATTTCGTCCTCAAGGTGAAGCTTAGCAAATATCTCCCTTGTCTCACTTTTCAGATAAATGCTACGTGTTGCTAATTCAGCAGTTTGGTACAAGCCTTTGAGCCTCCTTGCATTGCTCTGCAAAGTATGGTAAATGGGTATTGTATCAATTGCGGACAAATGTAGACCTTACATCAATCAACCCTGGGAAGGTGTTACACGTGTGCTTTTTGTGGATCTCCATACATGCACGAATGCCAATTTAACAAATGACATTTTGACATCTACAGCTGAGGCTATGCCTTTGGCCATGACAGATGTCTCTCATGATCTGTGACGATATCTGCTGCAACATATGTTCCTGCAAAGTACTTCCACTCTGCATGCTAGTCCATATCGGCGACACACATTAATTTGAAGATTAACTCAGGAGCTGTCTTATTTGGAGATTTGTGATCCATCATACACTGAGGGCCACATTTAACACACTTTCATGCAGCAGAGCACAGCAAGACAGCCTGCTGTGCTGTACAGCACTGCTTAAGAGAATGGGGGCAGGAATGCCCCATATCTAACTAGAAACGGGGCTATCCTGCCCTCTCCCTTTCATGCAGTGCACTGCATAACATTGGCTTGCTATGTTGGTTTGTTCTTAGTTTGAGATATGCCCCAATGTTTAGCAACAGCTCGAAAACCAAGATTCATACATGCTAAGGCCTACATCTAGTTGAGACGATGTGAGTGACAACATATGTACCTTGACATACACACACAAACCACACAATGGATGGGTTCAAAAAAGACATTTATTGGATGACAGGTTTATTTAATTTCTGTCTTCATCACCATCATTTTAATTTAAAATTGCCGCTATTTGGTCCTGTCTTACATGACCTGCCATTGTGTGCTCTATATCTGTAAACGTCTCATAACATTCTTCCGGTTCATGTGTGATTTCAGTCTCATTGTCCCATGGCATATTAGTCCTGAGACAGATGTTATGCAATATTGCACACACTAAGATTATCTTTCAGACCATAGTAGGCGGCTACAGGAGTCTTCCGCCTGGTTTGTCCAGGTAGAGGAAACAGGACTTTAAGACACCAAACATTTGCTGCAAAACAATTATTTTTTTGCTTAGAGAAGAGTTGCACTTTTGGCCCCCATCTGGGGATTCTTAAATGGGGTCATGATCCATGGCTGCAAACTATATCCTTGGTCACCTGAATAGTGGAAAATACCAATAGTCAGTGTTTTGGTACATTGTTACTGAGACAGAACTAACTATGTGTGTTATGTATGCAGGCAAACTCATCACAAATTTCTTTAACTTTTAACAGGTATTTTTTAGGTACTGTTGACCATTGCTTTACACATGTATGTTCAACATATACGTGTCATTGCAGATGTTGTCCATAGTGTAAAACATGCAACACATCAACAGGCTAACTTTCATGTTTAGCCAGATGACTATGATAAATAATTTAGAATGTTTTAATCAGCTATATAAGAATTACACTCAATATGTTTGCAAAGTATCAAACTTATGATCACATTATCTTGCATATGTTTAGCCCTATATAGGTAGTGACAGTGCCAACTTGTTTGACACTCACACATACATGTGTCATTTTATCACCTATGATGTCCTTGCGTGCCTACATAACAGTTGCACAGCCTTAGATTAGGGTATAGAATTTAGCATGACTATTTGCTAAATAAATGTTACTAATTTTCAACATGTTACATGTATATTTTAATTGGCTTTATTCATAAATCAGCTAATGTTTTTTTGTATGGCAGGTTGTCTTGATGAACGTAATTTGACAGATACGTAAGGCAATATAGCCCTTTTTTGTATGGGATAACATAATGTAGACATAAGTGACTTTGTACTACAGGCCTGTTCACAACACTTTCTGTATTCAAATGTATGTATGTGCTTTTACCTTTTAGGTGACTCTGTACTTATAAGCCTTGATCTTACATCATTATTTTAGCATGAGACGGTTCAGATTTGGATTATGAGTATACTGTGATACCTTACCTTGGTTACATTTCACCTAGGTTATTCCCTAGTGTATGCCATATTTCACAGCCCATTTACTCACTTTGTCAGTTTTAAATTGATGGACTGAGATGTAGGAAATGTAGGCAACTTGAAGCACTAAATTGTTCATCTATCATATTGATGTGGTATGTCAATGTGGCTTATTATCTATGTGTATATTCGGACCTGGAATGTTGGAATGCCCGAAATTTAGGTGAACTTTCTACTTTTGATATCACATATGTACCTAGAGTTTAAATTTACACAAGATTTGATGTTACACGTTTTACTGCATGACATACATAGATTTTAGAAGTTCTTTTTTCATTTTTTCTCCTGATACTTTAATCACCCTACAGATATACTGCCATGCGTGACACATATGCTTAGAAACACAGGATTTGTTTGACAACTGGTATTTTAGTGGAACATTGACAAATAATGCTTACTTGCCAAGATATATCCTTTCTACTCATATTGAATATAATTGTGGACCACATGATTTGTCGTTTGATTTGTTCGACATTGCAGAAATTATTGTTATGTCCAATCACACAGTGTGAGATGACACAATAGTTCTTGCTGTAGAGTTTTTCCTACTTCCATTGCAGGATTGGTGAGGGAATCACACAATAGGATATCATTGACTACAAGTTACTCCGACTATGTACACATGACACGATATCCACATACAAACACACATAGATGGCTATTAAGTCATACATTACAACTTCTTAGTTGGTATAATGAATATTTCTGCTTTCCTTACCAGTGAGTAAGCCAATCCCATATCTGCCATCCTGAAACAGCTCATTGATGGTACTGTGGCATAAGATGTACGTCCCATGTGCACGCCCTGGAAATTTTGCAAGGACATTGATCAACATTCGACGATGATCCACAATAGCCTGGACATTTATCGAGTAGTTAAGCTTGCAGTTTTGGTACGGGTGGGATGTTGCTACAGGGGGCACAAACTGGACATGTGTGCAATCTATGGTACCAAGCACATGTGGGAATCTAGCAATGGTGTGGAAACCTTGCTTGGTTCCCGTTTGTTGTTGGGTAGTTCTGGGGAAGAGAAGGTACTGGGGTGTGAGTTGTATGATGCCATCCAACACAGATGGGAGGAAGGTGGAAAATGCCCACTGTGAAATGTCAGCCAATCTGGCCAGTGTGATTTGGAAGGATTCTGAAGCCAACATGTGCAGCATAGTCATCAATTTTGCATGTGGTGGGATGGCATTGGTCCTTCCAGTTTCTGGCTTTAGACTTGGAGCTATCTTCTCCAGCAATTCCATGATGGACTCCCTCTTCAGTCTGTAGAACTGTATGACCGCCTCCTCCCTGAGGTGAATGAGGGATATGCACTGACAGAAAACATGCTCCTTCCTCCTCCGCTGCCTAAGGGGTTGTCTCCTAGCTACTCCCAGCTGCAGTATACCAACCTCCATAGCATAGTTGAGCTTATCAGAATGTACGGTGATGGGGAGGAATTTGTACTGAAGCCACTGCATCATTTCCTATGCCTGGGTTAGCGATGCACAGTACTTCTGGTTCATTTTTAGTGTTGCGTTGTGCTAATCCATGATGTGAGGCACTGTGCTATATTAATAAATACCACAGCATTACAGTTCTGTTGAATTTTGCACAGGAACACCCACATTGCATATATTAATTTCTGCATGATGCAGCTGGACTCAGCACAGCTTTTGCCCCACGCAATCCTTAAAAAACAAAGCATTTGTGCAGATGCATAATTTTTTAAATATGACTTGCTGCTCGAGCTGGCCTTGTGCCACACTACGTGGCACAAGATCAGTGTGACCCCTTGATAAATATACCCCTCTATTTACTTGGCTGTTAACGATTGTGTCCACTTCACCCCAGTGTCAGTGTGTCTACTCGATATACACAAAGTCAACTTACACAAACTCCAAGACACTGGCCCCTTTCCTTGATGATACTCATAGTGCTGTAGTAGCTATTGTTTCAAGCTTTAGTTTTTGTTGTCTGTATGTCCTAAAAAAACTAAACAATTAACATTGGTACAAGGCAAACAATTTAGGTGAGTAAATTGTGACACTCCATTATAACTATTTATTCCGAAGTCGCTAAAATGAGTAGCATTGTTAGGTCATAGCCAGCTGTCAATGAAGTAGGCAGCACTTATAGTGTACTCCCACTGACCGGAACAATCCATCACCATCCTGAGGACTACTTCTCCTGGCAGCCAAGGGGCAGTCATTCAATGACTCACAGAAACTGTAACAGACATGCAACAACTGTATTATTGCACAGAGGAGTGAATAATAGAAGATTGGAGGGCATGCCTAGTCGGCTGCAGAGAGCTCCAAGATGGTATCATAAAAGTAATTGGTGCTATATTCTGAGTACCAGCAAAGTGAAGAGAACTGGCATGGACACTGAAGTGTCTCCAGAACTGAGTGGAAGCAAATGTGCTTGGCTCACCCTCGTGCCATGATATTGCTGGGTCCAGACACTCCGATGAGGGGATGGCAACTGGCACCATGTGTGGTGGTGAGCAGAAGAGGAGCATTGTTGCAAGAGGCAGCAGCCTGAGTACAGGCACATCCCATAGAAGACATTAGAGACCCTGGTGCAGGGGTATTGCCCTCCCCTGGTCAAGCAATCATCTGCCTCAAAGCAGGAAGACAAGTGGGCCTACCTGTCACCAGAACTGTTCCCACCATTCAAGGGGAGCAGTGTTGGGCAGGGGAAGCTGAAGGACATCTCAGCCACAGCACTGATGTTGATCCCTGGCAACCTTGAGACAGGTTGCTGGTGACTGCCTCTCCACCTTCCTCCACAGACAATGATGACAAGAAGGAGCCTGAGGAAGCACTGGTATGACAACATACCAGACTGCAAGACCACATTGGGGAAAGTGCACCAGCAATCAGGGAGCCACCTTGTGGACTTTGTGGAGACTAAGGGGTGTGAGTGGGGCAGACAAAGAATAACTGACAGCCGGACCTGGCTGGGTCTGAGCCTCCTGCACTGCTTACGTTTCCCCATCTCTCCTCCTCTATGCCATCATTATCAGCACCCTGGGTCTAGGGTCTGATAGTCAGA
Organism: Calotriton arnoldi; assembly: GCA_963921515.1. Lineage (NCBI taxonomy): Eukaryota > Metazoa > Chordata > Amphibia > Caudata > Salamandridae > Calotriton > Calotriton arnoldi. The sequence goes on along the minus strand of CAWUFW010003952.1, from coordinate 1,048,332 downwards.
AGTCTGAAACAATGGATAAGCAGCAAGGGCAATTGGAGGAGAGTGCCACCTCTCCCTGTCTGAAATGGCTACAAGAAGCTATTGCAGCATTGGTTGCACCACAAATGGCAGATCAGACACCTAACAACAGATAGCCTGTGATGCATTGGACAAAATAAGGTCTGAAACACAGCAAAACTGGGTGACACTTCACAAAATCTGCATGGGACCTTGGCCTGATGTCATACTAGATGGGAGTAGAGATATGATGGGCCTGGTGTTCATGTGAACACTTCCTGGAAGTGATGTTGCTCATGATGCACTAAAGTTTGGTAGAAAGTTTACTGATATATAACATTCTGCACAGCCATTCTCTGACTAAAAACATAGGGGCTTATTTACAAGCCCCTTGCGCCACTTTTGCGTAATTTTTAACATGGTAAAAGTGATGTACGGGCGGCACAAGGGGCTTGTAAATAAGCCCCATAGACTCTTCGCTAAGTAGAGTAAGAAATGAACAGAACAAAAATTAACAAAGATAAAAACTGACCAGTAGGACCCAAGCACTGACCTGAAATGATCAATTTAATCGCCAGTATGACGAAATGAATATTGAAAAGGCCAAAACTGAAAAACTAAACAGAATTCTAGAATCCATCAATAACACAAGGGAGGCACTTTAAGGCAAGATCCATACTGTAACAGTGGAGGTAAGCCTTCTTAGAGAAGACCAGAAGAAATGATCAGAAGTGAGAAGCAGGCTGCAACTGCTATTGGGCAACTTCAACCAATCACTAAGAATAAGAAAGCTCAAATATGAAAACTCACTGATTACCCATAACATCTGAATTATATACCAGAGTTGTGGACTTCCTTGAGGGATATGAGGGTGCAGACATGGTGGAGTTCTTGGAACAATGGAAAGTGAAGGGGGTGATGCTTCCGGGACTCTCCAAATTGTATACCTTTGAAAGGGCACACAGGGTGCCTGCTAAGAACCCCCCAGTGATGAAGAAGCTGTTACACTACCATGACAGGAACATAATACTGAAGGAGTGCAGAACTCCAGGGGATTTCTTGTGGCTGCCCAACAATCACCGCCGCCATCCCGTGTTGCTGACCACGCAGGGGGAAGACTGCCAGGACCATCCAGCATCGCGGCAGGAGCCGCGTCAATAGGTCGCGCCAGCCGGTGCTATAAATTCCTGACCTGCCTCCCGCAGCGCGGGGATTTCTTGTGGCTGCCCAACAATCACCGCCGCCATCCCGTGTTGCTGACCACGCAGGGGGAAGACTGCCAGGACCATCCAGCAGCGCGGCAGGAGCCACGTCAATAGCTCGCGCCAGCCGGCGCTATAAATTCCTGACCTGCCTCCCGCAGCGCGGGACGCGCCCGGGCGAAGCCTGGGCCAAGGGCGGGCCCGTCTGAGCCCGTCAGAGACCGAAGGAGGCCGGGCTGGGCAACCCCTCTGAGACCTGTTAATTCCTACCATCCGTGACTCCTACGTGGTAAGCATTTTAAAGTTAGATAAATATTACCACGGTCAATATCGATGATGTCCAAACGCAATGCTCCGCCTAGTTTGCGCACTACTACCACTATTGATAGCATGCTGGAGAGAGCTGTCAGTATTGTCAGCACCGAAATAGAACTGACAGAGAGACGTTTGTCCCTGGGCTTATCAAGTTCGCAAATTTCCCCACTAGTTGCAAACAGGGATCTCCGTAGCCCTACCCAGCCGCCATATCCATCATCCGAGCTCAATATGCATTTGTCAGCTCAAAGAAATTGGCTGGCTGCTGAGGAAAGTAATAGCATTGGGGACAAAAGGGGAGTCAAGGATCCTGTTGTCCCAACACACAGCAGGGATTTTGCTGATTTTGAGAACATTTCTCCGAATCCAGAAATATCCGGGGCTAAGAGAAAAAGGAAACTAACCAAACTAGCCTGTCCTAAGAGGAAACAACCCCCATGTTCGAAGATGCAGCGCACCGCTTTAAGCACATGGATCCAGGGCCTGGCAGCTATAGTTGATACAGTCGTCACAGCCTCTGTCAGCACCCCTATTGACTTAACCCCTCCTGAGTCGTCAAATCGCTCAATCTCCACTCAGACTGAGTCTTTACCAGCAATTTTTAATAATTTTACTCTCGGGGACACAGCAATTGACATTATTATAGACACTGTCAAAGAGAATGTCAGGGAGCTCGTTGACAGGAATTTTATCACACTCTGGAAACGTCTGGATTGCTTAGAATCCTTGTTTAATAAATTAAGTGTGCCTGGTAGTATCTTTAGGCCAGTATCCCAACAGGGAGGGGCCTCTAATCAGCAACCAGCAAGTAGAATAGAACCTGGGCTGACACAGGAAATTGTAACATATGATCAGCGTCCTATGGTAGATTTGTGTAGGACCTGCCATCAAGCAAAAGGATGTTCTGTTCCTAAGCACCCAAACCACCATGTCACACTTTTAAAATCTAGCGACCCTTTTAGTCTACACGTACCGAACCAACAAGTCAACAACGCTTCTTCTTTAATCTCTGCACATAATGCTCATCCTGCAGATGACATCAAAACCGCTGCCACTAAGCCCAAAGCAAGCGAGTACACTGAGGGTAGAAATGATGTGTTAAATCTACCTCCGGCATCCTGCCCTTATGTTTTGATCCTTGCAGGAGTCCCACCAATAGGGAAAAACCAGCCTGAATCTTGGGACCAATTACGAAATAAATGCACTGACTGGTTGATCAAACATAAAGGGTTTAGTGCCGGTAACATTAATGACATCATAATGGTGCGCAGGGTGGGCTGGGTTGGATTATCAGATAAAATTATAGAGGGCGACTGTGTCGTCATCAATTTTCGGCGACCGGCTTCTGTAAGATTCATATTATCATCAAAAGAGTGCACCAATGGCATATCCACTGATATTTGGTCACTACCTCTTGGTTATTTTTACAAGCCAAATCCTAGACATAACATACCGGATACCAATTTGCCCTTGACGCAAAATAGATTCACGGCCCTCTCTGGCCTGGACAGTTTAGATTGACTGCAGCCCACAATAACATCTACTGAGCCATCCCTTTCTATAGCCACATTGGTCCCCACTATAACTGACAGCCCGGAGACACACGATCTGCGGGCGCTAAGTTGGAATATTGCCGGGCTGGCATCTAAAATAGCCATTGAGGATTGGGTAAAGATGGTAAACACATTTGACGTACTGCTATTCCAAGAGACCTGGGCAACAAAAGAACTGTATCTTGAAGGGTTTGAATGTTTTAATGTTATGGCAGACACCTCGATATATGGGAGACCTTCAGGCGGCCTCTCCATCTGGGTTAACATTTCTTCAGGAGGCACTGTTAAAATTATTCCTACACATAGAACTAGTTTTCAGGCCCTGATATATACACGTGGGGTCTCAATCCGTTTTATTAATTTTTATAATAATGACTTTTTATCCGAACCTAATTTGAATTTTGTGAATCTTTTTAACTTTGTCTCAGAGATTCAAGACTCGATGAGGTCACATAAGTTAGTTGGAATCTGTTTGGGTGGTGATTTTAATGCCAAAATTTCAGGGGTAAACTGGGTAGGTGCTACTTATACATTGCACGCACCCCCATGCAGAAGGGGGACTGAGTTACTGGGCTATTTACCAAAATATAATCTACTTAATGTGATGGATATTGCTGATATAAACCACCGCAACAGTCACCCATTACCAACTTATAGAGGACGTGGCTGTGCCTCAGTAATAGATTACGTCTTTATATCAGACGTACTGGAAGATCTCTTGGTTAAAGCCGAGGTTATACCTACCATGTATGGGGACCATAACCCTAACTTTGTTACACTTAGGGTAGCCCCCAAACCCGGCCTCCCCAAGGAACCAGGGGCCTGTAACTTAGTACCCTCGACAGACAATTTAAGAATTATATGGAAAGGTATAGATAACCATAAAGTATTTTCAAAAATGTTGTCAACATATCAACTATCTGTTAACAGCTGCCTGTCGTTAACTGACCCTAACCCTGAGGTAGTCACTGCTTTTACCGACTTATGCGCAGGTGTCAAACAAATAATATCAAGACCAGTGTCAAATAATAACAAAAAATGGTTTAACACCACATGCTCACAGGCAAATAGAGAGCTTCGGGCAGCTATGAAAGCAGCACCAAGGGATGTTAACCTTATTAGATCATTGAGGAGCCAATATAAAAAGGTGGTTAAGGAGAGAAAAGAGGAAATCTTGAAAGAACAGTGGGATAACTTGGCATGTGCTGCAAGGCTCAATAACACAAATGGCTTTTGGGCTGCGGTTAAAAACATGAGAACCAGGGCCCTTTCAATCACCCCGATAAGCTGTAACATATCTGCTGAAGCATGGGAAGTGCATTTTTCTAAAATATACACAGCTCCGCCTGACAATGGGGACTATAGCGACATCCACCCTGGGTCAAGAATACTTATAACGCTAACTGAAGTCGAGGATGCCATCGATCAGAGTTTAGGGAACAAGGCCCCCGGCCCGGATGGTCTTCCGATTGATCTTATAAAGTATAACACAGAGTTTTGGGCACCCCTTCTTCTGAACGTTTTTAATAACTTAACAAACTCTCATATTCCCGAAACATGGGCCTCTAGTATAATCGTCCCAATATTTAAAAAGGGGGTTAGATCCAACCCGAGCTGCTACAGGCCGATCTCCCTGATTGATAATACTCTTAAGATACTTGGTAGGGTATTATTTAATAAAATCAGGTCTTGGGCGGAGGAGGGAAGCATTTTAAATAAATGCCAGTTAGGCTTCAGAAGTAACCTGGGAACCGTGGAACAATGCCTTAATCTCAATCTAATTATAGGTAAATATACAATAGCCCGGCAATCCCCAATCTACCTGGCTTTTATGGACCTGACCTCCGCCTTTGATTTTGTTAATAGATCGCGTCTGTGGGCATGCCTTTTAAGATACGGGCTGGACGAGGATTTAGTTCATTTTTTATCGTATTTACATAGGGATTTAAGGGCAAGGGTCAGGATTAGTATGGCTGGGGAAGTATCAGGGGACATACCCATTGGTAGAGGGGTCAGGCAGGGGTGTGTACTGGCCCCTCTCTTGTTTATTTTATATATCAATGAGCTGCATAATACACTATCAACTCTGAATACAGACGTCCCAATGATCAATGGTAATAAACTCCCTGCCCTGTTGTACGCGGATGACGCGGTTATAATGGGTCGCACCCGAACTCTCTCCGCATTTTAGTTAGGGGTTTTGATGATTTTATGAATGGATTAGATCTTTGTACTAATTAAAAAAATCTTTTTAATGTGTTGTGGCCCCAAAAATATCCTATTAAAGTTATTAATTTAGGTTCAGAAAAACTGATAAGCACTTGCACTTTCCCTATTTTGGCTTAGTATTCTCTGATAACGGTTCTTGGGCGGCCCATTCTGCACATGGCCGGAGTAAATTCTCAAAATCGGTTAACTCAGTTTTGAGTCTTCCCCAACCTAGAAGATCTGAGGTTGTGCTATCTTTACTGAAAATATATAAAATTCAGTGTCTACCCATAGTAACATATGGGGCAGAGATATGGGGACACACAAACAGTAACAGCACCCAGATCGAGGAAAATAGATTCTGCCAGAGAGTATTGGGGGCACCGATCTCTTCATCATCCTATATTTGTCACAGAGAGTTGAATTTGCCATATGTGGAAGATTATATCAGGTCCCGCCCCGCCGTATTTTGGTTGAAAGTATGGCAAAATCCAGCGGCAGCACTGACCAGAGAAATTATAACTGACTGCCTTAAATGTGATAAGGGCATTGACATACCATGGTTGGCTGCTGTCAGGGCTAGTTTGACTAGTATAAATCTTGCACATATTTTTATAAACCCAAACTATTTGGAAGGCATCAATAAAAAGATTATTCAGAAGGCCTTGTATAAACATTATGAAGGTATTATGTATGAACGAGAATTCCCGAAATCTACAGTATTTCGCTATATATCCACGGTAGAGGGTGATGTCCCCCGCCCATACCTGCCAGCTGGCTATCTTCTAGAAGCTATTAACCACTGGGATTGTAGTTTGCTCTTCCGCCTTAGATCAGGCACCCTAAAATACTCATTGTGCTTCCCCTTAGGCTTTAACATCAACCTTGAGCAAATGCCATGTTATTGTGGCAACCGTGGAAACCAATCTATGTTACACTTTACATTCTTTTGTAACTATTACCGAAAATACAGTATGCAATTATTGATCCCTTATTTTAAAGCCCTGGGTATTGATGATTTCAGGGTAGCTTATAGTGTCATTCTTAAACTTGATGGGGAAAATTTAATTCTTCGTGTTTGCACATTCTTGAAAATGGCTGTCCACTCACGCACCTCTATGGACATTATTTAAGCAAAACTTGAGTGTATTTTTATTATTGTTTTCCCCTTCGGATTAGCATTTAAACTTGGACTCTGGTTGTCGTAGAACGCACTTTAATGACTGATACCTGTCATAATATATGCACTTTACTCATTATGCTGCTATATTTTTATGAAATATCCTATTTTTGCTGTGTCGTCTTTTTTAAAAATGTATATGATATTATCGCATTTATTGTATTAAATTAGGTATTTATTGTATGTTTTAAATTAGAATATATCAATGTATTTTTTGCTGGTACTTTGTTCTGTACTTTTATGGATATTTTGTATATCCGAATAAAGGAGATTGACTGACTGAGAACTAAAAATAAAGTTGAGAAATAAATGCCTACAGTACATGATGCTCTACCTGGCTATGCTGATAGACATTTGAGAGAGTTAAACCTGATTCTTTACTGACCCAAAACAAATTTGGTACTGGATGGAGGAAAATACACCACTTGAAGTAATTTAAAGAATGCAGGAGTGGCAGTTAGGGAGGTGAACAAGAAGAAAAGTGCGACCTAGGCTTTATTGTTTCCTCATTTCTAATCAGATTCTAACAACTGAGATTGATAAAATTATCTTGTGATCTTAATAAAGATGACTTACTAAAGATTTGGAAAATAAGACCTTTAACTTATACCAAACTTTCTTAATTGACTGAAAATAGATTAGTAATTGTGATTATAATCTATGTGATGTACAGCTCTTGATCTTCTCTAAAACTACAGAAAAGATCCATTGACTCAGTGACAGCAGGAAAAAGGTTGGTGAGATGTAAAGCAGAATACTTACAGCAAGAAAGAAGGAGAGGTAGAATATATGCCAAGAAAGGATTGGCTTGGGATCCCCTACATCTTGGATTCATACATTCTAGGGTCAAGGAGGAAAACGATAGTGTATGATGGATGTTAGACCTGGCATCCTTGGCATAGTTCTTCCCCCTAACTTTTTGCCTTCAGACCTCCTGTTTTTGCTGAGTTCATTTTTGCGGGCCTTGGGAACCTGAGCACTTTACCACTGCTAAGCAGTGCTAGAGTTCTTGTGCTCTCTCATTAAAACATGTGAGATTGGCTTATACCCAATTGGCATAGTTAATTTACTTGTAAGTCCCTAGTAAAGTGGCACTACATGTGCCAAGGGCCTGTAAATTAAACGCTACTAGTAGGCCTGCAGCACTGATTATGCCACCCAATTGAAGTAGCCCTTTATTCATATCTCAGGGCTGTGTGTGCAGTTTTAAACTAACATGTCCACCTGACAGGTTAACCCACTTTTCAGGCCCAAACCTTCCTTTTTAATACACATAAGTCACCCCTACGGTAGGCCCAGGACAGTCCAAGGGTAGGGTGCAGTGTATCTAAAAAGCAGGAAATGAACTTTTTCAGTTTTACATGTCCTGGTAGTGAAAAACTCTTAAATTAGTTGATCACTACAATAAGGGCTACCTCTCCCATAGGATAATACTGAGTTACCATTACATCATTAGAAAATTAAATATGCTGGTTGTGGATAAGCCAGTGTTACCATGTTTTAAGTTGGGAGCACATGCACTTTAGCACTGGTTAACAGTGGTAAAGTGCCCAGAGTCCTAAAGCCAACAAAAATGAATTCAGCAAAAAGGGGAAGAGGAAGGTAAAAAGTTTGGGGGTGGCTCTGCAGAAAGGGCCATTTCCAACAACATCTCTCGAGAGGTTTTGCTGGGAAGGAAAAGTTGGAAACAGGTCTAAAGTTATTGGGGACATTTGGGTCTGCCTCCATTTTTTTAGCAGTGGCGTGGCTTGACCAAATTTGAGGCATGCTGGCATAACTCAGGTCCTCAGGGAGCTGCTTATTATCATAGTCCAAAGAGGGGTTAGGCTGTAATTGAGATTTTATGCCAAGGGGGTCTGCGAGGTGGGAGGAAGGCTTGAACATAACGATCAGTTCAGGGATGCCTACCTAAGAGAGTGGGTTGAACACCTTCCAGCTCCTGGTAGTCGTGGGGGACCCTTGGACTTGGTTGCACCCAGTGATGTTTCAGAGAGAGACCCTTGCATGGGTGTCTGAGAAGTGTGTGGGGGAGTTGTTTCCCACCTTTCTGGGAGCCGAGTTTCTATTGGATGACTGAGTGTGACCATTGAAGGAAGACATCATGGCACTCATGCTTTTCCACCTCTGAGTTGGTTGTCAATAGGCTGTGTGATCCAGCTGTGCAGCTGTGTCTTGGATCGCCTTAGGTGTTGTCTGTTGATGCAAGAGTGGGGTGAGGGGGTTGGGCATGGTCCGCATACATACTGAGGTTCATTAGGATTTTGTTTATACCCCTTTTTTACTTTCTCTAGTTGGATTTCCATGAGAGTTAATTGCTCGTTTGTATTGGTCATGGGCGCTTTGTTCATTGAAGAGGGAATGAGGATGTTTAGCTTCAAACTGTCCAGTGCAAGGCAATCCAGAGTCGGAGAGTGTATGTCAGAAGGAGTGTGATTCAAGATGTCATTTGTTCCTTTATTGTTAACGATGGGTATAGTGGACAAGTTGTGTGGGCACCATTGTAATGTTCCCATCAACAGATTGGTGAGCACTGATGGCATGTTGTGAGCGTACCGAAAGGCCTGAGGGGAAGAGGATTGGAGGATGGGTTGGATGGGGAGAGGGTCATCAGTGCGATTGTTGGGTTGGGGAGTAGGACTAGTGACATTACTCTGAGCTGGACTGGTAACTGTGTTGGGCCTGGCTGAATAGTCTTTAGTGTGCGAGTGAGAGGTAGTAGTGTGGCACAGTGAGTTATAGGTACCGGGGTCAGTAAGGGGGGACAAGGGCAGAATGTGTGGAGGAGGGGGTAGAGTTAGGGTTAGTAGTTTGACGCATGGGTTTTTCTCCCTGTGGAGTAACCTGTGAGGGGGGGTGAATTGTGCGAATGGGAGATGACATTCAGTATCATAGGGAAAAAGGATTCAAAAGAAAATAGTTTAGCATCATTGCCTTGTATCATGACTTTTCCATTTCTGTGGATAGTTGTATTGGCATAGCCTTTGACCGTAAGCGAGTTAAAGATTGGCAGTTTTCAGCTGTATGAGATGTTAGCAGTTTTGTGTATATGAAGGTAGTTCGATAAGATTGTATTCCATTTCTCAGGTCGGGTAGTGTAAAAGATGAGATCAGTTCTCTCTTGTCCTTTGGAGGCATTGTATCAGCAATGAGTGTTTCGGGGTGTTGTTTAATCAGTCTGTGTTTGAAGTTTTTAGCCGCAGTAGTTGAAAGGTTTGGGGAGATAGTTATGGAGAGAGAGTTCAGACCATGTGGCTTCATGAATTTTGGTAGAGAAGGGGTGAGGGTGTTGTGGAGGCCTGCATCATATTATCCCTTATAGGAGCGCCTGAAGGTTGTTTGTGGGTGACATCAAGCAAACTCCATATAGGAGGTATCACCCTGAATATTAATGGAAGGAGATGCAGATCAAAGCAAGCTTTTTAGGTAGAGCTGGACTAGCATCAGCCAAATCAAAAATGGCTGCCACTCTGGGAACTTAATCAGTCCTCTTTTTGTTTCAGTTGAGGCAGTAATGAGAGAAGAGCCAGGCATCGGGCGCTTCGCCGCGAGGCTGGAAGAGTAGGGGCCGGTTTTGCAGTGGTGGGGGCCAGTTTTGTTACTGGGGGCCGGTTTTGCAGTAGTGCTACAATATAGGCCCCCGGGAACAAAAGCAGCAAGCAAGCGTTTCCAGCCTGCCGGGGCCAGGCAGTGCTTCACCAGGGGATGGTCCAAGAAAATTGCCAGGGCTGCTTCAAGTTCCAAATCCAGCCCTGGCCTGGATCGAGATGATCCTCTTTCAGTCTTATGTGTTGAGACATTGCAGCCTTTCCATTGATGAAGTGAAGCAGTTCCCGTAGTTTCTGGAGGGGCGGAGCAAGTCCTCGTTTTGCTTCAATCTTTACAACTGGGTCTATTTTCAATACCGGTGGGTTGGCAATATGTTTAATTCAAGAGTCCTTTCTCACTTTTTGTTGCTTGAGGGGTAGAGCAAGCCCATTTTCCCTTTCTATGCTCCCATTTTTTAGACTGGCTGAGGCCGAACCATCCAAAATGAGGTTGATTGTGGTTTTGGGTTTATCATGGGGAGGTATTGGGGTGGTGGGTACACAAGGCTCTGGATCAAGGTGATCGACCAGGCAGGGATTGCCTCTGTGGGTGATGGAGAGACGCTGGAGGAGGCGGCCGCAAATTCCAGGGGCAGCTCATGCTTGATCCCAGACTGGAGAGCAGGGAGAGCGCTGAGGCCCAAGCAGAGCCAACTCACCCTCCGTGCAAGATCTAGAGCGAGGCAGCAGTAGTGGAAGGAGCAAGGCAGGGGTAGCGGGAAGGATCATCAACACTACTCGTTGATACATGGTGTTCGGTCCGGGGTTCATGCAGGTCAGTCTCCTGGAAGTGGGAGCAACAAAGGAGGTAGTTAGGTAAAATGTTCGAGACACAGGACTTGTACCAGTAGCAATTCCAGCTGAAGGAGCTCCAGAGAAGTGCGCCTACACTTCAGCCATCTTGATTAACTTTTGATGACCACAAGTTCGTTGTCCTGTTTAGTGACCCCTGACTTTGCAGCTACAACCGTGTGCTTCTCCAGGGGGAATCCTTTCTTTCTCCTCCCTTTTTGGACCCTTTTGTGGTTGGGCAACAGACTCACACTTGATATTACACACTCGAATGATTTGAACATCAGCACTGCAATTCTTTCCTCCGTAACAGAGAGATATTTTTATATGTTATAAATTTCAGTTACTTACTATATGGAATATATGAGAGACAATGTAGACCAAAGAAATACTGTCATAATATGACATCGCAAATGCGCTGGCCAGTACGAAACACTCAAAGACATGTCTTATCACCTACACCCCAACATCTATCCTAGCCTAAAGTCCAAAAATATAATGTCCGCCGACAATAGGAACTAACACGCTATGCTGAGTAAAGTGAAGCACGTTCTTTAGGATCTTAATAGAGGTACTGTGTGATGTAGCTGTTGCGAATGCGTAGAATGTGTAAGCAAGTCAAAAATAAAGAAATGCATCTTTTTAAAAATGATTAGCATTGAGATGGATAATACCAAGTCTTATTATTCAGTCACTGAAATGAAGTTCAGTATGCATGAATGAATGTTTATGCGCTTAACAACTGAAAAGTTGACTGCTTTTTAACAGGGCCCCTAAAATTCATACAATTCCCTATAATTTTCGACAGACAATTTAATCATGGTCCAGATTGTTTCAGTGTCCAGTTCATAGGAAAAGAGTCGCCATTCAGTGTGGCAACTATGATTGGCTTGCTGCTGTAGCACCAGTTCAATGATTTTCAGAGCCACATTCAATATTCTGTTTTTTTTTCCCTTCCATGTGTTCCCTTTGCCCTAACAACTGGTTTTGGGGCACATCATCAAGGGCTGGCGATATAATTATCGCCGCTTTAGCGTCCGTTTTTGGGCGAAAAGCGGCGATAATTATATCGCATTATTTCCAAGGACACGCTATTGCGTGTTTCCTTGATTCAGCTCCCGCTTTGTTTACGCCTCGCTTTGCATCTCTAATGAGATGCAAAGTAGGCGTTCCCTGCGAAAACGAATGGAAAATGATCGCTAACTGTCCTCCATATTTGCAATACGGCCCATGACACCCATAGCGACATTAAAAACAGCGCTAACCGCTGTTATCGCCGGTATTGTACGTCTGCTTTTTTCATGACTACCCTATCTTTGACATGGGAGGTGGATTCAGTGGCTGAATCCACATCTCCCTATCATCAAGATTTCCCCTATCGCTGCGGGAATATCGCTGGATTTCCAGCGATATTCCCGCATAACGCCGCTTTTGCTGGATTATTTATCGCCCTGGAGAAACGCGTTGTTGATAGCGCGTTATCTGGGCGATAAATTCCTGCGATAGGCGCCGATAAATATAAAAGCGCTAAGCGCGCTTTGCGATATTTATCGCCGTCTGTTGCTGATATGCCCCTTAGTTTTGCGATTTGTTGACTTTTCACTACTACTTGTGCTCAACTGTGAAGACAATGTAATTTAGCAGACCACATTGGAATTAATCTAGCACAAGACCTGTGCCGAAGTGTAAATGTTTTACGAATTGGACAGTAAAACAGTCCAAATAATACTTTCATTATCAATCGGAAAAAGTGTTTTTTGGCGAGGAAAATATGAGTGTACTTCTTAGCAGAGGCATATGGTTCAGGCCCTTGTATAATAATGAGTTGCACATCCAGTTATAAACCTGTGGTAAAAAAAAGTGCGCACAGCCTATTATCTATCCCTACATGTTCCTATCTTCAAATTATGCGGTTTTAAATGTTCTTCTGTGTCCTGCCCGAACACGGAAATAAAGCATGGTGTCTGCAGTTGTGCGCACCCAACCCAGACAGGAATCAGGCGCATTTATTTATAAAACATGATCAATATATGTGACATTCAATTTCGAACACGTCCAGAATTCAGCATTTTTACAGTGCTTCGAGGCGTTTTTAATGTGATAATGTTATTTCAGTGATTCTGTGTAGTAATGCATCCTCAAATGTCTGGGATGAAGCCTTGAGTCTGCAGTCCCTTCCGCCCTTCGTTTCTCTGACAATAGATCAATGCCTCCAAGTGTTTGTTTGTTTAATGTCTATATTGATTGCTTCATCACAAAGCTATGGATTTATTTTTGTCCATGAGCCTTTCAGTGCACCGCTGAAACCCTATGACATGCCCTATCAGCTCTCTCAATGACATCACTGACATCTGTCATGGTAGACTAGCACTGTGACAGACCACACTCCATAAAAGACTTTTTACTGCCTTTTACTTTGTATGGCCTGTAAGCTTGTCAGTGACTTTGCACTCTCTAAAACAACAAGGAGTAGAAGTGATGAACTGCTGGCGTGTGTGACACAGGGCACGATTCGGTTGTTCAATGTTGTCTTTTAATCTCTACAACAGTTGCTATACTACTATTTTCCTTGCTATGCATGCATGTGACATATTCTGACGCACGAAATGAGATGCCCTGTTGAAGGGATCATTATACGAAACTGTGCACGTGGCTCGATTTTTAATTACAATAGTTTATAGTCATTTGTGAGCCGAGGCGAAATTTAAATTATGCGGACATAAACTATATAATTCTGGGAATTTCACGTTACACTTGTTACAAGAGATTTCCAAAATTATGGCATTACGCCATATCATGGATATATGCCACCGTTCCTGGAAACATTATAGCAGTGTGCGCTGGAATAACACAAACTGGAGCACCAGCCTAGGGGAGGTTGTTGTCAGCAATTACTACTACTTTTTTAGTGCAAAATGCATCACCCTGTCAAAAATTATGCAAGGAAGCATTTTAAGGTAAAATATAGAACTAATTGATGGATATGTATTTATCATAATTACATGTCATTTTTGGTCATTTTCAAGAAATTTCACTAGTGAAGTGAACGCAAATTATGCAAATTTCGCACAACCCTATTCTTTTAGTTGTATACCTATACATACTCTGGGTGGCTCACGATAATTCCGGTCAGCAGCAAAGTGTGAGCATTAATCGCTTTTTGGAAATTGTAAGGTTTACCCTGAAACGTGAACGCAATCCATGGCAGGCAGAGGGTGCTGGAGATAAGGGCATAATCTTTCAAAAAATAATGCTGGTGTGCTCCTATGGCAAGCAGGGGTGCAGGGGATAATCAAATAATAAATGAATGGTGGTGTACACCTACTGCAAGCAGGGGGAAATGGAATAACTCTTTAAAAAATGAATGCTGGTGCGCACCTAAGGCCTAAGAGACCTATGACAGCTAGGTATTGCAGGTACAAATCAAATAATGTAAAAAAATATATTCCTGGTGTCTCACTAGGAACTATGAGAGATCCTTTGGGAGGCAAGGAGGTGCAGGGGAAAATGGAAAAAAATGCATATAATATATAAACCCTGTATATACATACTACAATCATTCTCAAGCATATGAAACTAATATCAAGGAAAAAAGAAAAAAAAATGACCACAAAGAAAGGCACAGCCCTCTTTTATCAATGTCCTTAAAATGGCTTTGAAAACTGTAAGAAAAAAAGGATTTGACACAGGCTGACAGCACAAAATGGCCACCAGCCACATGTTTAACCAACAACAAGCAAGAAGACTTGCACAACAAAGAACACATGCAGGCCTATGGCAAAAACACACTGACTGGCTACACAAAATGGCCGCCAGCCGCATGTTCAAGCAACATGCAACAAGACATGGATAACAAAGAACACATGCAGTCCTATGGCAAAAGCACACTGACTGACTACACAAAATGGCCGCCAGCCACATGTTCAAACTCAACAAGCAAATAAGCATGGACATCAATGAAAACATGCAGGCTTATGGACAATGACTACACAAATGGCCGCCGGCCACATGGCATGGAGAACAGAGACAAAATGGTGGCCTATGCCAAACACCTACACACACTCTGACCAGATAATAAAATGGCCACTCGGCCCGAAAACAAAGGAGGCATGGTAAACACAGAAGAAAACACTACCATTAATTCAGCAATGTCGAAAATTAAATTAAGTCAGCTATAAAAAAATTCCAACAGCACACATCCTCCCAAGGCATCAAAAAAATATTACCGCACCAAAATACACTTTAACACTTTGCAGAAAAAACATGAAATACTAAAAAAATCACATTTTTCGTTTATTCCAATGCCATTCCTAAATTATAGATGTTGTAAAACAACATATACCACAGAAACACTTGATTCATATACCCAATGCTTAATACTGGCTGGATGGCCCGGGGGCAGACTAGGAGACATGGTAAAATAAATGAATAGTGCACATTCCAGAAAACTTGAGAAAAAGTACTTAACTGTGCATAGTTTTTCCTTATGAATTCTACAAAAAGTGAATGCAAAGAAAATAGGCCCCTACTGCAAATCCACTCCAGGCCACCCACAACCACAATAACATTTAAAAATTGAATAAAAAACTAAAAGGATAAAAGTATATACTGGTGCATGCCCTCTATCAAACAACTCATTTACCCAAATGTTTTTGTAACTTACTTGATCGTGGCGTCACAAAAACAAAGCCCTTAACATCCAGTGGTATATATAGCAGGAATTGCAGACAAAGAGAGCCATCCTTTCACATTGAAATCCAAATGAGAAGTGACCAGGCAAGCACTGGGAGGACCCTTCTGGATAGGAAGAGGAAGTCGGAGTCCCTGTGGCACTTCTTTCCTACTAACAAAAATGTAAAATAACAAAATGTACTAGAAAAAACTACCTGAACCGTCCGTTTGGGTAGAATATTCACTTGAAAAGGTATTTTTGAGTTGACTTAGCTACTTCTCAAGTAGAAAATCTACTTGAGAAGCAACCCGACTGCTCACAACCAACAGCATTACAAATGGGGCCGGAAGGCTCTCTGGTGAATGGAAATCGAACCAGGGGCTGGCAGATTTCGCTCTCAGACACGCTTGATGGAGACTCACATTGTTCCCATAAACATCGCACTGCTCGAACGGCAGAATAATTCCACCACGTGCCGACTTGCAGAATTTAGCTGGAACTTGTGTTACTCTTGTAATGCGAAGTTGCACATTTCCTTCAATTCTGCAACCATACTTATAATTCCACCTGGACCTACTTTTCAGCTGTTTCTGATGCTTGGTACTTCTAAATTGGACCAGGAAACCTCAAACACATTACTAAAATTGAAGTTGTGTGTCTGCATAATGATTCATATCTTTACAGCCTTCCTACTAGCAAACTGGCTATCTGCACTTTCTGTAAAAGCAGTCTCTGGAGGGAAGACCTGCTCATCACCAAGATCTTTATGCTGTGATAAGGCATGGTACTTAGAAGGTGAGTAGCTGTCTCCTATCAGACTAAGATCCAAATTGCTCTGTGTACAGGCATGATCAGGGAATTGCTGCATGCAGTTCATTAAAATTCAATAGGGATTCCTGTAGTTTGCATCTTTTCTGTCTCAAACCAAACCACTGAAAAGTTTCTTTAATCTCTATTCCTAATTCCCTGGAGAAACACTTCTGGCCAAGTTCGTACTGCCCTTATAGGGCAATCAGACAGTGCCCAATGGGCTGGTTTGATAGACCAGTGTGTGGGCCAGTTTTTCAGCTGTTTCTGGGCCTATTTAATGGCCAGGTGGGATTGTTTCTACTGTTGATTTCCCTGATATTACCACAAACATTGCCAACAAGCAAGCACAAATTCATGCAGTCTCACATACATTGCAGAATACTTATACACGGAGTGTTTAAAAGTTCCAAGTTGTTCTGAATTTGCAAATGTGGATCACTATTTTAGCTATCTAATTCACTAATGGGGGCCACTTTTATTTTGGTGCCTGGGGCTATGTTTTGTCCCAGTGCGATCCTGCTGCCGGCAAGTTTAATTTCACTGTGAAAAACAAAAAAGGGATGGATTAATATCAACTACTCGTAATTACACAGGACCACATCCCTGTTGTTTACTTTTTACCCACCATGCCTCCTCAGAAAGGCACCAGCCACATGCAAATCAGTCTTGGTCAGCTCCACTAGGAACAATCCAAACAGAACTACCAGTCCAGGTGTCCTCTGACCTGGAACACAAGGAATCTAGAGTGAATTTGGTCTACGTGGGCCTTGTCAGTAGGGTGCAGATTGAGGCCTATGGCACAGTGTGCAATAAAACTGCATCTGGACATACCCATTGCACTTAAGGTATTGCACTGGGTAAAACAAAATGCGATATATTGAATACTTCAATCATCCCTGGTCTTGCTCCAAAAATGATGGACTGCAATGCAGCCCAAGCAACTGCTTGTGGCTGAGATTACTTAGAGCATTCCTTTCATCACTTTTTTCTGTTGAGGAAATATCACAGCATCTGTTGCAAACACCTGACACGCTACAGTGCTTCTGCATGAGCCAATCATTTCTCATTGCTTAACTTAGATTGGTAGATATGGAAACACAAGCATTGCCATTAGACTTACTAAACATGGGACAGAGCCTATAACATTTGGATTGACACAGGGAAAAGTAAGGCACAAACACAGACACTCAAGCACAATGACAGAAAGAATGTGACACATTAACTACAGGACATGACATGGGGACAAAAGAATAGTGCAGAAGGAGAACACACTGACATCTGTAGCAAGACACATTTACACTGTGGCACAAAGACAGTTAGACATGGACACAAAGGAACAGAGACACCAGTTGACATAAACTATGGAATTGGACACCCAAGTGTAGACAATGGGACAACGGATGTTGTGATAGAAGTAGCCACAAGTGACACTGTGATTGGGCTTTGTTGGCCCAGAAAGAAATACTGGACTGCGACATTAAGACTGGACCATATTCTAACTATGACATGGACATAATTGCACCCAATTCAAGTTTAAGAGTCCAAGGGGCATGGGGCATATTTTTTAAGGCTTTGCGCCACCCTTGCACCACGCAAGGGGGCGCAAGGGTGAGGCAAATCTAAGGGAGATTTATCAAGCCACGCCAAGCCACCTTGCACAGCCCTGCATCGCTTGATAAATCTAAAGTAACACAAGGCAGCGCAAATCACTGCCGTTCATTACTCGGCGGTAGGGAGGCTTTCCATGGGTGGAGTGTGGGTATTTCCACGCATCCACCCATGGATTTTGGTGCAGTCCCACATTTTTCATTAGTGGCAGACCGGGGAATGCATTTATGTGCAGGAACGTCTCCCTTCCTACATAAAAACAATCCTGCCTACAATGCAGGCATCCTTGCAACATGACACAAGGGTGCCTGCGTTGGTGCTAGGCAGCTAAAACTGCACCAGCACTAAGAAAGGACAGGAATGTGCTGTATAATGTTAAGATTGAAGTACATTTGTTTTTTGGGGTGTGATGTGGAGTGTTGTGAGGCTGGGAAGATAGTTTTATTTTGAAATGCTTCTCAATGTTCCTCCAAGTGAGACCCTCTTGCCTACTTTATGATCACTTTTATTCTCCCCACAGACACACACAGAACTTATTCATTGATTCACCCTCCCAATGACAAATTACGTCTGCCTCAAGATGTTCCTGGAGTTCCTGTGACAGGAAATGGGCCATAGTTTCCCCCAAGACACACTGCACTCACTCATTCACTGACTCTCCCCAAGTAGCGTATGATCCGGATAGTCAAGAGAGAAATGTGCAGGGTTCTGCACCCTGCATCCTTCCAGGCATCACTGAATGCACTTAAATGCAACGGCACACCATTGTTGGACCCATGCTTTCATCAGTTCAAGAACATATGGGCTTCACTTTAGCAACCATCTCAGCAACACAGAGTAAGGTCAAAAATTGGTTACATTCCACAATTTGGAGAAGCTAAAATTATTTTGTGCACAGCATTACAGATATTGTATCACTCTTTCATGTTTTAGCTTGTTCCACTCCCTCCCAGTGTACTGAAAACTAACATATAATTTGTAGCTTGAAAGTTAGGGAAAAAAATCAAAGTATCTTTCATATTTAAAATTCAGACATAAACACTTGTGCTCTGTTGTACTTATTAAAGTCCCTTTATGCTTTTGTGTGAACTAGTTTAATGGTTACTTATTAAGTGATTACGCATTTGGAGAACCTTGGGGACAATAGATGAACACATATTTTTGGCATACATCTAGAAATACATTGCTAAATAACATATCCCCAGGCGAGCATGGTGCAGAACTTGGGGGGGAAATAACAACATATATTTGCAGTAAAATAATTGATGGGGAAATGCAAAGAGCGAGTTGCCTCGGAATTCGCGAAGCAGAATTTCCAGCAGGGGATTACAGAAAGCTATGGGGCATATTCACAAGGACTTATCGCCGATAGATGTATCGCCCCATTCACAAGCTTGTGCAAACTGCCGACATCGCCAGTTTTCCTGCGATAGCTACAGCAAAAAACATTGCCACGGATGAGTGCGACAACTAATGCTAATGATATGCAGAGTAGGCGTTCCCGTGCAGAAACACACGAAAACACCACTTCGCGAGATTTCAACGACCAGTCAGATCTGCGATGCGAACCAAGAACAGGCAATAAGGCGTGTTAGCAGCAGGGATTTAACACCTGCCTTTTGCTGGTGTTAAGCAGGAAGACTACCTGCAGTATGAAAGGGAGCCCAGTCCAGAGCCACATCTGAAGACCAACAGATGCCATGGAGCTACTGATCATGCAGCTCGGAGAACCAAGAGGGCCACAACACCCACCGCCACCACTCCCAGCCCCCCCCCGGACTGCCCCTCCCCCGGATTACCACCTAGGCAGCGCAGGACAGCGGACGACCCTAAAACGCACCAGCCCAGAGTCTCAACGCCAGAGGAAGCCATTGGCCAACACAGGCTCAAAAGGACAACCATCCCCCGCATCCTGACCCACATTGCCCACAGGCTGATGGTACTAACACAGCGGACAACCAACATCCCCCCGCAGACAAAGCTGCTGGCTGTGCTGCACCTGTTGGCCCCTGGTACCTTCCAACCAACAACTGCCAGAGTCGGAGGAGTCTCACAGCCAGCCCCATCAAACTCCCTCACACAAGTCATGGATGCATGTCCACAAAAGCAACGGCGGGCCCCTGTATCCGCACCACACGATAGTTCCAATTCGTAGTGTACCTGCGCAACCAACCCCAACGCCAGCCGTGCTAGACGCCTCCGTGCCCCAGACCCAAGATCGTAGAAACCGAAATGTGGGTGCGCCAGGTCATGAAGTCCAGTAGTCAACAGTAGTGTAAAAACAGAACTTTATTACAAATACACAAACAAACAAAACGAAAAGCTCAGCCAACGCGTTCCATTCCCAACGGGGAACTTCAACAGGGCAACGTGTCTTCAGAAACCTTTGGGAGAAATGGTGACAATGGTCAAATTTCCGTATAGTCACATGCCTATTCTGGTACGGTGTACTGCACTTGGACAAACCTGAATGCTCACAGGCATGATAAATCATGCATGAGAAGACCGTAACAGAAGTTCATGTGGTCGTAACCGTCGTAGGAATGAAAAGGAAGGTAACGACCACACAAACTGCTGTTACGGTCACATCATGCAGGACTCATCATACCTGAAGGCATCACGGTGTGTGTCAGCTCGATACCCCTGCCCCTCACTCCCCCCACACTGCGCAGGAACATCTTGAGACCAAGCAAAGGAACTATGCCATAGCTGGCGTCACGCATGTGTTGGGGACTATTCACATCACATGTGTACGACTTGTGCTCCCTGCCAACACTGCACACAATCACCGCAACAGCAACCACACGCATGCCATCAATGTGCAGTCAAAAGTGGACCACAGTGGCCTGTCTACCAATGTCGTCGCAAACTCCCTAGGCAGTGTGCATGATTCCCACATGTCCGCAAGTCTGCCACCAACCAGCGCTTTGAGGATGGCACCAATGGTAATGCACTGCCCATCGGCAAGTACCAACTGAACACACCACACACCTCAACTCCACAATCCTACAACTCACAACTGTGGGAATGCACACGTCACAAATCCACCACCAAAGTGACTACTCCGTGTGTCTCAGTCTCCGCCATAACCAGTCCATAGGCCTACACACACGAGGCCGACCACCTTCAATGGGCAGATTCACACTGGAGATGAGGTGGCTACATCCCAAACCAACCTGCGCACATCACGTCATCGCATGCAGGGTCGTGTCTGCCAGGGCTTCACCCCCCACCCAGTCACGAGGCCGCTGCCGTGACCGGTGGTGCCTGCGCGATCCTGTGCGCCTGCTGCACCCCAGCCCTGGTCCCCAGACCGGTCCGCCGCCCAGCGATGACTGGCCGCCCCTGTGCACCCAGGCCTCAATGCTCACCTGCTGCCACCGGCGTGTCTCCAAGAGGGCCTACCACGTGCCGGTGCAACCTCCTCAGCTGATCGCTGGATTCCGCGCCACAGGCCCCCAGCGCACCCTGCGGCACCGCACCGCAGAGTCATGTGTGTGCTGACTGCTGCCTTCGGCGTGCACTATGGTCCAGCCGGGCTCACAATTCAAATCGAAGCACGATTAGCAGGACGGCTCATCGAGGCCTACGCATCATCGCAGGCTGCACACCCGCACACCTCTTCATGTGCCACTAACCCTGTGCAACGCAAGTCATCGTCACATGCCGGTAGGCCCCTGCCAGCTGCAGTGCAGCAGGTGCCACTAACCCTGTGCAACGCAAGTCATGGCCCCGTGCCGGTAGGCCCGTGCAAGGCCGCAGGGCATCTGGAGCCACTAACTCCGGGCGCCACAAGTCATGGACCCTTCATGATTGAGCCACGTGGTGCGGACGCCATCATGTCATCTCCGGCAGTGGGGAATGTGATGTGCTAGGCCCCTTTTATTGGCAGGGTCACATGTCCTGTGACGCCTGTGCTGGATGGGTGTGGTGTGGGTGTTAACCAGCCCTCAGGGAGTGGCTGTGGCATGCTGACAACTAGACCAGTGATCAGCAGATCGCTACAGGGAACATGTAGCTTTGTCGTCGTCCCCTGTGAGCGTAAGCGGAGTGGTCTGGCCTGGCGTATGCCAGGCCAGCGTAGGGGTGGGAACAATGACCCCGGGGCTCTGGGCGTGCTTCAGTTCTGGGCTGGACAAGGAAGTAACTGATGCTTGTGTCTCTGTTGTAGTGTCTATGCCACACGGACCGCAATCGGCAATGTTGCACCCTGTGACTCAAGTCCCACGACATGAGCAACATGGACGTAAGGGGGAATCACTGACCCTACATTCATCCATACTTTCATACTTGACTGATCTTAGACAAGACACATCTGTGCGATTCTGAATGTTTAATTCACATCCAGTGGAGTGTTGCAGCTGGAGCAGTACAGGGCCATGCAAACCCCACTTCACATTATTGGCCCGTGGAGGGCCAGTCAGAGTCCTTCAGGGAATGACAAGTACATCGGAAGAGGAAGAGTTCAGTCCACAGTCTGATCACTGTGTCATTGGTAACCAAACAGAATATGGCAGTCCATTTTGAGGTCCAATGTGAGTGTTGCAGAGTGTATCGGGGGACACTGGAAGGTGATGATGCAAAGGGCAGAACCAAGCAGAAACAGGCCATATGGCGGAGATGAGTGCTACTGCCTCCTCCTTACCAGTAAGGTTGATTCACCCGCATCTTTGTCCTCTGATGTCACATGTGCCACACACGTGGGTGGTGGTGGAATGTCGGCCGCACTGTGTGTCACTGACACATCAGGGGCTGGAGGTGGATTGCCTGCCACACTGTGTGCCACTGACACATCAGGGGCCGGTGCTGGATTGCCTGCCGCACTGTGTGCCACTGACACATCAGGGGCCAGAGGTGGATTGCCTGCCGCACTGTGAGGCACTGACACATCAGGGGGCGGAGATGTGGATGTAGAAGCAGCAGCAGCATTCATCTGCGCCAGGCCTTGAGGCAGCAATGCCATGACAATGTGCTGCAGGGCATGGAAGGTCCCAGCCACATCTCGCTGGTGTGCAACCGTGGCAGCCATTCTTTCCGCCTGCATCCGCTCCATGTTCTCCATGAGCCCCCGCATCTGTCCCAACTCCCGGCTGACATCGCTGGAGCCACTCTGACTGGACAGTTGTTCTTGTCTCAGTATCATGACTCCAGCGATGTCAGCCATGGATCGTTGGAGAGCATGAAGTGGACTGTGGGTGTCCATTAGGGACTGTAAGTGGTCCCTGATGGGAATCAGACACCCAGGTATGGCATCAAGTTTGGCTACCATGAGGTCGAACCACACCCGCACCTGATCAGCCACCTTCTCCTGGACCTCTAACACACGGCGTTGTAAGGTCATGTGTTGTTCGTGGGGGTCCTGGGAGACAGCCGGGGTGGTAGGTGCTTCCTGCTGTGTGGTCTGTGCAGGGGGTGGGGTCTCCTCGATGCAGCTGGGCTGCCCTGCTACTGGAGGTGGGGTGCCTGAAGCTGTCAATGAGGACTTGGAGGGCTTCGGTGTCGATATTGGGGATGTCCTCATCGTCATCAGCGAAGAGTTGTTGGGGCTGCTCTGCAGGAAGTGTTGTTGCTCCCTCTGCAATGTGAAGGGGAGATGCAGTATTACCTTGTGTTCACATGTATGTTGACGCATTATACAAGTTCACATACAGACTGCATGACAATGTACATTGTGACTGCTTAGGAGGAGCTGCCTATTTGATGCGGGACAGTGCAGATTTCGACAACATCACGGATATGTGTTTGTACTTGTACATTGACATCTCACATTTCCCTGCTATGCCAAATGTGATTGGCCAGTTTCTACACACAAGCGGCACCTGTTGTGTCCTCTGTCCTGTTGTGAACGTGTTGCAGTTTGTACCACATTGTTGTCAATGCTGATGTGCTCTGAATGTCATGTGTGTGTGCTGCATTTTGGGAGAGTCGCCCCTGCAGCTCTGATTTTGCTGCCCCTTGTCCCTTTCAGGCGGTGTGCCTTTGACTTCTGTGCCCATACAGTTCTGAGATGTTGCAGACTTGGGTGAATTTGGGTCTTGGTGGGAGTTGGGACTCTGGGGCATGGTTTGTCCGCAGATGTGTTGTTGACGTCAGGGGTTGTTTGTGCAGGTGGATGTGTCAGAGTGTGACCTGCTCCTTTACGGATGTGGTCCACACTCAGCCACCTCAGTGTGGTGGTGTGCACCATGTCATGATGATCGGACTGCTGCCATGCTAATCATCATGCAGTGTCACTTGCATTGTCAGTGTGGCTCACGGACCCGCAGCTTTGCTGGGCTCAGCACATGTGCATGTGTTGGTTGTGAGATAAGTGATGTGTGGGCGGGCCTCCTCTGGGCACATAGTCGACGGGGGCCTACGTGCTGTTGCTATGTGTGCTGCAGTGTGCCAAGGGGATCAGGGACATGATCCAGAGTCATTGTGGGTATGCACTGTGCTCCGCTTGATTGTGCATGTGTGCCATTGTGCCCATCTCCCCCCGTCCCCCCAGTCCCCGGTCGTTACTCACCCTGTTGCTGTTGTGTCGGGTCATGTTGAGCAGTGTCCGGTCCCCCAACTCCTGCCACCGTCTCCCCACTGATGACTGTGGACACCATTTCCTCCATCTCATCCAGCTCCTCCTGTGGCGCTGGACTCCCACCTCCAGTCTGCATTGCTGCCTTCTGGTTGCTGGCGAGTTTCTGCTTGGTCTTGCGCTTCGCATCATTCCAGCACCTCTTGACCTCGTCCATTGTCCTCCTCAGCACTCCGACTGCATTCACCTTGTCCACGATGGACTGCCATGTTCCATTTTATGTTGCCAATGACACAGTGGAGGTGATGAACAGTTGTTGATGGTGCTCTATCATTTCCGTGATCAGGATCCTGTTTTCCTGCGGACTGAACCGCGTCTTCCTCTTCTTCCTGTCCTTGCCCTTCCCTGTCCCCGAGGTCCCAGGCTGCTCCTCCAGGGGGCTTGTGGGGTTCTGGCCGTCCTCTGTACCTGCTCCGCCTGCCTCCATTGTGCTTCGCTGTAGTTTGGTTTTTGTTTGTGGTTTTTTTTTCTGCTTTTGTAGTGTTTTTTTCCGCCTGACGTGTGTGAATTGCAGGCCTGGCGCTGCTTTTCGCTGATTGTCTTATCGCGGTTGGGCTCATCGCTACTTTTTTCGCATTCGGGTTTGGATTTTCATCGCCGTCCCAGTAATGTTATCGCGGACATTTGACGCGTTATCGGGAGACTATTGCATGTTACCGCCATGTTGAAAATACGACGTTAACACGGAGTTATTTTCCCGCGATAGACGGCGATATGAAAACCTGCGCTAACCTATTTTGGCGATGTTTATCGCACGTTCTTGTGAATATCCCCCTATGAGTGACCGGCGGGCTGTCCGGGGACCACTGATTGCGTGGACATAATATGCGCTGCTCATGTCACATCAACAGCCTCCTATTTCAGCAAAAGAAACGACATCCCCATTTAGGATTCTGGCCGGGAACAGTGAAATGAATCTAAATCATCACGTTATGCAGTTAACCTGTTAAACGCCCTGTGTTTTCCCGTCTGTCACCAGTGCAGTAAGCATTGATGTGCCCCGCTGACATCACAGTGTGTGTCATGCAGCTACACATTGAACCAAGTTTCTCATTTTTGCCGAAGGTCACCGTTCCTCAGTTTAATTTTGTGCGGTGTTGGCAGCTCGCATTATTGGCAGGCGTGCAGTGATTGAGTGATCACCCATCAGCCGGATGCAGTGCGAGGAACACAACAGAGTTCTGCCGGAATCTATTTTTCAGAGGCATAACTCACATGCCAACATGGAGGCTTCGGATGTGAAATCGCTGTATTCCCTACATGGAAAAACTAAAAGGATATTTGGACGTGTATGTGCTTGTTTTTCGCTCTCTTAAAATCCTGCTGTCACGATGGACAGCTCAGAACTTCCGCTCGGGTATGACGCTGAGTGTATTAGTCACTTAACTATAACCACTCAACTAATTCCGTTTTCTCATATATTTCATTAGTCTGGATAATTTCAAAGAACACATAGTAAAAGGAAAAGAAAATTAGTTAAAATGGAAGGATGTAGTTTCATTAAGTGTGCTTGTTGATTCACAATAGTTGTCATAGCTCATACTCTGGTCTCACAATTTTGTACTCGATTTTCATTTCAAGGGCCCTATTTGAAATGTTAGCCAACACGTTATGGTGCCATTTCAGGAACACTGGACGTCCTTTATTATTAATCTACAGTTCATGCTAACATATACCTTGTCAGGCTGCTTATATATTTTGGGACTAATACAAATTTGACCTAAGTATAGCCGGCTGTTGAAAATATAATGTACCAGTTTGAATTGATGAGCAAATGAACACACAACTACGGCGGACGTATGAAAATATTCTAATGTAGCACACTACAAGCCAAAACCCTGAGGGATGCATCAAGTCCCATGTAAGATGTGATCAGAAGGGAAATGCATTTTTGCATATGTATGGAATCCGGATGTATAGTTCCCTGGAAGCTCTGATGATAGATGATGCTATCTTTTGTGTTGAATGCACAATGCTGTGTAAGAGCAAAATAGCCAGTGTAGGTTTGCACAGAAAACGTGTTTTACTGTAAGTGGATCATAGAAGCCAATAGGATCAGTAATTCCTATTCAAGTCATTACGGACACTGTTGCCAGTCCTGGACCATTTTGTGATAGCTAAATGTATTCTGGGTGTTGCACTGCAGACTTGTTGTGCTTCCATTGAATTACGCAGATTAACATATCTGAAATAAAAGATATGCAGGTGTAGTGTTTAGGACTGGAGGCAGTGTCCATAGTGACCTGGAGTAAGGTGTTCGTCCTAGATGCTGGTTTTGTCATTTTAGGTATATGTAAAAATATTGCAACATAGAAAATAAATGGGAAATGAACACTGTGAGATCCATGGTGCCTCCCCACCCCACACTAGTGAATTCACTACTTAGTGGATCCTTTTTGAGGTCAATGGAGGTCTTGGCTGAAGCAGCTACAATGGCCAATCAGCGTAGTCTGTCCACAGTTACCAATTCTGATTCTTTCGAAGAGGCAAATCAGGTTTGCTGAATCAACTTTCTGTTTAGCCACCGTCTTTCGGCTACAATTCAAGCAAAACGATTTGGGCTCTTCCTTCAAACAAGTCCCGTTAGCAGCCAATGAAAAACATTCTTAGATTGAGTTCTTCATCCTAAGAGATGATGGTAGGCAACAAAACAGTGTGTCTTTTGGACACAAACATAAACGTGAAGTAGTAGGTGCATTCAGCTCTTGTGGATTACATTAGTCATAGGCAGCCATGGTTGAATTCCCTAGATGGGGTAATTACACTAGCTCAATGTATATTGCCATTTGGGTAAGTCTGCTAAATGCATAATTATAGTGGGTGCAGAATGTAAACCACAGACTATCTCCCAAAAGCTTGCTTAGTGGATTCCTGGTGTGGATGCAAAGACAACACAGCTAGGCTCCTACATAGAAACTTCTGCCATTGTTTGTCAGGAAGTACACTCAACGTCTTGGAGGTTCTCAAGCCACCCACCCCTGAAGATCTTGGGGCATCCATTTGCACTCCCTCATAGTTCAGAAAGTGAGATAGCTACTATGTGAAGGTATGCATGATGCTCTGCTGTGTAGACATAGACTGATGAAGTGTCAGTCTGAACAACATTTTTGGCTGGAAACTTCACTCCACACATTCCTCCCATGCATGCTGCTGATTTTAGCAACTATAGGATACTGTGTACTTAGCCTCCACGAGAGACTTCTCAACAACAGCCAATCGTTCTGATCTAATTAACCAGTAATACATGGGTTTATGCTTGAGAATTTATACTTGCAATGTGAGTCATTTAAGGGTAATATTTTGGGCAAAGTTGGCTGTTTAGGCGATTGCTTTGGGTCTTTCACACATATTTAAAACCATGTGATATAAGTATGTGTACTCATCAGTTTAAGGCCTCTTGCAAAGCTTACATATATGATGTGCCATTTCCTCTTCTTCTTTGTTTACTCATGCCACATTACCGCTTTAGATATAAGAAGTGCCAAAGGTTTGTACGGAAGTCACACATAAACTGTGTAAGGAATATGCTATAAAAGTAAGTTTGCTCAGTATAGGTCTTAGCCAGGGAAAAAAGCCCACATCTTTCATTTGACTATAATATGCTCAACGTTTATGACACTATCCCTTTCAGTCATGCCCACATACTGTATTGCCCCTTCCACGCATTTGCCCATGTAAAGAAATTATCTTGGACAATATGATGAGAACTATTTCTATCTGAAGTTTCATTTGTTCAAAATGTGTCAGAGTATATAATTAAGAACTCCATATTAGAAAGCATAACTAAAGATGCTTATATAGCAAATTTGCATTTGTACATAGTGCAAATCATGGGTCTGGTCAAGCACAATATCTAAACATTCTTGATTCACAAAGAGGTGTGACACCATTGAATTCACACACATTCCCTAGCCTCTTGTATTATTTCCAAGAAAAACGAGCTCATATTGAGCATGGCATCTGATCTCACACATTTTCCAAGATATGTAAATATGTGTTCCTTGCATGTTTGCTTTGTCTATGTTTGTGTATCTTTTAGCAAATTGAGTTATTTGGATTTTATTATGAAAAAGTAGTATAACACTCATTTTTAATGTCATGGCTCAGGCAGGGGCTGACTAGCGTTATACTAAGTAATACCATTCTGTTGTCTCATGTCGGAAAATAGTCTATTGTGGCTCATTTATTCCCCAAGAAATAATGGTCCACTTACTCCCATTGGAGACAGCAAGAAATAAGGAATCATACAAGTGTCTCCCAACTCTTCATTGAAGCCTCCTATTGAAATAAGTCCTACATTTTCGCCTATATTCAGTAACACAAGCAGATGGCAGGTCTCTGATTGTATGAATTCCAAAATTGTCCACCAGATATATAAACTGAACCAGTTAATGCAAGTGAATGTGGCAGTGACCATGGAGCTTGCTCAATTAAACATCTGCACACAACTATGCAGGTAATGCTGTACAGCCCAATTCACAAAGGAAATTTCATTTGTGAATGTAAATGTGCAGTAATTTCAGTTTTAAATGTAACGATTTAGCCACAATTAACTTTTTACACCTGCCAGGATTACACAAATGGATTCCTTACTGATGTAAATGCATTTGTTACTGCAGATTTATCTACCTTGAGAAATCCACAGTAATAACTTCCTCTCAAGGGGTAGGCGGTGGACCTTCCAATGTGCGTTGACCGTGGAGGTTTGGGAACACCCACATACATGTACGTTTGTGGTCACTCACAAACTGCTCTCTGATCCTTTTCAATCAAAGAAATGTTTGGAGATTTATTACTGCCATAGACTGGAGTAGCTCTCCTTCTAGGATAAAAATCTTCCGGACTAGCCCTGGGTGCAGGTGTAAGATTTCCTCCATTGTGAAAAAGCCATCCCCACACAGAAAAAAAGTGCATTTTCCAGAGGAGGCTCTATTCCTCCTGTGCATCTTTCTCCATTAATGAAAAGTTCATAAGGAGACCAGGAGCCTTTAGGGAAAGTCATAAGACATTTTCAGAAGTATGCTTGGAAACCTGCATGTGGCACTGCTTTCCAGGTGTACTTCTAGGAATTTTTGTAAATAGGAAATCTCATAAAATGTTCAAATGAAAATGTAAGATGAAGATGTAAATATCCACCCCGTACATTTATATGTTTTTTTTCACAAATAGATTCCATAATATCTATGATAGATGATATACTGTGTATTGGTACCTTGAGGCACTACCCACCCAATCAGAATTATGCAGTAGCTTTCAGGCAATAAGAATTACTCTCCAATTAGGCACATGTTTTATGTCGACTACATTTCTTTGTGAATGGGTTTCTTTGTGAATGGGCTCAGTATCATGCATGATTGAAATTTTAAAGTGCCTAACTTTCCAGTTTTCTGCGACCAGCACACCTATTTTACCATTTCCCCGGGCTTGTTCAAAAAGTATTTGATTATGCTTCAAGTGGTGTGAATATATTACTTTTGACATGATTTTTCTTTGGTCAAATAAACAGCCATACCCAGTAACCTGACAGGGCTGAACTAAGCTACCCAATCAAGTGTCAGGGAGGGAGTTAAACAGTAAGTGAAGTTTCTGTTCAAAATGTTCAAGTCTCCTCTTTTTTTAAATAGTGTAACTTGCAGTGAAAGTTAAAAGTCTTGACAATTCACAAGCTTTTTACCTAGTTGTACCTCATCACTCTCGCTGAAAAAGGTAAGCGATGTTTCTTTTTGGGAAAACACTGCACTTGATTTGCAGTAAATGTAGGCATTCTCTAAGAGTTACTGAGATAAGTGTCAGTTTTTTACCCTCACTCCTGCCTTCTTGTCAGGTCAAAACCACCCAACGGTACCTTTATTGGGAGCTGCTACTGCCCCAGCATGTTCTGTCAATCAGCTCATCTTTACTTACTTACTTATGCCTATTACCCCTCCTGGGGTATAGGCCATCAACCAGGGCTCTCCAGCCACCAATCTGACTCCAGGTCTAACCCATCTCCTTTGCAGTCAGCCTTGAGGCCTCAGCGCCAGGTGTTTCTTGGTCTTCCTTTTTTCTTTTTCCTATGAGGGCTCCAGGTCAGAGCTTACCTGGTGGTGTGCGATGTGGGCTTGCAGAGGGCGTGACCTATCCAGCCCAGTGTTTTTTCATGATTTCTTCATGAGCAGAGAGTTAGACAGTTTGCTGCAAAACGTTGTTGTTGCTGATGGTGTTTGGCCAGCGGATTTTCCTCAGACAGGTGTTAACAATTGCAAACCATAGTGTACAGAGTTCTATTTCTCTTACGCTCATGGGGCATGATTGACATAGTGTTTTCTACGAGTAGCTAAGTCTTACACTAGTCCTAAATAAAAAATACACCTCTGTATCCAAACCTGATTCATGTGGCATTAAGAATAGTTTGGTCTTACTACAGACTTGGGTGTAACTTACTCATTATTTTTCAGGAGTAAGACAGCCTTTCTTGTGTGAAAGCCCTTGTGCTTCAATAAGTATTCTCCTTTAGTAGCTCATCAGTAAATCACATCCAAGCATATATAAAGATAAGAATACTGGAAAAAAAAATTATTTGAATCAGCACTGGACTTTCACGTGCAATTTAAACTTCAGACAAAAGTAAGGACCGACTGTTCATAGGAAAAGCTTTTTCACTGAGAATTAGTTACTAATAGGAAAACTAAGCAGGAGGTTAAATCTCACAAATAATTTTCAAAGTTCGAATGTTAAATGCAGTATCGCTGATATAGCAGGATTTTGGTCAGCTGAAGGTTCAGCTCTCATTGAGGTTCAGGAATTCTGACCACTGCTTTGGCTATGTCAATATTTACTGCTCACTGCTGCAATCATAAAAGCAAATGTACTTGTGCACATGGTTTTTCATCAGAGGGCTACTTGCACTCATTATGGATCACTCTCTTGTCCTTACCAATCCAAAATTGAGAAAGACTAGAAGACAATTCATGTTTAGTTTTCGCAATGCTTCTGTACTGTAAAAAATCTATTGAGTAAATTATCAATGGCTCATTCTTTGGAGGGATGGTTCCTTCTCTGGAGTGTTTGACCATCACCCCCCCACACACACACACACACACACACACTGGAGGCAACAGTGGCATGCTTAAAATATTAAGTCCTATTCAAGGACTATGCATTGCCCATTGCTCCTCCGTGCTGGGTTAGCCGGTTGAAGTGGTGCAGTCTGCAGGGACGGAAATTAAAGTTGGCCAATCCGATTGATTGGCATGCCATGGAAATGAAGAGCAGTGTGGAGTCTAGTGCACGTCAGGTTGGACAGGTATTTGTCTATGGATAACCCAACATGTGCACGGCAGGCTCCTCGAGCCAGTGCTCTGTTTAGGAGCCTGGGGGAAAACAGCGCAGTCCCCTTGGTCTCCTCAAGAGCACTGGGTTCGCCTGCTTGAACCAATGCAGGTTTTGCTCTCTTAAACCTTTAATTATAAGAGCAAAGCCAGGATTGGTTTGGGCAGACTATCCTGTCCCTGCGGGCCTGTGCTTTCAAGGCAGCATGGGCGAGATGACCAATCATTCTGTGGCTTTATTTTGAAGCCACAGATTGATTGGTCATGCCTTTAATGGTGCATGCACAGCGCCAATGATGGCATTGTGCACGAGAGCAGCAGAGAAGCAGTCTTGGAGCACGTGCAGTCTGGCCTGAGGCCTGCTGCACCTTTAGTGCTGCCGCCATCCCAATTACGTTTCTAATCTCCCTGCAGCCCTAAATATTTTTCATTTAATGCTCTGCTCATCTCTTCTAAGGCAGGTGCATGCGAGAGGTGAAACTCCATGGGTTGCTTCGTACACAAGTTCATTTCTTGGGCGTACCAAGTAAATCAAATTTTTTTTTTTACAGTTAAAACAGCTTCCCTCCACTGCCATGTACATGAGTCACATGACGGGACATCTATTTCTCTATCTATCATCTATTACGTTCACATCTTTACAGACGCTGTCATTTGATGAAAGCCGGCTCTTTCTCGTTAATCATAAAATCCTGTTGCCTGCTTTGGTGAGAGAATGATGGAAGTTTCTGTTACCGGTGAAAGAAATGCACTGCCTGCATACACACTTGCTACACATTTACTGTGTACAGTTGTGACCAGTCAAATATTAATGCGACCATTTACAACCCTTCCTGCTTTCTGCAATCTGGTCTAAACTGGATCCCTCACATCACACTGTTCTATGTACAGTACATCATTCTTGTGATGTTAGTGTTGAGAAAAACACAACCTCAGCTCATCATCCTGTGATTCCACGCAGTTCACTTAAGCTCTCTGTGCCAAAACAGAAAAAAAAACTATTTAATGTAGTCTGGTTTTTGGAAAGCACACCGATGCCATAGGGTCAAATTCATCCTATTGAAAAAACTGCACAAAAAGGTTCTCTGTAAAGCTGTTGATTAATCCCCAAAGCTAAATCAAACAGCAGAAACATTATTTAAAAAAGAAAATTAAACAAGCAGTAAGCGTATGCATGCGAGTAGTGCAACATTATTTCAGTTATCTTGCACCTTCAGTGCACTTGCACTACATGCGTTGCTGTGTCGAACAGAACCTATGTGAGAAATGAACGAAAAGTTGAAAATATTTGACCCCTCAGATTTGAACAGTCGCGGCTCGCAATACTCGCGGGTGGGGTGGTGTTAAAAGACAAAAAAAAAACTTACCTGACAGGGTCCCGCGCCGCCTCTGCTCCTGGGCCGGGTCCCGCATTTGGCATTTTCCTGCTCCTAAACAGGAACAGGCATGCTCCCTCCCCTCCCGTAAGCCAATCACAACGCTGCAATGGCAGCGTTGTGATTGGTGCGGACAGCGCCCAGCCGGGCGCCTGTACGGAGGCCATTTTCTCTATGAAGGATGCAGCCTACATAGAGAAAATGTAGAGTCCGCATGACTGCTTTGAGTCAGGGTACTCAGAGCGGTGCAAGCCACTCCTCCCAGACCAGCCCACCCGCCCCCAACCAGGCATACCCTGCCTTCTGCTTTCTCACAGTGCGGGAAGCAGAAACATAAAATGGTATTTAAAATACCATTTTATGTTTCTGCTTCTCACACTGCGAGAAAGCAGTGGGGCAATGCTCCTCCGCCCCAATGGAGGAGCCACCTCTGGATTTGTACTAATGCAGGGTACAGGTTGATGATTTGGATAGCACATCTTCCTCCTGCCCTCCCTTCCTACACTGACTTCTGACATCGTGTACGGCAGATAGGTTTCAGGAGTGGAACAAAGCAGTGTTAATAAGCTGTCTTGGGGGATGGGCTGCATGACCTGTGAATGAGATATGGCAACATGGGGATGGGTGAGCAGCCATGAGAGCATGGTCCCTAAAGTCAATGATTTGGCAACTCATGTCACTAGCATTGTATGCATTATATTGTTTGGTATGCACCATATGTATAGTGCCTAGTCATGACGAAACTCAGGCAAGAAAATCTCTGCATTTCAGCTTACTCTGTTTAAACATTCTCTACGAGAGTCACCACATCTTAATAGGAATTAGGTGGTAAAGAGTGAACTTCGAAGACATTATTAGCTATGTGGGTTAAGATACCTGCTGCAGAGATCTATATATGTAAAATGTAAATCCGTTTTTATATAGCGCAGCTACTCAGCCTTATGGGTCTCAAGGCGCTGGGGGCCGGAGTGGAAATTAAGTGAGCTACTGCCCAGAGTCACATGGTGGTGAGCTGAGCTGCCGCCGGAGCCGGGGATCGAACCATGAACCCTGTGCTTCGGAGTCAGCTGCCCTGGCCGCTGCACCACACCTCTCCACATCTATGTGTGCTCAGACATCTTGAGGGGATTATTATAGCAGTGAGACAACTCTGGTGGTTAATGCATTTCTGGGAGAGGTATCTGTTCTGTCTAGTCACAGTTTTGCCTCATAAAGTAGCATAGAAGGTTAATGTGCCTGCTGCAGAGCACATCGTGTAACATGCAGCTCACAGGTTTGCATTTTAAGTAGGTAGGCAAGTGGGCTTTTGTTTTTGACACAGAGATCATTTTGTAACCTCCAGTTCATAAGTTTCAAACCTTCTAATATAGCACAGTGATCTGTTTACCACCACCATCAAAGAGCTGTAGGTCATGTGTATATGTGCTAATTGTATAGCAGGAATCTGGCCAAAAATGCAAAGAAGTTCTGTACAGAGTCAAAGGCAAGCATAAAGTCAACGAGTGATAGGACTGTCTTTATTAATGTCATAACTAGACCGTAAGACGAAAAATGGTGACAGGTTATTACAGAGAATGTATTCTCCCACCATGTAATATATGTTTACATGCATAGTTAAATACTGCAAGTGAAGGTTACCATAACTGTTCAGAACATAATTTGCATTTATATTTAAATTTTGCAATCATCACACTTCTTATGAGATCATCATTCAATATGACATGAAGATCTTTCAGTTCTACCAATCAGATGCAGTGCAGAGACAACTGCATGTGCAGGTAAGATAATTAAAAAAGGGGCGTGGCCTGGCCGAGCAGCAAGATGGCCGCTTGTTAAGTCGGCTCTGCTGGCCGGGCTCATAATCCTGCATTTATCCTGTGACATCAGGGCACACACGCTTCAGGAAACGACGGGCCATAATTAGCTAACCTTGAGAAGTGCGGCGAGCTGTGCATAGTTGCCCGAGGCCGATTTGTGCAAAGGATACGGCTGCTGCGGCCTGACCGCGGCGATCCTACCCGTAATGGCGGACATCGCTCCCGTCTCCTTCTGAGCCCGTAGAGAGAAGTGCCCTCGGCGCTGCGGTGCGGTGCGGCATGCCTTTGGTGGGTGCAGCTGCGGAGACGTTGGAAGTGCCTCGAGCGGACAGTGGACACTGCTGGGCTGACTCCAGAGATCAGACTCGGAGGCGCCATACACTGTGACGTGGAAAGTGCAACGCTTTGTCATCTCATCGCCTGCGGCCCCCCTAAATCCATGACCCGCCCTCCGGGGTGGACGGTTCCCGCTTGCCAGCGGGGCTCGGCTGCCCCTGATTGCACCCGTAATTCAGGACGAGGAATTAGCCTATTAGCGGGAAGCTGCGGTGGTGGCCTCCGAGGGTACGCCATGTCAGGCCGAATGTCACGGAGGGAGGCGGCCTGACAAATCACCAAGCGCCTGTCTGCTGCTGTTCGGGGCGGGCGCGGGCCTGCCGAGCTCCCGCTGGGGCCGCCCAAACACTCTTTCCTGTGCTGGGACCAGGAGTAACGTGTAACAAGACTTGCTGAGGTGGAGCAGGCCGACCCTGCGGGCTATCGTGGCGGACCTTGTCTGCACTGTGCGCCGGTGCGGGGAAAAGACCGGCGCCCAGACGCATCATCAGCCGCTGAGGCGGCGACCAGCACAGGCCTTGCACCAGTGTGACCAGACACTTCCCTCTTGCATTTACCACCGGTGGCGTTGGAGAGCGCCAACGTGAGACAAGCTGCGGCAACACCTGAAAGTGATACCATCAGGACTGCGGGACCTGCGCTGATACTGTGGGGCGGACGAGCTGCAGATGCCCAGAGGTGACTTGGCAGCGACTCTGTAAGTAGGCCGTTAGGCCCCTGGGTGCGGCTGACTTGGGGCGCGGGCGGGCCTTCCCTGGCATTGGGGCGCTGTCTCTTGACTCTCCCCTGATTGCTGGGAACGCTCGTGGCCTGTGGGCTGGGTTGGCGGCCCGCGGGGATCGGGGTGCTGATCGGGGCGGCGGGGGCTGGCGCTGATGCAGGTTTGGGACGGCGCAGGCACTAGGCACCCAGACACTTTTGACCCTCCATTTGTGCTGGGGCTGCATTGCGCCTGTGTTCCTTCCCTTGCTGAGCATTGGGTGCTGACCCTGGCTTGCCCTTTTTGGCCCCGTGGCTGGATTGAGTCGAGGCTGGCCTAGGACTGCATCCTGGGAAGGCATCTTCTTGCCATGAACCTTGCTAGGTAGCGTGCGTTGCAGCGTGGGAGACCGCTGAGACCTGCACCATGGGCAAGAACGACCCCAAACAATCTAAACTGCCGTTTGAGAACAAAGGCCGCACCCGCACCGCAGACACTGGCTCTGAACCCGAAACGGATCCAGCCAATTCGGGTGACAAGCAGGAAGAGGACCTGCGCACGATTATGTTGGAAGTCAGAGCATACCTCAAGTCTATTGACGCGCTTTCCACCAGCCTAGACACGGTAAAGCGCCAGGTGGACACACACAAGACCAGAATAGATGCCCTTGAAAATCGCGCCTCGGAAGCCCACGAATATCTAGTAGACTCCAAGGAACACCTCCTCAGTACGGAAAAAGTACTAACAGTAATTAAGGCAAAGAACGAAGACTTGGAGGCGTGGTCCCGGCACTACAACCTGCGCATTGCCGGAATTCCGAGACCACAGCCATACCCAAGATGGAGCCCTATATCGAGTCCCTGCTGCGAGAACTGTTCCCGACGGCTCTCTCGACTGTCTTTGTGGTAGAGTGGGCGCATAGATCAATAGGACCAAAACCACCTGTCGGCGGCACACCTAGGCCTATAATTGCGCGGCTACTAAACTACCGGAACAGAGACTCCATACTAAAAGCTGCCAGAGATCACGGCCCCATTAACCATCAAGGGAACAATATATCCATCTTTCCGGACTTCACCCCCTTGGTCCAGGCTGCACGAAAAGAGTTCCTCCCCACAAAACACCTTCTGCAACGCGCCGAAATCCCGTACGCAATGCTCTACCCGGCGAAACTGAAAATCTCGTATGAGGGACAGTCCCATTTTTTCACGGATGCCAAGTCTGCCCACAAGTTCGCCAAACATGTCTGCTCCAAAAGACAGCTTTCCCGCTCGCCTCCGCGAACTGAAGCCGAGAACTGACTGAGCGACAATGACTGAATAAAGGCCTGAAAATGGGCACAGCTGCATGTGACACTTGTTCATTGCCGTCTTCGCTGCTGCCCACTTGCCACACTATGTGGACGTGGAGCCTCGCTACTGCCGCTCTTTAGCTCACTATTTTTTACTTGTTCTGTACCTCATGTTATTGTACAGCCCGGCCACCCTGCCACCCATGCAGGGCAGTTCGCCGGCGACTCATGCCCCCACAGGGAGATCTCCCATGGTGTGAAATGTTTGTCTTCTTCCTTGGTTTGTTTGGGAGGGGGTGGGTGGGACATGCACAACCTAGTTGGGGGGTTGGTGTGGGTGGAGGGGTGGGTAGGGCGGTTTGGGCTGGGAGGGGGATTACTGTAAGTAAGAAGTTTACTGTATTTATTTCAGTGTACGCACAAAGCGACAGGGCGCACAGCCTCATCACGTTGTTTTACTAACTGAAGGACAACTCACACTTAATCGAGAACACACAGCCAACAGCACACCTCCGGAGCGTGAGCAGCAATACTACTTACATAAGATGACTACAGTCCAGTTCCTAACCTGGAACATACGCAGAAAGGCAAGGTTAGTACACGCCTATCTCATAAGACACAAGATTGATATTTGCTTCCTGCAAGAAACGCACCTCTGCAGTGGCACAGACCCTAAGTTATATAACAGCGGCATATTCCAACTATGCTCGGGGTACAGCAATCCTGATAAGACGAAGTGTAGGCTGGACCACAACCAGCTCAGTTATTGACCCGGAGGGCCGCTATGCCTTATTGAGTGGCAATCTATGCACAACCCCTTTGACACTAGCAGCAGTATATGGCCCCAACACTGATGACCCCACCTTTTTTTAATCTATTTGGTCGAGGATCACACTGCTGGGCGCTTAAACGGTGATATGGGGGGGACCTCAATGCTGTTATGCAGGATTCTCTGGACCGGGTTGGGGTCTCCCGACAATTACATCCCAAAACTACAGACGCTCTTACCACCATCTCCCAAGAATACGGGCTGACAGATATATGGCGCACTTGGCACCCTGGGCTCAGGGAGGGCACTTGCATATCTGCAGGCCACAAGGCGTGGTTGCGTCTAGACTTCTGGTTGGTCTCCAATGATATCGCGTCTTGGGCTACGGCCATCAAACATATGCCACGCACTCTCTCAGACAATGCCCCAGTTTTGCTCAGCTGGACCATACCGATGACTAGGCCACAGGCTTTCAGCTGGCGTCTTCCACCGCATGCGTTAAACGACGTAGCATTTAGAGAGGAGATACGATCAGAGATCCTGCAATACTTCGCCACTAATGAAAAGTCAGTGGACTCCCCTTCCACTCTGTGGGAAGCCTTCAAGGAAGTTGTAAGAGGGGCCTGTATTGCCAAACAATCTGGAGTATTAAAATCGATCAGGTCCACCCTGGAAAAGCTCGAGAACGAGATACACCAGGCGGAACTCCTATACTTTCAGAATAAACTGCCCACGCACTTGGCAACTATATGCAAGAAAATCTCTGATTATGACACAGAAGCCGTCCGCGAGACACAATTCCTGGGGAAGAACTCACGCGTGCGCAGATACGGGGAAGGGGACCGCCCTGGCAGGGCCCTAGCTCTCACACTGAGGCAACCTTGCACTTCCTCGTATGTCACTGAACTTCTAGACGATGACTCTAGCCCCATCCGTGGGCAGGCCGCCACGCTGGACAGACTAAAGGACTTCTATGCTTCCCTATATACTGCCACACAGAGCAGCCTGAACCCGGAGCTGCAGGCTTACCTGGAATCTATTGAACTGGTGTGGCTGAGCGACGCTCACCGTGAATACCTGGATCAGCCCTTCACGGTGGAGGATCTTACTCAGGTTATAAAAAGTCTGCCCGGGGATAAAGCCCCTGGTCTGGATGGTCTGCCGGCTTCCTTTTATAAGATGTATGCTGCGGTGCTCGCCCCCTATTTATTGGATGTATATCAGGAGTCAATTGAAAATGGTCACCTTCCGCCAACAATGCGGGAAGCTGTAATCATCACAATTCTAAAACTGGACAAACCAGCTAACTAGTGCGATTCCTACCGTCCGCTTTCCCTCATTAATATAGATGCCAAGATACTAGCCAAACTACTTGCCAATAGATTGCAACCCCTACTCCCCACCATCGCTAGGCCGGATCAGTCCGGATTTATCCCGGGAAGATCCACTACACACAACTTACGAACCTTCTTTTCCATCCTCCACCAGCTGACCCCAGAGTTGCCAGCCCTTTCGGCCTTCCTAGATGCAACAAAGGTGTTCGACTCCCTCGAATGGCCCTATCTCTTCATGATATTGTCCAGAATAGGCATTTGCGCCAAACTTTCTGAAACTGATGCAACTGCTTTACACCATCCCCACTGCCAGACGAAGGGCCAATGGCCTGATTTCCGACTCGTTCCACATATCGCAAGGCACCAGACAGGGATGCCCCCTCTCGCCCCTGTTATTCGCAATAGCGATGGAACCTCTCGCTGCTAGGATTCGCCAGCACCACACGGCTAGGGGTCTGGGCCTCTCGGATAGATGGTTAATTATATCAATATACGCCGACGATATCACCTATATATACGCGAGCCTGAACAGAATCTTAATCCTGTGCTGCGTGAGATAGTCCTGTTTGGAGGCCTATCAGGCATACAGGTCAATTGGGCCAAATCAACGCTTTTACCCTTGACATCGACCCCAATAACATTAGAAATAGACTTCCCATTGACCTGGGCTGAGGGGGTGGTTAAATATTTAGGGATCTGGCTCAGTAGAGAGGTGCAGGAGATCTGGCGATTAAACTATGGCCAGTTGATCGCCTGGTTGGAGGGCAAAATAGCCATTTGGGCAAAACAACCACTTTCGCTAGCTGGCAGAATAGCCATTGCTAAGATGATAATTCTGCCCAAATTCCTGTATCTCTTTGTCAACATCCCGCTCCCTCTCACACAGGCCTTCTTTAAGCAGCTGCGCTCCCTTTTGGTGACACACGTCTGGGCGGGAAAACAACCACAAATAAACTGGGAGGTGCTGACATTGCCACTTACGCAGGGGGGACTGGGGGCGCCGGATTTCGAGCTCTATGCCTTAAGCGCACAGGCACAATACCTCCATTACTGGACCCATCCTATCCCGTTTCAGCCCCACGTTGCGATTGAAAAAGATGTTGCCTCGCCGGCTACTCTGCCAGCCGCTGTCTACTATACTCATAAATGACCAACCGATGAGATAAACACTGTGGAAGTCCTTCGCTGGGCATGCGAGGGTCTTAGGCGGTGCGCAAGAATCCCCTTACTGTATGCACCATCAGTACCACTGGCGCATCACCCGAGCTTCCCCCCAATGCATGACACCGGCACTATCCAGCGCGCATGAAGGATGTGGCTTGCTACTTTTGATGATCTCTACCCGGAGAAGATGTTTCTAGCTAAACTGCATGGCCCCAACGGCGCCCAGTTACCTGCTCTGGAACTCCTTTTATATTACTAGCTTAGGACAAATTGCAGACAAGCCCACACTTCCTTCCCCGCGGCACCACCGACGTTAGCTGCGCTAGAAAATATTTTGGCAAACCCATCACCCAATAAACTGATCACACGCATCTATAACGCCACACAAAAAACTTCTCCGATTGCCACACCTACGGCGATGGAGCAGTGGTGTGTTGACCTGGACCCACCACCCACAGCGGCTCAATGGGCATTCTGCTGCGCACAGCTCCAACACCTTTCTCCCAATTATAAATTGAGACTCATACATTTTAAGTATCTCCACAGACTTTACCGCACGCCCCTCCAACTGTTCAAAATGGGTCTGAGACCTGATGCTTATTGTTGGAGATGTGCCCACACCCAAACATCCTTTCTTCACCTATCTTGGTCTTGCCCACCCATATCGCGCTTCTGGGACGCAGTATTTGACACCATTCATGCAGCAACCGTAAATAGGTTAGATTGCTCCCCGCTGATAGCCTTACTAGGCTACATGGCGGAGGCTCCCCCGGGTACGAGCCAACTGTCAGCCATGATGCTCCTATTGGCCAAGCGATGCATTGCGATGAACTGGGGCACACACAGGGCACCCAAAGTAGACACTTGGATTCACGATATCATATACTGCCAGGAAACGCTCTCTGCATATTGGGATCTCATACCCATGGCGTCGAGACCCAAAGACATATGGGCACCATTCGTAGCATGGGCCAACGCACGCACAGAGAGGGTAACCCCTGTATCCTCACCAGGCACAAGGACATTACCTCCAGCCACGGAGGCGCCTGCCCCCAACATTTACACACAGCCCTAAGATTGTTGTAGAGGCTATCACACGATTATACACATATCATGCCCAGGTTGCAGTGAACAGATAACGACAGGACCCGAGGTGTGCAGACCCTGTGCATGCACTGCTGTGTAAGCACCGCTAACAGTTTGTTGTCGTCTCTAAAAGTGGATTACTATGTACTGCTTGCATTTTGCATTGTTTAATTTGCCATGTAATATTGTTCATTGAACACATTAACGCTGTACCTGCTCGTCACCGTTTATTTTCTCTGTCATGGCTGCGGACTGCTCTGTTTTTGCTGTATACCGATTTCAGTTACAAAATCAATAAATAAAATGTAAAAAAAAAAAGCATGGAGGCAGGATCCTGGGAGTTTGGAATCCCCGGCTCTGGAGGTAATTGCACCCATAGAGCAGAATTGACTTGTGCTTTTGGCAAAATCTTAAAGCTGAAATGTTCCGGCTCCTTTGCAACAGAATTCCACATACACAGCGGTGGTGATTGAAGATAATTGGTAACATGTATTTCCAAGATGAAATCGAGCTCCCCCTTCACGTTGTACACATGTTGGCATTTTTGTAGTGTTCAGTAGTAACCCATAGAGTTTATACAGTGCTTTCAAAAACTACTTAATA
This sequence comes from Calotriton arnoldi, assembly GCA_963921515.1. Taxonomy (NCBI): domain Eukaryota; kingdom Metazoa; phylum Chordata; class Amphibia; order Caudata; family Salamandridae; genus Calotriton; species Calotriton arnoldi. Next base: position 1,006,051 of record CAWUFW010003952.1, on the reverse strand, counting down.
AATTAATTTTAAAATATTTTAAAAAAAGATAATTAAAAACCTAGCTTGTCTTATTATACAATTTGCACACTACAGTATGTGTTGAACATATTTAATGTAGTAAGACATGAGGCAGGTTTTCATGTGTTTAAATATTTCAAGAGTACCTATTCACAATCGCTTCATAAACTTTCTTGCTTTCTCAATAACTTCTTTATTCAAATTTACTTTTAAATCCACCATTTACAACTCTTTATTTCAAAGTTTTCTCAGGGCAAAAACAAACCCTCATAATATATTGTACTGGCTCACATTGCTATGTAAAACATAGCCCAAATATTCATGCCCCATCATTTTTAAATGACACCAGCTACCACTGTCCTTTTGTTGTACAGAGTTCTGAGGTCAGTTATACATATTGCTGTCTCTGTGTCACTGCATTTCTAAAGCCATCCAGCATGCTGACAACTAAGGCCCTCCTCTTGTGATCTGTGGGAACAGCAGAAAGTAAACACACTGGAGAAATAAACAGTTCCACAACTTGCATCTTTCCCATTCATGGTTTTTCTTCCCAGTTCCTGAGATCTGAGTGAAGGATTACATAAGCGTTTGGATTTACCACATGGGAAAACCACGTGCTTTCATCTGCCCTACTCTAAATCTAAAATGCAGACCTATTTATTCCTCCTGATGAAAGCTGGAAGAATTTGCACAGAAAGTAAGTATGGGTTACACTGACAAATAAATACTTCAGAGAAACTTTTTAAAGCAAATTAAAAGAAGAATTTGTGAAAGTTAGAGCTATTGCAAATGATAATGTTTCTATCCTCGACCTGGCTACGGTGACACTGGAGAAGAAAGATGATGGCAGGAAGCAGTAATGCCTTGTTTATGTTGACTACATAATTTCAGTTTTAGAACTTATTTTTTTTACAGTGAGGGTGCACAACTAAAGAAAGGCGTGTGGCCGCCATCTTTAAAATTGTTCAAGATGAAGTGCCATCGGCATGGTGCGCTGTTGGCAAAAAAAAGTTGTAAACGTTTATGTAGCCGAGCCAAGCAGCAGAAAAGAATGGCACGAGGCCGCCTTGTTAAATGTGAAGCATGGTGTGGTGCATTGTATAAAAAAATGCAATGTTTAGAGCGCAATGTTGCAGCATTGAAAAAAAAAGAATATTGTAAAGGTTGATGTAGGCGAGCTGCGCAGCACCAAAGAAAGGCGCACACCCGCCCTTTTAAATTTGAAGTGCAGTATGTTTCATCATAAAAAAAATATAATATTGAAAGTGCAACGTTGCGGCGTGCGGTGAGCGCTTTTTGTAAATATAAAACGGCCACACAAGAGGTGTTGACACCATATTTTAACTCAAAGCGCGGCATAGCGGCGTTGTCCAAAGCAGCTGTAGCCAAGGAGGGGGAGCGAGCGGTAAATGAAAAAAAGAGTGCTCAGACAATTTAAATAACATGACGAGTAACACCACATGTAAGAGGGGCAGTCCACATGGGAGGTTACAAAGGTAAAAAAGTAGGGACTAGTGACCATATTAACCAATGAAAAGCAGCCATTTACAAAGGAAAGTAAATGGAGCTAATTAGAAAGATGGGTGTTGCTTAATGCCCATATCCTGAATACTGCAAAAACAACAGTTGATGGACAGAATGCAGAACAATGTCATACATTCACCCCAGTACAGAGATCTGGGCCTAAATCCATCGTTTTCTTGCTCACCATGCCATTCCAGTTTGAACCCAGCCATATGCAAATCAGTCTTGACCCTGTGCCTCATGGGAACAGTCCGAACTGCCAAGCCAGGTCCTCCCTGGACTGGAAACAAGCATCCTAGGACCGGTTTCGGGGTTTCACCCCTCTTCAGCCAGGATAGCTTGATTCCAGTGGCATGGAGAGCCTTGTGTGTTTTGCTGTTCGCCCTATGTGGGAAGGGTATGCCCAGACGTGGGTCCCGTGCTCACTACGCCACTGGAGTCAAGCTATCCTGGCTGATGACGGCTGATAGCCAGAAACCGGTCCTAGGATGCTTGATTCTGGTCCAGGGAAGACATGGCTTGGCAGTTCGGGTTGGACTGTTCCCATGAGGCACAGGGTCAAGACTGATTTGCATATGGCCATGTCTGAACTGGGGTGACGTGGTGAGCAAAATAACGATGGATTAAACCCAGATCTGTGACTGGGGGTGAATGTTTTGCCAATGTGCAACATTCCGTCCATCAACTTGTGTGTTTTGCTGTTCGCCCTATGTGGGAAGGGTATGCCCAGACGTGGGTCCCATGCTCACTACGCCACTGGAGTCAAGCTATCCTGGCTGATGACGGCTGATAGCCAGAAACCGGTCCTAGGATGCTTGATTCTGGTCCAGGGAAGACATGGCTTGGCAGTTCGTGCTGGACTGTTCCCATGAGGCACATGGTCAAGACTGATTTGCATATGGCCATGTCTGAACTGGGGTGGCGTGGTGAGCAAAATAACGATGGATTAAACCCAGATCTGTGACTGGGGGTGAATGTTTTGCCAATGTGCAACATTCCGTCCATCAACTTGTGTGTTTTGCTGTTCGCCCTATGTGGGAAGGGTATGCCCAGACGTGGGTCCCGTGCTCACTACGCCACTGGAGTCAAGCTATCCTGGCTGATGACGGCTGATAGCCAGAAACCGGTCCTAGGATGCTTGATTCTGGTCCAGGGAAGACATGGCTTGGCAGTTCGGGCTGGACTGTTCCCATGAGGCACAGGGTCAAGACTGATTTGCATATGGCCATGTCTGAACTGGGGTGGCGTGGTGAGCAAAATAACGATGGATTAAACCCAGATCTGTGACTGGGGGTGAATGTTTTGCCAATGTGCAACATTCCGTCCATCAACTTGTGTGTTTTGCATATCCTGAATACAGCATGTCTCGAAGAGACAGCGCAAGTGCTGCCTAGATGAGACCTAAAAAGCTATGTAGAGACATTGTCAATTTAAGACAGAAATTGGATTAGCACCCAATCTCTTTGGTTTATAGAAAAAATATTATTGTTAAGTTAATGATCCTTCCAAAGTTCCCTTATCTGTTTCAGGCTTTACCCCTATGTTAGAATTGGCATCCTTGGTGTAGTTTTTCCCCCTAACCTTTTATTTTCAACTCTCCTATTCTGATGGCTTTGTTTTTGCTGCTGCTAGAACTCTGCACACTTTACCACTGCTAAACAGTGCAAAAGTGCTTGTACTCTCTCCTCAAAACATGTTAGACTGCTTATACCCAAATTGCATACTTAATTTACTTGTAAGTGACTAGTAAAGGGGTACTACTTGTACCTAGGGCCTGTAAATGAAATACTACTAGTGAGCCTGCAGCACTGATTATGCCTACCCACTTGAATAGTCCTTTAAACATGTCTCAGGTCTGCCATTGCAATCTATGTGTGCAATTTTAAACTGCCATGTCGATCTGGCAAAAAAAAACTTCAGCCAGGCCCAACTCTTCCTTTCTCATACATATATGTTAGCTCTAATTGCACTTGAATGGGCTGTGTCCTCCCTTCACACAAAGGGCTGCATAACCCCCTGTAGTTATTCTGGAGCAAGCACAGAGAAGGCAGGAAGCCTGTGTACTTCAAAGGGAAAGCTTCTTGCACTGCAAAGGAAGGACCAGGTATAAATATTGGACCTCAGACACTAGCTCTTCAATACACTTCTGGACCTGTGGACAGGCAGAAAGACCACTGTGCTGCTGAAAGGACTGACACTCTGCTGCACTGTTGCTCTGAATGGCTGCTGCCTTCTTTGCTGTCCTGCTGCCCTCTTGCATGGGTGAGAACAACTGGACCTGCATCTGTTGACTCCAGGACCCCATGTTGACTCCACGGGCTAGTTGGCTGGCCTCCTGACTAGATCCTCAGGGACAGAAGGCTCCAACAACCTTTAATCCAGCACTTGGACTCTGACATCTGTGAGTCCCATCCTGCCAAGTGGTGCCATCCCTACCTGGACCCTTGGACGTGGGCCTGAAGGTGCTTTTCCAGCCCATCTTTGGATCCAGCAGAACTGATGCTTCTTCTCTGCTGTGTGGCACAACCCCGAGCAGAACCAACACATTGCCTCTGCAGAGAGAAAGCTCTCAGTGCAAGGACTCCTTATCAACCTCGTAACCCGCATCATAATCACCTCTGTGCGAAGCTTCTCCAATGCAGACCCTCGCATCGCATTGCACCGCACATCTCTCATTGACGGCAGCCTCTACAACTACACAGGTTCTCGCATCATTGCCTAGCAGCTCCTTGGAACTGACTCATCACTCCGACTGCGGGATGCATCCTCCATGCCGGACCTCGCATTGCAATTCCTCATTGACGAGTTCCTCGATGACGATGCAGGACCTCACATAACAGCTTCGCAGCTCCTCGGAACTGACGCATCATCTCAGCTGCGTAACGCAACCGCGATGCAGGACCTTGCAAAAGTCTGCAACCAGGACTTAAGGTATGCATGTTAGGTGGGCCTAACTGAGTCTCTGTAGCCGCCCCATGCTTCATCGCAATCAGCCTCAACTACTGACTTTGTCCCAGTTTGGCGGGAGCAGAGATCAACAGGTGACGCTTTGTGCTTTTTTTGGCTCTATTTTCACTAAAATCTTTAAAATTGCATATTTCTAAGTCTACTGATTAGAATTTTGTTGTTTTGGTCTTGTTTTATTTATCAACATATGTTCTGATTTTCTAAACTGGTGAGGGGTGATCCTTATGTGGTGTTTTCACTTTCTTACTGTTTGAAATGCTGCATAAGTATTGCACACATTGCCTCTAAGCTAAGCCTGACTGCTCTGTGCCAAGCTACCATAGGGTTGAGCACAGGCTAATTTGGAGTTTGCTTGTCCGTCACTCTGACAAGAATTATGGTTCCTGCTCGAGTAGAGATTCACACCCCTCAACCAGTAATCCAGTTAATCCTTACACCCTATATATAGTGGCTGATTTTTTCAGAAACTTGGACATATTGGTGTCTGAATTTATCAGGTACAATAAACAGCCACACTATGCTTATAAAGCATTATACCCATAAATAGTTAAAGGGAGCTGTCTCTACCAGACTGACAGCTGCTCTACTGGGATGAACCAGGTAAACGACTCTGCCGACTCTCACAGATATATAATGATATACTGCATTTTAATATATTTTTGGCTCATAGGTGTCGCTATGTTTTATTCAAAATTGGAAATCCTTGCTTCTTTAACGAGCTGAAATTCAAGACCCTCTCAGCAATCACAGAGTACTCCCAATCGCATTGCAATAGCTGCTACTACAGTAGAGCTCCTAATGGAAAATATTTTTGCCAAAGTATGCATTCTGCTTTTTTAGTATATGTTATGTTGTTATGTTATGTAGGTCACTTTTTCCCCCAAATATCATTATTTTTGATTTTTCAGAGTAAATTATGATAGGGTTAATCTTAGAATACCGACGTCACCAGCAATATTTTTGGCTCCCATCACCTTCTATCCATTAAGAGAGCTTCTTTCACATATATTAATTATGTGTGCTTAATGAACTCGGCTTTAGAGAGCCCGGATTTTACTAATGCCACTTCATTTTGGAGCATTGTGTAGTCAATATGTTGCTCTAAAAGGCAACCTGCTTACTCTGCCTAATATTAACCCCAGTATTTGAGCATGAAGTATGTGTTTATTTAATGAGAGTATTTTCAGCACGAACCAGGCCCAGAGGGCACCAGAGCTTTGTGCAGTATGGAATAAAATATATTTGAGCTAAATGTAATTTTAAAATTGGCATAAATAAACAATACACACATTAACACATAGTAGAAAAATACAAACAGTAGCACTTATCATGAGAACATACCTAAATGTGACATCAATATGTAGTGGAATAGAGGAGGAAAGATAAGGAACATACATAATTGGCATGGATTGGATTATTAACATAGATAGCAGAATAGAATTGAATATGTTGAGAAGAAACACAGGAGTAGTGTTCAAAGTGAAGTAAAGAGGTTATAATTAGAGACTGGGAGACACAGTAGGGAAGGACAACAGAAGAGAAAGTAGAAGGCAATTACTTTTGCAAATTCCACTTGACCAGCTGCAAATGGTTCTACTAGTTGCCCTCTCAGCATTTGTGCTATTTGTTACTATACTTGACTGGTTGATAAAACAAGTAAAATACTGGTCAAATAAATATAGTAATTGAAACCAACAGACATTATTAATTACTAATATTTTCTCGAATGCACTCCCTAGTAGGCCAATAGCTGTCTAAATCATATTCCAGCAACTGGATTCCATAAAGACCTTTTGTTACATGATCAGTGTCTATCAATACACTCTGTACCATGACCTTCATGTGATGATGGCCTTTTGGATCTCTCTATTCAATGTCTGTAATATTAAATTGACTATCAGTAATGCCTCAGTGCACAGCATGTAAAAAGGTTTATGGCAAACGAGTTCTGTATGCTTGCACACAGACCACAATGTAGATCCTGGGCCTCTAGCAAGGCTCGAATCTTGACGCTGTGAAATATAAGGTCCCAATTCACAAAGGTGTGTAGATGAATAAGTGCCACTTCTGCATTTGAAACGTCCATTTGGTTTACATGGTTTACAATGCTTCAAATGAATCTGGTTCTTCAAATCCAGCTGGAAAAGGCCTTGTATTTTTGGGTCGGGTTTCCAGAAGTAGTCTTGGAAATGTAGGCAGTTAAAGATTTCTAACATAGTTCTACTGCTCAAAACGTAATCTTGCCTAGTACAAATTCCCTGGTTCCTCATTGAGAAGTGGTGCATCTTTAAGGTGCAGTTTCTGTCATAAAGCGGCCTATGGCTCGAGCCGAAATGCCTGTCACAAGCTATCCCCTTTCTCAGTCATCCCGGACTCTTCTTCTTGGATGTTGCTTCACGTTACGATCTGCAAAACTCGAATAAATGGTAAATATTTTTTTCCCTTATCTTCCTCTTTCCATGTGACATGAACTAGATCATCTTTGCTTCCACAACCTTCTCAAAACCTACCTTTTTTGTACTTCCTGCTTTTTCTAATCACTGACTAGATGTTTGCTTTTCTCTCGAGTACCAGGGTATTCTGTAGGCTGTTAGTGCCCACTATAAATGTATATTATTATAAAATGTCCTCATGCAGACGATGGAAAATCTGCAAGAGAACATCATGCAGACGTTTAGCTTCTTGTTTGTTTTGCTCTGAAGGTAGATTTTACCCCCACCAGACAAACCAATTCATCAGCATGTACACTCCTAAAAATATAAATATCTTCTTTTCTAAGACACTACTTCGATCTTTAAAAAGAGTAGTTTTTGTGTATTTCTGGTGTGAAACTCTCTGTAAGCCGAGTGTGATTACTCACATATACCTTTATCGGTGTTTTCTGCATTTTGCAAGACAACAACCCCAGATGTACCACTTTTCCGACAGTGATGCTAAACTTATGATTTTTTTTTTTTTAATCCATCATGAAAATAGATTTTCCACCATTTCAAATTCACGTTGTGCTTTTAAAATACCTTTAAATCTGATTCTATGAATCAGAATATGGTATTATTCATTGCTAAAAAATTTAGTGTGCAGTGCAATTAGGTGTGTTAATCTTTTCATGAATCAAGACCAGGAAGTTGAAACATCTGCATGTATTGGTGATGCATAGATGAACAGATTTAGGTACTCTTAGTTAAGTGTCAGAAGAGTATTCAGGAAATGGAATTACAGGGAGGCTATCAAACTATACAAAGCCGAAATTAAAATTGCCCAGGCTGCCTACTACGAAGATAAAATTTCATTAGCGGCTAACTCCACGCGTGAGATCTTTCGTATCGCCAAAACCCTGCTTAGACTCCCCCCTGCTCCAGTGACCCTTGACACCTCAGGCTCACGCTGTAATAATTTAGCAGAATTCTTTGTCAATAAAATCCAAAACATCTATAGTTCATTTCCTCCAATAGAGGGGCAAATACGAGACATTAGTCCTCATAGCACTGAAGCTTATCTGGAGACAATTCCCTTGATGGATAGTGGGATATTTGATAGCATATTATCTCAGGTGAAAAGTGGGTCACCCAAAGATCCAGCACCTCTCAAAATACTGAAACAAGTTGCTGGAACCGTCTCCCCCATTATTTTACAGCTGATTAATGCCTCTTTTTCCTTTGGAGTGGTTCCCCCCCCCATGGAAGGAAGCAATGGTGAAGGCACTTCTCAAAAAACCCAGCCTTGACCCTGACTACCTGGGAAATTACCATCCTATCTCACTTCTCCCAGGGATCAGCAAAATAGCAGAAAAATACGCCAACTCAGTATTGTCTGCCTTTTTAAAGACTCACAAACTCCTTCACCCGTCTCAGATGGGCTTTCACCCACTCCAAGGAACAGAAACGGCCCTGCTCTCAGTTGTTGAAGAGTCCCAAAAAATCCTGGATGCCAGAGGCACCACTGTGGTCATTCTCTTGGACCTCAGTGCTGCCTTCGATACGGTCAACCACCAAATCTTGGTCCATAGACTTACAAGAATGGGGGTGACTGGGGTCGCTCGGGCATGGTTGCAATCCTTCCTGAGCGATAGATCCTTCCAGGTCTTTGACACTGATGTGGCCTCTAGACAGGTCCCTCTCTGCTGTGGAGCTCCTCAAGGGTCTTCCTTGAGTCCCACATTATTTAACATTTATATGAGCCCGTTAGCAGAGTGTGTGTTGCCCTTTGGGGTACATATAGTGACCTATGCAGACTATACGCAACTTGTGGTGGGACATAACCATGCTGATAATTCCCCCTCCATCCTCCGTCCTTGCTTGAAAGAGGTTGCTAAATGGATGAATGACTCCTTCTTGAAACTGAATGGGGAAAAAACTGAGATGATGATCCTGGGGAATTGGTCCCCCTCTGATCTCAATGCAATGTGGCCGACCACCCTGGGCCCTATTCTGACTCCCAAAACCCAGATAAAAAGTCTGGGCATCTGGCTAGACCAAGATCTGACCTTCAAAGTCCAGGCACGCAATGTGGCGGCCTCGTGTTATGGCATCTTAAAGATGCTCCGTAAAGTCCTTCCCCTTTCAGGCAAGGAAACGTATGGTCCAGGCACTCATTCTATCACATCTGGACTATGAGAATGCCGTTTATTTGGGGGCCCCATGCACAACCCTCTCAAAACTCCAGGTGTCACAGAATTGGGCAGCTAGAATCCGTCTGGATATCCCGAAACACCAATCAGCAAAACCTGCTTTAAAATTACTTCATTGGCTCCCTATTAGGGAGAGAGTTAATTTCAAGGCTATGTGTATTGTTCATAAATCATTAGCCGGAAAGGGCCCTGCCATTAATCATTCTATTATTCGGCCCTGCCGTGCTAATAGATGCCTTCGCTCAGATAACCTGCACCTTGTCACTGTCCCTAGGATTAGGAAAGCTAGAAGCGGGGGCCGTCTGTTCTCCTACAATGCAGCTAAGCTTTGGAACTCTCTCCCTCTTTAACTATGGAAGGAATCTAACCATCCTGCCTTCCGCAAACTGTTAAAAACCTGGCTATTCCCCTAGTCTGGTTGGCTCCCCACTATTTGCCGTTATCAGCGCTGGGATGCCTTCGGGTAGCCATGCGCTTAACAAATGCTTTTTCATTTCATTTCATGTAAATACAATTAGATGAACACCAGCAGTGATGCCATTGGATGCATTCACAAACGTTTGGGATTTACTTCTCAGGCTTAGCTGTACCTTACACCTCAGTGCTCCATGTTTATGTAATCCAGAAGAGGTGTGAAACTAAATCAGTGTTCCAATTTTCTCAGGGGTATAGGGTAATATGGTTTGGTAAATATGAGACAGAATAAGAAAAAAAGATAATTATGAACTTTCATGATTTCTTCTACATAACTGTTAGACCTGCCATCTTTTGATGTGGTTTCCCCAGTCTTTTTGCCTCTGACCTCCTGTTTTGGCTGTGTGCTGCATTTATTTTTGCTAGTGTTAGGGCTCTGGGCCCTTTACCACTGCTAACCAGTGCTAAAGTACAAGTGTTCACTGTCTAAAATGTAATCTTTGGTTTCTCCATGACTGGATCTGATTTTCTAATAAGTTCCTACTACAGTGCACCATGTGTGTCCAGTGCCTGTAAAATAAATGCTACTAGTGGGCATGCAGCACTGATGGTGCCACCCCCATATGTAGCCCTGCAAACATGTCTCAGAACTGCTACTGCAGTGTCTGTGTGTGCAGGTTTAAACTACCATTTTGACCTGGCAAGTGCACACACTTGCCAGGCCCACATTTTCCCTTTTATTACATGTAAGACACACCTAATGTAGACGCATGGTAGCCACATGGGCACGGTGCCGTGTATTTAAACGGTACTGCTGGGCCTTACGTGTCCTGGTAGTGAAATGCTGATAATTTCATGTTTCACTACAGCAAGGCCTATCTCTCCCATAGGTTAGCATTGGAGCAGGCTTGTAACTTCCTACAAGTGCATCTTCCAATTGAGAGCTGATAGAAAATTGGAGTTTGGTCTCTCTGCACTCACAATTTAAAAATACATCATTTAGCGACGTTGTTTTCGTCACAGCGCATCCGAAGAACAACCACTGCGTGAGTCTCGAGCACCGCATCACCGAAGTCTGTGATGCATCGCCCCGAATCCGACTCAGCGCCTGCTTCAATGCTATGGAATCGACACAGCACGACTTGACTTTTGACGCATCGTCCCTGAGTGTTGATTTCTTCATTGACACCGCAGTAAAGAGCCAAGGTATCATGCTTCAAAACTAAGCATCACTTCCCCTGCCTAGCAGCAAGGAGCCAATGCATCACCTGCTTTTTCGACGCCTCACCTCCCCAGCGCCTCACATAGTCTTTGATTTTTGATTCATCTAAGGTACTCTTTCCTGATCAAGCGCAACCATTGATTTTTAAGAACTACAAATGTATTTAATCTTTAAAAATTCATAACTTGACTTGTGTATGTTGGATTTTTGTCGTTTTGGCCTTGGTTTCTTTAGATAAATATTGGCTGTGTGAATACCATACATTTCCATGTATTTGTTTTAGAACTGCTAGTCATTTGCACAAATGTCTGGACAATTTGCATTGGCCACTTGTGAGCTTCAACAATGAGTAGGCACGCACCAGGCCATTTGGGACCACAGATGCTGATGATGTTCTCATGCCACTTCTCAAGGGCAGTTAAAAATTCCTTATAACAAGTATTGACACTGTACCTGGAACTGCTAATCACAATATACTACTGTGAGTTCACTGTTGAAATAAGTGCGCTAACCTTCTAGTTGAGGCAGTGCACATATCACACATAATACATATAGTGTCCCAGCATTGTTACTCCTATTGAAAAAGAAATAAGGTCTTCTTCAAAGGAATGCACTGAATTACTCATAGCATTAAGTATAGTTTTGCAAACAGTATCTGTATTACACAGTTACTTTTCTATGCCAATGACAAGTTATCAGGGTGTAAAAATATAAGAAGGAGGGTAGGCAGAGTTGATGGTGATTCTGAAAGATATTTTATTGTTTAGATTAAAGTAGGCATCTTAGGTTACAGGAATTGCAGATTAAAAGATGGTTCTAGCAGTAGCAGAGAGGGTTGAGCAATAGGCACACACCTCAAACACCAGCAACAGTAAGTATAGTATGGGAAGTGTTAGACTTGGCATCTTTGGCGTGGTTTCCCCTGACTTTTTGCCTCTACCTCCTGTATTTTTGATGCTGTGCTGGATTTCGTTTTTGCTGGCTTAGATGCTTTGGGCACTTTGCCACTGCTGATCAGTGTCAAAGTGCAAGTGCTCCCTGTGTAAATTGTTATCATGTTTGGTTCTCCCTGATTGGCATATTTGATTTACTTGTCAGTCCCTAGTAGAGTGCACTGAGTGTGCCGGGCTGGTAAATCAAATACTACTAGTGGGCCTGCAGCACTGATTGTGCCACCCACACGAGTAGTCCTGAAACGGTAAGTCAGACTTGCCACTGCAGTGTTTGTGTGCAGTTGTTAACTGCCATGTCGACTTGGCAAGTGCACCCACTTGCCAGGCCCTAACCTTCCCTTTTCTTACATATAGGACACCCCTATGGTAGGCCCAAGGTACCCCCCTGGGCAGGGTGCAGTGTATGTGAAAGGTAGGACATGTACTGATGTGTGTAACATGTCCTGATAGTGAAATACTGCCAATTTCGTTTTTCACTATTGAAAGGCTATCTTGCCCATAGGACAGAATGGGGAATGCTTTGTAACATTTTACAAGCATATCTTCCCATAGGGATAAGATGGAAAAATAAAGTTTAGCCTCTCCGAACTCAGAATTTAATAACACATTTTTTACTGAAGATGGTTTTTAAATTGTGTGTTTGAAAATTCCACTTCTAGAAAGTAAAACCACTAGAGGGGTTAGGCCCGTAGGAAAAGGGTCAGGTAGGGCCGTAATACTTATCAAATACAAAGGGGGTACCTGACACCTTCAATACTTCTGCTTCATCTCTTTATAGCATCAACCAAACAATTTCTTTTTGTTTGATTTGGTTCTTTATTAAACCATTCCATTTAAGAATTTTTCATAAGTTTTTAGCAAAATTCAAAGTATGAAAGGAAGAGACACATACATTCCAAATAACATCAACAGACAATACATTAAACAATTCACAAATTACATTCATGAACAAAAACATTGAAAAGCGACATTACTTATATGCAACAAAAATTTCAATCAGCGTTATTTTTTACACCATTCTATTTACCACACGTAAAAAATAACGCTGATTGAAATTTTTGTTGCATATAAGTAATGTCGCTTTCAATGTTTTTGTTCATGAATGGAATTTGTGAATTGTTTAATGTATTGTCTGTTGATGTTATTTGGAATTTATGTGTCTCTTCCTTTCATACTTTTGAATTTTGCTAAAAACATATGAAAAAATTCTTAAATGGAATGGTTTAATAAAGAACCAAATCATACAAAAAGAAATTGTTTGGTTGATGCTATAAAGAGATAAAGCAGAAGTATTGAAGGTGTCAGGTACCCCCTTGTATTTGATAAGTATTACGGCCCTACCTGACCCTTGTCCTACGGGCCTAACCCCTCTAGTGGTTTCAATTTAGTGCGGGTGCTTACTCGCGAGAGTTTGGACACCAGGGCTCTGGTGCCCTCCTCAGCAATATATTTATTGCTTAAATCAGTACAGGTTGGATTTTGCTCCTGTAGATAATGTCTGAAAAGGAGACACTATCATTCACGGAAGCTCACATTCAGAATTTGATATCCACTCCCTCTCCTTTCTCCTCATTGCTTTGAGCACCTCGGCCAAACAACAAAACGAGGCTGAAAAATTAACTCGCCTTCACAAAAAACATATTCGTACAGAGCTGCATGGGCATTTCTTGTTAGAACATTTAAAAGCTGGAACCATCCCCTGGGGTCTCCAGGTTAAGAACATACCCGTCATATTTACTGACGACCCTGAGTATAGAAAGGGCTTTAGTTTTATAAATACCAAATGTAGCCGTGATTTAATGGTCCACACGATAGAAACAGCTCAAAGATTGTGTAAAAAGAAAGCCGATGAACTTGAACAACTAGTTCAGGCAGTTAAGGACAATCACACAGTCGCAGAAGCAAAGACCCTATTAGACAAAATTGAAAAGGAGATACTTACATTTAAGGACAACACTATTAGCTTCAAAACAGCAAAGTTTGAGAGGGACACCAAATCTTTTAATATAGATCTAGTATACCCATTCTTAAAAGATGAATTTTACACTTCAACTGAATCTCGTCGAGCCCTTTCTAACTACCAAGGACGTTCTACGAATCGATTCCTTACTTTTTCTGAAACTTCATCATCAGATTCTTCAGGGGACTCGGATCCTAGAGAAGGTACATCTAAAAGACAGGCAGATTTTTTAGACAAAGGCGAACAGAAACCAAGAGGAAGGTTCAAACCTCAGCCATGGGAGGTGAGGACACAACGTCAGTTTTACAAGTCGTAAAACCAACATCTATTGTCAATCTATCCCAGAGACAATTGTCTCAAGATGAAGAAGCGGTGTTAGAATTGGGTCTCAAATTCGTCCCGAATAAACAAACGGATTTTACCAGACTAAAACTAGAAGCTATTAAATTTTGCCGAAGGATCCGGTTGAAGTCATTTTTTTCTGGCAAAGACTATAAAAGCAATAGGGAAGTATCTGGACTGTCGAATAAATCAAAGTTTGTTCCACCAACTCAAACTGTCGCAAAAGAAATTGTGGCCTATGAACAGGTTATCTTGTCCGCAATCAACCAATTGGAGAAAAAGAACACTTTCCTTAAACGAAACATATCTGTGAGACAACAAATGGCCATCAATGAGCTGAAGAATGATACGACTGTAGTTATCAAACAGGCCAATAAGGGCGGAGTCCTAGTGATCTGGCCCAGAGAGATGTATTTAAAAGAAGGCAGGAACCAAGTGTACAATCAAGAATGGTACCGCCAAGTCAGAGAAGACCCCACAAGACCAACACAAGAACTAATAGCCGAAATACTAAAGGTCGGCAGGGACAGTGGCTTTTTGGAGCCTAAAGTATTCGATTATCTTTTCAAAAATTTTCCAAGGATTCCGGTAATCTATTTTCTGCCGAAGATCCATAAGAGACTCAATGACCCTCCAGGGAGACCGATCGTGTCGGGAAGTGATTCCCTTTTGGAGCCCATTTCAAAATACGTTGATTTTTTCCTGAAGCCTTTTTTGACGGAGGTGCCATCATATCTAAGAGACACGACTGATTTTATCATCAAAGTGGAAGGCCAAGAGTTTGATGACCAAACCCAATGGATGGTTTCATTTGATGTAACCTCGTTATACACGCAGATACCCCAAGATGAGGTGTTACAAGTAATTGAAGCATACTTGGAAGATAGACCACGTCCTCACAGGGTGCCAACCACATTTATTGTACAACTAGCGGAGATTGCACTCAGAAAAAACTATTTCAAGTTTGAAGATTCGTTCTTTATTCAGGTGAAAGGGACCGCCATGGGTTGTCCCTTTGACCCAGAAATGGCGGTTCTCTTCATGGCCAAGTATGAAGATAAATTCATTTTTAATAACAATCAGTTCAAAGAAAAAATTCTACAGTGGCTGCGCTATATAGACGACATCTGGTGTCTATGGCGAGGCTCCCATGAGGAATTGGAATGTTTCCATGGTTGGTTGAATACTCGCCATGAAGATATAAAATTCAGCTTGAACTCAAGTAAGACCTGTATGACATTTCTGGATGTGGAGGTCTCCCCACATGAGAATAGGTTGACTACCTCACTGCACCGGAAACCCACTGACAAAAATACCATCCTACATCACAAGAGTGCTCACCCCAGAAGTCTGAAAGAAAACCTTCCGTATGGTCAGCTTTTGCGGATTCTACGAAATTGTTCAAGAAAAACTGACTATGAGCAGCATGCAGCCATCTTTCGTGAACAAATGATTATGAGGGGATATCCAAAGAAGATGTTAAAACATGCAATAAAAAGAGTATGGTTGTAGGAAGGTGGAATCTGACTACATGGTTGCCCCCACTTTTTTCCTGGTGTTTTATTGGTTTTTGACGTAGTTTGGCTGGGAACCTGCTATTCAGGTCCCCAGCCTATCTGCTTTCTCTTTAAACGACTTGGAGTGCACTCTAGGTGCACTAGTGATTGGATACTGTGGTACCTTATGAGTCCCTAGTATATGGTACCTTAGGTACCAAGGGCATAGGTACTTCACAGGCCTACCAGGGGCTGCAGCATGTATTATGCCACCCCTGGGAAGCAGACTAAATCTGACACCACAGGCCTGCTACTGCAGCCTGAGTGAGGAAGTGCTAGCACCCCTCACTGAGATATAGGTTCCCTATATCTCTCCTACACACACATATAACCCTATCAGTCACCCCTAAGGCAGGCCCTATCAATCCTGAGGGCAGGGTGCTTGGCTTCTATGTGAGGGGTGCCTCTGTCTGAGCAGGGCCCCTCTGCAGCTCTCAGAGTCCATTCTATGGTGCTGTTTGTGGATGCGGTTAAACCATATACTTTTAAGTGCATTATATCCTCGCGGTAATATGCTAACTTTGGAATGGCTGCATCGAAACATGTCGTGTTTGGTGTCAAACACCTTGGAATACTACCCCCCCGCCAGTCCTGGCGGCGGGGGTAGCATTCCACCCTTCTAGAGGGATAGACATGTACCTACTGTGGAAACGCGGTAGAATCCTGCAGAGCCCTGGCATCACAAAATGGATGCCACCAGTCACAGACACTGGGCTGCCCTCCTGCTGATGACCAACACTCGCAGTGGAGGAAGCCCAACAATAGATATCCTGTCCCAAGGGTGTGTGACCACCTTCCAGACAGGGTTTAGTGTATTGGGGCTGGGTGGGTGCACTCCTAGAGTGCTTTGAAGTCCTGCACTGGGGGAGCAGAAGGCTCCTCTGTGCATATGCCAGTTCAAACCGGCTCAGGGGCTACCTGTCCCTGCTCTGGCATGAAACTGGACAAAGGGAAGTGGGTGTAGCCACCCACTCCCCTGACCCTCCCATAGGTAGGGTCATAGAGCTAGTCCCTCCCCTTCTTTTTAGTATAAGAGGGGGAACCTGTGCATTGCACCCTAGATTTCCCTGGACGATGCTCTACAAGAAGAATCCCGGACCTTCGACGTTCCACTACCTTTGGAAGACTGAAGAATCTCCCTTGGAGTCAAGGAGTGACTCCCCTGCTTGGCAGGCACCAAAAACTACAAACGACGGTCACAAACTTCAGCGCTCCCGCCGGAGTCCGAAGTCCCTGCAGCCCAAGAAGTGGATTTCCTGACTTCTCAAAAGCCATCGTGAGTCACCAGCGAAGCTGAGGCCAGTGGACCCCAAGAGTAACGAGGAACCATGACCCCTGGGTACCGTGCACTATTGTCGAGTGCAACCCCTTCACAACGTTTCACGAACTTGTGCTTTGGACCACGTATGGTCCCAGCCTCCAGCAGAAATCCCTCCAAAGATCAGAGGCCTACCATGTCCCGAGTGACCGTGGGCCCCTGTGAGTGAATCCTCCCGAGGCGTCTTTGCGATCCCATGCCAGCCGGCTTGTGGATCCCCAGAAGACTTTCTAAAAAAAACAAAGGGCTCCCCTGGTTGCTCCAGGCCTGCCCTAACTTACCCTTGCTGGGTGAGTCCCACAGACCTTGCTGGTCTGCGCCATTGTCTCTTCACCCTTTCCCCGAGACTTGCTGTTACCAAGGCTTGTTGGCTCCGATCTAGTTGCCGACACTGCAGTAAGCTGCAGACATCATGGGACACGCCGAATCCAGCTCCTGGTTGTCGTCGACACCTCCTGGACCTCGTGGTTGAAGAGTCAAGGCAACTGCGAACGACCTGAATCTTGCGACGACGGTGGGCATCCATCTTCCTTGCCCCGAGTCACTGCCAAGTGACTTTGAACACTGTCCCCTCTGCTTTCAGGTCTTCCATCTTCCGAATCCAGGCTTGGATTCCTCCAGACACTTCTCCTGTCGCCGCAAGCAGCAAGTCTTCACTGGCTCCCATTGAAAACGACGCCGCGACCCGACACCAAAGAACACCTATGCACCCGGCTCCCCTGGGTGAGGTAACTTCGGCACTACAGTGCTCCTGTGGGTGTGGGCCCTAGAACTACTTACCATGTAAGTGACTTGCCCGTAGCTTCCCTCGAAGTGTCCTAAAACTCTAACTTTCCAAGTGCGACTATCGCACTGACTCGTACATGGTTCACGTCTGTGTTAGACACACCGCGTCCAACTCCCTTGCAATTCCATCTGTAACCGCGTCCTTCGACTCGTACAAGGACCGATCGGTGTGTTCGCCTCGAACACGCAAGGGACCTTTAACATTGATATCTCAATCGCGTCTGAGTGCATAGACTCGTACAGGATTCGCATCGGTGCCAGGTCACCGCATCCGTCCCCTGTGGGTCTCCTACAACTACCTGGGGTGGTTCTTGGGGGTCCCTCGATTCTAGATGCCCTAGACCTAGGTCTAGCAAACTAAGATTGTAATATTCAATTGTGCTAAACTTATTCTGATAATATTTGACTTGTACATATGTTCCTGTCCTCTAATCTCATAAAGAGATTAGTAGAGAGTGTTTATTAATAAATACATATATATTTGATATATATACCTGTGTGGTGTCTTTTCATTTGGTGATTCAAGAGATTGTGTGGTAAAACAAGCTGCTTTACATTCCTTCAAGACTTAGCCTGAAGGCTGCTCTCCACAGCTACCACTAGGATAGCTTTCTATAAAGGTTGTCTTAAACCTATCTACCATAAGAGTCGAATTGTTCTGGTGCAATGTGTCCACTTTAATTAGTGAACAGCATATACCAGGCCAACTTCTCACATTGGTGGGCAGCGGGTGGGATTCCAGCTTGCTATTGTTTTACCAGAAAATCTCTATTTGAATTACTAACTGAAAACCACTATAGGTACTTAAGGTACATATAAAGTCAAGCTTAGTATCAATAAGTTCTACTGAACTTAGAGCTGTGTGCCAAGGGATAGCACACCCTTTCCACAGCTCAAGCTAGTATCAGTAGGCCTGCACAACACTGCACAACACTAGAATGTCCTTAAAGGGTGGAACCAGTGGATCCACTCAGCCTCAGTATAAGGACATGGCTTTCTCTGACTTGAGAGCCATGTGTGTTGAAAGACACCTGAGGCTAGGACAGAGTCCCTCAACCCTACACCTGATAGATCTGCTGACAGCAGATGATCTTAGATTGGCTCTAGGAGCTAATGGGTCTGAATCAGTGGGTGGGTCAATTACAGTATCTGGGTCAGACGATGAAAATCCGAATGACCAGGACTCTGTGATTGAAGGGCCAGGCCTCAAGGGGCCTGAAAAGGACAGAGGAATTCTCCCTAAGAGAACTGACAGAGTGGATGAGAGGCATAGGTCCCCTTCTAGGGAATCTGAGCACTCTTATCACTCTGGCAGAGAATTTGTCCACCAGAGGAACTCAAACTTTCCTATAAGAGAGACCTCCTCTGAAAAAATGTGCAAACTGCTGCAGTATGAGGGAGCAAGAGTTGCCCTCAGAACCAAGCAGTTGGCACTGGATAGAGAAGCCCTGGAAATCCAGAGAGCTTCTAGACGAGAGGGGTTAGAACCCCTTGGTGGCAGCAACAGTGTCCCTAGAGGCAGAGAATCTATTCCAGACCATAGGAACCTGAGCAAGGTTGTCCCTCCCTACCAGAGTGGGGATGATATCCACAAGTGGATAACTGCTATGGAAAGGGCCTGTAGAGTCCAACAGGTCCCCCAAAGGCAGTGGGCAGCAATCTTGTGGCTCTCCTTTTCAGATAAAGGTAGAGACAAGCTCCTCACTGTTAGAGAAGAGGATGCTGATAACTATGAAGTCCTGAACAGTGCACTGATAGATTGGTTTGGCTTAACCACTGAGCAGTACAGGTTGAAGTTCAGAGACACCCAGAAGGCACAGACTCAGGACTGGACTGACTTTGTAGATTGTGCAACCAAGGCTCTGGAGGGTTGGCTGATTGGCAGTAGGGTTACTGATCTCAAAGGATTGTACAATTTGATCATGAGGGAGCAGATCCTTAATAATTGTCAAAACCAGCTTTTACACCAGCACCTGGTGGACTCTGATCTGACCTCTCCCCAAGAATTGGGAAAGAAGGCAGACAAATGGGTCAGAACCAGGGTAAGGCCTAAGAATCAGGGTGGTGACCAGAAGAAAGATTCTACCAAGTCCCAAGAGAAAGGTGGGGATAAATCTAAGGATAAGTCCACTACAGGGCCCCAAAAGTCCTCTTCTGGGGGTGGGTCCCAAACTCCTTCCTCTCCTGAAAAGAAACCATATTGCCATGTCTGTAAAAAGCCTGGGCACTGGAAAACTGATCCCAGTTGCCCCAGGGTTGGCAATAGAGAAACTGTTCCTCCAGCTATTACTACCACCCCTCCTGGTACTACCAGTAGTAATCCTCCAGTGGGGAGTAGTGCACCCAAAAAGTTAGGTGCTTTTGCAAGGGGAACAGAGGTGGGCCCTAGTTTAGACAGGTCCCCCTCAACAGACTCCTCAGACTCTGATGGTGGTATAGGATTTGCCACCTTTACCATGTGTCCCATTGCATTGGGCAGGTACAGACTGGAGCCAATGATTAATGGTCAGAAGGCTGTGGCATTCAGGGACACAGGGGCTAGTGTCACCATGGTGGCAGGGAAACTAGTCCCCCTCACCAGCTTTTACCTGAGTTTAAATACCAGGTGACCAACATTGATGGTGTCAGGACAGATCACCCCATGGCCATAGTCAATCTCAGCTGGGAGGGGTCACAGGCCCAAAAGAGTGGCAGTGTCCCCCAACTTGCCTGTAGATTGCCTGATGGGCAATGATCTGGATATTTCAGCCTGGGCTGAAGTTGAACACCACACCCATCTGAAGATGCTAGGCGTCCCTGAAAAAGCTAGTGGGGCTGTGATGGCCACAGCCCCAGCCCAGGAAATGCTGGAGAGATGGAGCCTGGAAGAATGGCCCACTCTCCCCCAAAAGAGAGCACAGGGGTTGAAGAAAAGTCTCCTTCCCCCAGACAGCAGGTAAGGGTCAGCCTCCTCAGGGAACTGATCCTACCCCTAGTGAAGTAACTGCCCCAGAGGTAGTCAGGCCTGGCCTGGCCCCACCCCTGATGGCAGAGGACCCTTCCAAGGTGGTACCCAGTCTGGAGCAGGTAACCTGCCCCTCTCTACCCTGCCTCAGTCAGCCCAGGGCTGCAGAGGTCAGGAGGTCAGTGGACCCCACAGGGCCCCCTGTCCAGAGGAACCCCCCATCAGCAGATTAGGGGCACCCAGTCTAGTAGCCCTAGCCAGGTGAAAATTCCTCCACACACTGAGGGATCCCCATACCTTTGTGTAGGGACCTTCCCCAGAAGGACTCTGTTAGGCAAGGACAAACCTGGAACCAAAAGGTTCCAAACCTGCCATGTCCCTCCAGTGTTCCACCCAAAGGGACCCAACCCCCAGCTGTAGGCAGCCAAAGGTTGACCCTTAGAGCAAAGTGCAGCTCAGTCATGGAAAGACAGGCATACATGGTGACCAGTGATCTGAGGAAACTGAGACCAACTTCCCTAGGGTCTCACATCCCTGCTCAGACACCTCATCAGCCTTGTCCTTTACCAAAACACCCCACAGGTATTAATTCCCCATGGTGGAGACCCTCTCATACCCTTACGGTGAGGGATAACTTAGTGGACCATAAGACAGGGGGTAACCATGCTAGTGCAGGTACTTCCTTATATGGCCACTCAGTAAATACAGGCTCACCTGGACAAGGTTAGCCTCATCTCCTTTCGTTTGGGGGGGGGTTATGTAGGAAGGTGGAATCTGACTACATGGTTGCCCCCACTTTTTTCCTGGTGTTTTATTGGTTTTTGACGTAGTTTGGCTGGGAACCTGCTATTCAGGTCCCCAGCCTATCTGCTTTCTCTTTAAACGACTTGGAGTGCACTCTAGGTGCACTAGTGATTGGATACTGTGGTACCTTATGAGTCCCTAGTATATGGTACCTTAGGTACCAAGGGCATAGGTACTTCACAGGCCTACCAGGGGCTGCAGCATGTATTATGCCACCCCTGGGAAGCAGACTAAATCTGACACCACATGCCTGCTACTGCAGCCTGAGTGAGGAAGTGCTAGCACCCCTCACTGAGATATAGGTTCCCTATATCTCTCCTACACACACATATAACCCTATCAGTCACCCCTAAGGCAGGCCCTATCAATCCTGAGGGCAGGGTGCTTGACTTCTATGTGAGGGGGTGCCTCTGCCTGAGCAGGGCCCCTCTGCAGCTCTCAGAGTCCATTCTCTGGTGCTGTTTGTGGATGCGGTTAAACCATATACTTTTAAGTGCATTATATCCTCGCGGTAAAATGCTAACTTTGGAATGGCTGCATCGAAACATGTCGTGTTTGGTGTCAAACACCTTGGAATACTACCACCCCGCCAGTCCTGGCGGTGGGGGTAGCATTCCACCCTTCTAGAGGGATAGACATGTACCTACTGTGGAAACGCGGTAGAATCCTGCAGAGCCCTGGCATCACAAAATGGATGCCACCAGTCACAGACACTGGGCTGCCCTCCTGCTGATGACCAACACTCGCAGTGGAGGAAGCCCAACAATAGATATCCTGTCCCAAGGGGGTGTGACCACCTTCCAGACAGGGTTTAGTGTATTGGGGCTGGGTGGGTGCACTCCTAGAGTGCTTTGAAGTCCTGCACTGGGGGAGCAGAAGGCTTCTCTGTGCATATGCCAGTTCAAACCGGCTCAGGGGCTACCTGTCCCTGCTCTGGTGTGAAACTGGACAAAGGGAAGTGGGTGTAGCCACCCACTCTCCTGACCCTCCCATAGGTAGGGTCATAGAGCTAGTCCCTCCCCTTCTTTTTAGTATAAGAGGGGGAACCTGTGCATTGCACCCTAGATTTCCCTGGACGACGCTCTACAAGAAGAATCCCGGACCTTCGGCATTCCACTACCTTTGGAAGACTGAAGAATCTCCCTTGGAGTCAAGGAGTGACTCCCCTGCTTGGCAGGCACCAAAAACTACAAATGACGGCTGCAAACTACGCCGCTCCTGCCGGAGTCCGAAGTCCCTGCAGCCCAAGAAGTGAATTTCCTGACTTCCCAAAGGCCATCGTGAGTCCCCAGTGAAGCTGAGGCCAGTGGACCCCAAGAGTAATGAGGAACCACGACCCCTGGGTACCGTGCACTATTGTCAAGTGCAACCCCTTCACAACATTCCACGAACTTGTGCTTTGGACCATGTGTGTTCCCAGCCTCCAGCAGGAATCCCTCCTAAGATCAGAGGCCTACCACGTCCCGAGTGACCGTGGGCCCCTGTGAGTGAATCCTCCCGAGGCGTCTTCGCGATCCCTTGCTAGCTGGCTTGTGGGTCCCCAGAAGACTTTCTAAAAAAACCAAAGGACTCCCCTGGTTGCTCCAGGCCTGTCCTGTCTTACCCTCACTGGGTGAGTCCCACAGACCTTGCTGGTTTGCGCCATTGTCTCTTCACCCTTTCCCCGAGACTTGCTGTTACCAAGGCTTGTTAGCTTCGATCGAGTTGCCAACACCGCAGTAAGCTGCAGACATCGTGGTACACGTTGAATCCAGCTCCTGGTCATCGTCGACGCCTCCTGGACCTCGTGGCTGAAGAGTCAAGGCAACTGCGAACGACCTGAATCTTGCGATGACGGTGGGCATCCATCTTCCTTGCCCCGAGTCACTGCCAAGTGACTTTGAACACTGTCCCCTCTGCTTTCAGGTCTTCCATCTTCCAAATCCAGGCTTGGATTCCTCCGGACACTTCTCCTGTCGCCGCAAGCAGCAAGTCTTCACTGGCTCCCATTGAAAACGACGCCGCGACCCGACACCAAAGAACACCTATGCACCCGGCTCCCCTGGGTGAGGTAACTTCGGCACTACGGTGCTCCTGTGGGTGTGGGCCCTAGAACTACTTACCCTGTAAGTGACTTGCTTGTAGCTTCCCTCGAAGTGTCCTAAAACTCTAACTTTCCAAGTGCGACTATCGCACTGACTCGTTGTTAGAAATGGGATCTCTAGTTGGCAAGGGCTTGCACCTTTGTTCAAGTAGGGACCCTTCTTCCTAGTCAGGGTAAGGGTTGTTACACTCGTGAAGTAACCCCTGCTCACCCTCGTGGTAGCTTGGCACGAGCAGTCAGGCTTAATTCAGAGGCAGTGTGTAAAGCATTTGCACATAACCAACAGTAATACAGTGTAAGCACTACAAACGGACACCACACCAGTTTAGAAAAATAACCAATATTTTATATACTCAAGACAAGACCAATTACGACAAAAATCCACAATACGATACTTTAAAAATGAATGCTTGATAAGGTAACTTCTTCTTTGCAGGAATAGCACAACAGCAAAGTTCGTACGAGTCGGTAGCTCCGTCCGAGCCTACCGTGATGCTGAAAACCACAGAGTCTAACAGTTCCAGCCGACCGCGTCGATACGGGCCAGCAGAGTCATGAACAGACTCGGTTACAGTACCTTTCTCGTTGTGGCTGGTACGGAGTGTACGAGCCGGTCGGCGTTCGTCGCGGTTGCGGTGCAAGACGGAGCGATGCAAGGTGCGGTGTCCCTCGATGCGGTGCAGGCAGCGGCTCGATGAGCGTCGTGCAGACGGAGTCGGTGAGTCCAAGGCGTGCGGTGCAGGGTGAGACGATGCTCGATGCGGTGCTGACAGGTTGCGATGCAGGCGACCAATCCGGAGTGCGGGAGCTGGCGTCGGACAGCGGTGCGAGTCGGAGCGGTGCGTCGCAGACGTGCGAGCGGTGCCCCAAATGCGGTGCGGTCTCGACTCTTGAGCCAGTTGCAGCGACCTCATCGGTCGGGTCCGGTTGGTTCAGTGAAGCGATGCGATGCGAACTGCGGTGCCCACAGGTCACGGTGCAAGCAGCGGCTCGATGTTGGCGGCGTTGGACGTTGCCCACGGTGAGACCAGGGTTGCGATGCGAAGCGGGGCGATGCGGTCTGCGGTGCAAACAGGTCACCGGCCAGGGATGGATTCGGTTGACGGAGTCGGTTGCGGTTCCCTTCCTCTGTGGCAACTGAAACAGCGTTCCAGAAGTGGTACCCAGAGGCTTGTGAAGTCTTTGCAGTCCCTGAGACTTCTTAACAGGAGGCCAGCTCGGTTTCTGGCCCTTGGAGATACTCAGCACAAGTTTGGAGAAAGTTCAGTCCAGTCCTTTCACTGCCCAAGACAGAAGCAGCAACTGCAGGCCAACCCAACAAAGCAACAACACAGCAAAGGGGCAGTACTCCTCCTGGCAGCTCTTCCAGCTCTTCGTCTTGGCAGGTTCCTTGATTCCAGCGAGATCTAAATTCATGGGGTCAGGGCCCCAATATTTATATCCCAAATTCCTTTGTTCTCTGAAGGCAGAGAGGCCTTTGCCTAGTCCAAACCAGTTCTAGAGCACTTTGTTGACAAGTCTCCGTCCCTTCTTTCAGTGAGTAGGCCAGGGACATCAGACGCACCACAGGAGGTGGAGCCAGCATTGTGGAGGGAAGGCACTGTCCTATTCAGGGCCCAGGTGCGACCCTCCCACCCATCTACAGGTCGATCTGGCTATTCAGCCCTGCGCTGACTCACCCTGTCTCCTGGCATCCCCCAGCCCCTGTCACTCACATTCCAGACACGGAATACACAACCTCGCAGAGGCAGGCTTGGATGGTTAGACAAGAAAATACCCACTTTCTAAAAGTGGTATTTTCAAACACAGAATGTTAAAACCAACTTCACTAAAAGCTGCATTTTATCATTCTGAGTCCAGGCATACTAAACTCGAATTTCTACCATGTTCCCGGGGTCAGTTAGGATTATATAGCTGTAATAATCAAAACCGCCCGTTCTGGCCTAGGGGAACAGGTAGCCTTGCAATAGTGAAAAACGAACTAGGCTGTAATTCACTATCAGGACATGCCGCACACACCCGGGCATGTCCTACCTTTCGCGTACAACGCACCCTGCCCACAGGGGTACCTTGGGCCTACCTTAGGGGTGACTAACATGCAGCAAAAGGGAAGGTTTAGGGACTTGCAAGTGTGTGCACTTGCCAAGTCGACATGGCAGCCCCAGGCTGCGCACGGGCTCTGCGTTGGCAGGCCCGAGTTACACTTTACGGGCTGTTTGCGTGGGTGGCACAATCCAGTGCTGCAGCCCACCAACAGCATTTGGTCTATAGGCCCTGGCACTCGCAGTGCACTTTACAAGGGACTGACACATAAACCAAATAGGCCAATCATGGAAACACCAATCCATAACGCATTTTATACAGGAGCACTTGCACTTTCCCACTGGATCGCAGTGAGGAAAGTGCGCAGAATCATTACACCAGCAAAAACAGAGTCCAAACCGGGAGGTCAGAAAGCAAAAAGTCAGGGGAAACACGCCAAAAGATGCCAAGTCTAACACATGTCCCCTCCAGCTGAAAGTAGGGAGAACTACCCAACCCCATTGGAGTTCTCTTCACTAAGGCGGAAGAACCTGGACAGACCATCTGCGTTGGCGTGTTCTGTACCAGGACGGTGTTCCACCGTAAAGTCCATTCCCTGTAGGGAGATGGACCACCTCAGCAGTTTTGGATTCTCGCCCCTCATTTGCATCAACCATCTGAGGGGCCTGTGGTCTGTCTGAACCCGGAAGTGAGTCCCAAACAGATATGGTCTCAACTTCTTCAGTGCCCAGACCACAGCAAAAGCTTCCCTTTCTATGGCACTCCACCTCTGTTCCCTGGGAAGTAGTCTCCTGCTAAGGAAGACTACAGGCTGATCCAGGCCCTCTTCGTTCAGTTGTGAGAGCACCGCTCCCACACCATGCTCTGAAGCGTCAGTCTGCACGACGAATTCCTTGGAGAAGTCAGGTGCCTTGAGCACGGGCGCCGTGCACATGGCTGCCTTCAGGGCATCAAAAGCTTTCTGGCAGGACTCAGTCCAGATCACTTTCCTGGGCTGCCTCTTAGAGGTCAGCTCTGTTAAGGGGGCAACGATGGTGCCATAGCCCTTAACAAATCTCCTATAGTAACCGGTGAGACCTAAGAAGGCTCTCACCTCTGTCTGGGTCTTGGGGGGCTCCCAAGCCAGAATGGTGTCAATCTTGGGTTGTAGGGGCGCCACCTGGCCGCTTCCTACCTGGTGTCCCAAGTACACCACAGAACCCTGCCCGATCTGGCACTTACTGGCCTTGATCGTGAGGCCTGCACCTTGCAGAGCCCTCAACACTTTCTCAAGGTGCTGTAAATGTTCTTCCCAGCTGGAACTGAACACAGCAATGTCATCCAGGTAGGCGGCACTGAAATCCTCCAGCCCAGCCAACACCTGATTGACCAACCTCTGAAAGGTGGCAGGGGCATTCTTCAACCCAAAGGGCATCACCCGGAATTGGTAATGACCTTCTGGGGTTGAGAATGCTGATCTCTCCTTGGCCCCATCGGTTAAGGCAATCTGCCAGTACCCAGACGTCAAATCAAACGTGCTGAGGAACCGGGCAGCTCCCAACCGATCAATGAGCTCATCAGCTCTGGGGATGGGGTGCGCGTCAGTCCTGGTGACGGCATTGAGCCCACGGTAGTCCACACAAAACCGGAGTTCTGGAGTGGCACCGGGCGCCGCAGCCTTTGGGACCAAGACCACTGGGCTGGCCCAAGGACTGTGGGAGGGCTCAATCACCCCTAACGCCAACATCTTAGAGACCTCCTCCTTGATGCTGGCTCTGACCCGGTCAGTCAACCTGTAAATCTTGTGCTTCACAGGATGGCTGTCACCGGTGTCCACGTCATGGGTACACCAGTGAGTAACACCGGGGGTCAGAGAGAACAGTGGGGCGAACCATCCCAACAATTGGCGACAGTCCTCCTGCTGCTCCTGAGTCAGAGTAGGGGAGAGGATCACACCCTCTACTGACCCATCATGCTCCTTGGTAGACAGGAGGTCAGGGAGAGGCTCGCTCTCCTCTTCCACCCCATCATCTGTCGCCAAGAGCATACTCACTTCGGACCTCTCGAAGTGGGGCTTGAGGCGGTTCACGTGAAGGACCCTCAACGGGTTCCTTGGAGCCTGCAAATCCACCAGGTAGGTGACGTCACTTTTGCGCTCCTTTACCTCATATGGCCCAGTCCACTTGTCCTGCAAGGCACAAGGTGCCACTGGGGCCATTACCCACACTTTCTGCCCAGGTTGAAATTCGACCAGAGTGGCATTCTGGTCATACCATCTCTTCATTTCTTCCTGGCTTGCTTCTAGGTTCGCCTGAGCGAGTTTCCTGAAGCGGGCAGTTTGGTTTCTAAAGGCCAGCATGTAGCTAAATACATCCTGGGGAGTTTTCCTGGGAGCTGCCTCCCAGCCTTCCTTTACCAAACTCAGAGGTCCTCTGACAGGGTGGCCATACAGGAGCTCAAAGGGGCTGTACCCAAGAGACTTCTGAGGCACCTCCCTGTATGCAAAGAGTAGGCATGGCAAGAGGACGTCCCACTTACGCCTCATGGGTTCTGTTAGACCCTTGATCATGCCTTTCAAGGTCTGGTTGAATCTCTCCACCAGACCGTTTCCTTGTGGGTGGTAAGGAGTGGTGAATTTGTAGGTTACCCCACACTCCTTCCACAGGGATGTCATATACTTCGATATGAAATTGGTCCCCCTATCAGAAACCACCTCTCTGGGGAATCCCACACGGGAAAAGATCCCCATTAACGCCCGGCCCACCACTGGCGCCGTCGTTGTCCTGAGAGGGATTGCCTCCGGGTACCGGGTGGCATGGTCCACCAAGACCAGGATGTACCTGTTGCCCATGGCTGTCTTGGGATCCAGTGGCCCCACAATATCCATCCCTACCCTTTCAAAGGGTGTTCCAACAACCGGAAAAGGTTGGAGAGGAGCTTTGACCTTCCTCCCACTCTTACCACTTGCCTGGCAAGTTTGGCAAGACCTGCAGTGTGCATCTGACTGCCTTCGCATTTGGGGCCAAAAGAAGTGGGTGACAAGCCTGTCAAAGGTCTTGTCCTGCCCCAAATGTCCTGCCAAAGGCACGTCATGAGCCAGACCCAGTAGGAAGGTCCTGAAGCGCTGAGGTACCACCAGCACACGGGCTGACCCAGGCTCAGCAACCTTAGGCTCACTGTATAGGAGACCACTCTCCCAGTAGATCAGATGTGACCCGGACTGATTACCAGCTGCCTGGTCTGCAGCCTGCCGCCGCAGACCCTTCAGAGTAGGGCACTCGTTCTGCTCCCTGCAGAACTCCTCCCTGGTGGGACCCCCTTCTTGCTGCCAATGGGTCAGCTCAGAGATGTCTCCCAGTTCGGCTACCTGCTCCCCTGTAGGCACCGGGGTGTCCCCCTCGAGGTCCGCCTCCTCCCGGTCCGTGGGAACTTCGGGGGCCGGTTTCCCGTGCCCCCTGCCCTTTCTCTTGGCAGGGACTTGGGCCACTGTTTCAGGCTCCAAGTCCTCTTGATCACCCTTTCTGGCTGCCATTGACCGAGTAGACACGCATGCCCACTCTGGCAACCCAAGCATCTCCAAGTGAGACCTGAGCTCAACCTCCTTCCATGAGGACTGCTCCAGGTCGTTTCCTAGCAGACAATCGACAGGCATGGTAGGGCTCACAACCACCCTCAAGGGACCTGAGACCCCCCATTCAAAGGGAACCTGCGCCACCATACACTGGCGCTCAGAGTTGTCGACAGCAACTACTTGGTGGAATGCTCCTGGGACTACTTGCTTCTCAGACACCAGGTGACACCGGACTGAGGTCACACTGGCTCCAGTATCTCTGAGAGCCTCTACCCTGTTCCCATTGATGGTCACCCAGGTGCTATATTTCTTTGTGTTAGGGGGCACCTGGTTTCCTGGGACCATCTCACTGTCCCCGAGTGAGACAAGGGTCATTTCTGCGGGATCCCCACCCTCCTGTGGGCACCCCTCCTCCCCAAGCGCTACACTAGCCAACACTTTGGACTGTCCACCGGTGGGTGGCTGTGTCCCCTTCGGGCACTTGGGGTCCCCCTTAAAGTGACCTACCTGGTCACATGCATAACACTTGCGGGGGCCGGTCTCAACAGGCTTCCCTGTAGAGACCCCTTTCTTCTTATCACCGGGGGCTGGGAACCTTTACCCTGGGTACTAGTTTGGGGCCCTTTAGAGAACTCCTGTGCTTTACCCTTGTCCCCCCCACCTTTCTGCTGGGGACCCTGCCCACCTTTGGCTGAGTCTCCCCCAAACGCTTTCTTGTGGACCCTGGTACTCACCCAGCGGTCCGCTTCCATAGCAAGCTTCCTGGGGTCAGTTAGCTTACTATCAACTAGGTGCTGGCGCAGATCTGCAAAACATAGACTAGACAAGTGCTCCCATGCAATCAAGTTGTAGAGCCCCTGAAAATCTGTTACACTAATGCCCTTCACCCAACCATCCAGAGACCTGCAGAACACATCCACACATTCCAACCAAGTGTTGACATCAGACTTCTTACTGGACCTGAACTGATCCCTGTACTTTTCAGGAGTAAGACCATACTTCGTGAGAAGGGCATCCTTCATGTCAGCATAGGTGAGGTGATACCCCTTACCCAAAGCTATCAGAGCATCCCTTGCTTCTTCCGGGAAAAGTGGCCACAATCCTGCTCCCCAATTCTCCTCAGGGACCCCATTCATGTGTATGGCTGCCTCATAACCCTGGAACCACCTTTGTATGTCATCCCCCTTCTTGAACTCCTTGCCTACGTTCTTGGGAATGTGCACAATCCTGTCTGCCTTTCTGGACGAATTGCTGCCACCATCTGAGCCTGACTTACTCCTAAGTTCTAGCTCCTTCAGTTCTCTCTCATGCTCTAAGAGCATCTTCCTCTCCTCTATGGCCAATCTCTTCTCCTCCCGCTCACTCTCCAGCCTGAGCTTCTGCAGCTCGAACTGCCTTGCCTCCCGCCTGTCCTCCAGCTCCTCTGGGGACAGACTGCTGCTGCCCGACCTGGCGGGTTCCCCCTACCCAAAAGCACATCCACCCTGGAAATAGGCTCCTCCGCCTCCTCACTGAGATCACCAGGCTGCCCATTGGCATGTCTGGCTGCTACCCAGGCCCTCAGCGCCTTCTGTAGCTCCTCCTTCCTTGTGAGGCCTTTAATTTGGACTTTCAGGTTTTTACAAATCGCTCGTAACTCCTTTACGGCGTAGGATTCCAACCTGTCCTCCTCAAAGATAACTTCCAGAGATGCAACGGATGATGCAATTGATTCAGGCATGACAAAAGTCGTGAGTTGAAAACTGGCAAGATCAAAAATAGGCCAAAAGAAAAAGAACCAGTATGTGGTACGTAATGGTCTGCGATATGGTAGTAGTGCACACCAATCACTGTAAGTCAAGTGCAAACACAAGTCCTATCCTCACCGCTGACAACCAATGTTAGAAATGGGATCTCTAGTTGGCAAGGGCTTGCACCTTTGTCCAAGTAGGGACCCTTCTTCCTAGTCAGGGTAAGGGTTGTTACACTCGTGAAGTAACCCCTGCTCACCCTCATGGTAGCTTGGCACGAGCAGTCAGGCTTAATTCAGAGGCAGTGTGTAAAGCATTTCCACATAACCAACAGTAATACAGTGTAAGCACTACAAACGGACACCACACCAGTTTAGAAAAATAACCAATATTTTATATACTCAAGACAAGACCAATTACGACAAAAATCCACAATACGATACTTTAAAAATGAATGCTTGATAAGGTAACTTCTTCTTTGCAGGAATAGCACAACAGCAAAGTTCGTACGAGTCGGTAGCTCCGTCCGAGCCTACCGTGATGCTGAAAACCACAGAGTCTAACAGTTCCAGCCGACCGCGTCGATACGGGCCAGCAGAGTCATGAACAGACTCGGTTACAGTACCTTTCTCGTTGTGGCTGGTACGGAGTGTACGAGCCGGTCGGCGTTCGTCGCGGTTGCGGTGCAAGACGGAGCGATGCAAGGTGCGGTGTCCCTCGATGCGGTGCAGGCAGCGGCTCGATGAGCGTCGTGCAGACGGAGTCGGTGAGTCCAAGGCGTGCGGTGCAGGGTGAGACGATGCTCGATGCGGTGCTGACAGGTTGCGATGCAGGCGACCAAGCCGGAGTGCGGGAGCTGGCGTCGGACAGCGGTGCGAGTCAGAGCGGTGCGTCGCAGACGTGTGAGCGGTGCCCCAAATGCGGTGCGGTCTCGACTCTTGAGCCAGTTGCAGCGACCTCGTCGGTCGGGTCCGGTTGGTTCAGTGAAGCGATGCGATGCGAACTGCGGTGCCCACAGGTCACGGTGCAAGCAGCGGCTCGATGTTGGCGGCGTTGGACGTTGCCCACGGTGAGACCAGGGTTGCGATGCGAAGCGGGGCGATGCGGTCTGCGGTGCAAACAGGTCAACGGCCAGGGATGGTTTCGGTTGACGGAGTCGGTTGCGGTTCCCTTCCTCTGTGGCAACTGAAACAGCGTTCCAGAAGCGGTACCCAGAGGCTTGTGAAGTCTTTGCAGTCCCTGAGACTTCTTAACAGGAGGCCAGCTCGGTTTCTGGCCCTTGGAGATACTCAGCACAAGTTTGGAGAAAGTTCAGTCCAGTCCTTTCACTGCCCAAGACAGAAGCAGCAACTGCAGGCCAACCCAACAAAGCAACAACACAGCAAAGGGGCAGTACTCCTCCTGGCAGCTCTTCCAGCTCTTCGTCTTGGCAGGTTCCTTGATTCCAGCGAGATCTAAATTCATGGGGTCAGGGCCCCAATATTTATATCCCAAATTCCTTTGTTCTCTGAAGGCAGAGAGGCCTTTGCCTAGTCCAAACCAGTTCTGGAGCACTTTGTTGACAAGTCTCCGTCCCTTCTTTCAGTGAGTAGGCCAGGGACATCAGACGCACCACAGGAGGTGGAGCCAGCATTGTGGAGGGAAGGCACTGTCCTATTCAGGGCCCAGGTGCGACCCCTCCCACCCATCTACAGGTCGATCTGGCTATTCAGCCCTGCGCTGACTCACCCTGTCTCCTGGCATCCCCCAGCCCCTGTCACTCACCATCCAGACACGGAATACACAACCTCGCAGAGGCAGGCTTGGATGGTTAGACAAGAAAATACCCACTTTCTAAAAGTGGTATTTTCAAACACAGAATGTTAAAACCAACTTCACTAAAAGCTGCATTTTATCATTCTGAGTCCAGGCATACTAAACTCGAATTTCTACCATGTTCCCGGGGTCAGTTAGGATTATATACTGTAATAATCAAAACCGCCCGTTCTGGCCTAGGGGGAACAGGTAGCCTTGCAATAGTGAAAAACGAACTAGGCTGTAATTCACTATCAGGACATGCCGCACACACCCGGGCATGTCCTACCTTTCGCGTACAACGCACCCTGCCCACAGGGGTACCTTGGGCCTACCTTAGGGGTGACTAACATGCAGCAAAAGGGAAGGTTTAGGGACTTGCAAGTGTGTGCACTTGCCAAGTCGACATGGCAGCCCCAGGCTGCGCACGGGCTCTGCGTTGGCAGGCCCGAGTTACACTTTACGGGCTGTTTGCGTGGGTGGCACAATCCAGTGCTGCAGCCCACCAACAGCATTTGGTCTATAGGCCCTGGCACTCGCAGTGCACTTTACAAGGGACTGACACATAAACCAAATAGGCCAATCATGGAAACACCAATCCATAACGCATTTTATACAGGAGCACTTGCACTTTCCCACTGGATCGCAGTGAGGAAAGTGCGCAGAATCATTACACCAGCAAAAACAGAGTCCAAACCGGGAGGTCAGAAAGCAAAAAGTCAGGGGAAACACGCCAAAAGATGCCAAGTCTAACACTCGTACATGGTTCGCGTCTGTGTTAGACACACCGCGTCCAACTCCCTTGCAATTCCATCTGTAACCGCGTCCTTCGACTCGTACAAGGACCGATCGGTGTGTTCGCCTCAAACACGCAAGGGACCTTTAACATTGATATCTCAATCGCGTCTGAGTGCATAGACTCGTACAGGATTCGCATCGGTGCCAGGTCACCGCGTCCGTCCCCTGTGGGTCTCCTACAACTACCTGGGGTGGTTCTTGGGGGTCCCTCGATTCTAGATGCCCTAGACCTAGGTCTAGCAAACTAAGATTGTAATATTCAATTGTGCTAAACTTATTCTGATAATATTTGACTTGTACATATGTTCCTGTCCTCTAATCTCATAAAGAGATTAGTAGAGAGTGTTTATTAATAAATACATATATATTTGATATATATACCTGTGTGGTGTCTTTTCATTTGGTGATTCAAGAGATTGTGTGGTAAAACAAGCTGCTTTACATTCCTTCAAGACTTAGCCTGAAGGCTGCTCTCCACAGCTACCACTAGGATAGCTTTCTATAAAGGTTGTCTTAAACCTATCTACCATAAGAGTCGAATTGTTCTGGTGCAAGGTGTCCACTTTAATTAGTGAACAGCATATACCAGGCCAACTTCTCACAATGGTACACACCTTGTGAAGCACTTCTACAAAAGAAAGAAAAATTACCATTGGAAAGACTCGTTTGTGTCACAACATTTGGCCCAGATACTAATAAATTTAAGCAAATTGTATTAAAGAACTGGCATCTGTTAGAAAACTTGGACTGTCCACTTCAGAAGCCTTTATTTGCAATGAAGAAAAATCAGAGCATTGGCCAACAAATTGTAAGGGCAGATATCTTTCCTACACGACCGAAAGGGACTCTACGATCACAATGGCAACTTAAACCAGTAGTGGGTCATCATAAATGTGGAAACTGCTCCGTGTGTGACACTGCAATAGAAGGGTCTGAATTTGTACATAATGCCATTAGATGGCGTCACTCAGAGTTTACAAATTGCAAAACCAAAAATGTTGTTTATGCTGTTCTTTGCCCATGTTTGAAGTTATACATAGGAAAGACAAATCAGGAGATTAACCAACGCATCACACAACATCGTTCAAGAATAAAGAAGAAAGTACTAACAGCACCCATGGTTGAGCACTTTATTGAAAAATGCCATAGTGAATAGGATTTCAAGTGGACAGTTTTATTTGCTTTGGACATAATGAAAAGGTTAATTGATATTGACACTGCTTTAATCCAAAAGGAGGCCTACTTGATCTTAAAATACAACAGTGCAGACACAGGACTCAACGGTATGACAGAACTGTCTAGAGCATAATGCATTGTTTTTCAAACTGCAATTCCCAGAATGCAGCTGTTGGGGAGATAGGATGTCCTCCCCCTTCTTGCATTGTCATTGGCTGCCTTTGCTCAAACTACAATTCCCAGGAGATTACGCGCAACGTCAAGCGCGTTATATGTTCTCATGAGAAATGCCCCCAGCTGCTTAATGTACGTTTATGCCAGTCGAACAATATTGGAGTGCTCCGGTTAAGCTGTTGAAAGTAAGTGTCGTGAAATCAAACAGCATCCCCTTGCGTTGCGGCTTGCGGTCTGTTAGAATGGGTAACTGACAAATACAATTCTTTTAGGAAATCGGAACGCGTGTGGATTGATGTCCGCGTGGCTTACGATATTTCTGCATTTGCCAAGGCAAATGTTGAATCCTTTAAAAAGTCTAACCAAACATTCGAAAGGTTTATTGAGCTGCAATAAGTAATCGCTGGGGCTCAACCTCTTGGTGTCGTTACAGATAAACATGTGACGACTTTCAACTTTTGGCAAAGTAACAAGCTTCATTGCCCGAGTTCAAAAGTAAATACAGACCAGCAACATTGTTGCCTTCACGAAGGCGAACCGATGACTTCAAATAATTTTCATCAGGTAATTCTTGTCCAGCAAGTGGTAGTTCCTGATGGAGAATAGGAGAGTTGTTTTTAACAAATTCATGTAGTTTAGGTACACACTCACTTACACTGGTTTTTTGCATCATTTATTTTCCAGAATTTCGTGAATACCCATGAATAAGAAGCCCTGATGAGAGGCACAGTACTCTAAGCCTGTGCTTTGAAACGCGTTGGCATTTAGAAACACTGAGGAACTGTCCAATATTATACTTTTGCTATTGAGGGATCTGGACACTAAAATTGATTCCCTCCCTACAAGCAGAAAGTAGTTCCCTTTGTTAGGTATTTCCTTCAGTTTGGGTTTGAGTGACAGCACCAAGGATTACCGTGTGGTAAATAGAATGGTGTAAAAATAACGCTGATTGAAATTTTTGTTGCATATAAGTAATGTCGCTTTTCAATGTTTTTGTTCATGAATGTAATGTGTGAATTGTTTAATGTATTGTCTGTTGATGTTATTTGGAATTTATGTGTCTCTTCCTTTCATACTTTTGAATTTTGCTAAAAACTTATGAAAAAATATCTCCTTCATTCATTAAGAGTATTGGACGACAGACATTGCATTTGTAGGAAGTGAGAAGAGAAGTTCTGCTCAGTGGGGACATGCAGGTAGAGGGCAGACAGCAGGCTCTGATTACATTAACCCTATAAAGTACCTATGTACCTAGGCGTTCCATGCAGACAGAGGGGGGGTGGGGGAACACCACCTATATTTCCAACTCACTCTTCTGCATGCTACACATAATCAGTGAAAATTATGGGGTGCATTTATGACCTGCTATATTGATTTACCTGGAAGAATCAGTGGGAAGTGTCCTCACTCAAATTCAGGTATAAAGGCCTGTACCCCACTACTATAATCAGCTGCCACCAATAGTTAGTAGTGCCATAGCCTGGTCAATTGGCAGCAGCTGCCCAAGTGAAAAGAAGCACCACTTTGGTTGGGCTCCAATAACCAAATAGAGTTTAGCATTGTGTTGAAAGAAGCGTAGAGAACAGGCCAGGAGAATTCTGACAAGGGTTTTCTGCCCAACAACGCATACTGCATCTGCCAGAATGATAAAACGAGGAACACGCTGTCACATGAACATTTCTCAAGGGACCTTTGACCATGCTCTGGTGACTAAGCTCCACATATCCTTGAAATACACATATGCATGATGTGGAAGCTGCACAGCACAATCTCTTTGCAGCCAAAGCTCTGTACTCCCATACTTGTTTTGTTTTTTTTGGGTTGGGGGAGGGAGGTGGTTGGTTTTTTATTTTACTGGAGGAAGGACAGATTTGCCTTTTCCTAGAATGGAAAGCTGTACAAAGGACACACAATGTGCTCTGCAAAATGTATACAATGCGCCATTTTCAAGCAAACCATATCCTTTTCAAAGTTCTTTACTGTCTACAGTTCATGCTATTGAAAGAGAAGTCTTGTATCTTTAAACATTATATATTGTTATCAATGAGGATCCAGAGAAGGCCTTTACAGTTGCCATTTGCCTTTTTCAGGACGTGCTATACCATAAGCAGAGATCTCCTCCAATTCCCTCATCAGTGCAT
This sequence comes from Calotriton arnoldi, assembly GCA_963921515.1. Lineage (NCBI taxonomy): Eukaryota > Metazoa > Chordata > Amphibia > Caudata > Salamandridae > Calotriton > Calotriton arnoldi. The sequence continues at coordinate 969,145 of CAWUFW010003952.1, read as the reverse complement.
GTTATTCATGCTTAAATAAGTCCCTTCCTTCTTATAAATAGCTGGTGTAAAGGCGCTGATGCAACCATAAAAAGGGATGGATATTTCATCTTTGTTCTCTGGTGGGCACTAAAGCATGGAGCGCGATCATATTTCCTGCTTGCAGTATGTTTTTATTGCTACCCTTCTGCTGTGGCTCAGGAAATGTTTTACAAACGCATAGATTCGGGTGGGCGGGTGTCGTTGCCAGGACTCGCTCTGTGCGCCAGCTTTCCCCGTTTTGATATTATTTTACGGAACTTGTGCGCTCGAAGCCCAAGGTGTCTTTTCTCAATGATGCGGCGCAGTCGATATCCCACAGCGCCATTAAGCGCGTGCGACTGTCATGCAGAAGAGCCGGCCACATCTTCCCCGGGGACTCAGGTGCAAAACACTGCAGATCGGAGACGTGGAGCTAGCTTCCAAGATGTCTGTCAGCGAGAACGTTCCTGACGAGGAAGCGAAAGTTATGAGGCATTCCCATATGTCTCCGTCCTCCAGGGTAATAACGCCTTCTCTTTTCTTTCTCCCCAGGCACGCGCTCTCCTTACAAGAGATGAAAATAATTCGTGAGATTATGAAAAAGCAGTGCTTTCCTATTTTAAAAAACAAGTCACTTCAAGGTATTTAGTGCCTCTGGTATGGCAGTATACGTAGATGAATGCTGTATTGTAAGGGTGCTGTAGGCGTGCTAATGTACATTACACCAAAATGAATAACACGAGTTAAAAGCGTTAGAATTCTGTGAGAAACCTCCCTCCCCTGGTTGATCATTAAAACTAGTGTGGTGCTTAGAAGTGTTACGATGAGCACACTACCACATGTCCTCTCGGTAAACGATGCGATACAGCACTACACGTTTATTGCAATCTGTCTCAGGTGCAGCCACCCCCGGGGACGCTGGGGGTCGTAACCTCTGGAGTGGCGAAGTGATGAATGCACCGAGCTGCAGTGCCACCACTGTGCATGCTGTGTCTCTAGGCCATGCCATAAATTGCGCAAGAGCCCAGTTTCTCTGTGCCTGACAGGACGTTCAGTAATTCGTAATGTATGAAGTACTTGTATTTGAGTGAATAAAACTTGTCTAACTGCAAGGTCCCTTTTTAATGTACCTTGTAAAAAATGTTCTGTGGAGGTTGAGCGATGTTACTGAAGTAGTTTTCTCGGCCTCCTTTTGCTTTCCTTTTGAGTAAGCAGGGAAACCTGCATAGGGTCAAATTGATGTTCCGGTCTTGAGGTTAGGGATGACACAATTTAAACGATTAATAATATGGAGTTTGTGTGTGACATGAGCACTTAGAATTATTTTACAACTTGCAAATATCAACAACGTAAAGAAAGAAAAAATGACATTCTCACTGTCCTGATGGAGGGTCGAGTCGTAATTTCGAATGAGCATCATAAGAACAAAGCGATTGAGGCATTCACATTTTTTTTGTTCATTCGACCAACCCCCTAGATGTGAGAAAATTAATGGAGAAGAGGCTTTCGACATTTATGAACTCTCCCTTTACTGCAGGCATGCAAGAAGAATCTGGTTTCACTCACATAAAAGCGGCGATGAACATTTCACCTGACCGTGCTGTGCACATTTTATATGAATACATCGCACTCTGTTCACACATATATAAACGCGTCGTCCAATAAAGTGCGTTTCATTCATATACCCAGCAAGTGCTGTGATTTGCACATCATGTTAGTTCAAAGAGGTGAAGGGGGAGGGGGGCGGGCTAAAGCTGGACGGGCAGCAGAATTTAAAATTCTGCAGCAATACTAAACTAAATATCTCAGAAAATGAATTAATACTGGAACAGATACAGGGCCTCATTATGAGTTACCCATTGTTTAGGCGGTAATACTGCTTCTGATAATTACCAACAAGTGCCATTTGGTGGGTGAATAATTAAGAGCTCATTCCAAACTCTAGACCTCAGAATTGAGCCTAGCGACTACTAAAGCTGTTTGTACATCTTCCACCATGTGTGTGGTTAGGTCTCTGCAGAGAACCAAAAAGAGAACTCCGGTACTGGCCTCAATATTATGCGTTAACTATTTCTCGTCAATTCAGGGATCAGTTGGAGGCATCATATGAAAGTTTCCAATGCCAGGTAGGTTGCTCCCCCACCACACAGCTCCGCCTGTGTTGGCCGCCCGCTGCTGCTGCTGGTAAGATCGCCGTTCCGCTTGTGGCCTCGGTGCCCGCATTTTTTGCTTGTCTCCCCATTTTCCCTTCTGTGTCCCTCGCTGCCCCATTTGCATTGTGCCCGTATTTGTGTCTGCTTTTCTCTCCCCATTTTCCCTTCTGTGCCCCTCGCTGCCCCATTTGCATTGTGCCCGTATTTGTGTCTGCTTTTCTCTCCCCATTTTTCCTTCTGTACCCCTCGCTGCCCCATTTGCATTGTGCCCGTATTTGTGTCTGCTTTTCTCTCCCCATTTTCCCTTCTGTACCCCTCGCTGCCCCATTTGCATTGTGCCCGTATTTGTGTCCGTTTTCTCTCCCCTTTTTCCTTTTGTGCCCCCGCTGCCTCTCTCCATTCCCGCCGCTGCGTCCCTGCGGCCCCGCCCCTGTCTGCCCATTCGCTGACCCTGCCTCCCGCCTCCCAGCTGCTCCTCCCTCCCACCTCCCCATAAATGGCGGCCGCTGCGCGGTGAGGAGAGCGACCCTTGACCTTGCCAGGTAGGTCGCTCCCCACCACACAGCTCCGCCTGTGTTGGCCGCCCGCTGCTGCTGCTGGTAAGATCGCCGTTCCGCTTGTGGCCTCGGTGCCCGCATTTTTGCTTGTCTCCACTTTTCCTTCTGTACCCCTCGCTGCCCCATTTGCATTGTGCCCGTATTTGTGTCTGCTTTTCTCTCCCCATTTTCCCTTCTGTGCCCTCGCTGCCCCATTTGCATTGTGCCCGTATTTGTGTCTGCTTTTCTCTCCCCATTTTTCCTTCTGTACCCCTCGCTGCCCCATTTGCATTGTGCCCGTATTTGTGTCTGCTTTTCTCTCCCATTTTCCCTTCTGTGCCCCTCGCTGCCCCATTTGCATTGTGCCCGTATTTGTGTCTGCTTTTCTCTCCCCATTTTCCCTTCTGTGCCCCTCACTGCCCCATTTGCATTGTGCCCGTATTTGTGTCTGCTTTTCTCTCCCCATTTTTCCTTCTGTACCCCTCGCTGCCCCATTTGCATTGTGCCCGTATTTGTGTCTGCTTTTCTCTCCCCATTTTCCCTTCTGTGCCCCTCGCTGCCCCATTTGCATTGTGCCCGTATTTGTGTCTGCTTTTCTCTCCCCATTTTCCCTTCTGTGCCCCTCGCTGCCCCATTTGCATTGTGCCCGTATTTGTGTCTGCTTTTCTCTCCCCATTTTCCCTTCTGTGCCCCTCGCTGCCCCATTTGCATTGTGCCCGTATTTGTGTCTGCTTTTCTCTCCCCATTTTTCCTTCTGTACCCTCGCTGCCCCATTTGCATTGTGCCCGTATTTGTGTCTGCTTTTCTCTCCCCATTTCCCTTCTGTGCCCCTCGCTGCCCCATTTGCATTGTGCCCGTATTTGTGTCTGCTTTTCTCTCCCCATTTTCCCTTCTGTGCCCCTCGCTGCCCCATTTGCATTGTGCCCGTATTTGTGTCTGCTTTTCTCTCCCCATTTTCCCTTCTGTACCCCTCGCTGCCCCATTTGCATTGTGCCCGTATTTGTGTCCGTTTTCTCTCCCCTTTTTTCCTTTTGTGCCCCCGCTGCCTCTCGCCATTCCCGCCGCTGCGTCCTGCGGCCCCGCCCCCTGTCTGCCCATTCGCTGACCCTGCCTCCCGCCTCCCAGCTGCTCCTCCCTCCCACCTCCCCATAAACGGCTGCCGCTGCGCGGCCGCGCCGCTGGCGCGCCGAAGGCGCGCCTAAGGCAAGCCCGTCTGCGCCCGTCCGTGCCTGGACCGCGCCCAGCGCCAAACCCCTGGCCCCCGCAGCAGCCAACCCACCCACCGGACTTACGACACCGCCACCCTCAACGCACTCAACACCGGCCGTATCCCCGGCTGCCACCGTGCCACCCCAGGTCGCACCCACGGACCCTTCGGCTGCCAATCCTGCAAGTTCTCCTGCCTCCGGACCTGCACCGCACCCGCCAAGCCGAGCACCAGCAGCAACCACCTGAAGTGCATCCTGCTCAACACCCGCTCCGTCCACAGACACGCCGTGGAACTTTGGAACCTGCTCGACTCCACATCACCAGACGTCGCTTTCCTCACGGAAACATGGATGAACGCCTCCTCAGCGCCCGACATCGCCATCCCGGACGGATACAAGATCACCCGAAGGGACCGCGCCAACCAGACCGGAGGAGGCATCGCCATCGTCCACAAGAACATCATCTGCATCACGACCAACTCCGACGACACCTTCACAGCCGGCGAACACCTGCACTTCCAGATACACACCGACCCCAAGACCACCCTCAGAGGCACCCTCATCTACTGACCCCCAGGACCACGCACACAATTCAGCGAAGACATCGCCGACCTCATCAGCCCGCACGCCCTCCCCTCGGCTGACTACATCCTCCTTGGGGACCTCAACTTCCACCTAGAGAACAACAACGATCGCAACACCACCACCCTGCTGGACAACCTCGCCAACCTCGGACTCAAGCAACTGGTGACCACCCCCACACACCACGCCGGCCACACGCTTGACCCCGTCTTCTCCTCCAGCAAGGACATCTCCTTCAGCCACACCACCGGACTCCACTGGACAGACCACAGCTGCGTCCACTTCAGCTTCAGCAGGATCACCACGCACCACCACCCACAACAGTTTCCGCGCAGAAGCTGGAACAAGATCACCACCGACCAACTCACCATATCCCTGAGCCAGAACCCTCCCGCCGGCTCAACGAACCCCAACCAAGCCGCCAGCAACCTCACAAGATGGATCACCAACTGCGCAGACGACCTCGCCCCATTGAAGACCCCCCCAGTCAGACCCGGCAACAAGAAAGCATCCTGGTTCACCGACGAACTCAAGAAATCCAAGAAGAACTGCCGGGCCCTCGAGAAAGCATGGCGCAGAGACCCGACTGCAGACAACATGACCACCCTCAAGCACGCCACCCGAAAACACCACCAGCTGATCCACACCACCAAGAAAACCGCATTCAAGGAACGACTGGACAACAACGCCCACAACAGCAAGGAACTCTTCATCATCGCCAAAGAACTCTCGAACCCCAGCGCCGGAAACAACGACATCACTCCTCGCAAGACCTCTGCAACTCGCTCGCCTCGTTCTTCCACAGCAAGATCGCAGACATACACAACAGTTTCAGCACACAGCCGACGTACCCTATGACCGTTCCAACGTCCCCCACCTCCACCCTCCGAGCCTGGACCCCGATCAACACCGAAGACACTATCCGCACGATGAACTCCATCCACTCCGGATCACCAACCGACCCCTGCACTCACCACGTCTTCAACAAGGCCGACGCCGTCATCGCACCCCACCTCCGGGACATCATCAACACCTCCTCGACACCGCCACCTTCCCAGAGAGCTGGAAGCACGCCGAACTCAGCGCCCTACTGAAGAAACCGTCAGCGGATCCCACCGACCTCAAAAACTACCGCCCCATCTCGCTCCTTCCTTTTCCTGCCAAAGTCATCGAGAAGACCGTCAACAGATAACTGGCCGCCTACCTCGAGACGAATGGATCCCTCAACCACTCGCAGTCCGGCTTCCGGGCCAACCACAGCACCGAGACCGCCCTCATCGCAGCCACCGACGACATCCGAGCCCTGCTCGACAACGGGGAAACAGCGGCCCTCATCCTCCTGGACCTCTCCGCAGCGCTCGACACAGTCTGCCACCGCACCCTAGTGCAACGCCTGAACAACGTCGGAATCCAAGAGAAGGCACTGGAGTGGATCATCTCCTTCCTCGCCGGAAGAACCCAGAGAGTCCGCCTCCCCCGTTCAGTTCCGAGGCCACCGAAGTCATCTGCGGCGTACCACAAGGATCATCACTCAGCCCCACCCTCTTCAACGTCTACATGAGCCCCCTCGCAGCCATCGCACGCCAACACAACCTCAACATCATCTCCTACGCCGACGACACCCAGCTGATCCTCTCCTTCACCAACGACCCCACAACCGCCAGAACCAACCTACATGAAGGGATGAAGGACGTAGCCGAGTGGATGAGGAACAGCCGCCTGAAACTGAACTCAGATAAGACGGAAGTCCTCATCCTAGGATCATCACCCTCCGCCTGGGACGACTCCTGGTGGCCCCTGCCCTGGGCAACGCACCCAAACCAACGGACCATGCACGCAACCTGGGCTTCATCCTGGACTCCTCCTTCTCAATGACCCGACAAGTCAACGCCGTCTCCTCGTCTTGCTTCAACATCCTACGCATGCTGCGCAAGATCTTCCGGTGGATCCCCACCGAAACCAGGAAGACGGTCACCCAGGCCCTCGTCACCAGCCGACTGGACTACGGCAACTCCCTCTATGCCGGAACCACAGCCAAACTTCCAAAAAGACTCCAACGCATCCAGAACGCCTCAGCTCGACTCATCCTGGACATCCCCCGACACAGCCACATCGCCGGACACCTGAGAGACCTGCACTGGCTCCCCGTCAGCAAGAGAATCACGTTCCGACTCCTCACCCACGCACACAAAGCTCTCCACAACCAAGGCCCCAGATACCTCAACGACCGTCTGACCTTCTACACTCCCACCCGCCAGCTACGATCGACCAACCACGCCTCGCCGCCGTCCCCCGCATCCGAAGAGCCACAACGGGAGGAAGATCCTTCTCCTACCTGGCTGCCAAGGCGTGGAACTCCCTACCCATCCACCTCCGCCTTACCCAAGACCACCTCTCCTTCAGGAAGCAACTCAAGACCTGGCTGTTCGAACAGTAGCGGACCCCCCCCCCCCAAGCGCCTTGAGACCCTCCGGGTGAGTAGCGCGCTATACAAATGCTTGATTGATTGATTGAATGTGGCAATAATATGTGTTCAGATCTGGCATACACGATGATGACAGAAAGTTCAGGTGTGGCATATGTCCAAAACTGCTGTTATTGTGATATCAAAAAAAGGGTTTCAAATCACACGTGGTAGAATACTTTTTTTTATCTTTCCTAGCCAGACGGCAAAAGAGTATTGTAAGAAATTGGGTTATTAGTTGCAAAGCATACAAGTTCTTTACCATTAATAAGTTTGCAATTGTCGTTTTATTGGGAACCAAATAACCCATTGTAGACTCTCAGGGTAGCAAATGACAACAGTCCATGGCCCATAAAGAGGACATGGTGCGGACTAGCAACCTCAGCTCACCGGTACACAAAAACAACACTTAAGTGTGTAGTCACTGTTTTTTCCTTATAAAAATGTGAAGTGCTTTTATTATAAACACACACTACTAAATACTATGCATTAAATTACAAACATGTATAATCAGTGAGATGGAAATACCTTTGGTGACACGCTCATATCACGTAACACCCCTAGTTGGTCCTGAACCCTATAATCATAATAACTCCGACTACATGAGGTTCAACATCATAATATAAGGGGGAGTCATTATCAATAAGGTAGGTCTACTGGCTTTGTCAGAGTGTCACCATAACAGTAAAAGCAGCCACATGTTATTATTCACCAATGCAAAGCCTCTAAAGTCAAAGGAGACACTATCAATATGGAATACATGTTATGACCCATCATTGAAGTCAATAGGATTAGAACCAGTCAACAGCATTCATTATACTGTAAATCCTTAGATTTTCCACCATTTCTACTGTCAATAAAGCACTGTGTTAAAAAACATTTGTCCCAGAGTCTTTCTTCAATATTCTGCCATTGCAATGTTAGGAGCAAACAAAAGGAGATTTTTGCATTCCAGAGCAAAAGAGCAAAAGCTCCAGCTCCAGACGTGCTTTATATTTAATGCGATCCTCTCCCGGGTCAGTGATCAGATGACCAGGGATCCGATCCCCTGAGACAGGAAAGGTGATTTTTTTAAAAACCTTTCTGGGGACTGCTAAGCTCCATGAAGCCTACCATAACACATTTCAAAACCGTGGGAGGTGCCCTTGCCCAGTTAGGGACAGCACAATCACAATTTGCTGATCTCCTTAACTTCACAGAGTATTCTAGGGCACTTCTTCCCTGGTGTTTCATTGTCCTAAAAGACCTGGTGCCGCTGCCTCAGTGATGGGGCACCTGGTATGTAACTATGCTGGGGGCTGTCCGTGGAGCCCACTGCCTTTCTGCCCTGTGGCTCCCACAGCCAGCACAGCTGAACCAGCGCAAAACTGGTATTCTTTTCTTTCCTCCCCGCTCTAGTAGGGCAAGGACAGCAGTGTTGTGTGGTTCCCACTCCCCACAGACACCATCATGGGGAGTGGAGCAAGCACAGGAGCAGTCCTTCCAGGGATTTGGTTCTCAAAGGAGCTTCAGTCTTTAGGGGAGCGTGGCCTTCATTTGCTTCCCTCCTGTGGGAATGGGGATATGTGGTCAATTACTATTTGTGTCTGCTTCTGAGGGATGCGTTCCAAGAGGCAAATAGTACCCTGGGGCCCCAATTATGCCTCTCCCCATTATAAAGGAATACTTTCATTTGTTACTGACCCCTGTGGCCTTGGCCATAACCAGGGGAATGTCTCCTTCAGCAGTGGAATACTATGTGCTTTTTTCTCCACCCAAGTTCCCCCGATGACCAGGCTACATCTTGGGCCCATATGGCTGATTGTCAAGTTCTTGGGCTCATTTTTATTCTAGTGGCCACCCATAGTCACAAGGACCACTTTTTAAGGCCTGCTGACCTCTAAGGGGCCCTTTTTATTGTGAGCTGGGATTTGTGCCTCCCTGAGCCAGACCTGTCCTCTGCAAATGCTCCTGGTGCTTCTCCTGATTGGGGAGCATTTTCCACAGCCACTCCTCAGCCAACCAGCAAAACACCCTCACCTGCCACTTTGCCCTGGTCCCAGTTCCCCCCTCCAGGTCCCTCAGCAGGTCCATTCCCCCAATTGTTCCTCAGTGGGCATAAGTGCACCAATGCCACTGGCCCTGGAGAGATTCACCCTAGTCCTTGGGAGTCAGCTGGAGTCTTTCAGGCCATCCGTGTAGTGGCATTAGGCGGCTTCTTCTTCCAGGTGGGCATTCTTTTGCAATTGCCGTTCTCCAGTCTAGTGTCTTCTCATCTGTCTCTCTCTTGTATAGGGGTTTTTAAGTGTGGGTGGAAAGCTCTATAAGCCAGGCCACCCTGGCCAATGTGTGGGTGCTGCATCATCATTCCACCCCTGTCCCAACCATCCTGCACAGCATTCTGAAACATTCCAATATGGAGAGTTCAAGTTGTCTATGGAAAGAACTCCCCTCAGAGCCTCAGGCCCTAGCTGACATAGCTGTCTGATCTCTTCCCACCAAAACTTCAAAGACGAGCCCTTGCTGTGTTGACTTCAGAGATCTTGTCCTCCTTCTTTGTTTGTTTGGGCCTAGATTTTCCTAGCCCCAGTGCAGTGTGACAACCTAATTAGCAGATGCAGATTTTGTCCCTGCTCCGTCCTTTCCCAGGAAAAGAGTTAAGCACTGTTAATGGCTCTCCTGTGTGGGGAAGCTCTTCATCTTCCTGTTAGAGAGTTTAGTAACCTAATTTGCCAAGTGGGGAGGGGCGGACAAGGAAAATATAACAATTCTTAAAGTGTCTTAAGGAGTGTAGACCTGATGGTAAGGACTATAAAACTACGCTTGGGATGCATGTTTACTCCTAGATTGATCCTTTACTGGATCTTGTTTATCTAAGTGGCGTGAAACTGTACTGTGCAGATATTGCCTATTAAGTGTAATACAGTTTAAGCACCACAGACCTTCAGTTAGCTCTACACATTCACATTATGAATGCCCACTCACATTTTATGGCCTACCTCAGGTCAGTACAAATTCTTGAAGAGTCCCTACTGCTATAGGCTACCTGGGTGCAGATACCGGTCTGTGCAAGATGGTAGTCATACACGCACTTCCCACACACATGTGCTCATACATGTGCTCACATGGTAATTTATAACCATCCTAGATCCTGCTACGCTATCTTCACAGCAACAGCTTTATCTTATATTGCAGACAATGGTGGCTAGCATTTTCAGTCCATTTACTGTAAATTTGCCGTCAGTGAGACGCAGATAGTGAGGTGCACTCACAGTATAAGCCCAAAAACTGGGTAGTCTAAAGCAGAAAAGCCAGGGGGATTAAATGAGCAAAACCCATTTGCTACAAACAGTATATTTAACTGCAGTTGATTAATCATTTTATTGATGCAAGAGAAGATTTCAGCAAAGTGGGTTCAGGAGACCAGGCTACTTGGTCCACCAGTGATGTACTAATGCTGTCAACATTATTTTGAATATAAGCTTTCACCACAACACAGAGATCTACCAATATGTGAGCTTGGTTGACCGCACAAGGAGCCTAAAATACTGACAAGATTGTAAAAACAGTTGCATTGAATTATTGAATTGTAACACAGGCACCAACACAAATCAAGAAGCTGCTGTTTCAAATGTATTGAGTGTATGCCCTTGCACCCCTCTTTAAGACATCATGTCTTTGTTGTCCAACTCCACTAACTAACTGCCAGAGTCCACTCTCTTTGTCTTGGTAATCCTGCACTAGAGCATGCTACTTAACAAAACTGTAAGTAGTTATTACATACAGAAATTGCTGAGTTAGTAAGATAAACTTTTACTAATAGTCTTTTTTTGGATTCATTATTGAATGTCTCCTTTACTACATGACTTGGCTTTCTATGGTATCTAGAAAACAAAAGTTGAAGCCAACTTAAAAGTAGGCATTCATTTTCTTCACCTCATATCCTTTAAGTTGTTCTAAGAACTTCAAAAATAATGTACACAAAAGGACAATACTATATTTTAATTTAAATTTCTTTTTTATTTTAAAAACAAGATAGAATATAATTTATTTAAAACAATAACAAATACGCACACCCAAAGCTTCTTAAAATATTAAATGCAATAAAATATCATAAACAATAAAAGAAAGATATGAAAAAAGATCATGACATCAAGTTGATTGTGTTTTCAGGTGGAGAGTGTAGCACGGTTGCTCTGAAGTTAAAAAGCACATCTTCACTAGGATAAGCAACGCAGTAATGCTACTTATTATATGAACTGAATAAGGTGCACCACTCATCTTGTGACTATCTTTTGGCAGTTAAACGACTAAGATGGACACATAATTATACCAAACTATATATGAATGTTGCAAACTGATTTCTACAGCAGAAGCTTGCCAGTGCTCAACAGTTTCACTTAACTTGTCAAGGCCTGAATAAGTAGGCAAGAGTGGATAACTGATTATTCATTTCCGACTTACAATTACCAGATCTTGTTAAACACAGTTACATATATGTATACTCAGTGCAAAGCATTACATCAACCTCTTATCAGTTTATGGGCCTGATTTAGAGTTTGGCGGATGGGTTGCTCTGCCACAAATGTAATTGATATCCCATCCGTTGTATTGCAAGGGCATTATATCCAATGGCACTTGTACTACGCTGGACAGGATATCCGTCACATTTGTGACAGAGTAACCTATCTGCCGAATTATAAATCAGGCCCTACATCTATTATCCATTAACTAAAATGCAGAATACAAATAGAACCAGTGATAGAGAATCTAGGACTTCAGTTAATGAGACTATTCTTGACGTCTTTAATTTTAGCGCCTTAGCATTTAGTAAAATATTTGTCTAGTTTTCAGACTACTGATGAGTAGCAGCTTTGGTGAAGTTGGGCATTATGCACAGGGTGTCATTTCATGAACTGAAGAAATATCAGAAAATGATGGCCCCTGTGTCCACAATGCACAAAGTCAGACAGCATGCAAAGAACTGTATATTCAGGGGCATGATTTACTAAACTTGCTGTGCTGCGTTGTGTGAAATGGAGAGAGAACAGCACAATTTCTACTAAGATGTAGTGCTGTTTCCCTCTCTCCCTGATTTGGCACACTTTTGGCTGTGAAACGCCAATGCAAATCAATTGTCAAGAGCTTGGGTGTTCTGTAAGGAATAGTTTTTGAACTGTAAGGGGACCCTTCTGGTACAAAAATGATCCTTTAACACTTTTCCTACTTTGCATGTGTGCTATACAATGCAGCACACATGCAAAGTAAAGATACTGAGGAGAAAGGAAAACACTTCTCTTTGTAGCACTGCCACGAGCAAGCATTGGAGTCGGACAAATCCCTGTCTACGATTGTTTGTAGATAGCAAGTTACATCAAAACCCATGGCTGGTTGCATGGGAACACCAATGCACCACCCTTGGTACACCCACATGGCACAGTGTGAAGCAGAGCAGTCCATCACACAACTTTGCATTACTTTGGAATACTATACAATAGAAATCCAGATTGCCGATGGATAGTAAATCCCTCTGTAACACTTTGAATCAGGTTTGTGTTACAAAAGAAATGCAAATCGTTAGTAAATCCTGGTTTACAGCAGGAAATTGGATTTATGTATTTTAGGTGGCTACCTAGCCAAGGTAAATACATTTACAGGAACATTACTGTATGGCACAAATATGTACTATTGCTTTAGTGTAAATCCCATGCAATGAGTGGGATGTATGGTTTAAAAGGTGTGGTTAGCCTTTTAATTTGATGACTGTCCACAATCTATTGAGCATTCACAATCTCCTCTCTGACCGTTTCCACCCTAGTTATGGCCAGAATGTTGTTCCTTCAATTAGCTGAAGCAAATCCTTTTCCAGGATGCGAAGAGAAAGGTTACACCCACAAACGTGGGGTGGGTGGAGGAAAAAAGAAAAAAAAAGTGCAATTATATGTAGACACTAGTGGCGGCTGGCAGTGAACAGAGGTGGCAGGGCAGTGGGGGGGTGTGGAGAAACTAACTATAAAATAACAAAACACTTACCTCTTCGGCCAGCTGTGTCTCTCCTTCACTTCCCTTCCGACGAGTCCCGGAACGGAAGTAAGAAGCACACAGGCTCCCCTAAGCCAATAACGGCACTGAAATGCAGCATTGTGATTGGTCTGAGTGCTGTGGTTTGGCTTTCAGATGAGGACTATGAGCCTGTGCATGTTCCCCACCAGGCTGTGCATTAGAGCCCGGTGGTGGGGAACATGCAAAGTGTGCATGACTGTTTGGCTGGTTCAAGACGGCTGGCCAAACCGTCATCCGCACTAAGAGTGTGCCCACCCCTCCTCCCCTTCTGACCCCAGCCCTGCCCGCCCTAACCTAGATCCGTCCTGCCCTAACCTAGCCCTGTAGCTAAGAAAAAAAATATGATAATAACAATGTTATTATCATTTTATTTTTCCTTTTTTCACCTCTCCGAGGGTAGTGGGGTGACAATACTCCGCCTTAGTGGAGGAGCCGCCCCTGATAGAAACTCACTTTTCCCAATGCAGACGTGTACAGTGAATGGAAGTTCATAATCTAGGAATCCCAGCATTGGGAAATGTCAAATGACTTTCCCAGTAGTACATCTAAAAAGCGACGACTGTTGCAACTTTTTGAAATGTACTACTTGGACTGTTTGTGATTTTCCAAAACAGTACAAAAGTATTTTCAAACAAGAAAGGAAATCTCTGTAGAGCGTTAGCACTTTTTCTGAATCAGTCCCTCTACCTGTTTAGAAAGCGAACAGAAGTAGAATGATATTGATGATGCTTTTGGTATCAATGTAATACCAATCACATTCCTGGTTCTAAATAAAATTGCAGTCACAGCTCAGAATGTTTCTCTGACAGATAACAGGTGCATTAAATAAATATACCCAATTGTACATTTGTAATCAGTTCTAGTCAATTAGATTCAAACATTGACAATACATACTATTAGTAATACACACCAACACGTTGTCTTGGTAATTCACAAAACTGCATGTCATATATATGACTTACAAGATGAGACAAAGAATATTCGAAGATTCAAAGTAAATATATAGGGTCTGAATTACAAAGGTATTTATGAGTACATGAAGTAGTAGAACAGGAGTGAAGTATGTGAAGAAGTATTACAGGAGTACTTTTGAAAATTGGATTATTAATTTGGAAGGGTTTCACCCCTAAAAACTTCATAAACACAATCTGGTTAGGTCAAAACACAATTCTGAGAGAGTCACTGTTCAACCCCTGGTATCTAGGGCAGAAGCAAAAGTCAATGTCCAGAGCAGTGCATGTTACATATAAACAGTACCACCAATTTTAAAATCAAGTAAACAGCATGATAAAATTCCCAAACCAGTATAGTAAACTAGAGAAAATCTTAACTAGCAAAAAGATACCATAATCATCAAAATAGGATGTGAGGGACCATTGGCATGACTGTGTAATGTTTTGAGGTAAAAAGCACCCTGAAGAACTAAAGCGCCATTGAAAAGCAATATTTGGTGGTTAACAGTGACTTAGTCACAATTTTAGGCAGAGCAAGGATGGTGGAAGAGGTGTAGGTCCTGCTTATCTCACCCGATAAAATCCAATCTAATAAAGGTTGAATCAAATGGAATAAAGTTCAGAATTTATAAGCTGAGATAAATAGCAGATATTCCAAATTTTGGGAAATTCGCACCAAAATCTTCATGTTATAGTAAATACAGTTGTAAGAAACGGGGGTATTAGTTGAGGAGGGTAGGTACCGACCTCAGGTTATAACCGCAATCATTGACAGGATGACCCTCAAAGTCACTAAATTAACCTGAGTCCACCCCTTGGTAGCTATAAAACAGAGCAGACAGGCATAACTTAGAGGCAATTTGTAAAGTATTTATGCAGTAATAACACAGTAATAAAGTTGAAATGCAAAACAGAAAAACCCCCAAAATGAAATTGAAAAACAGAGTAAAATCTAATAAACAAAACAATACCAAAATAACAAAAATCCGATAAGGGGAGCCAGAGTTATGAATTTATAGTTTTAAGTAGAAGTAGCGTGAAGAAGCAAAAGTGCCAATGATAGTCAATGGTCGTGGTAGAAAAGGGCCAAGGCACAATTTGACGCTGACCGTGATGAAGCAATGGTTAGATAAACTAACCAAGTCCGTCCTGGTCAATGATTGTATCTCTGACTTTAGTCCTTTAAGTCCCAATCCACCACAGGAGTACACATTTAGAGCCCCCCAGGATCTCAGGGGAGGCACTTAGAGACTAACAAGATGGCAGGCAAAGTCAAGCCCAGATTCAGTTGCTACTGGTCAGCTGGGCAGTTTCAGTAAAAGGCTTGTAGCTTGTTGTGTCCCTGTAGCGATAACCGGAGGTGCACCTTATGACAACCTAACCAATAGGGTTGAGGATGGCAGGAATGGCCCAGGACAGTTTCGGCATTTTTAATATGGCTGAAGTATTTGGCCACAATAAATGTGAACTCTGAGTGGTGTGTGTGTGGAGGGAGAATACTATGGTAATACCAGTGTCCTCACACATCTAACACCAAAATTCAGTTTGGTACAGTCCCTGTACCCACAACAACCTAAGACATAGAAGTCTGGTATAACAAAGTTGAGCTTTCTGCAACCAGACATTCCATACACACAAACAGTTTTGGCATTCTATTTCCCTTCTTTGAAGTATGTCCCAAATATTAGCTGTAATTCTAATAGACCTGTTACACAGGCTGTGACACTGCAATGTCAACAGAGGCCCATTGTGTTTGGGGCCTTACTGGCTGGAAAGACAACAGAAGGGCCCTGCCTAGGGGTTAGCTATCATTTGTCTCTGACAGGGGAGGCCCCTTTGAAGAGCACCCCAAGTGTCATATGAAAAGCCCCAGCAGACCTGTTAAGCAAGCTGTGGCATTCAATAAGGACTTGAAACCTTGTTGTGAAAAGGATCCTCCCAGCACCTCTGCATATTCAGTTAGGTTCAGGGTAGTAATCTCTGCCCATTTATGTCAGCCTATTATGTTGCTCCTGGTAGCAAATACACACATCTTTCAAGCCTATTTAAATGCTAATTACTGGTTGGCTGAAGTGGGAGAACAAAATGAAGTGTTAGCTTACAGGGTACTTAGACAGGGCAAAGGAAACTTTTAAAAGTTAACTTTCCTTCATATTTAGAACAAATCTGACCACCATAGAACTGGAGTTTTTAATAACTATTAAAAATAGTTATTGAATTATTTGTCTTGCTAGTCCCATGTCCATGATTCAGGCATAGGGGCTTATTATGAGTCTGGCGGTGACTTGCGGGGGCGCGGGGGTGGTGGTCTTCCAACCACCCTATTAGGACCAGGGTGGTTGGGTTGCTCTGGGACCACAGCAACTGCTGAGGTTCATAGATGGTGGTCTTGAGGCCGCAATATGCCTGGTGGGGCTGCCCCGCCCCTGCCAAGCAGTTTACGAGTTTCCTCACCACCACACTTTCATGGTGGTGCGACCGCAATGAAAAGTGTGGCAGTGTGAAAGCAAATGGGGCCCTACAGGGCCCCCTGGCGCCTCACTCCATGTGTCCCCTTGTGTGCATGCCCACCAGTACCTGTAGGGAATGGACTGCAGAAGTCCATGCCATGCAGGTACTGCCTTTGACATTCCCAGGGTGGTGCCTATTTCATAGGCAACGCCCTGGGAAAACCAAAGAACCGCCCCCAAGACGAGAAAACTCCTGATCTGGCAGGTGGTTCCTGCATGGGTTTGGTGGTGCGGGAGCGGGGCTGCCCTGCTTTCACACCACCAAACTCATAATAAGGTCCTTACTATTTTATATTGCCTCTCAGCCACACCTGCCTCAGTGAAAATAACTTTGAGGGCATTTTTACTGTTATGAAATATTTAACATAAATGTTTACGTGTACTACTATGCACCCTCAAACTATGAGCAATAAGGCCTACTCAGGGGTGACTTATGAATAAAGTAAAAGGATGGTTCAAGTCTGTCTAAAGGAGTTATTTTGACAAGTCAAATTTGCAGTTAATATTCACATAACCTGGGCACTAGTGGCAGAACTGCAAGCATGCTTAAATTGAGGTATTTAACACACTCTGTAGTTACCAGGAGCAGTAAATACCAACCAAACCAGAACTCTGGCCTTCTACGAAGAACTGGAAATGATTAGGAGAAGCCCTCTCCAATTCAAATCAGGTGGTAGTAGGGCTGTCAGATATGCTGCTTACTGTTCCTGTTCACTCCTAGATACTTAATTCGTACTAAGTGCTCATCGGTTTACACTAACCCTGGGCAAAGCACTACGCTACGCTCGCGTAGTTTGCGAAGTTTGCGCTACTTCGCACAACGCGAATTGCACGTAGCACAGTGCAAACACGCATAGCGTAGCGTAGTGCAGCGGTCATTTTTTGCTTGCTCGGGGTCCTCAACGTCAAGTTGGCGACCGCGAGCAAGCAAAATGACATCCCGGCGAGACTTTTTCCTCGTTCGCGATCAGCAACATCAAGTTGCCGATCGCGAGCGTGGAAAATAAACCTCCTGGCGAGATTCTCAACGTGGGGAGGTCAGGTTTCTCATTGCGAGTGGTCGCGTATGCTCGCGACCGCTCGCGATGAGAAACTACCAGTCCGCGTTGAGAAAGCTGCCGCTCGAGTAAAAATCTACTCGAGCGGCAGTAAAAGTCAGCTTGCACTGTGCAAGATGCCGTTTTCAATGATTGCACAGTGCGGACAAGCATCCAGCACTGTGCAATCATTGCGAACAGTGCACTACGCAGTTCGCGTAGTGCTACGCGTAGCTCGCGTAGTGCGAACTGCACTTTGCGTAGCTTTGCGTAGCGCTACTTCGCGAACTACGCCCAGACTTAGTTTACACCACCCTGTCCATTCTAGGCTGAGAGGCAAATCATTGTGTTCTGGCCCAACCTTCCCAGCCAAGGCTATGTACTCCTCTGGAGGTGTGATGAGTGGCAGCACTGGTTATCAGATAGTGTTAAGCCAGTTATGGCTCAGGCAGCTTAAAGTATTTTTTGATATAGTTATTTTTCCACTCAAGTTATCAAAAATCTGATTTCACAATTAAATCAAATTAGGGGGTGCTTCCTTTCCTCGAGACATATTTAAAGACCAAGGGCCTCATTACAATGTCGACTCGGTCTCAGAATGGTTTCCGACCGAATCGAATTCGGGGAGTCAAACCGACCGATTATGATGGTTCTGAACACCGTTTGGTCGGACTGCCATTGATTTCAATGGGAGCCTGTGTTCCGAATGACTACACAGGCTCCCATTAAAAAAATGGGTGGGTGGGGAAAATCATGCACCTTGTGGCATGTGGCAGGCACCCCATGGTGCCTGCCACATGGTGCTTGGTATTGAAGAGGGGTCCCATGAGTACCCTCACAGGCCCTATGCGGAGGACCCCGGATGAAGGGGGGCCTGCTACGGGCCCCCAATTTTGGGTTCCAACAGCCAATCTGTGTCATAACAACCGATTTGGGAAGGCTGTCTGAATCCAACATCGTAATACGTCAGTCGGAAACACCCTCAGTAGACCCGTACGAGTTGGCTCCCAACGACTCGGTTACACCAAATGCCGTTCTGAACCGAGTTGGAAAGTCCGAATGGTTTCCGACTATCATAATCGGTCGGTCAGAAGGCTTTCCGAATCCGTAGGAAAGACGGGTTCTGAATCGGATTCGGATGAACCAAATGCCATTCGGAGCCTTTACGACCAACATAGTAATCAGCCCCCAAGTTGTAAAGGTTTGGCAGCAGAAAGGACTTGTCATGGTGGGTCAGTCATTTTGTGAAGGAGTATTTCAATCATTTGCTGAGCTTCAGAGGGAAGTTAATCTCCCTCTAAGTGGCTTTTTAAAATAACAGGTACAAGATTTTTATTTACAGGTATGAGATTCCTTCAATAAAAGTGACCCCTTAGATGTTAATTTGGATAAGAAAGACCTTTTAGAAATAATATGTGGAGACATGTTGAGTATTTCTATGCAGGCTCTTTATGAGGAATTTATGTCATTTGTTGAGGATGGTGTAATTAATTTCGCTCAAAAAAAGTCTACCAGATTAAGACCTGACATTTCACTAGGGGTCAATATTCAGGTTATTAACGTGGCCCATGATACACTCATCGCTGTCACCCTCAAGTTGCAGCAATTTAAATTTATCAGTATGCTCTACTACATACCACAGAAGATATTGAAAGGGAAGATGAAGGATGATTCTCAATTTCAGAGGTGCGAGTCCAAGGACTCTAATGGTTTACATATATTTACAAATAGCTTTTGAGGACAGGATTTTGGGGTTTTAATTTCTTACCGCATTTCTCACATTTTAATGTTGTGCTCACCACACATTTCACTATGCTAAATAAAGACCAAATAACCATGGTATGGTTATCTATTGGAAGAGACTGGATTAGTAGTATGGCTTTATAGATGGACAAATGGTGGATGCTAATGAATGACAATTTTGAGCTGGATGCTGCCATTCTTCAGGTTAAAGGAGTGAAGGGCTGCGGAATCTGTGAAACACCTGGATTATATTCATAGACTCATAATGTTTTAAATCACTTTGTTTCTTTCTCTGCTGAGGATGACCATAGTCATCATGTAATTGTGATTTTCATAAATTGTCTTGTGTATATTTATTTTTCTTTTCTCAAATACAAAATATAATCTGATTATATAAATTAAGTGGCAAATAACTTTGAATCACTTTTATAGCATTTTCACAGGGGGAAATGTAGAATTAAATATTTTAATAACACCCAGGCCTGTCTTATAAAAATGTACTTGAGCCTATACAGTTAAACAGCTTTTAGATTTTCAGTCACTTTGAGGGCACATTTTTAAACATAGAGGGGTCTATTTACAAACTGCATTTTTTAGTACATTTAGCAGTATTAAAATAGTACTACTCACGTACTATAAAATGCTATTCACTAAAAGTCCGGAGGTCTCCGCCTATGGCAATATTATCTTTTCTGAGTGGAGACTGTCTGACTACGGAGATCTCCACACATATATGCTTTAATAGTAAATATAGAGGAACACAAGTGAGTGACTGGAAAATAGAGAACACTTACTACAAAATAGAAGTGGTTAAGTAAGGAGGGGTTTCATGAAGGTTATGGAGGTGTTTAGAGGGGGACATGAATCCGTCCACAGAAGAGTAAGCCCATTGCTATTCATAGACTGCACTTCTATAGCTATTACAGCCAAAAAGGACCCAAAACAGCTGTAAATGTACTTCAGCTCAAATCTCGAGTAAGCATAACACCACACATGGCCACCCTCCCATAGAAATAATGGAAGCAGAAACTTAAAATAGAACCCCACAAGAAATAATATTAAAATAAATTAATTTCTTTTGACTTCTTATAAATATATATATATATATATATATATATATGTATGAATCACCAAAGGCCCGAAAGCTAGTTCCGGGGGCACACAACAGCTCACCAGCCCTCCAGCTTCTCTTCCACTCTTATCCCATGTTTCAGATAAATTGACTGCCGACGCGTTTCAAGGAACAATCCTCTTCTTCGGGGCTCTGTAACGAAGGGCAACACAGAATCACTTCACCTTGGCAAAAATACTGCTTTTATTCTTTCAATTGGCCCCCTAGTGGGCCGCACTTATAACGTTTTAATTTTTAAAGGCATTGTGGAACTTGTATTCCGAAGCGAATCACAATCTCCCTGAGTGGGTGTGTTTGCCCATGTTCATTAATACCATATATTATCCTTATAGTAAGGTCCAATAACAAGGGGTAAGTGTGCATAACACGGCTTGCTGTGCCGTTTCAGGTCAAAGACAGTCCAGACCACGGCCTCTCTAATCCTACTGTCTCACGAGATGGTGCTCCCCATCGCGGCTCGGAACCGCGCACACATATGAATCACCAAAGGCCCAAAAGCTAGTTCCGGGTGCACACAACAGCTTGCCAGCCCTCCAGCTTCTCTTCCACTCTTATCCCATGTTTCAGATCAATTGACTGCTGACGCGTTTCAAGGAACAATCCTCTTCTTCGGGGCTCTGTAACAAAGGGCAACACAGAATCACTTCACCTTGGCAAAAATACTGCTTTTATTCGCTTCGGAATACAAGTTCCACAATGCCTTTAAAAATTAACACGTTACAAGTGCGGCCCACTAGGGGGCCAATTGAAAGAATAAAAGCAGTATTTTTGCCAAGGTGAAGTGATTCTGTGTTGCCCTTTGTTACAGAGCCCGAAGAAGAGGATTGTTCCTGAAACGCGTTGAGCAGTAAATTTATCTGAAACATGGATAAGAGTGGAAGAGAAGCTGGAGGGCTGAATAGCTGTTGTGTGCCCCCAGAACTAGCTTTCGGGCCTTTGGTGATTCATATGTGCGCTGATTCCGAGCCGCGATGGGGAGCACCATCTCGGTGAGACAGTAGGATTAGAGAGAGCCGTGGTCTGGACTGCTTTGACCTGAAACGCACAGCGAGACCGTGTTATGCACACTTACCCCTTGTTCTGGACCTTACTATAAGGATAAGATATGTATTAATGAACATGGGCAAACACACCCACTCAGGGAGATTGTGATTCGCTTCAGAATACAAGTTCCACAATGCCTTTAAAATTAACACGTTACAAGTGCGGCCCACTAGGGGTCAATTGAAAGAATAAAAGCAGTATTTTGCCAAGGTGAAGTGATTATCTGTTGCCCTTTGTTACAGAGCCCTGAAGAAGAGGATTGTTCCTTGAAACGCCGGCAGTCAATTTATCTGAAACATGGGATAAGAGTGGAAGAGAAGCTGGAGGACTGGCAGCTGTTGTGTGCCCCGGAATCTAGCTCGGGCCTTTGGTGATTCATATATATATGTATATAAATGTAATTTAATGTTAAAAGAGTGTATATACTTATTACCTACATATTAGTTTATTTTAAAATATTTTTATTACCTTTTAACATTTAAAAATAAATATGACTTAAAAATAATTATTATAATTTAAAATAACTTCATACATATGGTTTTGTAAATTGTAATATATAATACATAAATATAAATGTTTTTAAATAATTTGTTAAAAAATGTATTTTCATTTAAAAGATTTCATTTATTTAAAATGTTTAACTCAAAATTGTTCTATATTTCTATATTTAAAATACATATCACAAGTTAATTTACATTAATATGTAACATGCAAAGATTTCTATTATTTTTTTTGTAAGTTTTCTTTTACAATTTCCCTATACTTTACCATAGAGAGATCTCTGCCCTGGTGTCAGAGACGTCCGCCTACCTCAACCTACCGGTGAAAGGTTGCTAGTAGTAAATTTGCACTTTTAAATTGGACTCCACCCGCTGAATTCAGGTGAAGACATGTAAGTCTACAACAATATATTTACAGTCAGAAACGATGAAAAGCAAAAAGTAGTACATTTACTACACTGTGTAAGATTAAAATTGCACTTGTAGATTTACCCACATGTAAATTTACATTTGGAAATAGGCCCTATATTGTTTCACTTATTATATGTATTATGCACCTTACCTTGTGTGCTTACAAGGCGCACTTTGCAGGTGACTTTTAATCTATAAAACTAGGGGGCATATTTATGAGCCCCTTTGCATCTCTCTTGCACCACGCAACATGGTGCAAAAGCAACACAAATGTAAAAATGAGATTTATGAATCCATGCACAGCCACCTTGCTTGGCTGTGCGTGGCTTCATAAATCTCCCATAATGTAACACAACGCAAATCACTGTGTTACATTACTCTGCGTCAGGGAGGCTTTTTCATTGGTGTTGCGTGGGTGTTCCCATGCAACATAAATGGATTTTGATGCATTCCCAGATTTACAAGAACTTGTAAACCTGTGAATTCCCCAAAATTGTATGCCTCCCCAGAAGAGGCTTAAGGAAGAGAAACATCTTTATTTCTCCTCGGTTTGTCCTCTTTCTATGTGTGCTGCAGAATGCAGCACAAATAGAAAGAGGAAAAAGCCTCTCAGGATTGTTTTTGTGCAGGAAAGTGCCCCTTCCTGTACAAAAACAATCCTGCATGCAATGCCGGCACCCTTGCACCATGGGGCCAAAACGGAGCCAGTGCAAGGGAAAAGGACAGGAATGCACCATATTGGATAAATACAGTGCATTCCTGTCCCTTTCCCTGTGCTGCAGGGCAGGGCAGGAAGGTGACTTTCCATGCTTCCCTGTGCCACAAATGGCATAACTATGCCCCTAGGTACTCCTATATGGCAAAAACACAATTTTTTGCCACATGTTGCTGCAGTGACATCGAAACTACAGCCAGCCAGAGCACAGTAGGGCTCCAGGCAGCCATATATGTTTATATAGTATATGTAGGTGGTGTAAATGCATAGTGCAGTCCACATATTACATTTAACTGCAACACCATTGGTGCATTTTGTGTGCCTTTTACTATGGCCTTATGTGACATTTAAATAGATCAGTTGAGTGAAACCAATTTTACCACTATCTTTTTAGGGCCAAGGCACCTACACTGTTGCTATGAATAGCAGCGTCACAGTGCACACAGCCCTAACACCAGGTAAAATAAGCTCCAGAAAAAGGCAAATCATACACGACCTTGCAGAAAAGGAGAATGTGCTACAAATACTACTTCAGGTACTGAGAAATGCTTTTGTGAATCAACACCGAAATGCCTAATTTGCTAAAAGTAGAAAGAGGATGCAGTGCTGAATATTTGCATTTATTCACATTTTAGATGATTTGAGGTTAATTCACACAGGTATTTTAGACTAAGGGCCAGATGTATCAATAATTGCTTTTGCGATTCTTAAATAGCAAATTTTACCAATTCACTATTTAAGAATCGTAAACTGCAATGTATGTAGGATTTGCAAAAACATTTGCCATTCCTACATATTCCTTAATAGCGAATCACAAATTGCGATTCGCTATTAAGGAATACCTTCCCATTCATTCCTATGGGCCTAGAGGCCCATAGGAATGAATAGATTGCATTCAGCAATTTGCGAGTACCAAATAGGTACTCGCAAATTGCGCATGCAACTTCAAGGAGTGCAAGGGGGCCAAAAGGCCACCTTGATGCACCCCAAAAGGTAAGTATGCACATGTGGCGCACATACATGCCCTAAGGGCATGTGTGTGCGCCACATGGCACTTAGAAAAATGCAAATATTTGCATTGTTCTAGGAATTTGCAAATTACCACCAACATGAAGTTGATGGCAATTTGCGATTCCTTAAAGCCAGGTCGCAATTTTTTCTTCCTTCCTGCATTGCATTTAAGGAATTGCAAATTGCGATTCCCTAAATGCATTCGCAAAATAGGTAATCGCAAAAATTGTGATTCCCTATTTTGCGAATGCCTTTTGGGATGATACATCCCAAAAGGCTTTTTACCGTTCGCAAACGGTAGAACGCTTGATACATCTGGCCCTAAGTGAAGTATGCCGACAGGATTACTATTTTTCTTACACTTAAAAACCTTTGTGAATCGTCCCCATAATTCTTGTGAAGTTGTAGGGAATGTGCATTATTAAAGAAAATGTCTCAAGTGCAATTAATACTGTATTAGGTATTTTCAATGTTGTGCTGTGTCTGCTATCTGTGCTTCACTGCTTGCTGGACTTGCACATGGTACAATTTCCTTCCTCAAGCCTGCAGCTGCCAGACTTGAAAACAAAACAATTACAATTAAATGATGCCCTCAGTGCCATAACTTTACGGAGGAGGTTAAAAATAGATCTAAGTGAGGGAGGCTAATGCTGGGAGATCTGTTTACGACGTATCAAAGGCCTCAAAGGGATTGTCGAGCACGGTGTGACTGCTATAATGTACGTGACGTGGAATCTCTTCTCCTTCTGGACAGATCCTTACCTACAGCTTAAATACAACTTCTTTTGCAATAATTATAGATGATGAGCCAGGTACTAGGATCTAACAGCAATAACATTCCATAAAGAAATATATGACGGCCAGTGGGTAGAGTCTTACGTGAAAATTGAACCAACGACAAGTTACTAAAGCCATATCTTTAAAACTCTGATTTAGTGCAAAGAAATTAAAAGAGAAGCTTTCACAATTGGGCTCATTATCATACTGCGCTATGGATATTGTGGTCTTGTGTTCACAGATTAATTAATGCTTTACTGATTTAAAAAAGCAAATAAAACAAGTCTGCACTATTTAGTACCCACTATCCATGTCTTACAAAAGCCCCCTGGTGTTTGCTCCTGAGTAGGATTCTGCCTTGACGGGCTCCCCAGATTAAGAATGAGCCTGCTCGTTGCCAAGCAGATATGTGTAAATTTTATCACTTGGGGTCCAATCACAAGCAATGAGTAAATTCTGATAGGTCCAATAACTCGCGTTACTAGTGTCTTTGTAATTGCAAAGTCTGAAAAGTTACAACAAGCATGTCTGATTTCACAAGGGGACTCCAGATGTTGAATGCAACTGAATCTCTTGACTGAAAAGCTGTGCAGGAATAAGAAATTACTGGGGAAATTGGATGTACAAAATCAAGTTTTCGAGGACATTTCCCATTCCTAAAGTGACCCTCAGGATCCAATTTTTAATGGCGCGCGTCAATTCCGGGAGTTGCCTGTTCCTGCCAGTATGAGTAACTTCACAAGACAGAAGACCTAGGGGCATATTAGCAAGGGCCTTATCGCTGCTTTAGCGGCACTTTTTGCCGCTAAAGCGGCGATATTTCTATCACCCTATTAGCAAGCTGTCGCTAACAGCTGTTAGCGACAGCTTTATGGCGAAAGCGACAGGTTTTGGTGCCGCTTTGCATGTCAGCGATATATATCGCTAATGACATACAAAGTAGGCGTTCCCAACTAAAAGCGACTGAAAACAGTCGCAAACACAACTTCCCCCTATTAGCAATGCCCGCAAAGCGATAATAAAACTCGCGCTAACCGCGATTATCGCTAGAATCTAACACCTGCTAAAAACCTGACTTAACCATTCTAGTCAATGGGAGGTGGATTGTAAGGTTAAGTCCTCACCTGCCTATTAGCAAGCTTTTCATTAGCGCGTTGAATTTATCGCTCGATTTCTCGCGCTATTGCTGGGTTTCGCCGCTATCGCTGGATTTTTTATCGCCTTGGAGATAAGCGTTGATAATAACACATTATCTCCGCGATGAAATCCAGCGATAGCCGGCGATAAAAAAAACAGCACTAAGCGCGCTTTGCGATAATTATCGCAATTCCTTGGTAATATCCCTCCTAGTTTGAATAACTGCTGAGTAAGGATTGGCTCCATTTTGTGCTTGAAGTTCACAATTTATGACTGACCACTTCCATTAGACAGGTATTCTGTACATTTAACAAAAAATGCATGAATACAATATGTTCCATTGTTACAGAGTCATAAAGCAGGTTTTGTGTAGTCATTTTCAGGTTTGGCTCTCTGAGGCACATTTCCCAATGCTTCCCTGATGATGTCATTCAATGCTTCCATAAGGTGAATCGCCCAGTGCTCCTCTGATGTTAAACTGTACTTTCCTCCTGTGCATCACCAATTCCTCTTGATGCATATTACATTTTCCTGGCTGCTGCACATAATTGCTGTGCTTCTGTGCCACACATCACCCTGTATCTCCTGTTTTGAAGCCTCCAGGTGTGATGGTCTGAATGCACTGACACCAGCTTGTCCGTTGGCAAACAAAGGACACCTGCACATTTGTTTGTCTGTAAATATGTGTTAATACTCTGCACATATGTTCCTGCATGCTGTTCACCTTTGGTCAATCGGCTATATAAAAGTCATACTATCTACTTTGTCAGAGCTTGTTATTGAACTGGTAGGGTGGGATTGTAGTAGTAAATATAAAGTCCTAAATCTTGATGGGACAGACTATTGTTACAACAGTTTGGAGGGACAAAATAACAAAAGGTAAGTGCACAGAGGAAGGTATTTACTATTTTTTTTAGTTCTTTGTACCTTGGTATAGAAAATGTATAGAAACGTACTTTTAGATATTTTGTTCCTCTATAGTGTAGCAATGATATTCTGTTCTGTCGAGATTTGGGGCTCAGTATTCCCAGCATACACCATGTGGTTCTGTAGACTCTTCATTAACCACTAGTTTTAATAATCGATCTACCCATGACCAAAAATGGAATATCATCCATATTGGATAAAGATGTATTCACCACAATCACTTCTTTAAAAATACCCACAGCATAAATAAATACATTGGAAAATGTGTGTCTGCAAGTGCAAAAACATACAGAACATGTTTGCAGGAACGTTGTGGGTCTGAGTAGTGGTTGACCATATCAAACTCAGTGCCACAGCTGCACTTCATGACTCTTTCAATTGTTAAAATGTTCTTGCAGGCAATAAAATATCTACATGCAAGTCTTCTCCTATGTCCTTGTATTAATATCAGGTATTTATTCAATTTGAGTGATAAACTTTACACAATAGTGCAAATTATGGAGAAGGAGGTGAGGACATGTTGTGCTTCTCTTTCCTGTTACTCCTCTCTTGCCCTGCAGATCATTTGCACAAAGCAGAGGATTGCGGTGGGTCTGCATAAGATAAATTTGTAGACGTACAGGTGTCAATAACGTGGAGTTTTCCACCTCAGGGTTCGAAGTGACGTCATAGACAATTCATGCGTCACACTCATATATTTGATGTCACTTGTAATCCATGTGCGACAAACCAGCCCATTAGTGAGAGCTAGACAATGATAATTTTATGAGTTTGGGAATTTACACTTTGTTGTACATATGGTGTTCTTCTTGTTTTCTGATAATGTGCAAACATTTGGCAGCTCCACTTTTCCCATGTCTTCTTCCTTTGGTTTCGGGAAAATACATCTCATCAAATATTCTGAAACCATTGAACTGATTATTATGCACTGCTTTGAAGTGCCATGAATACATTAATGTGCATTTGAGAAAATCGTCAGTGGACTAAAAGCTACCAAAACATTTTTTATTTCCAAATTATTAAACAAGTAAGCATATTTAGTAAACAACATATTTAAGTATTTAAAACTTCAGATTGAAAAATAGGTACATTTTTAGTATGACAGAAACACTTGAATATTTCCCAAGCAATGAAAAATGCATGGCTCCAAATTTACAGTTAGGTTTGGAGCAAATGCTTAATTGGTTTCAAAACAATTTCAAAATAACCAAGCATTTGCAATGACAACTGTTCTTGCTTATAAAAGAAGGTGCCTCTTTTGGTATTTATGGGTTTGTGCACTCAATAGGTCATCTTTTTCTCCTAGGGTTTGCATGTATGTAATCATCACCAAGGTCCTTGCCTACAAAGGTAATCTGTGAAATATGCAACAAAATACTTGTCTGCAGGTTTTAACACAACACGATAACAATCCACCTTTAAAAGTCTATTAGCTTTATCAACTGTGTCTCATGATAGATGAATCAGGCCTACTGCCTATGTTATAATTTTTTCTTAGTAAACAGATCAAATCCATGGCATCTGAAATAGCTTTTTCCCAATGAACCAATCAGGGTAGAGCCATAGTCATTGGCTTGTCACCATAGACAATTCGAAACTCTTGTACTGAGCAGAAACTTTCACACAAGGCAACCATCAGGTATACTATAGCAAAATTACAAATATGTACAAAGTTACAATTGTCAAAACAATATAAAATCCATCCTATGAGGGCTTAATAAGGAATATTATAGTGCATTTCCTTCTATCTCCATGGCCTGTTCGAGTGGGACATCAACACCAAAACCCTTGCCAACTATAGTAATCTGAGATTTCTTATTGGAACATAACAGCCTCTAAGTTTTAGCACAATGAAATAATCATCCCCTCTTAAAAGCCTTTTAGCTTTAATACATGCTTATCTCAATAAGTAAGTCAGGCACTGTCTTTACTTTTTATAAAAAGCAGATTGAACCCAAAGAATGTGACATAGCATTTCTCAGTGAAACAATAATGCCCAAGGACCTTCATCATTGGCTTGACACCATAATCAGCACAGGACTTTTGAAGTGTACATAAGCTGGCAACCATCATACAAATATTTCTAAAATTACAAATATGTACCAAATTACAAATATATAAAAAATTACAATTGGAAAAGCAATATGAAAGCCCTCTTCAAAAGGTCTAACAATTATTATCAAGGTGACAATCTTTTACCCTCATTATTCGACAAAGGGTGGGACAACAGCAAAACCCTTGTCTACTACAGAAATCTGTGAAATTTTGTGTAACAAAATACCTGCCTACAGCCTATATGACAGTATGGTAACAAAACACTGTTAAAAGCCTATTGGCTTTAACAAACACTGTTCGCAATAAATAAGCCAGACATACTGCCTTTGTCAAAATGTGTAATAATAAACAGATCAGACATGTAACATCGGACACAAGTTTTCCCACTGAACCAGTCGAGCCTATAACATTTATTATTGGCTTGTCACCATAACCAACTTAGACATACTGTAGAAAGCATAAGTCTTCTCACAAGGCAAACATCAGACATACAGAAATAAAACTATGTATATGTATAAAAAAATACATTTGGCAAAGCAAAAAATTATCGCTCCAAAAGCTGCAAATAAGATTTATCGTAGTGCAAATGTTCTATCCCCATGGTTTGTCAGAGGGGGAGACCAACACTAAAACCATTGCCTAGTACGGTAATCTGTTGAAGATTTCATGTAACAAAATACCTCTCTGCGAGCTTTAATATAGAATACTAACAGTTCACCCGTAAATATTTCTTGATTTATTTCTTGATTTTAACATAATATTTTTTTCACCATAAATTAGTCAGCCTAAAAAGTACACTAAAGCACTCACTTTCAGTGCAGTGGGAGCACACAAAATCTGGCCAATCAAATGCTGTACTCAAGGAAACTAACATGTAGGAAGATCATAAGCCCCTCAATCATTATTACTTCTGAAACCTATTTTTCTGTTGACCTCATAAGGTATGAGACAACGGTGCTGTCAAGTCAGATGTAAAAATCAGTTCACTTTGTAATGAAATGTGGTGAATGCTGGTAAACAATTCATTACTTACCTAATCAGACCATTATAGAAATCTGGGCACAGAGGACTATTGAGGTGTTTCACATAAACAATATCGATTCGAAATATGCACAAATTGTTTCTTAAAATTAGATATAATTTTAATACAATACGTTTATATACAAGGACGAAGGGCCTGATTCACAGAACTAACTTACGTCAAAAACGTAAAGTTAGTACTTTTTGGTATTCACAGAATACACTTACTCATTTTGGTATTCACAGAATGAACTTACTCATTTCGGTATTCACAGAAGTTAGTACTCCTAACTTTAGGACTCCTAAATGCCTTCTGTGAATACCGAAAGTTTTAAAGTTAGGATTTTTCTCAGTTTAGGAGTAGTAAGAGTTAGGAGTTAGGAGTCCTAACTTTACTACTCCTAAACTGAGAAAATCTAACTTAAGACTTTCGGTATTCACAGAAGGCATTTAGAAGTCCTAAAGTTAGAGTACTAACTTCTGTGAATACAGTGAGTAAGTTCATTCTGTGAATACTAAAATGAAGTGTATTCTGTGAATACAAAAAGTACTAACTTACGTTTTTGAAGTAAGTTAGTTCTGTGAATCAGGCCCGAAGTGTGGATGCAAGTAACGTTCGTTAAGTCTTAAGAGTAGTTACCGAGTGTCATCTGTTAGTGCAAAACACCCTAGCTAAAAGAGTAATTGTAGTCTGTAAACATATGAACCTAGCTGTAAAATATCACTTTTTGGACCTGTGGTTTTGCACCTCTGCAAGCTATGTGACCACAGCATGTGGTCTGCAATGTTTGTGCAGTTCCTGGTGTTGCAGGAGTGTTTGGCAGTGCTCCAGAATTGTAGGTTTGCCCTCAAACATGTATATATTCATTTATAATTGAAGCACTGTGAATTTAAGTGCAGTGAGTAGCCTAGTTACATGTGTCTTGTTATGAGCTAGTAGAATCAGTTACTTCCATGACTACGAATTATATCTCTGTCATTTAGTAATTCACAAATGTAAACTGCAAACGTGAAACAGTGCAGTTCAAAGCCACAAGAATAAGGTAGAACAGCAATATTAAATGTTCTACTTAAATCCGCTAAAAAATTCAATTTTGGGTCCAGAAGTCACATTTACCTGAAATACATTGCTATTTACATAGATTGAATTTTTGCTTATATTTTCGGAGATTTGGCACATTTCATTCCAATTGTTTTTCCAATCAGGGTTTAACTCAATTGAATACCTAAATGATAGAGTTCTTGGATATACTGTGGTTGGTGCAGCAGGGGTTGTAGCTTAGAAACATGTGTGCGGACCTCACGCTGTGCATACCCAGCTTATTTTACAGCTCTACCAGGGACTGTGCCTCTGTCTCTTCTGAATAAACCACACATAGAACATACCAGGGTTGTTTAGCAGTGCTTCTATGGGTTTAGATTTTGTGTGAACTACACTTGGAGCCTGATTATGATGTCAGTAAGAAACTAAACCGCCCGACTCCTTGTAGGATTCGGTTCCGACCGTTTTGCGGTCGGCGGTTCCGCCCGACTGATTACGATGCTTCCGAGCACCGTTCGGAAGGACTCCCTTTGACTTCAATGGGAGCCTGTGTTCCGACCGACAACACAGACTCCTATGGGGAAAAGGGGTGTCTGCGGAAAACCTTGCACCCTGTGGCGGGCACCTCATAGTGCCTGCCACAATGTGCATGGTCTTACAGGGGGGTCCCTTGGGTTCCCCCTCGACCCCAAACAGGAGGACTCAGGATGAAGGGAGGCCTGCTAGGGGCCCCCAATGTTAGTTTCCCACAGCCTTTTCATGTCGGACAGACCATTTTGGAAAGGCTGTCAGAATCCAAAATCGTAATCGGTCAGTCGGAAACGCTGTCTGTAGAGCTGTACGGATCGCCTTCGACCGACTCAGATTCTCCGATTGCCGTTCGGGACCAATTTGGAATGACCGAACGGTTCCCCTTCCGACCTCGAGCATCATAAGCAGTCGGTCGGAATTGTTTCCGAACGAGTCGGGCGGATGGGTTCCAACACGGTATAGGAGACCCTGACTGTCGGTCAGAGGCTTTCCGACCGACATCGTAATCAGCCCCTTGGTGTACACCTAGGTAGTTTAACAATGCCTTCAGGGGCTGGATCTCTAATGCTTATGTGTGTACTCAATATGATATACTCATTATGCATGCTATTTGTCCACACATGATCTACTCGATTTTTTTTTTCCACATGTTTTGTATTGGTATAAAACAGTATTGTTCACATACAGCATATTTGAGCAGGTAGGAGTCATTAGATACCAAGAAGCCTATGGTTCTCCCTTTTCTAATGGATGCAAGCACAAAGTATAGTTAACGTCGCTACCCTTCCATCAAGTATCATATTCATTTTCACTTTTGTGTCTTTCCACAAACATTTTGACAGTGACTATGAAATGATGCGCAGTGGATGCAACAGTGCCTACACCAACTCTCACCAGTCTGCCAAGTGCGAAATCTTCTTCAAATCTGTTAAATCTCCTAATCATTTTCATCTATGTGTTTATGCACAAGACAACTCTCACAATCCTTTTTTACAATCAATTTCTTTCTGGGCATTCTGGCTCATGCACGTAAGGCCTACTCTAAGCTTCACTAGAGTCAGGGCCATTGCTGAAGCTAATTTCTTCCTTTTACATACTGTGGGTACTGGACCATACACTCTATGGCAGTCTCAATGTTAGGGCACTGCCCTCTTGTAAAATGGACATCTATTTTCACACTCTCCATAACATGTCATGATTACATGCAGGGACATTCACAACAGCTGGCTTGAGAAATTCATGTTAACCTCACTTTAGCACCCTCTGTATAAATCAAAACACATCCAATACTCTATCATCCATACACCCCAAAAAGGCACCAAGAAGCTGATGCAAATTGGAGCCTATCTTGGCCCCATCGTAATATAAATGGTAAAATACAATCTCAACCTTACCTGCTCTTGAAGGAGGTTGTTAACTCTACTCCTTAACTGTGGAGGCATTTTCCACCAGTGCCAAGGCTTTTTTTAAGGTGACGTTTTGTCAAAAAGTTATGCAGGATAAAATTGGGTCTTTTTATTGACATGTTGGGGATTCTAAAGATACCCAGGATTTGTGTATGCTCCTGGAGAAAATCATGAAAATAGTAAAAATATATCAACATTTTGTTGAAAGTGCTGTGCAAGAATGTGTATGTTTCGTTTTCTAAAAATAGCACCAACAAAAAGTTTGCTTTACTAAGTTATACGTTTCTGAAAAAATTACTGTGAGAAATTGTGATGTTTGTTGAGAGGGTTTGAGCGTGGTTTGAGAGCTTCTCAAGCAGTAGCCACAATTCCTTATCAGGGTGGACCATAAAAAGTCACAAAAATATCCTGCACTTAACCCTCTGGTAGCTTGGCACTAAAGCAGTCAGGTTTTACTTAGAGGCAATGTGTAAAGTATTATGCAGTACTTAAACAGTAATAAAGTGAGAATACAACACAAATGAGTAAAATGTAATAAATCATTTGACACCAAAACAACTAAAATCCAATCAGTAGAACCCAAGATATGCAATTTCAAAGATTTAAGATAAGTATAGCTCCTAAAAGCACAAAGCTTCACTCACGATTATCTGGTGTGTGAGCCTGGGTGAAAGTTACAAGTTCAGGCTGACTGTGATGGAGAATGGGCTCGATAGAGGGACCGGGATAGTCCCACTGAAAAAGTTACCTTCTAAAGCCCAGCGCAAAGAGTCCAGTTTGTGGTGAAGGAGGCCCAGAGGAGGAGAGAGAGCATTGCAGAAGATCGTCGCAGTAGCATATAGAGCAGTCGGGGCGTCGGGGACAGTTATCCCTGTAGCACGAACATCCTGTTGACCGTTGCAGTCGGTCGTTGCTGGAGCTTCACTTTGGCAGTCACTGCAAGCTGTCGATGCTGTAGCACGAAGTGCAGATCTTGTGTTGCTGGCCACTGCTGGCAGTCACTGTTGCACGAAGAGTCAGGTTGACCAGAGCTTTGCAATGGCGAATGGCACGGGTGGCAAGATCTTGGTGCAAACTGGCCCGTATGCAGTCACGAAGAGCCCAAAATTTCAGGATCTCTCCTTTTCTTCTAGGAGGAGCTCAACTGATACAGCACCAAGGATCCAGGACCTGAGAGGCACCTCTTGGGATCAGAAACTCACTCCAGCCGGGCTCAGGCAGGTTCATTTGCATGTCCAGGCAAGTGCAGTGCAGCAGGACAGCTAGGCATTTGCAGAGAGGCCTCTGGAGCACAAAACAGGAAGTCAGTCAGCTGATCTTTGTAGTCATTTCAGTCTTGGATGAAGGGCACAGGTCCAGCCTTTATTCTCAGACATCAGGGCAGGCCTCAGTCAGCAGGGCAGCAGGGCAGCAAGGCTGTCCTTCTTCTGTAGTATCCACAGGTCAAGGAGTTTACTGAGGAGTGGGTCTGAGGGTCCCATTTTTATGCCCAGTGCTCCCTTCAAAGTGGGAGATGCTTCTGAGATTTTCCCCTACAGAGGTGTCTGGAAACATCCTGCCTCCCTGCCCTGGTCCCAGTCTGTCTGGGGGCACAATAGGTTAGTGGGAAGTCATTTGTGTGTGAGCTGAGCCAGTGCCTTTAAAGTGCAAGTGTGGTAAGTGACAGCTCCACCGCCCCATCAAACTAGAATGGCCCATCCTGTCAATACCCAGACCCTCTATTGTGATACTGCCTGGGAGGAATACACAAAGGACAACTGCGAACTACACCTAGTCATATGACCCAGGATGCAGGCTGCAGGTGCCAGATTGTTGGCACAATAAAATAGAAACTTTCTACTAGTGGCAATTTAAGAATTGTGACTTAAAATTCGACTTTACCATTAAAGAGGGTTTTTAATTACAATTTCTCAGACACCAAAAAACATGACATTCCTACATGCTCCCAAACAAACATTATCACTGAATGTAGCAATAACTTAATTGTAATAAGGCCACCTAATGTTTTCCTTGGAGAGAGGCACACCTTGAAGTAGGGTAAAACAAATTTGTGAGGTTGGCACTACCAGGAGATGCAAAACTTAAAAATACATGTTCAACTTTTTAAACACATTGCACCCTGCCCTATGGGCTGATTAGGGCCGACCTTAAGGATGACTTATATGTATTAAAAAGGTTTATTTTGCCAGGTCGAAATGACAACTGAAACCTGCCTACACAGGCTGCAATGGCAGACCTGAGGCAGATTTTAAAGGACTACTTAAGTGGCTAGCACAATAAGTGCTGCAGGCTTAATAGTAGCATTTAATAGAGGCCCTGGGTACATGTAGTACCACTTTATTAAGGACTTACATGTAAATTAAATGTGCCAATTGGGTGTAAGCCAATTTTATCATTTTAAAGGAGAGATCATAAGCACGTTAGCACTGGTTAGCAGTGGTAAACTGCTCAGAGTCCTTAGGCCAACAAAAACAAATTAAGCAAAAATAGGAGGAACATTTCTGTGATGAAAGTTTTGAAATCTTTGAGGATCCCCAAAATTCCTATCACCCAGCACTTCAATACTTCTCTCAATAAAAACAGTGCCTGATTTGTGAGGCAGGGGCTATCACCTGCAACAGGGAATGTCTCAAATTGCAAAATGTAGAAATAAAGACTTTGCATTGAACAATAACCAGTTTTGGCGATGTGGGTAGATGCGATATTTGGGCCCAGGCTCAGAGACCACTCAGGGAAACCTACCAAATCCAGATATTTCAGAAAATTAGGTACCCATGGAAGCCCAGGATGGTGTGGTGCATGGATCTGGCTACTTTTTCCAACCCAGAGTGCCCTGCAAATGCCAAACCTTAGCTAAAATGACAAATGTTTCGCACATTTCTGTTATTGTAAGTTATGAGCTCCGCGAGTATTCACAAAATTCCTACCACCTAGTATATCAGTACTTCTTCTTGTAAAGAAATGTATCCCACTCGTGTCACAGAGCCTATTACCCACAACAGGAAAGACAACAAATTGCAAAGTAGAGACATCAATTTTTCACCTTGAAAATTGAACCATTTTGGTAATGTTGATAGCTGGGGTATTTGGGCCCAGGCATGATCATCACTGATGGAAACCTACCAAACCCAGACATTTCTATAAGTTAGATACCCAGGGGAGCCCATGGTTGTGTCACTTCTGTGGATCCCACAACAATTTCCTTCCCAGAGTCCCCTGCAAATGTCAAACTTTGACTGACATCAAGCATTTTCCTCATATTTTTGTGAGGAAAATCACTAGGACTGAAGCAATGTAACCGACAGGTAGACAACTTAGTACAGATGTTCCTTAATTTAGGCAGGAACTTAATAGAGTGTCAACAGCTTGTTTGAGATCCTACTTAGGGACAAAGGGTTGCACAGATAATCTAAGCAGATAGTATGCAATTTTGTCATTCCACTCCAATTGTAGGTCCAGGAAAATCTTGTTGTTGAGTGTGAAGCTTAGTGGTTCAGTGCTATGGATTGTGTCTTAGCACTGGCCAGAATTGGAAGATGTTATTGCCGGAACTTTGCATTGCTGCATTTTGGATCCATGCTGACGGTGAGGAGCTCTGTTTTTGACCAGATTTGCTGCTTCCTCTAAGTTAATCCCAAAGATGTTCTTGCAGGATGTTTGCAATGCTACCTTTTGGTCAATGAAGATGATGAGTAACTCCGTTTTTCAGGTTTGATTTGCAACTTCCTCTAAGTCATCCAGTCCTGTATCTTGGGGAGTCAGTCAATGATAAGGGTGATGGATGTGTTTTAGTTTAATCTTAGATATAGTTGATAATCATTCACATACTGATGATAAAATTCACCAAAGCTATTACTAGCTTGGCCATGGAATTAAGCTACAGGTAAGAAGGAGTAATGTCTACTAAAGTTTATTTTGATTTTTTAAATGGCTTGCAAAAAGACGATGAGTGTTAATATCAGCGCTTTGTACAGCTTGGATTTATAAGTAGTGGACCAGCATAGGACTGCCCAACAAAATATCATGTGGAGATCATAACAGAATTTCCTGATCCATATAGAGTAGGGTGAGCATCATTCACAATGTTACACATTGCAACATCAGTACCGCCCACATTTCAGAGCTAATGCCGTGCAATTATTAATGAGGATCCTGTTGTTAATACATTCCTTGCACTACACACTTCTCTAGGACTTTGGTCAAAATGGTAGATGTGAGATAATGTAGTAATTTTAATTTATTTTGAGTGCTGCATTAGGGTTCTGCACATTAGTTTTCAGGTAGTGGCTCTTTACCCTGCCGCCGGGTAAAAAAGATAATCTTCTCTGCTATTTTCCCAGACGCATGCTAAATAGTAGAAATGTTTTACTGTTTGGCCTGCGGCCTTGAAAATAGCAGAAAATCTTCACTATTTACCTGGACACTGGCTAAATGGTGGAGATTCTGGCAGCCGTGCAAATGGCAGAAAAACTTCACCATTTACCTGGCTGCTAGCTAAGTAGTAGATATTCTACACTATTTGGCTGGCTGCTGTGCAGATAGCAGGAAAACATCACTATTTACCTGCCCACTGGCTAAATAGTAGAGATTCTGCACTGTTTAGCTCACAGCCGTGCAAATAACAAGTGCAAATACACTATTTACCTGGCAACTGGCTAAATAGCAGAGGTTTTGTACTATTTGGCAAGCATTCAACTAAACAAACAAACTTCACTTATTACCCAGCTACTACCAAAACAGCAGACATGGACAATTAGTCCAGCAGCCATCCGGACTAGTCACTACCTCTGTGGTGTAATGATATATGGTCTGTGCCCATGAAAGAGATGACTAATCTGTCTTGGTTGATGTTTGTCCTTAAAATGTTCAGAGAAGGGTGGGTTTTGATCTACATGTTTAATGGCACCCAGATGTTCCTTCCATCTTTCTTTTAACGGTCTCTTGGTTGAACCCACATATTGTAGTGCAAATACATAGGTTACAATATAGACACAGGAGCCGGTGTTGCAATTCATGAAAAAATTGATTTTAAACTGTTTTGATTGATCATAGTTAAAGAACTTGACAGATTTATCATTGACATGTTCGCAGCAGATGCACCCTCCACACCTGTAACATCCTGCTGGTCTATTGTCAAGCCATGTTCTCATAGTGGCATTTGAATACTGTATCGTATTGCTGGGGCTCAAAATAGTTTTAAACTTTTTTTTATTTCCAGCCCTGAAGAAGTAGATTTTTATTCCCCATAAAACGTGTTGGCAACTTCAGTGTCTGTATGATGCTGGCCCTGTGGACACCTTCTGACCCTGCTCTTGACTCATCCTTGTACTATCCCTTCCCTGATCTCATATTCCTAGTGCTACTGATCCTCACCCTGATCCTGCGGGCCTGCTAGGTACTTATCCACCTAGCCCTGTTATCCTGGTTCTTCCCGGGCTGCCACTTCCAGTCTTCCTGGTTTGGGTCATATTGATTCTCTTTGCCCTGGTTCCTGTGATCCACCTGGTACTGCACCCATTGGTCTTGGTCCTCCTTATTAGATCCTCTTGGGCTGGGCTTGGCCATTTTGGTCCTGGTCTGGTCCCAATGGTCCTCATGGCTCTGGTTGTTCTGGTTCCCCTGCTCCTCACCAGCATGGTCCTAATACCCCAGTTCCTAGTCCTCATGTTCCACTTGGAACTTCAGGTCCTAGTTCCCTTGGTTCTGACCTCTCTGGTCCTAGCCATGATCCTGGTGCTGCTTATTCTGGCCCTTCTGGTCCTTGCTCTTATTGGCCCCTAGTCTACCTGCTACTTACCAGATTAGTCCTACGGGTTCTCCTCCAACATGTCATGATACTCTTGGCCCTGGTCATCCTGCTCTTTGTCATCCTGGACTAACTTGTCCACTTTGTCTTTGTTAAGGTCATCCTTGTCTTACCCACCCAGCTTGGTCATCATGGCTCCTATCATCCTTGCTTTCCTTGGCATTGTCCTCCTTTTCCTCATTGTCCTGGTCCTGCTTGTCCTGGTATGGCAGATACCTTTGGGCTTGGTGACTTGATCTTCCTTTTCTCGCTCGGGTGTGCTGCCACTGGTCCTCCTTGCCCTGGTCCTCTTAGCTTTTGTCCTGCTGGTTCTGGATGCTGCCTGGCCATCTCCACTTGATTCTTCTGGTTTTGTTCTCCTAGTCTACCTCACTCTCAGTCTGGTTTGTCTATCAATAGTATTCCTATTCCTGGTCCTCACAGTCCATGTTCTCTTCCAGGTTTTGTGCCCACTAGACTTGATCCTTTTGTTTCTGGTCCTCTTTGTTTGGGTCGTTGATACCTAATCCTCTTGGTTCTAGTCCATTTTGCCATCCTGGTCCTTTCAGCATTCTCTTAGCTCTTCCTTTTCTTTCCTGATTCTCTTGACCCTCATCCATTTGACCTGGTTCTTTTGATCCTTCTTACACTACTTATCTGATTCCTAGTACATCAGTTCCTGGCCCTGCTGGTCCCCTCGCTCTACCTGTCCTCTTGTTTCTTGGTAATCTTGGGCCTTGTCCTCTTTGCCCTTTTCTTTCTAGTTTGGATCATCCTTGGCCTCTTGGCCCTGAGCCCTGTCCTCATGATCCTCACTGCGCCCAATGGTCTATGCCCTGCTCGTCTTGGTCCTCCTTGTTTTGGTCCTTCAGAACATTGTCATTTGGTCTTCCTGGACATCCACGTCCAGTCCACTCAGTCTTACTGTGTTTTTAGTCCTCCTGGTCTTTCTCACCCTGGTTCTGCCACCCCCAAGTTGTGATCTTTCTGCTCCAATTGGTACTCTAGGCCCTGATCCTATAGCTTGGTCCCCCTAGCACTCTTAAGCCTGTTCCTGGTTCTCTTGGTATTAATCCTTCCAATCCGCCTTGATCTGGTCCTGGTTCTACTGGCTCTGGTCCTTCTGGTATTCTTCACACTGCCCCCAACTTCCTTGTTTATTCTGGTACCCTGGTCCTATTCTTCTCAAACTGGTCTTCTTGGATCTGGTCCTGATCATACTGGCCCTTGTCTTAATGCTCCTTGTCCTCGTGCCTCTATACAAACTCATAATGGTCACTGTGCCACTGTATTCAAGCTATCCTGGCTGATGAGGGGTGAAACCCCGAAACTGGTCCTAGGATGCTTGTTTCCAGTCCAGTGAGGACCTGGCTTGGCAGTTCAGGCTGGACTGTTCCCATGAGGCACAGGGTCAAGATTGATTTGCATATGGCCAGGTCTAAACTGGGGTGGCACGGTGAGCAAAAGAATGATGGATTTAACCCAGATCTCTTGACTGGGGGTGAATGTTTTGATTTGTTCTGCATTCCTTCCATCAATTGTGTCTCTTTTGCTATCTCACCCTAAGTGCCCCGGGTATGCCCAGACGTGGGTCTCAGGCTCACTGTGCCACTGGATTCAAGCTAACCTGGCTGAGGAGGGGTGAAACCCAGAAACCGGTCCTAGGATGCTTGCTTCCGGTCCAGGGAGCACCTGGCTTGGCAGTTCAGGCTGGACTGTTCCCATGAGACACAGGGTCAAGACTGATTTGCATATGGCCAGGTCTAAACTGGGGTGGCACGGTGAGCAAAAGGATGATGGATTTACCCAGATCTCTTGACTAGGGGTGAATGTTTTGATTTGTTCTGCATTCTGTCCATCAATTGTGTGTCTTTTGCTTTCTCGCCCTAAGTGCGCCGGGTATGCCCAGATGTGGGTCCCGGGCTCACTGTGCCACTGGATTCAAGCTATCCTGGCTGATGAGGTGTGAAACCCCGAAACCAGTCCTAGGATGCTTGTTTCTGGTCCAGGGAGGACCTGGCTTGGCAGTTCAGGCTGGACTGTTCCCATGAGACACAGGGTCAAGACTGATTTGCATATGGCCAGGTCTAAATTGGGGTGGCACGGTGTGCAAAAGAATGATGGATTTAACCCAGATCTCTTGACTAGGGGTGAATGTTTTGATTTGTTCTGCATTCTGTCCATCAATTGTGTGTCTTTTGCTTTCTCACCCTAAGTGTGCCGGGTATGCCCAGACGTGGGTCCTGGGCTCACTGTGCCACTGGATTCAAGCAATCCTGGCTGATGAGGGGTGAAACCCAGAAACCGGCCCTAGGATGCTTGTTTCCGGTCCAGGGAGGACCTGACTTGGCAGTTCAGGCTGGACTGTTTCCTTGAGGCACAGGGTCAAGACTGATTTGCATATGGCTAGGTCTAAACTGGGGTGGCACGGTGAGCAAAAGAATGATGGATTTAACTCAGATTTCTTGACTGGGGGTGAATGTTTTGATTTGTTCTGCATTCTGTCCATCAATTGTGTGTCTTTTGCTTCCTCACCCTAAGTGCTCTGGGTATGCCCAGACATGGGTCCTGCGCTCACTGTGCCACTGGATTCAAGCTATCCTGGCTGATGAGGGGTGAAAACCCCGAAACCGGCCCTAGGATGCTTGTTTCCGGTCCAGGGAGGACCTGGCTTGGAAGTTCAGGCGGACTGTTCCCATGAGGCACAGGGTCAAGACTGATTTGTATATGGCCAGGTCTAAACTGGGGTGGCACGGTGAGCAAAAGAATGATGGATTTAACCCAGATCTCTTGACTGGGGGTGAATGTTTTGATTTGTTCTGCATTCCATCCATCAATTGTGTCTCTTTTGCTTTCTCACCCTAAGTGCCCTTGGTATGCCCAGACGTGGGTCCCAGGCTCACTGTGCCACTGGATTCAAGCTATCCTGGCTGATGAGGGTTGAAACCCAGAAACCGGTCCTAGGATGCTTGTTTTCGGTCCAGGGAGGACCTGGCTTGGCAGTGCAGGCTGGACTGTTCCCATGAGGCACAGGGTCAAGACTGATTTGCATATGGCCAGGTCTAAACTGGGGTGGCACAGTGAGCAAAAGGATGATGGATTTAACCCAGATCTCTTGACTGGGGGTGAATGTTTTGATTTGTTCTGCATTCTGTCCATCAATTGTGTGTCTTTTGCTTTCTCGCCCTAAGTGCGCCGGGTATGCCCAGATGTGGGTCCTGGGCTCACCGTGCCACTGGATTCAAGCTATCCTGGCTGATGAGGTGTGAAACCCCAAAACCAGTCCTAGGATACTTGTTTCCGGTCCAGGGAGGACCTGGCTTGGCAGTTCAGGTTGGACTGTTCCCATGAGACACAGGGTCAAGACTGATTTGCATATGGCCAGGTCTAAATTGGGGTGGCACGGTGAGCAAAAGAATGATGGATTTAACCCAGATCTCTTGACTAGGGGTGAATGTTTTGATTTGTTCTGCATTCTGTCCATCAATTGTGTGTCTTTTGCTTTCTCACCCTAAGTGTGCCGGGTATGCCCAGACGTGGGTCCCGGGCTCACTGTGCCACTGGATTCAAGCTATCCTGGCTGCTGAGGGGTGAATCACAGAAACCGGCCCTAGGATGCTTGTTTCTGGTCCAGGGAGAACCTGACTTGGCAGTTCAGGCTGGACTGTTCCCTTGAGGCACAGGGTCAAGACTGATTTGCATATGGCTAGGTCTAAACTGGGGTGGCACGGTGAGCAAAAGAATGATGGATTTAACCCAGATCTCTTGACTGGGGGTGAATGTTTTGATTTGTTCTGCATTCCGTCCATCAATTGTGTGTCTTTTGCTTTCTCACCCTAAGTGCGCCGGGTATGCCCAGACGTGGGTCCTGCGCTCACTGTGCCACTGGATTCAATCTATCCTGGCTGATGAGGGGTGAAAACCCCGAAATCGGTCATAGGATGCTTGTTTCCGGTCCAGGGAGGACCTGGCTTGGCAGTTCAGGCTGGACTGTTCCCATGAGGCACAGGGTCAAGACTGATTTGCATATGGCCAGGTCTAAATTGGGGTGGCACGGTGAGCAAAAGAATGATGGATTTAACCCAGATCTCTTGACTGGGGGTGAATGTTTTGATTTGTTCTGCATTCCGTCCATCAATTGTGTCTCTTTTGCTTTCTCACCCTAAGTGCCCCGGGTATGCCCAGACGTGGGTCCCAGGCTCACTGTGCCACTGGATTCAAGCTATCCTGGCTGATGAGGGCTGAAACCCAGAAACCAGTCCTAGGATGCTTGTTTCTGGTCCAGGGAGGGCCTGACTTGGCAGTTCAGGCTTGACTGTTCCCATGAGGCACAGGGTCAAGACCGATTTGCATATGGCCAGGTCTAAACTGGGGTGGAACGATGAGCAAAAGAATGATGGAGTTAACCCAGATCTCTTGAC
Organism: Calotriton arnoldi; assembly: GCA_963921515.1. Lineage (NCBI taxonomy): Eukaryota > Metazoa > Chordata > Amphibia > Caudata > Salamandridae > Calotriton > Calotriton arnoldi. The sequence goes on along the minus strand of CAWUFW010003952.1, from coordinate 926,003 downwards.
TGGGGATGACTATTTTGATTTGTTCTGCATTCTGTCCATCAATTGTGTGTCTTTTGCTTTCTCACCCTAAGTGCGCCGGGTATGCCCCGACGTGGGTCCCGGGCTTACTGTGCCACTGGATTCAGGCTATCCTGGCTGATGAGGGGTGAAACCCCGAAACCGGTCCTACGATGCTTGTTTCTGGTCCAGGGAAGACCTGGCTTGGCAGTTCAGGCTGGACTGTTCCCATGAGGCACAGGGTCAAGACTGATTTGCATATGGCCAGGTGTAAACTGGGGTGGCACATGAGCAAAAGAATGATGGATTTAACTCAGATTTCTTGACTGGGGGTGAATGTTTTCATTTGTTCTGCATTCCATCCATCAATTGTGTGTCTTTTGCTTTCTCACCCTAAGTGTGCCGGGTATGCCCAGATGTGGGTCCCGGGCTCACTTTGCCACTGGATTCAAGCTATCCTGGCTGATGAGGGGTGAAACCCAGAAACCGGTCCTAGGATGCTTGTTTCCGGTCCAGGGAGGACCTGGCTTGGCAGTTCGGGCTGGACTGTTCCCATGAGGCACAGGGTCAAGACTGGTTTGCATATGGCCAGGTCTAACCTGTGGTGGCACGGTGAGCAAAACAATGATGGATTTAACCCAGATCTGCTGACTGGGGGTGAATGTTTTGATTTGTTCTGCATTCCGTCCATCAATTGTGTGTCTTTTGCTTTGTCTTCCTGCTCCTTGCTCTCATGGTTTTGCATGCTAGCCTTAGAACGTATTGCCCCTGTACTACCTGATCTTTTTGTTATCACTCCCATATACTCCTGTACCTCATACTTTGTAATCTAGCTCTCCTGTTTGACAGGCTCCCTGTCCTGGAACTTTTCATCGCCTTAACCCTAAATCTCATCTATCAGTCCTCCTGGTCCCGCTTCCCTGGTTTATCTATTCCCCTGGTGTTCTTGTTCTTACTCACTTTTCTCCTAGTTCTGCTGGTCCATGTAGTTTTGATCATAGTTCAGGTACTCGTTTGTCTGGTCCTCATGTGCTTTTCCCACTAGCCTTGGTTTCCCTAGGTCTCCCAGTCCCCCGTTCCTCCAGCCCCATCCTAGTCTTACCAGTCCGTCTGGTCTCCTGGTTTACCTGTTCCACTTTGTTCTTGTCAATCTGACCCTGGTCCCTTCTATCCTAGTACTGCTAATAATGTCCCTCCTGGGTCAACTCTTCCTTATCCCTCTGGCATTGGTCCTCCTACTTTCCTACTTCTTATTCCCACGTTGAAGGGCACCCTGGTTTCTGTAGCCCTTGTCACCCTGGTATAGGATTCCCCTAATTCTGTTCGTCATGGACCTTCTGCTCCTGGTCCTTTATATCCCCTCTGGTCATTCTAATCTTGGTTCTCCAGGTCCTGCTAGCCCAGGTACTTTCTGGCCGTAGTCTTCCTACAATGTGCACCCTGGTTTGTGTAGCCCTTGTCACTCTGGTGTAGGATCCCCCTGAGTTGGTTCCTCATGGACCTTCTGATCCTGGTCCCACTGGGCCTAAACTTCTGGGTCCTTTATATCACTCCTGGTCATTCTAATCAAGGGTCTCCAGGTCCTGCTAGTCTAGGTATTTTCTGGTCGTAGTCTTCCTGGCACTGGTCTATTCACTTCTGGCCACTTGTTCCTCCTTGATCTGATCTCCGTGGTCTTGGTCCTCCTGTCTCTGGTCTTTCTTTCCATTGATCTCCTGGTGCTGCTTCCCTTTGGTCTTTCTACCTAGGATTGCTACTCCTGGCCCTGGCCTTCTTCATTCCTCTGGTCGTAGATTTTTAAATTTGTTTTTTTTGGCATTTTCCATTTTTGCAAATACAGTAGTACATTATTGGCAGTGTTTTGATCCAGTTAGAACTCCAGCAATTTTGACAGCGCATTCCCCATGACATTTGGTTGAGCCTCCCGCATCCCTCTGTCACATCTCGCTGCTCCTCTGATCCAAGTTGGTGCTCCCAGGCCCTCCTAACCCTCCTCGTCATTATGGTCCTCTGCCTTCTGCTCCTTCTACCCCTGTTGTTTCTGTTCCTTTGGGACTTGCCCACTGGGTCACGATTCCCTTGTTCCACATCTCCCTGGCCTTCTTGATCCTTGTCACTCTGATCCAGGTACCCCTAGTCCTATTTTTCCTTGTACTGTTCCTTATCGTCTATATGTTCCTGGGCCCCTCTGGCATTGACAATCCTGGTCCTCATGGATTAGTTCTCCCTGGTCCTGGTTTTTCTTGTCCTGGTCATCGTGGCTCTGGTCTTCCCAGCCCTGCTGGTGGTCCACCTTCTGGATCATATTCTCCTACCTGCCACTATCCTGCTCCTAGTGGTCCTACTCCTTCCTTCCCCAGACCCCCTCCACAATGGCTTTAGTCAGGTACAGCCTCTAACCCTGTCACCCAGATTTTTTGGGGGGCATAAAGATTTTTTTTGCTGGGACAGCACTGTCAAGGGCAGAAATAAGGGCTCAGTAGAGACAGGACTTTGCCAACATAAAACACTGTTCATCATGTTAGAAATCAAAACAATGATTCCCAAGATACATTTTGCAGGTGATTAAAATGTCAGAATGGCTGAAAGGGCTACTCATGACATGGGACCAATAAGAATCTATGGCTGAAACCCACTCTGCTGGGTGAATACTATGAACAAGTCTGTTTATTCACCAGCAGCAGAGTGAACTCCCCTGTGAATTATCCAAATGTATTACTTTGCTGTTTCCTGCTTTCACTTCCCCAATCCACAGAAACCCCATTACTCAATTTACCGCCTGCAAGTGTCCCAAAGCACTGTGCATCCAATCACCAATTGCCTACTGTATGTGCCCATCCCACTAGGGCCCAGATATCATATATCTGACTGAATTCGCTGCTTGCTGCTGCTGTCGACCCTGCTGTGTTGCCAGGTTTGAAATACTAAGCAAGCACAACCCCCCTTAAAAGAAGCCCGAAGCTAGTTTGAGGCTTCCCATAAGAAGTCCAAAATGAGCCCAGTCCTCTCAAATCATCAAAAGAAGGATCATGAATAATAAAAAAAATGTATTCTCATGAGTGAATAAAACATTTCTTCTGTAATTATTTCAATTACTTACCTTTGTACAAACTGTTATACATTACATTCAAATGCCTCCCACATATGGCATCTCCATTACAAGATGGTCACCACTCTACCCTTGCTTGTTGTCCCTTTTTTCTTAATGTCCGACTAAATGAAGACCGCCTTCACACTATTTATCCAGCTGCCAGTCAACTTGTACATCATCATTTAACCTGTGGCCTGCTAAACAGCAAGGATTATGTACTATTTTCCCGGCCGCCAATTAAATAGCAGAGATTCTGCACTATTTGGTCGCTGGCCAGGTAAATAGCCACTTCTTAGTTTTAATTATGCATAATTTAACGGAGGTGATAATACCTAATTTCATGGAGATGATAACCTTAAGATGTGTCATTGAGGAGTTAGCAGTCATTGTTCAGTGAGGTATAAATATGTTGCGGCAGTTGTCACTGGGTTGTGAGAACCAGGATTTTATATGTAGGTGGTCTTCAAAACTGTTTCTTCTTGTTCATCAAAGTCATGGACTGTGGAAGAGGACCAGTTTTTTGGTGTCATTTTTGGTTTAGTGATGAGCATATTTGATGGAAATGTTACCAGTGCTTTCCAATTCCTTAAAATATATTTTTCCATAGAGCAATTTTGCAATATCAGTGCCTTGGTCATCTGACGTGATACATAAGAGGTACCGGAGTTGGTTTGTGTCTTAGTAACTTGCTTAGTTCATGGCTATCTTGATTTAAATCTCTATACATTTTTATTTGGTTTCCACTAAGTAAGGTGTATATAATATTCTCCATTCTTTCAGAAGTTTGTACATGAACAGAAACAAGTTTACTTGTCATTTCTGCTCACAGAAGTTTACATAATGTGTCTCTTTGTTTAATTGGGTCAGAATCAGCATTTCGTTACTCTGGCTTTTGCTCATTTCAATTTAGTGGGTGCTAGGTTGGCCAGGATCATAGATTGTATGGAGTTATTCTGGTCAATTAGTACTGTGGTGTTGCCATTTTCTGCCCTTTTTGGGAAAGACAAAGCAATTCTCCTATTCAGTTTTTTGATAGGTATAATGATCATGTCTAGGTTCAAAGAACATTCAGGTTTACATTGAGTTTTATGCATCCTAGTCGAGAGCAAGATGGAGAAGAGAATGAAAAAGAGGTTCACTTGAATAAGATCATCTGTTGTGAAGCAGCTAGAGGAATGAATGAAACACTCATGAGTAGTCTCTTTGGCATGCATTGATTTCTGAGAGAATTTAAATAAATAATGACCACCTATAAAGGAGTTTCAGTAGTGTTAAGTGAGGATTGAAATTGACTAGCAGAATGTAGTCATAGTCACTGTCAGCAGTTTGTTGGCCTTATATTTGATAGAGACTAGATTGTTTCTGGATGAAGATAAAAGATTAAGGTTTGTGAAAGGAATGTTAACCTGTTGGAATTCAGAGACGAGGGTTTAATGATCTTAGCTTAGTGACATTTAATGTGTTTTTGTTAATTAAAGGCACACACCACCCAGTTACTATTTGTCCTGTATTGTTGTAATGATGGAGTATGCAGTAGTCTCCATCACGGTCATGTGGGACTGTCAATGTGGTGAAGGTCATCAAACAATATGTAATTTCAAAATCTAATGGGATGGAGTGCAACAGGGATGCGTTCATTTTTCCCATTCTGCTGAAGTGTGTCAAGAGTGCTGTTCATCAAATGGCATGCCCCAAAGGAATTAATCGCTTTCTTCGAGAAGACTGAATTTTAAAATCTTTACCACTTATACTTTAACAATGATTGCTTCTTCGATTTTGGTTTGTATTAATTGGGGATAAGGATCTTGCAGTGTTCTTTGGCATGTTTTGTGTGCTTCGCACACCTTTTGGCTTCATCTGCATTAGAGTTGAGAATATTTGCTCCTGAGAAGTGGCGCACAACTTGTAGGCAAGTGGTTGATTTTGTTTTCTTCTCTGTGAGTGGCTGCATGGAGTGATTGAGCCAGGTGTTCATTAGAAGCATGAGCCTGGAAAGAATATTTGCTATTTGAAGGGGTATTGGCTACCTCAGACTAGTATCTAAAGCCACTATATAAAGGCATAGCCATTACCTGCCAGAAACATCCTTTGTGCACATGCACAAGTTCTGATGCTAGGGAACAACTAGCCTAATTTCCCGTAGTGCTATTGTTCTATTTCCATGCTCACAAGTAGCTGTATGAGCTTCTCTTACAGTCACAGGCAATGTACAGTATATGCAGCAGCAGTGCAAGATTTCTCATATTTATTTATGGAACAGAGACATAACCTGTTGAGTGCAGGTGTACCTCACATTCACATAACTCATAGGGCACAGGCAACAGTAATACTAGATTCACTTATCCTCTCAGAACAGCTACAGCAAACTCTGCAGCAGTCCCATATTCACTCAAATAAGTTGTGCACCATAATCAGCAGAACCACACACAGAGGTGGCAGCACTCCTCATACACAGTACAGATATAACAGAGGCAGAAGGGGTGTCACAGACTATTGCTCATAGCTCTTGTATAGCATTTGCAGCAGCACTGCTAGCTTCGCTTTCTCATTACAGGGTAATCATTGGCAGCAGAAGCACATGCATCACTCACCCTCAGGGATGTACCTCAATAACAGTACGTGTGCAAGTGTCCTCTCCTCACACACAAGTGGCTGAGCTTGCACATAAACAGTCCATGTGTTCCTGAGCATTTGAGTATATATAAAACAGGCAGTAGTCATAGGTGCTGGAATCAGGGGTGCAGAGGTGGCAGCACCCCCAAAATACCCATGCTGTTGTTGAGAAGGTATCTGTGCCTTAAAAGATAGAGGACAAATGTCAAGCTATATCTTCTGACAAATTGCTGCATTGTTCTTTAACATGGAGATTGGTGTTTACTTTTCTTTCTCTGACTGTAAAGTTAGAGGATTTTTTAAAGTGAACTATCTGACAATCTTGTGTGGGTGCATGTAGTGTGGAAGGAAAGTCAGTAGGATATCACTTTCCTCTAACACACAAACTTTCAAATTACTGTAAAAATATTCCAAAATATGTCAGCAGTTAGGAAAGCACAAATGAATCACATAAATTGTTTTGTAAATGTGACATGTGGTAGAAACAAAAATTTTAATAGGATCAAAACAAATCAATACACTTTACTCTATGATGTGCAAATGGTACTTGCTGAAAATTCACATTATCTAATCTTTGCTACATAGTTTTATTGATAAAACTGCACTTCACTGCAAATTTTGTGGGCATTCCAATGAAAAATGTGCTTTCTATAAATGAAGGTGTGCTACCACACCATGCTTTAGAAATATATAACAATGTGATCCAAAATGCACCACCACCTACATACCACACACTTACCGCTCTCCTGCTGAGTGGGCGTGACTCATTTGCTAAACTAGTGCTTTGTGTGATGCTTGGATTTATCACAATCCTTACAGCTTCAGTTATATAACATTGATGGCAGCACCCCACTCTGAAAACTGTTCCAGCGTCACTGGCAGTAGTCGAGCAAGATTTCACCACCTCGTCTCAGGAACATTTCAGCACTGACAAAAGTAGTTTTCTCCCCATCAATCTCAGAACACATACAACAAAAGTCGCAGCTATACCACATGCCTTAAGTGTAGTACAGCATGGACAGGAGCAGTGCAAGCATTACTGAAGCAGAACAGTCTTGGTGCAGACAGAAGCAATCAAAATATTGCTGACTTGCAGAGCAGGCATAACATCAGCAGCAGATATGCTCTAAATATTCACTTGTTTCACCTTACTATCAGTATCAATTAAATTACACAGATCTTTGTCTGTGCCAGAAAAAAATGTAGACATCAGAAATGAGATAGAGACCACTCTTACAACTGTGTTTCCTTTACCACCCTCTCATTACTATGTTTCATCATTGAGCTTCACATGTTGTTGTACGTACCTGTTCTAGTTCCTTATAAGCACCCTAATACCATTTGATAAAGTCAGAACTAGATCAAACTCAATGCTTTAAATGGAAATAGAGAAGTGTAGGCAGGTGCGCAACACCCATAGGACTGAAATGAACTTAGCCTCCCCAGTCGTGTGTCTGAGCCTGGGCTGAGGCAGCTTCCCGGACGGACACACACTTCTAGAGCTGCTGTGGGCTGGCTGGACAGTAGCTGATACCTCATCTCAGCCTCATCTGAGAATTTCACAGGTCTTTAAAAGACCATTTACTTGTTAACAAGGCTTTGTTGTTTTTCACGGGTTCCTGGAGCCCCTGCGGCTCCACTCTATCTATTCCTTACATTTGCAAATTACTTTTGATGTTACAGTGTGAGAATGCAGTTCCTGAAAAGTAGTGCTAGGCTTTGTTTTTTTGCTGTTTTACATAACACAAACATGACCCAAAGGTATTAAGGCACTTTACATGAGCACCAGTTACAATATACAAGAACACATTCATTTTTGTAGGCACGGGAAGATTAAGTGATTTGCCAGGGTTCACAGTATGTTGAGCTGACGCTGAGACTTGAATCTGGTTCCCCAACTCAAAGCCAGCTGCTCTGGCATTTAAGCCACATCCTTTCCCATTTCAAGGCATATCAATATATCATATATCAAGGCATATCAAGAGTCTGAAGGTTTGTTCCAGGGCCCACAAATCATTTATTTCCTCCATCCCTGTTTAATGATAATAGAAATAGTTTAAATTATATCTGAGACCCCACTCACTGCCATGGATAACATGCTGAGTTTCTCAGAGTGTCTGGGAATGCATCCTGCATTCACACAACTCACCCATCATTCTCAATGCTCTACTTGCACTCAGAGTGATCACACTGTACTTACACCGCTCACCATGCACTCACGTTGTTTACCTTCTTCTTACCCTGCACTTACACAAGCACACCACTCACCCTGCAGTCTCACCACTTACTCCGCACTCACATCAATCCCACTGTACTTACACAACTCACCATGCACACACACTGTTCACCCTCCTCTTAACCTGAACCCACAGGAGCACACCGTTCAGTCTGCACTCACATGACACTCCACTAACCTGTCGCTTTCACTCTGCAGTCTCACCACTCACCCTGCACTCACAGTGATCACACTGTACTTACATGGCTTACCATGCACTCATGCCATTCACCTTGCACATGTTGTTCCCCTACACTCACACAAGCATACCACTCACCCTGTACTCACCCTGCACTCACATGACACTCCACTCACCTGTCACTCTTACTGCTCACCCTGCAGCCTCACTACTCACCCTGCCCTCAGTCTCAATCAAACATATGTCACCATGCATTCATTATTCCCTCTCTGCATTACCACTCGCACCCAAACTCAAATGGGCACATCACTCACCCTGCACTTACATCACACATCCTGCACTCACTCCTCTCACCCTACTTTCATATGGGAACATCACTCATCCTGCACTTACATAGGGACTTTGGTCACTCACACAGCTCATCCTTCACTCACATAGGCACACCACTCACCCCGCACTCAGACCACTCAAACAGGTACAACACTCAACCTGAACTCACACCACTCTTTCTCTCACCCTGCATGCACAGTGCTCAGCCTGCACTCACATAGGCACTCCATTATCCGTTACTCATGCAGCTCACATTGCTTGCACACAGGCACAATAGTATGCCAGAACTCACAGGTATGCACCGCTTACCCTGCACTAACTTCTCTCACCATGCACTCACCAGTCACTCTCACAGCTCACCCTTCACTCTCGCCGCTCACCCTGCACTCACACAGGCACACTAGTCATCCAGCATGCACACGGGCACACCACCCACCCTGCACTCATTCCTCTCACTCTGCATGCACTCCTCACACAGCACTCACCTGGGCCCTTCTCTCACCTTGCACTCATGTAGCTCGCTCTGAATTCACATTGGCACACCTTTCACCCTACACTTGTACCACTCATGCTGCATTCACTCACACTATTCACATTCACCCATGACTTACATGAGCGCACCTCTTATGCTGCACATATTACAAGCACTGGCAAAGCCACTAGTTGTATAAGATATGTCTTGCAACTAAGAGTGTATGCACAAGGCAGCACATGCACAGTCACAGGTGAGACCTAAAGTTACCCAATATGAATGTATATGAATATACACATTTCAACAAAGGCACCTGCAGAATACCTGTTCTTTCGGTAGAACTAGATACCTAGTCAGTTCCATCTGTAACTACGTGGCTGGTGTAAGAGGGGACAGTGGACTGAGGATGTAGAATGGCGAAAGATGGGACATCAGGGCTGAGGCTTTGGGAGATGGTGAGTGATTGAGAATTGGTCTGCGGCTGTTGAGATAAGCTAAGAGTGAGTGTTTATTTGGTACAGGAGGAAAAAGCAGGCCAAGGCTGCAGAAGTGGGAAACAGGCGCAACAGGCTAAGGATGAAGCAATACAACAGAGGATGTGAGCTGGTGAGGGAATTGAGTAGGTGCATTAAGGCAATGGTGAGTTATGGATGGGAGAAGTGGCACAGGTACTTTTTAATCAGTTCAGTTCGAATGACTTTATTGTGGCTGCCATGGCCATAAAAGAACAAACAGATAAAAACAAATAATAAATACCTAAAAATGCAATTTTGACAAACAATGGACGCAATTCATAAAAGCATAAATAAAAGCTAAAAACTGAGATTAACAACAGTCTAAAATATGGAAAACGGAGGGAAGTATCGTAAGTTATAGATCAAAAGGATGTCTAATGGACAGTACATACATCATCTACTAATAGTGGAGGGGAAAGAGCCTTTCTCCTTAGAACTTACATAGCTCCCAGGAACTTAGCAACAGAAATGGCAAAAACTTGGCAGCAGTCCACCTTAAATATGAGACGGGCAACAGAATGCTTACGTACACCTAGTAGCCTACATATGGGAGCTAACCAGGTTTTGCTGGGGGAGACATAGGCTTGGCACACAAAGAAAATATGCAACATGTTCTCCTCTAAGGGGCTGTAGAATGGACATGCAACGTCTGTGATGTCTTTTTATTAGACGTGCTCTTTATTGACGCTGCATTCACATTTTACATCTAACAGGGCCAATATATGCATATTTTGAGATCTGTTTTCGGCCCCAATATTTGAGCTTTTAAACATTTCAAGATCGAGTGACTTGTACATCTTAGTCACGCGATCGGTCGTGCATCTCTCTATTGGGATCTCGTACTTACCCGGGCCACTAAATGTATCAACATGACATATTTGGAGCTTTTCTTATGGTTTTAATATATGATTCCTTAGATATTCTAATATGGCGTGACTCGCATATTATAGTTACGCGATCGGTCGCGCTACGTTTTATTAGGATTGCGTCCTTCTGGTACACCACTATGTACTGAGACAGGAATAGGGTATTTACACGTTCGATGCAATTGCCCTTATATGTTGTTCACTGATCATGCTTACACTTAGCTATAATTTATGTAAAAAAAGAAAAAACCATTGAGGTCTAATAACCTTCCAGGTTTATGTAGAATCACTTTTCTCCGCATCTAAAGATGGCGCCCTCGTATTCTGCAGGAACCATGAGTCCTGCGGTATTAATTCTTGCCGGGCTCTATGATTTTCTACTGAGACCGGAATAAGACTTCTATTTGGTTGATATAATTACCTTTATAAGTTTCTTACCGATTACCGTCGCAAAGTAGAAACTATTGAGTTTAGACAACTTTCTAAGTTTATGGAGAATTACAATTCTTTACATTCAAAGATGGCGCTTTTGTGTCTCACTTGAATCATGTGACTTGCAGTACTGGTTCTTGCCGGGCTTTTTGACTCTCGCAGGTGTGTAGTCTCTCTGGATGAGTATATAAGAGACTAAGACTAGTCTGCTCGGTTCTTTTTAACTTCCTTTGAACCGGACAACCGCACACTCATGGGGGAGATACGCGTCCCGTGAGTACTACGACATGTGTTACAATATGTTTGATTAATTGTTAACTGGCATCGTTATGCCTTTTGTGAGTTGCTAGTATATGTGTCATTACATATATTTGAGCATTTGATAATCACAAATATTTTTTAACATCTAAATAGCAAAGCATGTGCATTTAAATTCCATATGTGCCATGTGGTATTACTGAGTATTACAGATTTAAGTTAGGCTACATCATGTTTAGTACACCACTCCAATATGGCGGTGGCTGTCTCAATAGGCAATTGACCGTATGCACCCTTATAAACAAAGGACGCCTTTTGACGGTTTCTTTAAATGTGACACATTTAAGATACCACAGTACGATTTTCGTGCTGTTATCTTTCGAATTACGTAACAGTATTGGACATTTTTGATGGTAAATTTATAAGTCAGTCCCACACTTAATCGAGCGTACTATCCTAACATGATGGTTACGGCTTTTTGTATAATAATATCATCTCAACATGGCGGTTACGGCTCACGCATAAGGCATTTGTGTATCAGACCCGCTTTTACAATAAACGCTCTCCCAGTTAGTTTGGAAGACTGGATTGTCTTTGACAAAATAGGTTATTCTTGGAAATTATCAACACACACAAAAATAATATCTATTAGTCAAAGTCAAAGTCAAAAACCACTTTATTCGATTTTCATACAATAAAAATCATAAAAGGGCAAAGATTTAAAAAGATAAAAACTTTCCACAAAAATATTTACATAATTCAAAGATATAAAAAATAACAATCCATATTTTCATAATCATATTACATAATACAGGGACGAACAGAACAATACATATATATGCACAATACAATTTAAAAAGCTATTATTAACAAAAGGCTCACATTGTATTTCGGTACCTGATAACAGCCTTTAGAAAAGACGATATAACCATAATAATATGTTCATTTTCCAACAGTTGTAATCTTAAAAAAGCTGTTCTACATTGTCTTAAGCCCCAGCTTCTAAGGGTAGGCATTAAAAACATATTCCTCGGTACTACATAGTATTTACAAAACAAGGTGCAGTGAAGGGTCGTTTGTATTGAAATATCATCACATGGGCATATGGGTGAGTTTTTGTCCAATCATTAACTTCAGGGAATGTAATCAATCTAAAAAAGACCCGCAACGAAAGCGGGCCAAGAGCATACGACAGAAGCTACTCTGTACCAGTGCCAAATAGGGTTGTAACCCTATACATGTGGTCATCAAATGGTTATCCATGACTGATTTCTTTTCTCTCTCCATGAGCCAACGCTCATTATCTAGATGGTTCAGGCAGAGTGCTTTTAGCGTTTTCCTAGATACATTTTCCATGCTGCTTGGGGTATCAAAGTATTCTGGGTGGCCTATGTCAAGTGTCATTCTTTTTATATAACCAAGCCATGTGATGTTGGCCACCCTGTCTAATTTGAGACAATCCAAAATAACGTCTCTGTTAAAACCTGTCTCCAGAGATACCCACACCTTGTGCCACAGTAAAGGGGATTGATTTTTATAATATCAGTAATGTATGAGAGGCCTAATTCCCTGTGACAACTAAAGGTGGCGGTAGAACTGGGGACCGCCAACAAATAACGGATAAACTTGTTTTCACATCGTTGAATTTGTTCTGCTCCCTCAATGCCCCAGATACCGGCTCCATACATCCCTGTAGAGATGCATTTAGATTTGTAAATGGCCAGCAGCTCTGGAACTGTTCTGCCTCCTAATTTCTTAGAGAAGTTAGTGACTGCTCCTATCGCTCTTGAGAATGTCAGTTTCCTCACGTTCATAGCTGCTTTCCAGGACCTCGTTTTATCGAACATTATTCCTAAATAGGAGAATCTATCCGTACTTTCAATTTTTTTATTGTCGATAAAAATATTACATTTATTTCTCCTTTTTAAACCACAACTCATGGTGAAAGTCTTTGTAATGTTTACCATTAAGCCCCTGTCTTTCATATAAACAGCAAAGTTGGTAACAGACCTTTGTAATCCTAACTGTGTCCGCGCCATTATGACAGCGTCATCCGCGTACAGTAGGATGGGGACGGGGGTGTCCTTAATAGTAGGGTAATCATGTTGGTGTTCGCTCAGGTACTGTCCTAAGCTGTTAATGTAGAGCGAGAAAAGCAAAGGTGCAAGTATGCACCCTTGCCTCACCCCTTTTTTTATATGAAACTTTGCTGAGCACTCCCCCTGTCTCCCATATCTAACCCTCGCCCCCGCCCCCCTGTATAGTTCCTTGATGAAATTTAACAGTGAGGGATCAACCTTTAAATCTTTAAGGATGTTCCACAACTTGTCGTGTTTGACGCAGTCAAACGCGGAACTTAGGTCCACAAATGTAAGAAAAAGTTTACCCTTCTTTGCTTTCGTATATTTATCAATAATTAGTGACAGGTTAAATCCCTGCTCAATTGTGCCTAAGCCTGAACGGAAACCATATTGAAGATTTGATAGAACCCCTGTATCTTCAGCCCACATCTGTAATTTATTTAAAATGACCCTCCCTGCAACTTTCATAAAAGAATCCAATAAGGAGATGGGGCGATAACAGCTTGGTTCGTTTCTATCCCCCTTTTTGAATATAGGAATCACAATTGCATCAGTCCAGGTGGGGATAAACCTGTAACGATTACAGCTGTTTAAAACAATCGTTAGAAGTGGGGCCCACAGCTCTATGTTAGCTTTGTAAATGTCCACCGGGACCCCGTCGGGCCCTGGAGCTTTCCCTGAGGCACTCTCTTTTATAGCCCTAGTTACCTCCTCGAGGGAGATATCGATGTCTAAGGGAAAGAGTCCGTCATCACTATTGTCTTCAGCTCCCAATTCTACTGTCGCTGTCCTATTGTCATCAGTGATCTCATCATTATAAAGCCCCGTAAAAAATTCTGCCCACTTCTCACCTGTAATGGCCATATCTATAATATCAGACTATTAGAAAAAAAGGGGGCATTAACCGCTCTCCAAAATCCAATATTATCTTTCTTTATGCAGGCCTGATGTAAGGCCTCCCATGCTTCCCATTTTAATTGTGCCTTCCGTCTATTTAAGACTAGTCGATATGCAATTCTAGCCTGCCTTACTTTTTCCCTGCATCTAGGTTCACTATGCAAGGTGTTTTTCAAATGGGTAAGCGCCTTCGTGCATTCTTTGTCAAACCAGCCCTGCTGATTATGGGCTCCATGTCGCTTTTCCCTCGATAATAATCTTCGGACTTCGTTTGTTATCTTAATAAAGGCGTTAAAAATGTCTTTATCGTCCCTAGTCTGAGATAGACATGTCTCTATTTCCTCTAGAGTATTTTTGATCAGTCCATGAAGAAATACCGTAGAATCCACTTTTGCCCAATTTATAGTGTAACCATTTGTACTGACAAGATGAGTATCAAAATTATATTGTGCATTTTTATCTGTTTTTCTCGTCAGCCCTCTTACAGATAACTCTACACAAATTGGGCAGTGGTCACTCATTAGGATATCAAGGGTATTACAATTAGATACATTACCAGAGTACCTATTAGACATTAAAACAAAGTCAATGGTCGAATTGCATCCCCTCCCATTAAAAGTTGGTTGAAAGGGTTTAGGGGGTAGACACATTTCATTTGCATAACCTAAATCATATTGAAACATCATATCATTTAACAAATCCCCTAAGTTTGTGTGTGAGAAATGTGAGGGTGTATCTTCCCTGTCATTACCTAATCCACAAATACCATGTTCACTATTGTTCACTGACACAGGGAACAATTAAAATCACCCACCCATATGACGAACATATCCCTGGACATTTTTCCTTCAATGTGTTTTAAAGATCGACATAGATCAGTGAGGACATTCATTATCAATGTTTTGGGGATATTATTGTAAAAATGTAATAACACAACATCCTTTTCCCCCTCCAAATTCATTGTCAGGATCTGATAAAACTCATTAAGAATTACACTTTTCACTTTAGAAACCCCTGCCGCATTAGAGATATAAATGCATAGACCCCCTTTATTTCGCCCCTGTTTACTGGTACTTGCAGGAATATTAAAGGTTTGAAAGCCATTTATATGTAAGTCCCCAACAGTCCATGTTTCTTGGAGGCAGATGATAGCATATTCGTCTATAAAGGTCAGCCACTGGGGATCTCTTACTTTATCTAATAATCCTGCAATATTCCAGGTTAATATTTTGCATGTTCTGCTGGTGTTTAGGGCAATCGTTTCTCCCTCTCTCGTCCTTCGCATAGATGGTGTAATTTTGTTACTAGATCCCTTGGCCAAATAGTTTTGGGTTTTGGATAGGGATACAATTGTATCCCCATCTTCCCTGATCTTATCATTAAATATTAATTGGTCTCTAACTTTCTCCCTCTGGGTGTCGGGGACACGTCCCTGGGTATACAAAAAGTCACCCTGCTGGTGTAAGATATCCACTTTCCTTTTCACCGCCTCCCTCCCTTGATTAAAAAAAGGTCAATCTAGGTCCTCCATCGATGTTAGTGGTTCGAAGCGGTTGCAAAGTGGGATATTCCCTTGAGGTGTGAATTCTACCTGGTGGTTCCTTACAAATTTTCTAACATGGGAATCCCCTACAGGTTTTCTAACATCAGGCCTATGTGGGAGCAAGTAAGGTGGATAAAAGGCTCCTAACGACAATACATTAATTTCCTCATTATTATAGGACACATTTCCTATCCTAGTTAAAATATCACGAACTAACAGGGGGTCACAGAATGTCAGAACTATACAATCACCCTGTAGCTCTTTTCGTTCTTTTCCCAGCCATGCAGTTCGTCTTGCCATTTTGAAATTTTTAAATAGGGCGTCACTGGAGCCGATACGCTTTCCCAGCCAGTGGAGTGACTTATTACGGAGTTCTATCCATGATTCTCATTCTGGTGTCTGCAGAACAGGGGCATTAGCCAGGATAACAACATACGGTGTAGCCGCCGGGGGCAAATCAAGGCGGCTACACACTGGAGGTTCCGAAATTAACCTCGGATCTATAAGGGTTGTTCCTATTTTATCCTTGGATCTATTCTTTACTACAGCCAATCTATTTGGCCCAGAAATATCATAAGCTTCTTTCGTATCTATTATAGGTCCATGAACTAGGGATCTAGTGGTCGTGTCCCTAGTGGATGTATTTGGAATAACTATACTGGTCATGCCAACCGGCCCATTTCGGTGTATTCCTGTATGTATGGGCAAACATGCACCCTCTTCGAGAATGCTAGTTTTCCCCATTATGTGCCCCTCCAGTTTTGCCACTCTCTCTGTTAATTTCCCCAGGGCTTCAACCATATAGCATTGCAGTGCATCTATACTTTTAGATATTTTTTCTAATGCTAGTGTTTGTCCCTCCATTTGGACATTCATAGTTGGTTTTCCTGTACTAACGGTGTTTTTGCGTGTGGGTTGTTTCAAGGATAACTGTTTGCCCGGGGTCTTCCTTTTTTGTCCTTGCGGGTTTTTTGTCTGCCTCAGCGGGCTTAACCTTCCCAATTTTTGAACCGGTATGCCATCTGGTCTTTCTGGGTTTTTACAACGTTTCAGTGGAGGTCGTGAGTCCTCCACGAGATCGCTTAAGTCACTCTGGGTTATGTAATCAGGAATTTCCTGTTTGCAGCCATTTCCAGTACCCTGTACAATGTAAATCTCACTTGGGGATGCTGGGGCTGGGGCTGGGGCATTTGAACTATGTCCTTCCTCCTTTTTTTCTTTTTCTAAGCCCCGTCTCCCCTTTGATAGAGTCTCCTCCATTGTGTTAATTTGCTCTTCGATAGCCCCCATAGCCCCGGTGAGGTAGGTCAACAACGATGTTTGGCCCGCTAACTTTGGGTCAGCATTTTCGCTAGTGAGTGCTTATCTCAGCTTCCTTTTAGGCATTTTCGTTGTGTTTAGATTTCACACAAAAAAAAAAAAAATTATTCTCTTTTTTTATCCTTTTTTTTTAGCTTACTTATACAGATGGTCCTTGGTCATCAATCCACATATCATTCCGGTGTGGGGACTTGGGGGGCTAGCCCAGCCCGGCCTCAGTCGGCACCTGACGGGCACAGACGGGCCCGCCCTTGGCCCGGGCTTAGCCCGCGCGCGTCCCGCGAAGCGTGAGCCGCGATGGAAGTTATGCGCCTCCTGGCGCGAGAATAGCAGCAGCAGCACAGGGAGCAGTCTGGGGGCTGTAGTCCTCCCCCCGTAAGCAGGTTGCTGGTGTTATGCGGGTCCCGCGAAGCGTGAGCCGCGATGGAAGTTATGCGCCTCCTGGCGCGAGAATAGCAGCGGCAGCACAGAGAGCAGTCTGGGGGCTGTAGTCCTCCCCCATAAGCAGGTTGCTGGTGTTATGCGGGTCTATTAAATATTCGTTATTAATAAAATGCACTCTGCGAATTGATACATGCAATTACATCTAGTCGAGGTGCAATAAAATGAAAATAAGTATTGCATTTCATTTGTTATACTTCCATTATATGGAACTGAATTACTTCATTTGTTACAGATAATTTTACACTGGAGGAGCCTTGAACAGTGCATCCTGGTGATGCTTGGTTCTCTCCTTATTACCAGACACATGACTTTGAATAAGAGACAAATTGTAAGTCGCTTTAAACATACGTGCTTTCTTTTGTGGTCAGTTTATTGTGTCGCTTAGGGAGAGTACCATGACCAAAGACTTTCTGAATCTGACAAATAATTGTAATTTGGTCGGAAATGATAATGTATATGTGTATCTCAAAGCAGCGTAAACACGGTGTAAAGATGTTCCGATATGGATGGAAAACGATATGGAATTGTCAGTATACTCATTTGATTATGCAGACTCTATGTGATAGCACATAATTGTGATCACAGAAAAATTAAACAAGTCAGGCAAAATAGCAATTCAATTATTTGAAAATTAAACATTATAGAATTGTCTATGATGGTTGATAATTTAGACCACCTAAGTGAGAACTTCTACTTTGTTTATTTACAGATCCACTCATTTTTTTCTTTGATCGGAACCTGTACATAGGAAACGTATATTTAGAAAATAACGGATTTTTTAAGGTATGGTTTAATGAATTGGAAATCACTATGAATTTCAGTAGAATTATATAGTGATAAATTTTGATTTGAACATGCTCTCATGTTCTTTCTTGTGCATCGTTCTGTGATATCAAATTAGACTTGGTTCTATATACAAAGTCTACGTGTCCGAATTATTGAATGTAACTATTTTCTCAATATAACCTGCCTATAAGACATGTATAGTTCTTGTGCCTGTCTTTTCTCCCAGCTCTAAACAATGTATACACATTGCTCTGGTTAGCTAAAGAATGATCTTCCCATAATCATGCATAGTGAGTACTCAAGATGTTGTAACTTGAACATGATCTTATTTGAAGACTATAACAATGAATTGTCTGGTTCTTTTGTATAGTATGTTTTTATTGTGAGTGAATTGTAAATAGTTTTTTTGTATGTGTTTTTAGCCCTGAAGAAGTCCCATGAGGGACGAAACGTGTTGGCAGTCTTGTCGAATGTGCGTGTAGCGATTACGCTGAGGGAGAATGCAAAACACACACCCTTTAAATCCTTTCCTTGTCTGCTAGTACCCGGGTGTAAATGGAGCAGGAGCCCGCGGCACTACATCTCCCAGCAGGCAGTGGGGCGCTACAGAAAGAAACGTCATAAGTGACGCTGCCCATATTTAAGCCCTTCCTCTTCCTGGGGAAAGTGCTTGACAATCCTTATCCTGGGCTTTGAAGTAGGCGGATGGTGTTTCCCGCTGGATACTGACCAGAAGAACTGCGACGAGTCTTCAAAAGGAATCGCGATCTCGAGGCAGAATGCTGTTTCCTTGTCCCGTTTTCTAGACCTGACCTCCCGATACGGAAAAGAAGTCAGGTAAAACATTCAGGGAGGAGCGCAGGAGCGCTTCCTTCCCTCCGTGACTTTTGTTCCTTTCATTTATCGTCGGTATACACGCTGTGCATAACAAACAGTGCACATCGCTCGGCACAGAATACAGTCGAGGAACCCAGACTGTTTGCCAGAGCGTTTCCTTTCCTACCAGCGATTTCGTTTTCACCATAGGAGATATTCAGCGCTGTGAATTACAAACAGCATACACCACTCAGCACAGAATACGGTTAGGAAACCGTGACCGGGTGCTGGGTAATTATTGTTTCATGCTCCTTTGACAGCTGTACTGCAGTTTTCTGCGGAGTTGGATTGGCTGTCCATATGGTTAACTCTCGCTGTGACTAATACGAGAAAAAACAGTAGGGAGGTTGCTGCAGGGCTCCTGGTGAGAATGTGCTTAAATTACATTATCGTTGATGTGTGTGTTTTGAATCGTGGTGCTTCTCATGCCTGTTTGTTTTTCTATTTACACTGTAGTTCTACGGCCTAGAAGGGGATCCATTCGGGTTCTTAGACCAGACCAGGGAGAAAAAGTGAATATCTGCAGCACAGTTTGTTATTTTATCCCTTTCCCTTTCCCCGGGGAGCTTCCCTCCGCAGCAGTGTTCTACAACTCTGTTGGGGGATGCGTTCAGGGGAATAGGTAAACTCCTCAACTGACCATCGTCCCCGCTGGCCAATGAGAAAAGGTTAGTGGCGTGTGTCCATATTCTTGTGCTGCTGACGAAAACCTGACAGTGCGTCTGTATTTTAAAGAAAATGTTTATGGATTAAAAGAATAAAGATACCGTCCTCTACAATCAAAAACACGTTCCTTTTCGTTCTTGAGTTTGGGAAGTCTTCAAAATACAGTGTGAATTGCTTTGGATTATGGACAATAATTCCGCTTATATATTGTTTACTAGTGTTTTTCGGGTGCAAGGCCATTTGTTTTGAAATGCAACGGCACCCCCACTGGCTCAGTTTGAAGTGAACATTCTCAGCGGTAAGGTTCCAACTCGAAACTGGAAATATAACTTCCTGTCATGTGAAACAGACACCTGGTCTGAGAAGAGCTCAAATCCACAAGTGGGCTTGAAGTGGATGAAATAATTTGTTAACTTAGCTCAAGTAGCTTGTCTGGATTCATTGGCCAATAAAATTGTCCAGTATTGCCATTTGAGAGAGTCATTGGAGAGGAAGTTAGTAATGTTCGGTTGCTCCCATAACTCGGGCAACTCGAGAGAGTGGAGCGTGATTCTGGAGAGCCAATGTACCTTGCTAAAGCGGTCAACTTTCATTATGTCCTGGAGACCATCAACATAATGAACAAGTTCAGGGGTGGTCCATAAATGTCCCCAGTATAGTAGTGGACGTAGACGAATTTTGCCAGCCAACCCTCTGACGCCCAAATCCATAAAAAGTGGGTACAATGGAGTGCTTGGGGGTAGAGAGTCAAGATTTCTCAGGACTTTGTTTTCAGCTCTAGTTAGTTCTTCAGGATTTGAAAATCCCCATAATTCCATATGGTTAACTCTCGCTGTGACTAATACGAGAAAAAACAGTAGGGAGGTTGCTGCAGGGCTCCTGGTGAGAATGTGCTTAAATTACATTATCGTTGATGTGTGTGTTTTGAATCGTGGTGCTTCTCATGCCTGTTTGTTTTTCTATTTACACTGTAGTTCTACGGCCTAGAAGGGGATCCATTCGGGTTCTTAGACCAGACCAGGGAGAAAAAGTGAATATCTGCAGCACAGTTTGTTATTTTATCCCTTTCCCTTTCCCCGGGGAGCTTCCCTCCGCAGCAGTGTTCTACAACTCTGTTGGGGGATGCGTTCAGGGGAATAGGTAAACTCCTCAACTGACCATCGTCCCCGCTGGCCACTGAGAAAAGGTTAGTGGCGTGTGTCTATATTCTTGTGCTGCTGACAAAACCTGACAGATTGTCAAGCCCAAGTCGGACGCCCAGCCTGGACGATGGATACCACCGCGGTATTGTCCTCGCTGTTGGAGAGCCTCACGGCGCTACAGCAGGAGGTACAAATCTCTCGCCTCGAAAATCAGGATCTTAAGAAGGAGATGGGCACATTACGTAGGGAGGTAGCAGGCCTATCCCGTAGGGGTCAAGGGACCGGTTCCTACATAAGAGAAGCCACCTTGCCCCCTCCATTACAGACAGTAAACTCTCCCTCCTCTGTTGCACAAGGGGGTGGGTTTTTCTCAGCTACTCCTACTCCCCCACCAACTACTGATTCCGTCCCTACCGTCCATGTGATCCAAAACACTGGAATACCATTGGCGCCTCCAGAATGTTTTTATGGTGATCCGAAGAAGTTTGAGACTTTTTTGAATCAGTGCCGACTGCACTTCTTGTGCAAACCTGCAGTATTCCAGAACGAAGCAGCAAAGACAGCCTTCATGATGTCATATATGGGAAGAAATGATCCTGTTCTGCATAATTTTCCAGACTTTTGTTTAGAAATGAGGAAACTATTTGACAGGAAATCTCATATGATGACTCTGGACAGGGAACTACTCACCCTGCGACAAGGGTCTCAGGATTTACTTACTTATATTACCTCGTTCAACCGACTGGTCGTAGAAACCGATTGGCCCCCGAAAACGGACCACTCTCTTCTACCAGGGGTTACGCGGGGAATTGAAGGACGTCCTTTCCCAGGTGGTACAGTTGCCACCGACGTGTGAGGAAATGATTGACTTAACGGTCCAGTTAGATCATAGACTACAGGAAAGAAAAGGGGACAAAAACAGAGGGGATAACCGTTTCCTGTATGCTAGAGTAAAAACCCCAGGCGAAGAACACCCCAGACCCTCCGAAGTACCCGAACCTATGCAGATTGGGGGAATTCGAGGTCCCCTCACTACCGAAGAAAAGGAGAAAAGAAGAAAAATGAAACTATGTTTATACTGTGGAAAAGGAGGTCACTTCATTAGAGAATGTCGTGCTAGGACACAGTTCCCAGGGAAATACTCCATTCCACAGGTACAAGCAACACTAGGACAAGGAGAACCGGCGGAAAACCGAAGAGCTTGAGTCAGGATGAGATCCCTGGGTCGGGCGAGCGACGTATATCGATCTCATCTGTGATTGCCAATACCCTACAACCAGCTGTGGCACACTTGAATATTGGTATCTCTCTGTGGGTTACCAAGGAGAGTCCACTAGAGGTGGATGCCTTATTGGACTCCGGGCGACTGGGAACTATATCGATCAGGAGTATGCTCTGAACATAGGTGTTTCCTGGGAAAAGAAAGAAATCCCTGACAATGTTAAGGCAGTGGACGGAACTGCACTGACTTCTGGACCCGTTAAATACCGCACTCTGCCCATTTTAATGATGTTCGGCACGGACCATTACGAATATATCCAGTTCGACCTTATTGACGCTCCCCAGTTCCGTCTCATCCTAGGCATGCCCTGGCTGACCTTGCATGATCCTGAAGTTCGTTGGGCGGCCCGCACGGTTACTTTGAATTCCGACTACTGTGGAAAGCATTGCACCAAGTTGACAACCCATCCCAGAAGGAATGAGGGCTCACCAGCTATTCATTTGGCAACAGCATGTGCACAAGACCTGTACTGCTGTTCCACCTCCTTGCCCGAGGTGTACAGACAATACAGACCTCTCTTCGATAAA
The DNA here is from genome assembly GCA_963921515.1 of Calotriton arnoldi. Taxonomy (NCBI): domain Eukaryota; kingdom Metazoa; phylum Chordata; class Amphibia; order Caudata; family Salamandridae; genus Calotriton; species Calotriton arnoldi. The sequence goes on along the minus strand of CAWUFW010003952.1, from coordinate 903,451 downwards.
CAAAAGGCGACCCAGTTACCACCCCACAGACAGTATGATTGTCGCATCGAGCTGATACCGGGAGCGGACATACCATGTAGCAGAGTGTATGCATTGACCGAACCAGAAACATAATACCTAAAGGCATACCTGGAAGAAAATCTCGCATCTGGGTTCATCAAGCATTCCTCTTCTCCGGCTTCATCCCCTCTTTTCTTTATCCCGAAGAAAGATTGTGACGAATTAAGAACGTGCATTGACTATAGAGCGATTAATCGTGTGACCATAAAAAACCGCTACCCATTACCACTGATCCCTGTGCTCCTGGACCAACTCAAAGGGGCTCGGTATTTCACAAAACTTGACCTCAGAGGCGCCTACCATCTGGTACGAGTGAAAGACGGCGACGAGTGGAAGACCGCATTCCGGACTAAGTTTGGACTCTTTGAGTACAGGGTGATGCCTTTTGGACTCTGCAACGCCCCAGCGGCCTTCCAATATTTCATGGATGAGGTTTTACGCGGATTTCTGGAGACCTTCTGTGTAGTCTATATAGACGATATTTTAATCTATTCGTCCACTCTCCAGGAACATGAGACTCACGTAAAGGCAGTCTTGGACAGACTCCAACGGAACTCGTTATATGCCAAGCTAGAAAAATGCCTTTTTCATGTCCAGGAAGTTGCCTTTTTGGGTTACGTCATCAATGCTCAGGGGATCAAGATGGACACAAGTAAAGTCGAGGCTATCACTCAGTGGAAAACCCCGCAGAACATCAAATCGGTACAATGCTTTCTGGGATTTGCCAATTTTTATCGGCGGTTTATTAAAGATTTCTCGAAAATTATACATCCCATCTCCAGTTTGCTAAGAAAAAACGTTCCTTTTAACTGGGGGGAAGAAGCTACCCGATCATTCCAAATATTAAAAGACAGATTCACTCAGGCTCCCATCCTGCGCCATCCAGATCCGCAACTTCCTTTTGTCGTCGAAACGGACGCCTCTCAATACGCCCTAGGAGGTGTATTGTCTCAACGACACCCCGAAACAGGACAGCTACACCCTGTAGCCTATTACTCAAAGAAACTCACCCCCAGTGAAGTTAACTACACCATATCCGACAAAGAGTTACTGGCGATAAAAAGGGCTTGTGAGGAATGGCGACATCATCTTCTGGGAGCACTTCACACAGTGGAGATCTATACAGACCATCGAAACCTGTTATTCTTGAAAACCGCGAAGGCCCTCACACCACGTCAGTTACGATGGACTCTTTTTTTCCGATTACGATTTTATCATCAAATACCGGCCAGGACCACAAAACGGGAAAGCGGATGCCCTTTCCCGTATAGAAGAACTGGAAAACGAGGAGTTTATAGAGAAACCAGAACCACCTTTGATCCTTCCTGAAACCGTCTTCCGGAACCAATCCATTGTACTAATCACCTCACAAGATTTTCTAGAGGACGTCAGAGTATCCTCGGTTGACTTTGACGTTCGTGCCTGGATTCAGGAGGATCCGGATCATCGAGCCGAAATTGAGGACCTGTTATACCATTATCATGCCTTATATGTACCTAACACCTTATTACAACAACAGGTACTAACGTGGGCTCATGATTCACTACTGGGAGGACACATGGGAATATACAAAACCATTGCCTGTATTGAACGTTCCTTTTGGTGGCCCTCTTTGAGAAAGGATACCAAGGAGTACCTAAAGAATTGTTCTGTGTGTGCGCAGGGAAAAGCCTGTCACACTAAGCCTACGGGACTACTACGGACTATACCTATGCCTCCTCGACCATGGCACACCGTATCGATGGATTTCATAGTGGAAATGCCCCCCTGTGACGGATACACCGTCATTCTGGTGGTAGTAGACCATCTATCTAAGATGGGACATTTCATTCCCTTGGAACGCTTACCAACATCCTCGGAATTAGCCTTGGTGTTTCTTCAACTCGTGGTCAGAGCACACAGAATACCCAACGTTCTTATCACAGACAGGGGTTCACAGTTTACTTCCCGTTTCTGGAGAGCGTTATGCAAAGTTATGGACATCGAGAACAGGTTTTCCTCCAGTTACCATCCGCAAACGGATGGTAAAACGGAACGCCTAAACCAGACGTTAGAACAATACCTTCGTTGTTTTACCTTGCAAAACACCATGAACTGGTCCACACTGTTATGGATGGCAGAATTTGCCTATAACAACGCGGAACATTCCACGCTTGGGTGTTCTCCTTTTTTTTGTCTCTACGGCCACCATCCTAACATGCTCTCATTTGAATGGCCCATCGTATCTAAGCTTCCCAGCATAAAGGAACATCATGCTCATCTCCGGGCTGTGTTACTCGATGCCAAACGACATCTTACAACAGCACAGTCGGCTCAGAAACGCTTTGCTGACAAGAAAAGAAAGAAGGAACCCGTTTATCAGGTGGGGGATAAGGTATGGCTATCCACAAAAAACTTACATCTTAAGGACATAAACAAATTAAAACCAAGATACATAGGCCCCTATAGTATCGAAGAGGTCATTAACCCTGTAGCCATGAGATTATCCCTGCCCCGTTCCTGGCATATTCACCCTGTCTTTCATGTATCCTTGCTCCAGTTATGTCCTACCACTATGAGATTACCAGATCGACCCCTCCCTATGGAGATAGAGGGACTGGAAGAGTACGAAGTACAGGAAATCCTGGATTCCCGGCTCGTAAGAGGGCGGATTCAGTATTTAGTGGAGTGGAAAGGGTTCGGGGTTGAGGACAGAACCTGGGAACCCGAACAAAATCTTCATTGCCCTGACTTGGTAGAACAGTTCCATGTAAACCATCCAGGGAAACCCGGACGACCGCCGAGTCGGCGATCCTTGAGAGGGGGTACTGTAGCGATTACGCTTAGGGAGAATGCAAAACACACACCCTTTAAATCCTTTCCTTGTCTGCTAGTACCCGGGTGTAAATGGAGCAGGAGCCCGCGGCACTACATCTCCCAGCAGGCAGTGGGGCGCTACAGAAAGAAACGTCATAAGTGACGCTGCCCATATTTAAGCCCTTCCTCTTCCTGGGGAAAGTGCTTGACAATCCTTATCCTGGGCTTTGAAGTAGGCGGATGGTGTTTCCCCGCTGGATACTGACCAGAAGAACTGCGACGAGTCTTCAAAAGGAATCGCGATCTCGAGGCAGAATGCTGTTTCCTTGTCCCGTTTTCTAGACCTGACCTCCCGATACGGAAAAGAAGTCAGGTAAAACATTCAGGGAGGAGCGCAGGAGCGCTTCCTTCCCTCCGTGACTTTTGTTCCTTTCATTTATCGTCGGTATACACGCTGTGCATAACAAACAGTGCACATCGCTCGGCACAGAATACAGTCGAGGAACCCAGACTGTTTGCCAGAGCGTTTCCTTTCCTACCGCGATTTCGTTTTCACCATAGGAGATATTCAGCGCTGTGAATTACAAACAGCATACACCACTCAGCACAGAATACGGTTAGGAAACCGTGACCGGGTGCTGGGTAATTATTGTTTCATGCTCCTTTGACAGCTGTACTGCAGTTTTCTGCAGAGTTGGATTGGCTGTCCATATGGTTAACTCTCGCTGTGACTAATATGAGAAAAAACAGTAGGGAGGTTGCTGCAGGGCTCCTGGTGAGAATGTGCTTAAATTACATTATCGTTGATGTGTGTGTTTTGAATCGTGGTGCTTCTCATGCCTGTTTGTTTTTCTATTTACACTGTAGTTCTACGGCCTAGAAGGGGATCCATTCGGGTTCTTAGACCAGACCAGGAGAAAAAGTGAATATCTGCAGCACAGTTTGTTATTTTATCCCTTTCCCTTTCCCCGGGAGCTTCCCTCCGCAGCAGTGTTCTACAACTCTGTTGGGGGATGCGTTCAGGGAATAGGTAAACTCCTCAACTGACCATCGTCCCCGCTGGCCACTGAGAAAAGGTTAGTGGCGTGTGTCCATATTCTTGTGCTGCTGACGAAAACCTGACAGTGCGTCTGTATTTTAAAGAAAATGTTTATGGATTAAAAGAATAAAGATACCGTCCTCTACAATCAAAAACACGTTCCTTTTCGTTCTTGAGTTTGGGAAGTCTTCAAAATACAGTGTGAATTGCTTTGGATTATGGACAATAATTCCGCTTTATATATTGTTTACTAGTGTTTTTCGGGTGCAAGGCCATTTGTTTTGAAATGCAACGGCACCCCACTGGCTTCAGTTTGAAGTGAACATTCTCAGCGGTAAGGTTCCAACTCGAAACTGGAAATATAACTTCCTGTCATGTGAAACAGACACCTGGTCTGAGAAGAGCTCAAATCCACAAGTGGGCTTGAAGTGGATGAAATAATTTGTTAACTTAGCTCAAGTAGCTTGTCTGGATTCATTGGCCAATAAAATTGTCCAGTATTGCCATTTGAGAGAGTCATTGGAGAGGAAGTTAGTAATGTTCGGTTGCTCCCATAACTCGGGCAACTCGAGAGAGTGGAGCGTGATTCTGGAGAGCCAATGTACCTTGCTAAAGCGGTCAACTTTCATTATGTCCTGGAGACCATCAACATAATGAACAAGTTCAGGGGTGGTCCATAAATGTCCCCAGTATAGTAGTGGACGCAGACGAATTTTGCCAGCCAACCCTCTGACGCCCAAATCCATAAAAAGTGGGTACAATGGAGTGCTTGGGGGTAGAGAGTCAAGATTTCTCAGGACTTTGTTTTCAGCTCTAGTTAGTTCTTCAGGATTTGAAAATCCCCATAATTCCACCCAGTAAAGGGCGGAGCCCAATCATTTGGGCTCATAGATTTTAAGGGCAGGTGTGATGGATTTTGTGTATGAAGTCTGATATTCCTTGAGTTGCGTGACTGAAATCTGCTTGAGTTTTGTGGCGCCTTGTTCACATGGAATTTCCAGTTCATGCCCCCAGAGAACGTCATATCAAGGTAGGTGAAAGAATCAACCTTCTCGAGGGGGAACACCCCCTGCCCCAGGGCTTTGCTCCCTTTGGGCAATTTATGTGGATTAAACAACATCAGATTCGATTTACAGGTGCTGATCTCCAAGCCTTGAGCAGTACAAAACCCGTCAAAGAGGGTCAGAAGCTTCTGAAGACCGCTCAGGGTCTTGGAGATCAACAGGGTGTCATCACCAGAAAGGAAAATCACTATTTTGGTTTGAGCCAAGAGGGGGGCATCAGTGTAAACCTGAGACAAAAACTGTATGATGTCATTAATGAATAACAAGAACAGTGTGGGCACAAGCACACAGCCCTGGTGGATGCCTTTTCTAGCTGTCAGTCAGCTGGTTCTGTTTCCCCCACCTAATACAAGCATAGTTGTCCTCATGTAGATGGATTACTAATGTCAGAATGTGGGACTGCATTGCCAGGTCAGTGAGGGCATTCCAGAGGCCAGGCTGAGGGACGAGGTCAAAAGCTGATTTTAAACCAAAAAAGCGGATGTAAAGGTTGCATTTGTCAATAACAACAGTTCTCCAATAAATCAGCAAAAAGCGAAAGGCCTGGCTGATGGTGGAAACCTTCCTATGGAAACTAGCTTGGAAAAATGTCTTTCTCGGATATCCAATCTTGGATTTTTGCCAGCACACATTGACAAAACATTTTTGGGAGGCAATCTTTTAGACTAATAGGTCTATAGTTACTAGGTTGGGATCTTTCTCCTTTTTTGTGAATGGGTAGAACTGTTATGCCCTGCAAGCAATCTGGAGTGGGAGCCCACTAGGCAATGGCATTAGCGATGGTAAGAATGTAACGGGCCAAGCCTCCATGTCAGATAAAAATATATCAAGTGGGACACTATCTGTTCAGCAGCCCTTCCTTGCATGACAGCATTCAGGGTATGGACAATATCAGAGATATCCAACATGTGTGAAATGGATGAGAGGGGGAGGGGCCAGAATACTATCCAGGTTGTACTGTTGGAATCAGCATAGTACAAATTGTGGAAATAGTAAACCCAGTCGGATGGGGCAACATTATTTGTAGGTTCCAGTGCAGCTAAAGAGCCACCCCGTGCAGCCAGTAGCCATAATTTGGGAAGATCACTGGCTAAGCATGCGTCCATAAGCCCTCCACCTCTGATCATCCCAATCCTTTTTGGTATTACCAATAGCCACCTTGTAGACCTTTCTGATCAAGGGAGTGCGTGCCATGTCCTTAGAATTAATAGCTTTAACTAGGGAACGGTTAAGCTTGAGTCACTCTTTGTTGAACCAAGAACTGTTCTTGCCATTGCCCTTTCTTTTAGGTAAGCCAGAAATGGTAAAGTGCTCTAAAATACACATAAAAAGGCCTTACGGTTAAGCGTCAGTTGGTCTAGGGTATTCATTTGGCCATCCTCGGTGAGAGCAAGTACCTATTTAAGATCTTCATCAACAACAGACAATATATCAGGACAAGCAGCTACCTGATGCCATTGTGTGGGAGGACAAGCTAGAATGCGAGGGAGTGTTCTCCCAAAAAGCCCGGATAGTCAACGAGAGAGGGTTTTGATCACTTTCAGATCTTTCTAAACCTTAAGTCAACTAATATATAGTCAATTCAGCTCGTGTGATTTGGTTTGTTAAAGGTATGAACTCCTTTGGGGTCAGATTTTTTTCTTCCATTAAAGGCCCTGAGCCAGAGTTCTATGGTCAGAGCCGTCAATTGGAGGGCAACTTGTGACCATCTGTCGATGGGCGGAATGTCCAAAAGGGGGACAGCCCATGCAGTAACCTTATCTCTAGTCAAATAAACATTGTCAATGTCAAGGGGCTCGTATGTTATATTAAAATCACCCGCCACAATGAGGTACTGGGGGTAAGAACACTGTTCATGGAAGCTTTCAGGCGCTTGAAGGGTTCATGATATCATACCTCCCCTAACTCCTCTTGCCTAAACATTAAGGATGATAATTCCAGGCTTGGTTCTGGTGCTACCTTGATACCCAAAATGTCAGGGGAATCAATGTTAAGCTGACGTGTTTGGCAATTGAGTGAATTACTGACTCAAGTGACTAGGCCCCCATCAGCTCTGCCCCTCTGGCTAGGGGTTGGAGAAATGAAGAAATTAAGGTAACCTGGCCTGTGGATTGAATCAAGGGGCCAAGTCTCTTGTAGTAAACAGATGTCATTATCGTCCATAACCTGATTCCAGTCATGAAGGGTTACCTTGGTCCTAAGTCCAGCCCCATTCCAGGAAACAAAAAGCAACTCTTTAGACTTAGAGGTTGTGGGTGCTTTATTTGGAAAGCTAACCTTGATCGCCTCATGCAAGGTAATGATGCTGTGTGAGAGGGAGTCCTCATTGGTGGAACTGTTAGATATATTGTCACCAAGGGTCAGGGGAGTAGGATTAAAATTAGACAAAACCCACAGGTGAACAGGGACAGTTTGGATGATCAGACAACCCAGTAGCCGATAATGTATAAGACTATATAGGATTTAGTGGGGGTAGTGGAAGATAAAGAAATAGATCACCCACCCCCCTGAGTCAGTCATTGTTGCTGAGACCTGAGGTAGAGTTAGCTGGCACCAGCCAGGGACTCTTGTCAGTAAGATGTGGTGTCCTGAGATGCTTGAATTGTATACTAGCGTGAATGGGGGGCATGTCCTAGCATCAAAATCTACCAGAATATCTACAATGGCCTTAGTCTTGAAAGTTAATTTGAAGCTGGAAATGGGATTGATTAGCCTTTTAGCACTGGTGATGTCATCTTGAATAACTGAGCGACAACCCCTAACATGACAAATGTATCAGTTTGTTCTTGATGGATTCCTCCTCTTCGTAGCTAGCTGGAGAGGTCGGCTTAGGGACATTAATCATCATGAGAAAATTAACGGAAGTAGGTTTGCTATTAATGTGGCCTGAGAGAGTTTTGGATGCACGACCAGGATTTGCCCCATAAGAAGAAGAAGGATTATCAAGTGTGGTGCAGCTACGATGAACTCTTAGAGAATGAGGACTAGAAGTGATGGAAGTTGCCCAATTTTTACCAAGCTTCCATGGGGCCACAGACCTAGAAGAGCACCAAGTGGAGTTATCAATGGGGGCACAACCACAGCCCATGGAAAAGGGGAGCCCTGTGTTCAAAGGAAACATCGTTTGATTAGATGGTGCAACAGAAGGTCTGACACTAGCCGCAAATGTAGTGCTTTGGCCAGTAATTACGTGTTCTTTACTAGAAGCTAGGAACTGATTCAGTGAATTAGTCAAAGATGAAACCATAGATTTTAATACCCTCACCTTGGCTTTCAAGTCCAATATAAGTGCAGTGTAGTAGGCTTGGTCCGGGGAAGTGGCAATAGAAGGAGGAAGATCAGGTGCCATGGGTGCCTCAGATGAGCACACACGATTACAGTCGGTGACCTGATCTTCTTTCAACTCAGAAAAAGGGGCAAAATGATTACTACAGGGTAAGACACCCTTGAGAGAGGCCTGAGTAGAATGGACAGAAGCACTGTAACAGATGTAAGCAATGAGTCTGCTTTGTCTGCAATCGGTGGCTCATGGGGCTGTTTACTTGGTTTCTTGAACATCCCAGGAATTCTCTTTTGCTTACTTTAGTGGTCAGTGGTAGGGGAACTAGTGGAACAGGAAAGTGAGTCAGTTGGTGTTGAGCGAGTATCTCCTCAAATTCAACCAGAAGGTTATCAGTTCTGTCTAAAATACAGTTTTCCACAGCATCTTTTTGGAATTTTTTGATTTTCTTTTTTGCCTGACCAGCCCCTCCCTCAATGGCCCTCCTTTTCCCCATCTACAGACACAAATAGGCCAATAACAAAACTGTAATTAGAGCTGGGTAACAAAAGGTCAAATGAGACAGTGAGGCAGTGTGTTAGCGAGTACAGCAGCTGGCTTGCAAAAGCATCACAGCGTGCAGTTCCACTCGTAAAACTTTTAAAATGTTGATATGCAGACGAGGCTTTCAGGTAGTTTAACGACCAACAGTCAACAGTTCTTTGGATGAGCAGAGTAAACGTAAAAGCCCAGCCTCTTCCAGGCTCTGATGGGCATGGATGGGCCCTCCCTTGTTCCAAGTGCGTCCCGTGCACATCTTGCGCTGTGGGAGAGCCTGGTCGCGCTTTTGAGCATGTTGGAGCGCTTTTGAGCATGTTGGTTTGGGGTGGCCCACCCCTTTTCCTAAGCATTGCTGCACCTCCAGGCGCTGTTGCTACTGGGCAAAGGAGCACCCAGGCAGGAGATTGGATGGCGCTCTATGGGGGTCTGGCCTTTTTAATCCTTCATCTGGGCGCCCTTGGCCTACATAGGCGCCTGGAGATTTTGCTGCTGCTGAAGCCACAACATAGACCAGCGTTTGGATCCATTGTCCTACATGATGGCAGTGGTCTGTGGAGCAGGTGCCATAGCAGAGAGCTGTCTCAGCCTGTGCGCACTGGCACCAGCTTCTGTAGGACACTTGGGCTCAAGTTACAACAAGATTTCAGCTGAGAGGCTGGGGCTCATAAAGTCACACAAAAGCTCTGGCTCTGCATGGAAACACAGGCGCCAACATAAAGGTTTTCTATTCATCTTCTCAGGTCAGACAATGTTCAGTGGCTGCTACTATACATCGTGACCAAAAGGTTACAGATTATTCTATAGCATTGGCTCTATAGCCCCTTGGAGCTGTCACTGTGGTAGGGAATACATTTTTATCAAGCTTCAGTGTTTTAGAGGAGTTTGAATGTTTTGACAGTTATCACTTTAATTCTAACATCTGCACGTGGCATGGAATCGTTTCACTTTCACCACTTCATGGCTTAATCTTTGATTGGTTCAACAAAATTAGACTGAAAATCATAAAGTAAATTTTGTTTTAAAACTTTTTGCATAGTTGCCCATTGTACTGTGTGACACCTTCAGCTATTCTTGGCTTTCCATTCACCACAATGGTTCCTTTTGGAACGTGTATTTTTTTTTATTTCTTTTTTACATTGTTTTTTGGGTCTGAAAATCCCAACATGCAAAGTGCTACTCAGTGACGGCCCGTGCAGGTAAGAGCGGTGAGGCGGGGTGATGGGTGGAGTCGACAAACGACTATGAAGGAAAATAACATTTAGAAAAACGAAAAACACTTACCTTGAGCTCGCTGCATCACCGACTTGGAGATGCGGTGAGCGCAAGGTGTGGTGTTTAAAAAAAAAATATATATATATATTTACCCTCATTGTTGTCTGTTGACTCCCCCCTCCCCTAGCCTTACCGCCCTACCACTCTTACCTGCACTGGCCGCCACTGGTGTTACTGGATAAAAAACATGTTTCCAATATGGTTGGACATAAGCGTTTATAACTGCAGCGGAAGCTAGTACTTCAACGAATGCAGGTCACAACTATCAGCAGACGATCTCTGGTCCCTTAATCTTGGGAATAAAGCTTTTAATTTAAGCATAAAAAAAGTGCAATCAACTGTGCTCCAGACTGATAGATAGAGAGACAGAGAGATTCTAGCTAATAGGAAGCACGCATGGGCAATAATCAACTCGTACCAGTTGGCTCCTCCCCTACTGCACTTGGCCTGCTCTTACTCTTTACACCTTAAACAAAGATTCTTGGCCCTTAGGATGGGTGTGTGGCTCTTTCTGAAACACCTTCCTTCATGGCAGCGGACCTCTGACGATCTCGCATGTAGAGGCTGTGGCAAATCAGACGAATCCCTGGAGCATGTTGATTGCCCTGCACTATTCTCCCTGCGCAGAACAACGCTGAGGCCCGAATGGAACAAATTGGGAATTCGGAACGGTAAGCAGGCCATCATAGCTGCCCTGAATCCATGGTTTTAAACATTAACTTCACGATTTTCATTCACTTGGATTATCGTCGATTCAAGGTCTCTCACACCTCTAATTTAATTCAGTTTAATTTAAGCCCTCCATTGTCTGTTTCATCCAATCAAAGGCTTACAAAGGCAGAAATTGTGGGAGCCATTAGGCTGCTTGGACTGTAGTTATGTTTTAATGGGGGCGCTACCTTTTTTATAGTGATGAATTTTGTTGTTTTATCTCTTTAAAAGTTTTTATGTATGTTCTTATGAAGAAAATCTGCATCAAGTGCTTTTATGATTTATTTTTAAATTGAATAAAGCTTGTGTACTACCCGAATATAGAGACTTCTACACCATGTTTCCAATGGTGAACTATTTGTATAGGGCTGTGATTTTGCTTTAAAAAAGTGCATCACAGCACTATACAACTTAACTATGCATGGAGTTATGTCATGGGTTGCCATAACATAACTCATTATCCAGAAGCAGTGCAGTGTTTTAACCCTCTCAGTTTTATTCAAAATCACAGTTTTAATTTCTTTCCTTTCATGAATTTATTGCCAATAATCTTACACAGTTCTAATCTGCAGCCATTGTGCCTTTGACTCTCATTGAAATCTTAGTATGTAAATGACAGGGAATACATGGAGCTAGGGAGGGCACAGTGCACAGTTGTCCTGTCAGAATCCGGGAAAGCTGACTGGAGCTAAAATACCTATCTGATGCCTGCCTTGCTTCAGAGGAAACTGCCCTATGTCATGGAGAGAAGACCTATGGCCCGAAGTGTATACCTAAACATGATACAGGAGATCTGAACAGGGAGAGCTGACAATGGGTATCTAGATCACAAGTATAGACACACTGCAAGAGTTCACAGGTTAAAGGGTCCTCTAACACAGTACCTTAGGACATCCTGATGCCTTAGCAGCATAGTCAAAGGTCTCTGGACTTTCCCTTGCTGTATGCATGGCACACCTTCATTACTTTAACAATCCAAATGAATTTTTCCCCCCTACTTCCTTCTCCATTGATCAATCACAGTTCCAGTAGTGCTGCACAGTTCACTAGAAAACAAATTATGAAAACAAGCACCAGTTAATCACCTTTAATCTCCTAACCACACAGGACTTCATTAAGGCTGCAAAAGCTTATAGGCCAGCACAATCACCGGTAGACACATGTCCTGCTCATATATGCCAGAATGTCCTCATTAATAGCTCTGCAGCTAATCTAGCCAGAACTATCAACAACTCCTTTGATAAAGGTATCTTCTCAAAAGAACTCCATAAAACAAAGAAGCCTTCAAACAACAGCTCCTTCTAATTTCCAGATAATAACAAACTGTTTCTAGACAAAAAGACTGAAAGACAGGCATCAAGACAAATAGCTGCATCCATTGAAGAAAGTAACCTTCTCTTAGATTTCCAAAACAGATTTTGCAACAGCTGTGGCACAAAAGCAGCACTCACTTCCACACAGGATGATTAAAACACTGCAATGGATTCAAATGGAGTACCGGTACGCCTATTACTTGACCTCGCCATTGCCTTTGATTCTGTCCATCTCTACAGGGACTTGAAATTGGAAAGATTTTCTTAAAAGTAGCCTGTATCTTGTAGGAAGGTAGGATCTTTCTAGCATGTTTACCTCCACTTTTTGCCTAGTGTCAGTGTGTTTTTGACATAGTTTGCTGCATTCCTGCTAATCAGGACCCCAGTGCCTGGGTTCTCTCCCATAAATAGGTTCTGGTAAGTACTTTGGTACCTCCACAATTGGCTACTGGTGTACCCTTATAAGTCCCTAGTATATGGTACTGAGGTACCCAGGGCATAGGTAAACCAGGGGTCTCCCATGGGCTGCAGCATGTATTGAATGAATGAATGAATTAATGAATTAATGAATCTTTATTGTATGATTACTTAAAATCTTATACAAAAGCGAAAGCACGTAAAGACAGTAAATATAAAAATCTAAAAGATAGCATAAGCTATGGCATCATTTTATGCGACATAAAATTTAAAATTGTCGTAGCGTTTGTCACCAGGCAAAATTAAGAGCCTCCTCAGGTACGCGGTCAAAGGTGGTTTGTATAGCAAGTGTGGGGTGAGACGATGCTTACGCAAAGCCAAGACTATGGGGTGCATGGGCATGCAATGTTGTAACATGCATGCATGCATAGGGTTAAGATATACAGGGCGAGTGTCAACGTTTAGTGCGACGAATAGAAAGCGGTACTCTGCCCAGGTCGATAAAAATCTAATGTTATAATCACCAATTACGTGCTCTGTAAAGTATTGGTCTATTTGGCGCATGATGTTGCAGAGGGCCCCGCCAAGGGATTATGTAGGGTGCTGGATGGAAAAACAGAACCGTGCGTGGGCCCCTAAAGTGGTACGACCTTTATCCATGCAAGTGTGTGCCTGATATTAAAGTCATCAATATGCATACTCTGTAGGGTGTTGGTCTATTTGGTGAAAAAGGGCCTCGCCAAAGATTGTGTGAGGTGCTTGATGGAAATTCTGAACCGTATGCGGGCCCTTAAAGTGATCCGTCCTTCATGCAAGCCAGTATACGCCTTAGGAATCAGAAGTGCATAGTGCGTGAGTAAGATCGTCGTAACCAGTTCGTGTGGGGTGCTCCTCCAATTGGTGTTACTATGGCTCTTAGTGGGCTGCAGCTTGTAAGTTGCAGGCTTTTGTCTCCGTTGCTTGGGTCGTTCTTAAGATCCTTGCTGCTTTTGCGTGGAACTTGCCAATTCGTGCGAGGGCCGTCGGCTCCACAATGGTGAAAATAAGCGTTAGGGCCTCTTTGCATGTTCTCACGCCATTTTGCAAGAACAGAGTTCTTAGATATGGTCGCCTTTGTCCCAGCAGCACTGGGCAGCAGCAAATGATGTGCTCTGCTGATTCTGTGTGATATTGACACAGACAGCATCCCTTGTTCCCAGGCACTCTGTGTTTCCAGTGGGTCCTGTGGTCCCGAATTTGCAATGTGAGGAGCCTAGTTTTCAGTATGTTCTGTAGGGCTCTCCTCCCCACCCATGCTTTCAAATAAGGTTGACTTACTGCGGTTTCATATAACTGGGCAAGGCCCTCAACACCAGGGATATAGCTGATTCGTTCGAGGTCCTGTAGCCTTGAGATACATTTGCCCTGTTTCTTTAACAGGCTTTTCAGGGTGGCCATTGTAAACGGTGTATTGGTTATGGTCTCTGGTGGCCAGCTCAGGGTCTCATTGGCCTTTAAGTGGTACCTGGTCCAAGGACTGTTGTTGTCCTGGAAAACCACTTTTAGTGCTTCCCTGATTGTGTCGGGACCCGCCTTGGTCACCCTGTAGTGCAATTCGATGATGTCTTTTTTTGCAGTCGATGTCCATCGTTGGAATATTAAATTCCAACCGAATCAGTGTGCGCCTCGTGGAGTAGGAAAGGTTGAATACCTTTCGGTAGGCCATTATGTGTAGTCGCTCCAGTTTTTCAGTTAGTTGGCCATGGAAAACAAGGTGGCCGTAGCTCAGCGTAGGAATCAATTTAGCTTGCGTGATCCGTCGGATACCCTGATGCAGCATGTATTGTGCCACACATAGGAGTCCACTTAAGCTATGACTACAGGCCTGCCATTCCACTTGTGTGAGTTGGTGCTTGCACACCTCACAACAGATATAAGTTTCCTTATATCTGAGGTCACTGCACTTAAAACCTATGTCCCCCCTATGGCAGGCTCTTCAGTCCTGAGGTCAGGGTGCTTGAATACAAGTGTGAGGGTGCCCCTACATGTTCTTTAGGTCTTCTGCATCGTCTGTGTCTGTGCTTCATTCAGGTTCTCCAAAAGACCTGTGGGCATCAAGGACACCCAAAGAAATCTCCACCGGAGTGAAGGAGTCACTCCCCTGCATCTGCTGGCACCGCAAAGGAGCTGACCGGTCTGCTGCTCCTGACGGCCCATGGACATCCAGAGGCTCAGCAACACAGGTGGTGGTTTTGTGGCTCACTAGATGCCTGACCTGTCTTCCATGCAATTTGGAGGACAGTATCCCTCATCGCGCTGCTGGGACCAACCCCTGTGGACTGCGTTGACTTGCCGTTGGCAAAGCTTGTTGGCTCTGCACTCCAGAGATCTATGGGCTGCAAGACGTTCCAGCCTCCAGCACCTCACTTCCTGAAGAACAGAGTCCTCCCTGCATCTCCTGCATCGTGGGCCTCCGACTTTGGTGAGCTGCCTGATGTCCTCTTGCGACTCCTCTGCATTTGGCCTGAGGGTCCACCCGAGGGTCTTCTATTACTTTAGTGGGCTACCCTGCTTGCTTGGGGCCTGCTCTGACTCTCCTGCACTTAGTGAGTCCCTTGGACCATGCTGGTCACAAAGTTCGCTCCTTTTCGTTCTCCGCGCCAGTTGGAGCTACCAAGGCTTGTAGGTGCTCCCGCTGGACACCGACCACCTAGACACCAACATTCGACATGGGGCAGCTTGTGCATGGCTCCTGGTCTTCCTCAGCATCACCTGATCCTCACAGCTGAAGCGACAAGGTCACCGTTTTCTTTTCTGAAACCTCTCAACATTGGTGGGCATTGTGCTTCCGTGCCTCCTGGTCACCTCTAAGTGGCATAGACTCTGTCCCCTCTACTTGCAGGCTCTTCACTTCAAGAATCCACCCTTGAATTCTACTGGACTCCTGCACAGTCTTCTCCAAAGGCATCTTCTTCTAAGTCTCCTGTTGTCGTCTACTGCATGTTCCAACGTCACTTCACCCCTATGCACCCGGCTTCCCTGGTGCAGGTAACCTTATTCCTGGGGTTTCCATGGGTGGGGTCGCTGTCCAACCTTCTGTCTTCCAAAGGGTTTCTCCGTGGTCCTTCAAGAAGGATCCTTCTTCTCTAAAACTGCAACTGCGACTTCTCCATTGACTTTCATTGGGCACGGCTGTGTTTCAACTCTGCACACAGCCTCTGTGGAGTACCTAGTTACTTACCTAGGGTGGTTCCTTGTGTCCCCAGCTCCTCTGAGTCTTCTGGTCCAAGTCCCATTCTCCTTTGCAGTTCGCATTCCACTTTCTTAATATATGGTATGGTCTCCCCCTGAAGACCAGTGTATATTTGTGCTACTTACCTGATTATTTCAAAGCATTCTTGTGTATTGTATTGCTATCTACGGGTAGGAGATATACCAATGTGTTAGTGATTGTGTTGTGTAATAAATAAACTTATTTTTATATAAACACTGTGTGGTTCTTTTTCATTTAACTTACTCTTTTGATTAAAGTTGGTAAAACAAGCTGCTTTACACTCCTTCAAGAGAATCCCGAAGGCTGCTCTCCACAGCTACCTCTTTGAGAGCTTTCTATGGTTATCAAAGACCCCTAAAATCAACATAAGGATTGTCTGATTTCTGCAAGGTGCATCACTTGAATAAGTATGCACCATATACTAAGCTAGCCTCCTACATATCTGTAGTTAGCCATTGAAAGTGGCACCTCTAACTATTATACTCCCTACAAGTCAATCGTTGTTGCCAGCTCTTAAATAACAGCCTGGTGCATTCCTGCGTGGATGTGGCTCAATATGCTTACATGTATGGCAACTGCTCAATGTGGAACTAACAATAAAAATTGGATTTTATTTTAGTGTAGCACAGGTGTGTGGCAGTGCATTTACATGCAGTAATATTACCAACTCATTGGCACACAATTAACTGCGGAAGAAGAAATGGTATTTGGAGAATTAAACCTGTGACTTACCAGTTACCTACCTCAACTTAATGTGTGGTAACCCACAAAGCGGTCCTAAATTCGTAAAATAATAAAGGCAGGGACCCAAGGTTTGGCTCAGGAGTCTGTGCCCGGAAATTTCAAATGTCAGGAGAGATGAATACCAAGACTGTCTAGACATGATTCTGCTGTGTGGCACTTTCATCCACCACAAGGCATTCTCTACTCTTTTATCTCACTCGTGCAAGTTCTTTTTCATTTTTGCCTTCTCCCTTTGTCATAAGTATTCCATCTTTCTTTCTCCTTTTGTGTTTTTCTTTCTTTTGTTTTGGAATAAAGTCTGATGAGGAAAAATTGCGCAGGACCCCAAAAAATTGTGCAAGTGGGCTCCACCTGTAAACCCTAGCTCAGATTAGGCACTGCCACTAAGACCAATATTTTGAGATCTGTACGTAAGTGCAGCCTCACTCATGAATATTTTGCAGCATCCAATTGGATAAGCTAAATTGTGCCTTCAGTCATTACTGGGACAGGAGCATATTTCTGGACTTGCAATTACAAATATTTCACAAGCAAATCGTCCTGCATAGAAGGAATCAAGGAATTGGCAAAAATGTTGTTGTCTTCAAATAATTTTATGAAAAAATCTTATGTGCTTTGGATTCAAATTTATAGAAGCTGTTTTTTAGTAGTCAGTGCTCTCTGTCTGGTCTTCAAACATCACTCTGCGTAGCCTAGAAACAGTGTCAAATCTACAAAACCATGCTTGTTATAATATCAAGTTTGTCCGATATGTTTAAATTGCACAGTTTGTCACTTGTTTTTCTCATATTGGCTATAAGGATAGCTCCTACCCCACTTCTGAAAATGCTTGTCCTGCCCCTTTGCTGGAAGTATTACCCCCTCGCCCCTGAAGTTTGGCTCTAGTTGCGCCCCTGAATGCAGGTGCTCATTAAGTGGAGTACCTGTTTGCTGCTGAGAAGTGCTGATACTCTCCCATTTAATGTATTGCAGCATTACTGAGAAGTGCATGCACTCAGTACCATATGGTACCTGCCCCTTTAAAACGCTAATCCAACAGTTATATGCAAAAAATATTAGTGTTCCTCACCAACAGATCGGTGAATCACTTACAGTATCACCCTCTGAATAATCCAAGTGCAGCAGTGCAAGTTTCCTTTGCCCTTAGAATCAGCACAACATGGACTGCAGCTTCTCTTAGAGCGTGTATATCAAATGGCGCGGAGAGGCTCAGGTCCTGAAACCTCGTTCTTGGTTTAGTAGAGAAAGCAGCAGAGCACATGTCACTTCCTCTCAAGATGAGCTCAGCACTGACAGCAGCAGTGCAGCAAATGGTCACTCTCAGAACAGATACAACACAAAAGAAGAAGCTGGCTCCCACAGCCTCAGAACAGGTTCTACACAGGAAGAGGCAGTGTAAGAGTCTCTCACAACGCACAGGTTCAGCACGGACAGTAACAGTTCAAGTATAGGACAACCTCAGAAACCAGTCAGCACAGACATATGAATGGCAGCTGTACTCCTTTGTCCTGGTGGCAGCCGTGCTTCAGCGTAAGAGTCCCTCATAATCAGAGATGGAGTTCCACAGGCAGCAGAAGTACCATGAACTCCCACCAGGAGAAAATGTTGTGTGCCAATAGATGCAGCATTTGTGTGCTTCACTGTAATAAAAAATTTACGAAATTGGCACAACACAAAAGCAGAAATCCTAGCATCCTTCACTCTCAGAACTTCACAAGCTGCAGAAGTACAGAAGTCCATTTAATCTCAACAATTGGGCAACAAACAACCGGATTACATGCTTCCCTCTTTCTCTAAAAAGAGCAGCAAGGAAAAAAGCATACAGAATAGAATCATCATGGGGAATAGAAGTGAAAACCAGACAGACAGCCCTAGTGCAGGCATGCTGGTCTCTCAAACAGCACTGAGTGAACCACCATGAAAACCTACAACCATGTATTGTGACCAACTCGCCATGTCAAATATGAACAGTCAGAGTTGTACTTTCCCACCTTCTTCCCTTAGTAGAAAATAGCACTATGCAGTTTCAGACCCTCTGTGACTTCCGGGAAAATGCTGGTGAGACTGTGCCCCAGGCACAAAGGATGATTCGCACCTGGCCAGAGCTGGACTGACCTATAGGGCAATCAGTCAGTGCACGAGAAGCTGGTCTGAAAGGTCAATGTGTGCGCCGGTTTTTTGGGGGTTTATGGGCCTCTTTTATGGTCTTGTGGTTGGTTTTTACTGTTGATTTACCTGATATTACCACAAACATTGCCTGTTGCAACTACAAATGCCCTATTTGCAAATGTAGGCCACTTTTTTAGCTATCTGATCCGCTTATGGGGGTCACATTAATTTTAGTGCTCGAGCCTATTTCTGCCCTGTCCGACCCTGCACCTGGCTGGACCATTTGTAGCGTAACCTTCACTTGGCACGTTTTATCTTGCAAGGCTTTCTTAAGACTTGCAGCATTTCTTTTCTCTACTCTATGAACATGGCTAAGTTAGCCCACAGGACTCCAAAGGGGCTACTCGACAGATTTCTACCATGTGCGTCTTTGAGGGTGTCATAGTGCTCGAGCACATAGCTAATCAGTTTTCCTTTTTCTCCACATTTTTTCCCCTTTCGTGTCTTTGGAGCCAGGGTGGAATATTTTGTGAATTATATGGCCAGTGAGACCAGAGATGATATGTGAAATCCGGTGAAGATTACATGCAGGTCTGCTAGATTTGTTTTTAATGTAAACATATTTTATGCTGTGCACTTGAAAACTATACCAATAAAGCGGTTTATCTGTAGTGAACGACATGACATTTATGGACCTTGCTTTTCCATCAGGCAATATGCCCTTAATTTATGATTGACATAATGTCTGTTTATGCACTTAAAAAATGCAAATACTAATGAGCACCGAAATATCTTCATGCTGATTTTAATTTATGCTCATTTTCTTTGTGAATCAGCAAAATATCAACGGTTATGGTAAATATGCATTTCCCATGCAATTTGGATGTTGACTGCCTTACAAATCGGGCTCTGTGCTAGAAAGTGGATAGCCTGGCCAAATTGTTGTTTTCAAAAATCATATTGTATCAGCTGCCTTATTGCTAAGAATCGCCAGATGATGGGATCTGGGGGATATGTTTGTGTCTGTTGTACAAATTGCGCTTGTGGGCTAGTTGACCCGGCACTGCATGCCAATAGTGCAACATTCGATAAACATTCCGTTATGAGGAGATATACTGCTTCCAATTTCCTTACCCATCCTGTAATATGACATTTTCTCAAGTATTCGAGTGCATCATTTTTGCTCATGCCCAGAGCAAAGGTTAAGGAGAGGTTATGGCGTTACGACCAGAACTGCCCCATTAAGAACTCGGGAACCAGATTCGAGCCTCGGTTCGGGATCGCACTCTTGTTATAGTAGGCACATAACTTAATCTACCATGCCTAAAATATAAAACATGAATGTGACCTTGTGTAATGAAACTTGAGCTCCTCTAAAGCGTTCTAATACTTGAGGGTCGATTTTGCATTACTCAAACTGAAAAAAAAGAATAAAATAAAGCAACATTTCTGCACATTGAAACTTGCGTTGGATTCGTTACTTTGACATTTCACCAGAGAATTGTTCGATTCTGGGTAAGTTCATGTCCATGCGTGTTTAATTGATCTAAAAACTGGGTACTGCGTTTCAAAATATTGTTGGGTAGATATATTTCTACCCCATTGCCCACAAATTATTACCTCTTGGTTCTTGTAAAACCATATAAAATAGCCACACTGTACTATGTTAACCATTGCATTTGTGGCCTGTGTTTTGATAATTTTATGTATGTCCAAACTGGACACTGTAGGAAATGGCTATTTTTTGTGTGACTTGCACCTAGGTTTTTTTGGCCAATCTGCTTTGCTGGCTTTTGAACTCTCTGCACTTTACCCTGTTAACCAGGAGTAAAGTGACTGCCCCCCCCTCCTTAAACATGGTTACATTGGTGTATTCCTAATTGGCACATTACTCTTGCCTATAAGTCCATAGTATATAGTGTAGATAATGCACCTGGGCCTGGAAGTTAGAAGCCACTTTTGGACAGCAGCACCTATTGTTCCTTTCACTACAGAGGCAATGCAAACATGGCTACAGTCCTACCGTGTGTAGCCTGACTGCTGCAGTGTAAAACCTGCAGTGGGACCTGTCAGTGGAACATGTCAAAAATGAATGTTACCATGTCCCTACAGTGACAAGGCCCTAAAAGCCTTTTTCACTGTTGGGGGCCTAGCTGTAGAAAATTAGAATAAACTACTGAATTTTGGGTATGGGACTAGCTAGAAAAATAATTAAAACACTATTCTTAATAGTTATTAAAAATCCAATTCAATGGTGATTTCAGATTTTTCATAAATATTAGGAAAATAAACATTTAAAAAGTTACCTTTTCACTGACTGAAGGTCCTAGAAGATAATTTGCATTTACTCTACAGCAACTCACTGCTTCTACTCAGCCCAGAAAGAGGTGTGAAAATCCTCCAAGGAGCACACAGTAGGCTGATGTGCAGAAATGACTACTCTGAACTCAATAGAATATGCAGGGATGGGGCTGTGGACATTCTGTCGAGATCACTGTGGCAAATACTGCTTGACAATTGAGTTGAGCTAAATGTAAAAAATTGGCACACTTGAAAGGGAGAGAACAGGATGCCAGGACAATTCTTGTGTATCCCCTGTCTGGTTGCTGAAGGACACTGCTTTTGTCCTACTAGTTTCTGGGTTTGTTATGGGTGCAGTGCCTGTTTCAAACTGGAATGTAGTTTTAGATGTAGAATGACATTAATAATTACCAGATTCAGAGCCCACGTTTAGTTTTCCCATCTAGACAATGCCCTGGCACATGGTGGTTTGGGATCATGTGCAGTAAGACAAACAGAAACAATTGAAAAAGTGGGTAGGATTCACCTTGGGAATATGTATTCCATTGGTGAGGGAGTGCCCCCACCCATTACCTAGTGCCAGGCTTTAATGCTGCACCTTAAGGCACCTGGACGGAACCTGCAGATGAACAGAAGTGGACTGGCCCTGTTGTCTGTGCCCTGATAGGAGGCCTAAAGGACTGGATCATCTCCCTGTTGAACTAAGGACAAAGAAGTGGACTCCAAGCATCAGATGGCTGACCTCCTGTGTGGCTACAGGGACACAAGCTACAAAAGGCCTTTTCCTGGAAGTACCCAGATAACCAGTGACGATTGGACCTTGACAGGATTCTGCTGTTGGTCTCTGCTTGACACCCTGTTAATCTCTAAGGCCCTGATTAAGACTTTTTGGTGGAGCGGTGATGCGGAGGTGGATTCCGCCCTGCCACCGCTCTGCTGAAGGCCACCGCCACCCCCCAAATGCCAACATTTAAGTAGTCTGGCAGGTGGACGGCGTGGAGGTCCCATGGCAGCAGTGCCTTAGAAAAAGGCACCGCAATGGAACGGCACTACAAGGTTCCTGCACAGCATGGACTCGAAAGTCCATGCCATGCAGGAACATGTGTGCATGCACACAGGGTGGCACATGTTATGCTCGCCTGTGTACATCCGCATGTGGTTGAGGCACAGGGGGGCCCTTTAGGGCCCGTTTGTTTCCTCTTCTCCAAGGTTTACATGAAGGAAGAACCTCCATGTTTACCCTGGAGGAGAGAAAACTCGTAATATCCACCAAGCATATTCTGGCCTCTGACCGCCTCTCCAGCGATCCCATTGTGGTCTGACCAGCCAACTCCTAATCGGGCGGTCGAAATGCGAGTGCGGCGGTGGCTGGATCCACCACCTTCGCGGCACCACGGGTCTGGCGGGCCGAGGGCCGCCAGACTCGTAATCAGGCCCTAAGTGTCTCCCCTCAGGTCCTGGGGGATGTAGAAGTGCATGTCTATGGTTGTCTGGGCAACAGAGAAAAGTTTAGAAACTTATGGATACTTTTCCTCAAGACCAATGGAACTTTGATACTTTTTTGAACTTTTTCGCTTCCAGACTTTCACTGGGACTAATCCACTTGGTGTATCTGACATGGCTTCCATCACAGTCAGCCCGGAATTGCACCTGGGTCCCAGTCTACCACGACCATTGACTGTCATTGGCTGTAATTGATTGTCATTCCTGCTTTATTTTTTTTAGTGCTTTTCCCACTTAAATCTTTAAAAATTCATATCCTGTCTCCTCTGTGCATAGGTTCCCTGCGGGTTGAGCTAGGGTTAATGCAGTGACTTTAAGAGTTCACCCTGACAGGAGTTGTGTTTATTCCTTATGGTGGACAGTACCTCACCTCAAATAATAATACGGTTTTCTTACATACAGCATGTACAATATACATAATAACCAGTTACTTGCAGATTTTCCATGTCCGCCATCCTTTAAAGCGGACCACAACTCTTTAATTAAGTCTGTTATAAATAATTAGAATTTTCTTGTTACGCAAATTAATTGTCTTTTACACTTAACAGTGGACTGTTACTGTCTATGTGTTTTATCATATTCTATGTACACTAGTCTGAGTTTGGGGGAACCCAGAGCAGAGTTGTGTGTAAAGTATCTCTGTTACACAAGGGCCAGGCTAATGCTCTTCAGCTTCATTTCTATCAGGTTTTGGGCATTTGCTATCTACTTCAAAGTATCTAAAATTTACATAATTTAAGAGAAATGTGTGTAACATTTTTCATATTGAATGAACCACATATTGGAATATTAGTGTTAGGAAATCAGCTTTTAGAAGAAAGTTTTGGGGAATTCTAGATTGGATCTGCTTGTATAAGTTGGTGAATACCCAAAAACGTGCATGTTTGTGGTATTCACCAAGCTATTGCATATTGTTTTTGCCCTGAAAATAGCTGTAGATTATTTATGGTTAAGGGCTTGATTAAGGGCCTCTCTCAGAGTTTGGTGGACAGGGTAGTCCATCAAAAACCATAGTGGAATACCATGTTCACCAAACTGACAGTCTGCCCATTCTATATAGAGTTAGGTGTGCTGTCAAGTTTTCTCTGGCAGAGCCCCTGATGATGGAAATCTTACACTGTTGGTGTAAGTTCCTCAGACTGTCCACCCTATTAACAGGCAATGTTCTGATGTACTTATTTTCTGTTCATGACTGAAAAAGGAGCCCCTCAGCTTTGGACAAGACTCACAGGGACATTAGTATTTTGTTTTTCGAAAGTAAACTCCCTCGCTGAAGATTGCTTTTGGAAAACAAAAAAGTTAACTGAGCAGATACCTGAACCATGGCACCACTCAGCAATCTTTCAATGCCTCTTCGGAGCTGTGGCAGCTCCTCTGACGGCATGGAAATCTTCACCAGGCAGTTGGAAATAGCTAAATATGGCAGGCAGTAATCTATTAGAACGGCGGAGGTTATTACCTCTCCCCCATCGGGGATGGGGGGGGGGTCTCCCGCAACAACTCTAAATGAGACCCTAAGTTTGTTTTCAGGGTGGAACTGGGGAAAGTTCATGAATTCTAAATATTTATTCTTCCTTTTATAATGTTTCTGGAACGTGCACACATGTAAGAGAGACATTGCAATTCTGTTAGAAATGGGGGGTCTCTAGTTGGCTGTGGCTTGCACCCTGTCCAAGTAGGGACCATTATTCTAGTCAGGGTAAGGAAGTTACACACCCAAGATAACCTCTGCTCACCACCTTGGTAGCTTGGCACGAGCAGTCAGACTTATCTCAAAGGCAATTTGTAAAGCATTTGTATGTACACACACAGTAACACAGTGCAAACACTACAAAAGGACACCACATCAGTTAAAAAACAAGTCAATATTTATCTGAATAAAACAAGACCAAAATGAAAAAAATCCAACATACACAAGTAAAGATATCATTTTTAAATTGTTCAAAATAGTTCAGTCCATAGGAAACTATGGATGCATCACTTTTATCACAAAGTACCTGGGATGCATTAAAATCAAAGACGAAAACAGGCACAGGGGAGATAAGGTGCCGGAAAAGCAAAGCGATGCTTTGATTCCTTACTCCCAGGAGAAGTGAGGCATTGATTCCTTACTGCCAAGGGAGGTGATGCGTCGATTCCTTACTGCCAGGGGTGGTGATGTGTCATTTCTTTACTGTGAGGGGGGGGGTGATGCGTTGATCTCCGGACACGCGGCCTGAGTTCCTTACTGCTGGGCCATGTCAATGAAGAACTTGGCACACAGGAATGATGCGTCGAAAATCCAGCTGCGCTGGGTTGATGAAACAGCGGCGGAATAGGTGCTGCGTCGATTTGCCAGCTGTTAAGAAGGAGATGCTTTGATTTCTTCAGCTGCACAGCAGGACTTGCGTCGAAGTCAGAGCGGGTGCCCCGAACATCAGTGACACAGTGGTCAGGACTCAGGCTGCGGTGATCTTTCAGTCACGCAGCAGGCGCTGCGTCGATTCTTCGCCCGCACCGTGGCGATGCATTGGGTTTTCAACTGCACTGAGATGCTGCGTAAGGAAAAACAGACACTGAGAGTTGATTTGTGGATTTTATTGGCTCTTTTGCAGCAAAGCCACCTCCAAGGGCCCAGCACTGGAATTGGCAGGTCAGAACTCCCAGCAGAAGAGAGCTGGGGCTGCAGATGAAGTCTATGATAGCCCTGAGGTTTCTTAACAGGAGGCAAGCACACACAAGCCCATGTAGAACCTTGTCAAGCAGGATGTAGAAAGCAAAGTCCACTCCTTTCACTGCCCAAGACAGAAGCAGCAAGCAGCAGGTCAACCCAACAAAGCACACAGCAAAGTGGTAGTCCCTCCTGACAGCTTCTCCATCTCTTCTTTTTGGCAGAATGTCCTCTCAGTCCAGAAGTGTTCTGAAGTTATCGTGTCACAGCAGCAGTACATATACCAGTTTCTGCCTTTGAAGTAGGCAAATTACAAAGAAAAGTCTTTGTAGTGCACAAGACCTTGCCATTCCCTGATCTGGCTGCAGACACAGAACAGGGGAGTGGAGACAGCTTTGTGTGAGGACAGGCACAGCCCTATTCAGGTGATGGGGACAACGTCTCCCACCACTCTAACTTAGGAAGACCCATCAGTCTGGTGATGGGCCATCAGGATATGCAGGGCACACCTCAGCTCCCTTTGTGCGACTGTCTAGAGTGAATGCAACTGTCACCCTCTCTCAGACGTGGATTCCACAGGCAGGCAGAGGCACAGAATGGTAAACCAGGAAAATGCCCACTTTCTAAAAGTGACATTTTCGAACACGCAATTTAAAAACCAACTTCACTAAAAGATGTAGTTTTAAAATTTGAGTTCAGGGACCCCAAACTCCAAATTTCTATCTCTTCCCAATTGGAAGTTACACTTGTAAGAGGTTACAAGGCAGCTCCAATGATAATCTATGGGAGAGATAATCCTTGCAATAGTGAAAAATGAAATTAACAGTATTTCACTATCAGGACATGTAAACCACATTAGTACATGGCCTACCTTTTAAAAACACTGCATCCTGCCCATGGGGCTACCTTGGGCCTTCCTTAGGGGTGCCTTACATGTAGTAAAAGGAAGGTTTGGGCCTAGCAAGTGGGTGCACTTGCCAGGTCGACGTGGCAGTTTAAAATTGCAGTCACGACACTGCATTGGCAGGGCTGAGAAATGGTTGCAGGGTTACTCATGTGGGTGGCAAAATCAGTGCTGCAGGCCCACTAGTAGCATTTGATTTACAGGCACTGGGCACACACAATGCACTTAACTGGGGACTTACTAGTTAATCAAATATGCCAATCATGGATAACCAGTCCCAATCACAATTTACACAGAGAGCACTTGCACTTTAGCACTGATCAGCAGTGGTAAAGAGCCTAGAGTCCTAAAGCCAGCAAAAACGAAATGCAGCACACAGTCAAAAACAGGAGTTCAGATGCAAAAAAGACAGGGGAAAAACACGCCAAAGATGCCTGCTCTAACCAATTTTAACATGAAAACAGCAAAACAAAAGAAGAAAAAAAGTGATAAATAAAGTACTCTTTCAGTCATCACTCTTGCAGCAGAGGTCTCAAGAAGGTCCAGGAATTATTCAGTCCAAAATTCATTCTCCAAAATGGAATTATAAATGAAGCACTAATCACAAAATGTAGAACAAAAAGAAGGGCTGGAAGAGTTACTAATGCCATAAATGGAACACTTGAGATCTCTTCAGCAAGGTTTTTAATGGAGAAATTTCAGATAAATAGGCACTGTCTCTGAGAATACTGGAAGAACATTCCTTAGTGTCACTGTGCTGCTGAGAAACAAGCAATGAGAGTTGTGGTTTCACAAATACGAAGCACATCAGCATCATGTCACCAATTAACAACTGCTGAGCAAGATACAGAGTGTGAATTGCCCTTAAATACATGCCAAGCACCTTTGATAATTGGTTCCAGCACAGGATAGAGATTGCATTTTTGTAGCAATGGGGTGAAAGGATTCTAACTCTCCAAGCCGGAGAGCTTAGCGATGCTCATCCAAGAGTGTGGGGGCTGAGGCAGACTCTCTAAGAACCAGGGCAAAAAGCATTGAATGGAAGTCTGAATGGACATCAAATGATCAAATGTTTCTGGGTTCTTACTTTTATAAAATGAGTGGGAATGAGATGCAGCTTTGGACACCCACCTTTACAATAATGTAAGCATTACCTTTTATGAATTTGTCTAAGTACAATATGCATCGTTGGAGTAGTTTTGATGCCCTTTGTATGAAAGTATGTAATTATGGTCATGGTCCCCCATTTTATTTTATTCTTGTTTGTTTTTGTTTGCTACAGGGTTCTGAATTTCATACCACTAATTAACAAAAGTATAGTGCCTGTGCTTTCACCCTAAAATATGTTGCATTGAAGGTACGAACATTAAATGTTTTATGTGGGCTACAGTGCGTACCCTTTATTAACCATGTAAATGACAACAATATATGGCTGTCAGGAGCTCTTCAATGGCTGCATTTTAAAGGTACTGCATTACAAAATGGCAAGGAAAAGTGTGTTGGCCATGTAAGGATGCCACATCTAAAGTGAGGTTTGTAGGATCAGAGGGCATGGTGCCTAATGAAAAATAGTGGGACACTATATATTGAAATAGGGGAAGTCACAGTGACTGAAGTTCTAAAAACTATTTCTATTGTATAGGTTTGGCTACAATATCCATTAGACAAGCCTGGATATGAGTAAAATATTTATTTTCCATCTTCATGAGAAAATGCTAGAAAATGAATTCAAAGTTATTTTCCACTTAATTTTCAAAATCGGATTTAATTGTGGAATTAGATTTCTGGTCACTTTAATGTAGAAGTAACTTTGTAAAAACATACCTTAGGCTTACTAAGCCATAACTGGATTAAAACCAATTCTGCCATTCATAACACCTCTACAACTAAATATATATTCCATTCTTGGCAGGGAGAGCTAACAAGTCTCGCTCAGAATAAAATACCCTGCTTCTGAGCACAGGACGAACAGGACGGTGTTAACTAGTGACCAATTAGCAAGAGTTAGCCAATTGGGATGGGAGCATGACAACTGACACAAAAATAGGGTAGCCGTAACATTTCTTCTTTTGACTTGCTGATACTAAATGGCTCTTCTCCCATTAATATTCATGCTTCTAGCCTTTCTATATTCTTTGGCTTTAACACCAGCATGGTTTAGACCCTGTCAGGAGGGAGGAGAGCTCTACTTTATGAGGGAGTGGCTAAGGACCTGGAGAGAGACCTGTCTGGTGGCATATGGTTCAGCCACCATTTTAAAACAGTTGCTTTTGGTTAATTTTACAGTAAGGAAAAGAGAAAATGCTGCAAAGAACATAGGCATAGGGCAACAATGTAGTCAGATTTAGTAGATGTGTAATGTCATAGAGAAGTGTACAAGGACAGTATAATCAATTGTAAAATTAGGGACAGATAAATAGACGTTCCATCTGATTGCTGGAACAACAAACTAGGGGCACAGTTATCAAGGTTTTGGGTTGCCCTTGTGCCATGCAAGGTTATGCAAGGGTGATGAAAAACATAAATGAGATTTATCAAGCCACACAAGGACACCTTGCATGGCCCTGAGTGGCTTGATAAATCTAGAGTAACGAAAGGAAGTGCAAATCACTGTCTTGCAATACTGTGCCATGGATGTACCGTGGGTGTTCTCACACATTCCCAGATTTCCCAAAATTGGTAGACCTAGGAATGTATCAGAATTGTACGTCTCCCCATCAGAGATGCAACGAGGAGAAATTTATTTATTTCTCCTTGTTGTTTTCTCTTTTGACTCTTTTGACTTCAGCACACTTAGAAAGAGGAAGATGCCTCTGAGGATTGTTTTGTGCACAAAAACAATCCTGCCTGCAGTGCCGTCACCCTTGCAACATGACACAAGCGTGCCTGCATTGGAGCTAGGCAGCCAACACCTCGCCAGCGCTAGGAAAGGACAGGAATGCACGTCATAATGGTAAATATGGAGTTTTCTTGCCCCTCCCTTTTCATGCATTCCGGCAAGGTGGCTTGTGTCACAATGCATGTGTGGGTGCATGGGAACACCCATGGCATGCCTCCCTGCTGAAGAGTAATGTAAGGTATCGAATAGTCCTGTCTTGTTTTAGTCTAGATGTATCAAGCCATGCAGGCCCTTGCAAGGTGATCTCGCATGTCTTGGCAATTATTATTTAGGAGTTGCATCACTCTTGTGCCAACTTGCATGGCGCTAGGTTGATTCAAACCCATGATAAATACAGCCCCGTATGTGATACTGGAAACTGCTAATAATACACAAAAGTGTGTCCAAAAATTGAATACAGTGATGAAAGAATATTTACCTCAACAGCATCATGTACTGTAATGAGCTCAATCACCTTTTTTGGAGGACAATCTTCAAGCTAGCATATTGACATATGTGATGAAATACTGTTTAGAAAATTAGATCTGTGTGTCTACATGGTATGTTATGCAAGGCAATCTCTAATTATTTCTAGCAAATAATGAGGATGTGAGATCAATGTACATAGATTGACATGTGACAAGTGGCAACAGTACAACATGGGCATATTCACTTGTAGACACATATGCTCTTCATATCCCTGTTGTTAGAAATGGATTTTCTGGATAGCTAAGGTATACACCCAAGCCAGGCAGAACCCACCACTCTAGTCAGGGTAAGCTAGATACAAACTAAAGATAACGGGGCATATTATCAAGCCCCCTATCACCGCGTTAGCTGCACTTTTCTGCCGCTAATGCGGCGATATTTCTATCACACTATTAACAAGCTGCAGCTAGCGGGCCTTAGCGTGAGTTTTTCAGCGATAGCGGGCGTTTTTTTACCTCTAAACATGTCAGCGATATATATCGCTAATGACATGCAAAGTAGGCGTTCCTGACTAAATCTCAATTTCTTCATACATAAAAATACATACATATATATATAGCTAGCCCTTACTGTAACACATGCTGCACATCCATTTATCAATCACCATTGTGATAACATGGTATTGCTCATACTTGCTAATAAGCATACCATTTACCTTTATTAAGTTAACTATCACTGTATATTTTGTTCACATAGTTTTTGTTGAATCATCATATTCTGCTATTATCTTTATGTACAGGTGTATTGTTGTAGGTTTAAGAAGGCTACAGGCCTTCCTCATTCTCCTTATTGATTGTTGTTGCCATATTCATTACTATAGGTGTACAACCCTTATGTGTACATACATCTGGGAATAGATGGTACAATGTCACATAAAAATATAGGTGGAACTATCTTCTGCCTGGCTGTACATTGTGACATATGCCAATGTATTATCTGTTTTGGCACATACATTTCATAGTAGCAATACTTTGGAAAGCAATCATAAACGTCTAGGTTCATCCATGTCACAACTACCCCAGGCACAGTGACACAAGTGAACCACTTGATCTGGCATGTATTCCCTTGCTATTACCTGGCCACACATGGGCATACAAATGTGACCCAGTTTTGTATGTAAAATGAGACAAAAAGTAAATATGTTCCTCCTAGTCTCTGAGAGACATATCTAACATGGTTTTGTGTCACCTTTACCGCACACAAGGGCTGCAAGGGTGTGCAAGGGCAACACAAAACCCACAATGACATTTATCCATCCATGGTAGGCCATCTTGTGTGGCCCAGCATGACTTGGTAAATGTGGAGTAACCCAAGGCTGCTCATTTCCCTGCCTTGTGTTACTCAGCCTCAGCAATGCAATATATTTGTGGAGTGTGGGTGTTCCCACACATCCATCCATAGATTTTGTTCCATTCCCAGATTAACCTTTAGTGGTAGACAATGGAATGTGTAAAAATGCTACACATCCTCAGGGGAGCCATAACAGGGACACAGTTGTTTATTTTTCCTCTTTTTTTCTCTTTCTAAATATGCTGCAATCTGCAGCACACATAGAAAGAGGGAAAAACCTCAGTGCAATGTTGTTGTGCTGGAAGGTGTTACTTCCTGCACATAAGCAATCCTGACTACAAAGCATACACCCTTGGCCCATGAATCTAGGCTGGCCGTACTGTCACTGGACAGGCAG
This sequence comes from Calotriton arnoldi, assembly GCA_963921515.1. Classification (NCBI taxonomy): domain Eukaryota; kingdom Metazoa; phylum Chordata; class Amphibia; order Caudata; family Salamandridae; genus Calotriton; species Calotriton arnoldi. The sequence continues at coordinate 872,441 of CAWUFW010003952.1, read as the reverse complement.
ATTATACCCAGTGCAGGGAGGGGATACAATTAACACACATGTGCCATAATAAAACACATTTAGCTTTCATGCCTAGCTTTATAGCTATTTTCCATTCACTGCAAGGTTCACATATCTTGCCCCTTGTGTGAATGATCATCCGCAGTAGCAATACCAAAGTGATCCCAATTGTTTCCATACTCACCACCTGTAGAATGTACAAACACTCTAAACAAAGAGTTAATAAACACCCAATGAAGCTGTCATTGATATGTCAATTAATGCCAATAGGTGTGCTCATGTACTGTTGGCCAAACTTAGTTCAATGCGTTGGCATACATGCTTTGAGGCCTACTGGAGCTGCATTGGTCCCTCCTATATTATATTGGCACTTTGTGCTTTATCAAATACATGCCATCTGATATATGCAGACTGACATCCACAGGACATCTTCTAGGCGACAGAACAATTTCCCTGCCATGAGGATATATGCTCTCACAATGCTTGTAAGACTGACTGAAAGCTACTGTTTCATAGCAATCTTTGTTTCAAATCATTAACTGCCCTACATCCAAGCATGCTCCATGGCATAAGACTAATGGGACCACTGTCACTCCTTTCTACCCAGAACTAACATGGACACTTCTCATGGAGGTTCTGACATCCGTGAGACAGGATATCAATACATATACCACTGGTCAGTGGTCATAGTGAGGAAATGGCTGCACGAGAGAGAAATGTCTCACACCACTGCACCACCACATGGTGGAATGAAAAATGTTTGTTAGGTTGTAATAATGATACACATAAAGCTGCAATGTTACTGCCCCATTTTCTGCATCAATATGTTGGGCAATGATTGCAATGTGATGGCTAACCTGGTGACAATGTGTGTAATGTCCATGCAACGTGTAGGTTGGCATGACACAGAGATGTTGTATGATTTATGCCATTAACATATTTCAAGTGGAGTAATTAAAATACATAGTAACACCTATATTGACACTTTCTTTACAATAATAGGGCTTCTTGTATGTTAATCAACATGCCTATATAAGTTCTGTTGATTTTCTATGAATCAAGGTGATAATGCTATACGGATTGCATTGCAAATACTTTTATGAATCACATGCACAATTTTTACAGAGCTACAAACATATTGTTATGACCCTTACTTTCAGCTTTGGGATCCTTCAATCAATCAATCAGGAGTTTGTTAAAGCGCGACTACTCACCCGTAAGGGTCTCAAGGCGCTAGGGGTGGGTGGGGGAGGGGGTGCAGGTTCCATTCCATCAAGGAGGGGGTCTGACGAAGAGCCAGGTTTTGAGGTTTCTTGCGAAGATGGGGAGCGATGTTGTCTGTCTGAGGTGGAGCGGAAGGGCGTTCCATGCTTTGGCTGCGAGGAAGGAGAAGGAGCGGCCTCCCGATCTGGTCTTTCTGGTGCGGGGGACCATGGCGTAGGAGAGCTGGGCTGATCGTAGGGTCCTTTGGGGTGCGTGGAATTTGAGTCGGCTGTTCAGGTATGCTGGTCCGGTGCCGTGGAGGGCCTTGTGTGTGTGGGTGAGCATCTTAAAGGTGATTCTCGCCTCGACGGGGAGCCAGTGGAGTGTGCGCAGGTGCTGGGAGATGTGGCAGTGTTTTGGCAGGTTGAGGACCAGTCTTGCGGCGGCGTTCTGGATGTTCTGTAGCTTGCGGATGAGGTTTTTGTTTATTCCGGCGTAGAGTGCTTTGCCGTAGTCGAGTCTGCTGGTGACCAGGGCGTGAGTGACTGTCTTTCGGTGTTCTCAAGAAAGGTATATGTCCACCTGATATACAAGTTACATTAAATGGCATTAAATATCGAGCATAGGCACACAGTTCAAGTTCTGTTCTAAGCACTTGGATATTTCAGTGTAATGGCACAATTTTATACCCTGTTATCCATTTTTTCCTATTTCTACACAACAGAATGCAGAAAGCCACCTTTCTGGGCTGAGCTGCGTGAAAGGGCAGAAATGTGTAACATCATATGGCGCATTGCTGCTCTCTGCCTGCGCTGGTAGTGAAATATAATGGACAGATATATTTACATTGGCACACAAACATACCTTGTGCAGTGTGGGTCATTATTCTAGACTTTGTGTCACCCTGTCTTGCCTTGTGTGGCACAAGGCATCTACACATCACTGCTATATCTTGCACAATATATATAAAACAAATACATAACTTTGCATGGCTACAAACTAAAAGCAAATTGATTCAGGGCCTGCAACCTTCAGCACCGGTAGGTCCAGCACATCTCCCTCACAGGAAAAAATGTCCACCCCTCAATGCTTTAGTTGGTGGATGGTTTGCTCATCCTCTGACTTCTTGCATATATGCCTGCACACACACTCCCACCTGGTGTTACTCTTTTTGGTAGGGTACCCTTTACTTACCCTCCCTCAGGCACCAAGCATATATAGGATGTAGTGAACAATCAGCCAGATAAGGGCACCTACCTCCCCCTAGTTATAATTGCGGCCTCTCCCATTTCCATACATAGCCCTATGTGGCACAAGGCCTATCAAAACTAACCTAACTGCTATAAGCCCCCTTAAACCCTTAACTATATGTAACAACTATAAACCCTAAAATAGACAGACGCACAACAATACTAAGACACAAAGATTTGTAAATTAAAATACTTACACACAAAAACAATACACAGGGCCAGATGTACGACCATTCAGTTTAGCGAGTCGTAAATTGCCTTCCCTTGTTCCGCTCGTTTGCATGACATTTACGCTGTACGTCAACGCGAAATGCGTTCTCAGGCACTTGTTTCTCATGCCCATCTTGTTTCTCACTCTTTTTATGGTGCTGGGGCCTCATTTGTAATCCTTTTTCAATCTATTTAATCCTTACCTTCTAAAACTTTTTTTGCCCTCATTTTTATTTATTATCTTTCCTTTTGTCTTTCTGAGTGTGTATTTTACGTTTTTCTACTTTTTGGTGTTTTTTTTTTTGTTTTGTACTTTTGCTTTACTTCCTTTTTTTTTACCTTCCTTAGTGTTTTTTCCTGTTTCTTTCTTTCCTCTCACCCCCAGCACCATGGCAGAGCAGGGGTCAATAAAAAGGGGCAACATCTGCCTTCCTTGTGGAAAGCTGTGCCAGGAAGGGGTGCAGCCTGTGCTTTATTTTCAGAGGTGGAGGTGGCAGCACTGGTCTTTTATGTCCAGCGCCACCTCCCCTTCACCCTGGCAGCAGGCCTGGGTCTGGGTACGGACTGATGGAGCGCCGGCAGCGTTGGGCGGGGTGCAGCAGCTAATGCACCATTGGTCCGACGTCCTGGATCCAGACCAGGACCTGCTGGGCCTGCTAGAAGTGGAGGGCGCAGTGCTCGGTGAGTAATTATATTATTATTATTACTTGTGTTCTATATGCTATTGCTAATATTTTTTTCCCAACTAGCAAGCATGCTGGTCACATGCAGGTAAGTTAAGTTTACAAATAGTATGTGATCATTATTCTAGATAGGTGCTTGGTGCTACCTAATTGTACTTGTTGGGGCTCGCTTGGGCATATTATGTACGAAGTAATGCAGAGACTCCTTTGTCCTGTCACTAAGATACCAGTGGTCCTCTCACTTCAGTTCTTAGAGCCATGTTTTGTAGCGCTTACAGTGGCAAACAACCAATTTGTTGTATATGCAAGCGTCCATCTATGCACTCAAAGAAAAATGCAGACTTACTGAATTGGCCCATCAAAGAGGGTTGAGAGATTGTGAATGAGATAAGAAAAAGCAAACATCATTCATTGCAATTTATTAGTAATTCCAAAATGTAGTTTACTAAATTTGGAATAGGGCTACGTAGGTTTAGGAAATTTGGAATAGGAGAGGGCGGTCCGCTATACTACTAGCCGATCTGATTTAGAAAAGTTCAATGTTGCGATAGCCTTTTCCTGCCCAAAAATATTTTTGGAGAGATTATTTATTTACCACCAATATGTTTTTGTCTTTATGTCTTACATGAGCATCAAGGGGCAAGAAGAGGGCTGAGGCGGGTGAGGGAGCTGGAGGTGCCTCCCAGTCCAAAAGTTCATCGGCTGATGGCTCTGCTGGCCCCATTAAGTCCACCTGTTGTTAACATTAATATTTATTTCCCTAATTATTACCACTCCTTATTTTGAATTACTATTTCTACCCATTTCCTAATTTTTTATCAAATCCTCTTTGATATATCCATTTCTAAATTATTGTTATCCTAGCATTATCATATTTATGTATTAATTTTCTATATTTCAATTTTCTGTACTTTACTTTAAATTGTCTTTGTACTAGTCTGTCTGTAGCTTCCTGTCTTCTGCTTTGTCTGTCAGCCTTCCCTCGCCCCATATATATTTTGTGGACTGCCTAGAGATGATACTGTAAAGACTCAGGGAAGCTATTGATCACATACTACTACTCTGCCGTAAAGATTTTATGCTCCTATTCTTCCCATGTTTGTTGATATGAGAAGGCTTTCTTTTATTTGTTCATGTTCAATCAGTAAAACGAGAGAGTGGCCATGGTGACGTTGGACATCCCAAAGTTGTGTCTCTTAGCCTAGGTCTAGTATTATTAGCAGCAGGTGGTGAACTAATGACCTTGCACCATGGCTGTAAGGACGTATGAGGAGGACAGCCCCATTGCATTTGCCAACCAAGACCATATGTCCAGTTGTCTACTCTTTTATTTCTTTTCAAAAACTCAGATTTATCAATATCTCTGCCACACTATTACAGTTTGTCTTGAGGCTTTTCAAAAATTGCCACCAGCAAAATGCCCAACCTGATATTTTTGATAGAAGATACTGTAACCGCATTGTAGTGAGTGATGTGTATGGTTGTATTTTGCTATAAAGAAACTAATTTGGGGAGGCATATCTGGTATCTAAAAAATGTGTCATGTTTTTCTAGCTGCACCACCCACCAGAGCAGGTGCCAGCAGTGACGGCGCCAGCCAGTCTGCAGATGCGGCAGTGGTAGGGGGTGAGCCAGTGGCAGTGGCTGGCGTTGGTAAGTTATACTGCTTGCTTATATGCTCACTGGAAGGGTATACTGTTCACTTGCAAACAGTTGATCACACCCCTCTTTAGAGTATACAGCTGGATTTGAGTAATGGTGGCCTCTTCTATCTGCAAATCAGCAGACAAAGTTTCATAAAGACTTTTAACTATGAAGGGTTGATGGAAAAGGGAAAGAAGGATAGAAGGAGAAAGGATGGGTGAAATGTAATATTATTGGAAGAGCAGGATGCGTGGGTGAAAGGATGCATATAGGTGGGTGATATGATGTATGGGTGGGTGAAGGATGGTTAAAGGGTTACGGGTGAAAGAAAGGATGCCTGCCTGGCTGGGTGAAAGTATAATGGTGAAAGGATGCCTGCCTGGGTGGGTGAAAGGAATCCTCGGGTGGGTTTGATGGGTGAAAGACGAATGCATGGTTGGGTAAATGTATGTTGTGAAAGGTTAGTTGAGACTGAGAGCCATGTTTAGATTGATGTATATATGGATGGTTTTCAACGGTGAAGAGTCAACTGGATTGAGAGAATGTAAAAAATTAAACGGTGAGTAGCAAAGACGAGGTTAAAGAATAATAATAATACTAGAAGAACAATGCAATGATGAATGGAAAAATCCTTGGAATGAAGAACAAACAAGGGACTAGGATGCTCCTCTGGAGTGGCGTTCTTCTCGCCTTTATTTGCTTATAATGGTTTGATCAAGGTTTTTTGATTCAAAGGGTTGAGAGATGGTATTTCAGACTACTCCCTTGACTTACAGTAAATTTCAACCACAACATATATATATTATGTATGTTTCTACCTACCAGCCCATCAATCACCTCCCTGCCTCATCACCCATGGCATTCCAGTGATACCTGGTGACCTAACAGCTGCATAATTACATTGACGGCACTGCATTGTTGGCTGTGCAATGTGCGTCTGCCTCAGTTAATGTGTAGGCCCATGTACAAATTTCATGGCAATGCAAAAAATAGTTGTGCTTCTTCCCTTCACTCCCAGTGCCCAATCAGTCACTTCCTAGTACAAACTCCTTTATTAAGTTCCTTCTGTCCCAGCCTTCCGTAAAATTTGAAAAAACATTCTTTGCATGCACCACATTCCTCTAGCCAAGTGATATATTTTATTATGGCTTCCATAACGGATGACGTCTATTCAAATTTTGCCCTTTCACAATTGCCAAACAAAGTGACTCACTACTAGCAAAAGCTTAGGCACTTGATGACGATGATTAGTAAAACATCTACCTACCTGCCTAATCCCTCTAGTTTACCCGCAGTAGAGTATGTTAATAATTCTTTTCCTTACTGCCAAGAAAATCTATTTTTGTTGGGGAAAAAAAGTAATGTCAAAGTGTGGTGACGGAGGTTGAGGCCAGGGAGTAAAGTGGGACTAAGAGTAAGTGCATTTGCATTTTGCAGGTGGGATAGTCTGTGATGAACGAGCCAAATACAATATCCTGTTCCTTATTCCTTTCCCTGTATTGTAGTGCATTGCTTTTCCCACCGTCTACTTGTTACGGACAGACAGGAGGATGTCTGTCTGCATGATTGTTGTTATAGTACCTCATGTGACATATATCATTCATAGTAACTATCATCGTCCTTGTAGTCAGGATGAAATGGAAAGGCATTTAACAGAGCATGGCCATGAGGAATTAGATAATTGTCTAGTCTAGCTGCCACACCTGCAGACAGTAGCAAAGTAACACAAGTATGCCTAGGGCGTCAGCTGAGCTAGCATGCCTTCAGTAATTTAGCTCAACAAGACAGAGAAGAATACTTGTGTACTCCATATAGTGCATAATGCCTGAAAACTCTAATCACATCAAAATCAAATGGCCTGAGGATAGGAGGATAGTATGCCAGCAAATGTACTGCTACTACTGTGCCACTTTATAATTTTATGTGTTTTGCTATGAGCATTATTTACAATTTGTCTTTTTTCTCTCTTGATATAACTACTCCTGCTGATCCGACTCATCCTAACAGGCAGGTAATAGCAGCCCGGACCCGGCAGAGGAAACTGGAGGCATCAGGGCTGAATATCAGCAACTAGTGGTCCTGGAAAAAGAGGAGGTGGCAGGAGCAGCTGCAGATGTCCCGGGCCCCAGCCAGGCCCCAGTGCCTCCAGTACACCATGGCTGCGGTCCGATGGCAGCTGCCCACCGCCATTCCACCACTGCTGCTCACCCCTATTTCTGCGCATTTTAGCGCCACATAATGCAGAGGCTGGCCTGCATGGAAGCCAGGCAGGAGGAATGGATGGAGTGATTGGAGAGGCAAATGAACAATATTAAGAAGCTCCTTGCCCGCCATTAGAACTTAGTGCCCTCTTCTGCCCCCTTTTTAAATCCTTTTTTTGGTGGGTGGGACTAGTTGCGGGGAGAGGGTGGGAATGTGGGAGTTGGGGCATTTGGGGGATTTTTTTCTTTATGAACATTGGTCAATTTAGTTTTTGGACTTTATCTTGTTGGACACTACACTTACTTGGGACATTGGTTGAGGACAGGGAGAGGTGTGGGCCAGTTGTAGGTTTAGTTAGTTTATATTGTTAGGGAAATACAATTTTTATAGTTTTACATTATGATTTAAATCATTTTTGGGGTGTTACTGTTTTACTTCGCACTGCTGCCTTTGCCGCAGCTGTTTTTTAAATCTGCTGATAGTGTAACAACAAAATAGCATGCAGTACCCTCCCTTGTCCTACTACACTCTCCTCCTAGTTTCTGTCCGCAACTTTAATCCCTAAGGACTCAAAGGGGGGGTGAATTTCCTTTGTGTATAAATTGAAGTGCAACAATCAATCAACACACTTCTCTTACCTGATTAGAGGAAGCGTGGGCTGCATGGTTTCCCAAGGTGCCATGGTGGTGGCAGTAGTAGCATGCTAGCACATTAACAATGAAGGCATCAAGCGAGGTCCCACTCCTTCCTATGCAGACTCAAACTGTAGGATGAGGACTATTCATTGCAGGGAACTAACTAAATTGAAATAAAAAATGAGTTAATGCCGTTATTATATGACAGTCACCAGACTAGATTACTACACAAGAAGAGAGACAATAGACTCAACATGATAAGCAATGCTAAATTGAATTAATCAGAACAATGGTAAGCTAGTAAAAGTTACAAAATGAAGTCAACATGAACTACAAACGCGAAGTGGACAAGGGTAAGCTTTAATGCAAGACAGTGATTGAATGATGATTCTGACAATATTATTCGTCTGAAAATATTTAACACTGTTTTTATGCATGAGTGGGTAAATAATAAATATAGCCAGTGTGGGCTATACTTAAAGCTGAAGATCCTCATCCTGCACTGAGGTGGTGTTGCTTTCACCATGTCTGCCCCACCAAGTTTGCGATCAATTAACGGTGTAATTTATTAAGTCACATCTCAATAAATGACACAGCCCGGGGGAGGAGGGTTAGGGGTTCAATGAATGGATGGGGAGGGGTATTTGGGGAAAGATTTGACAAAGACAAACACTACACAAGGTCAACATTCATCTGGGCAATGAGCAGCCAACCATCATAAATCTGTTATAGGGCTGAAAATGAAACAAAGGAATGAGTACAGGTAACTTAAATGCAATGCAAACCAAACAGTCCGTCTACCCCCAGAGAGTCCCAAGTTACATTATATCTAAATGTTCTTTTATCTAGCTTTGAAAGATAGCAGATATATGAAGAAAGATAGCAGATATATGAAATTATGTAGGAGTCAAGCGAACAACACAGTTCTAATAATTATTAAAAGAAAAAATGGTACTGTATTGCCAAATTTGGAGTTGCATCTGCATTCTTCTTGGACTGTTCGTCAATCTTGGGTGCCTGGCTGATGTGGTCCCGTAAGGTAAGCGTGAGTGATATGGTGTTTTTCCAGTTTGGCGCAGGATAAGAGAAGACCTGCAGATTGTAAAACAAAAATGATATTGTAGAATCAAGGAGATTTCTGTCTTCAGTTACCTACACAACAACGGGCCCCCCACCCAACCATCACTTAGCTTCAAATTTGAGCCAGAGAGCACTGAGCACACACACCCAGTAACATTGCATTTTCACAAATAAAGTAAAATCAACGCACCCCTCTAAACAACACTCCATAGAGTTGAGTAGGCCATTTGAAAGTCATCACTAAATCGGTTGGTTTAAGTGAAGTTGAAAACTTCCTTCTTCTGGTGGCACTTCTCGAAGTACCCAGTGACGCCCATGCCCTGAGTCATCTCATTCCATCATCCCTGATCCTCCTGACTCCGAGTAAGGTGTTCAAATCTGTACCAAATGTGCCCGACTCAAAAGGAGTAGATCGGCCTGTAGTACAATTCTGTTGTTGCACAACACAAAGTCATTGTTTGTGTAGACTAGATTTGTGTTTGCGTTATCTATTCTGAAGGAACTGCTTGGGTCTGACTCGAAGAGGAGTATAAGGCAGATAACAATTAAACAAAGCAGTGTGGAGTGGACCGGGTGAAGAAATATTGCTATCTCTCCAAGGGGAAGGAAAAAAAAACCAGCCGTCGTTAGGCCACCAACATTGTAAATCATCACAAACACATTTAAGCATAATAGTTACAGATAAACAAACACCCAGTGTAACTGGCTGCCACCACATGAATTATCTCAAGGCACTCACAAACAACAATCACTCAGCGTGAAATGCATGCCATTTACCTGTTCTTCTAATTCAGGCATGGCATGAGTGTGGTACATTGCAGATCCATTGTTCACGAAGCAGAAATTGGCCAGTCTAAATCAAATAATGTGGGGCAGTCCTGCTAGGGTAATAATAAACTAGGAAAGGCTAGATAGCCATGGCCCAGGTTTGGAGACAGGCACACATTAGTCTGTATCTCTCTCCATCTAATGTCCTTGAGGGAAATAGGTGGGGTGGGCTTCTTCACGGCAGTGACTGCACACTGTTGCAACTCCAATCCTGCAATAAAATGTATCTAAGAGTAAGACGGTGGGGATGAATTAGTCAACCAGACAAAAACAAACAAAAGTAAATAATGTTCCACTAGCTATACCTTTTTTTTGTGTGAGCATCAAAGAACGAAAGTAGATCAGCGATAGAGACTGAGAAAGTTCTATGAATGTTGACCCAGGCCTAGCAGTCAGGGAAGTAGATCTCGTCTTCAAACTCTGGTGGTTTGCCCAGAAGTAGGTCAACTAACACACTACTTCCATGACCTGAGTCTCCCTCATCTTCCTCCTGTTGTACTTCAAGTAAGAGTATTCCTGTGGCATAAAGTGCTGATTCCTTTTAATCATGGTTAATCTTCCCATGTTTTGGGGCAAGAGACTGGTCCTTCTCACTGTGACAACAGCACCAGCAGCAATGAAAACATGCTCAGCAGAGACACTGGCTACCAGGCAAGCCAGATATTTTATTTCTAGCCTTCTTAGCACTGGCCATTGGCGCCTTTTCCCATACCAATACACCAATGGGTTTTGATCAAGGTAGTCAGATAGGTCTGGACCATATGCTCAATGGTCATTGGTGCTCCACCTTGCTCGACCTCTTTTGCCTTTGCCTCTGCACTAGACTTAAGCCCTGCCAGTAGAAACCATTCAGTTGCAGATTTTGGGGCTGATGCTCCTGTTCTTGTGGTTGATGGTATTCTTGTTGATGGTTTTGGCTGCTGTGAACCAACAACACTGCCCTCAGGCACTAAACTTGAAGGCTGCCCCGCAGAACTTGTGCCCTGGAGGAGTGGGCCTCTAATTTACTGCTGTTCTTTTACTAGTTTTGTATTTTCCAACATCCTCGTCTGAAAAAGGAATGAAAGTGGACAGTAATGGTTTGTGCCGTGGATCAAGAATTGTGGCACAGATGTAATGTTTGGATGACTCAATGTCTCTTTGCACCCTTGTATTAACAGATAAGTGAATGATTAAGCTCTCCACCAAGTCATACACATTTATTTTCCTCCACACCTGCGTACATCGCAGACACCTCCTTTAGCTACTCCTCTAGCATGCGCAACAATGGGATAGCTTGGCCTATGGTACTGTCCTCCTTGCTGACTTCCCGTGTGAACACCTCAAAAGGAAGCAGCATCTCTGTCAGGCATTTGACTAGGCCCCATTGCTCCATCTCCATGATCATGCCTTTCACAGGTGCATCCCCTCTTTGCATGACATATTCATTGATCGGTCTGTACTGCTCAAACAGATGTTCAAGCATGTAATAAGTTGAGTTCCAATGTGTCGGCATCTCCTATATGAGTGCTTTAACTGCCATTCTATTATCATGCTGACTAACTCTCAGCTATTTCTGGGCTTTAAATGAATGGCTGAAATGAGTGCAGATTCTTCTGCAGGTGGACAGTAAGTTGCTTACTTGGTCTTCTTTTTTGAGAAAGTCCTGTACAATGATGTTGATGCAGTGCACCAAACACAGGACCCTGAAATAGCCACGATCATTCATGGCCTTAAGTATGTTACTGCCATTGTCCGTGGCAATAAAAAAAAATTTAAGCCTTCTTGGTTGCAGCCATTCAAAGACCTTGTTGTTAAAGTCTTCCAAAATGTTTGCAGCAGTATGGGATTTCTCCATGGCGAACATGGCTACTGTTGCATGCTTACAAGCAGCATTACAAATCACAGCAGTGCCAACACCTGCAGATATTATTTCTCTAGCCCCCACAAAAGAGATTCAGTGTACATTGATGCACATGTAATCCATGGCTTGGCAACTGATCCAATGTCTGTCTGCAGGTAGATACTGTGAACAGCAGTCTGCTCCAAAGCTTGTCCAAGCAATTTCAGCACATCGTGATGTAGGGCTGGAACAGCAACTCTGGTGAAATAGGACTAGCTGGGAACCTTCCATTTCGGGCATATGGCTGCCACAAATTCAAGAAAACTCACCCCTACCCCAAAAGAAAAAGGGAGGCGGTTCAGCGCTAACATTTTGGCCAGCTTTGCGTCGTGCAAACGTGCCGTTGGGTGGTTGCGTTCATACTGCCCATCTGTTCTAAAAATGCCAGGAATAGTAGCCTGGATTTTTTTATTTTCTGGTGCCACTGATGCAGGTGACTTCTTGAGGGCAGACAGTCGGAGGCTAAATGTGCGTTTTAGCAGGGCAGTCACTGTACTCTCTTGCCTTAATGTCTCGACCTGAGTCTTGTGCCATTGCGATTTTGCTGATGTGGGTGATACTACTGCACTGCTGGGAAGAGGGTTGCTTTGCATAATGAAAATGTCTTCCTCTTCTTCACCTTCCACTGTGATTGGATTGGATTCCCTGCTCAGCCTTTCACTTCCTTTTACCAACAACACTTGCAGTTTTATGTCCTCTATGGTGCACCTCCCAAAAGATGGTATGGTGGTTTCTCAAATGGGTTGTTTGGTCCCCAGTACCATAGTTTGTACCAAGCTTACCCCAACTAACACTTGCTCTGCAAAGGGAGCATATGGCAATGTTCACCTCCTTCTTGCTAACCAAAAAGAAATCCCAAACTGGGGAGCACAACTTTCTGACGCTGGTGCCACTACCAATGTCGGATGACCTTGTAGTAGATGGGCGTTTTGATGTTTGACTCTCTGCAGTACCAACTTATACTGAGGTGATTGTGGATGTAGGTCGCTGACGGGACTTTGCAAATATGGCAGCTGGCAGTGGTGGTGGTGGTATCTGTGGTACCACTGATCCAGAGGGTTACTAGCAACGAGCATTCATACACCAAATACTCACTTGGGCCCATACATTCCTACTACGCTAGCAATTTCCGCTGGTGGGTCAGTTGTACTCTTTATCAAAATTCCCTGCTACCAATTACTTTTCTGATTGAAGAGTAATGACTTACCAATGGACCCCCTATTAATTGGGAAGTTTAAAATGAGTGACATTCATCATAATTCATAATCCTGAAATAATCACTGAGTCAGGAAGTTTTAAAATGTTTATCTAAAGATTTTAGCAGAGTAAAGTACAGAATCACATGATACTTAATCGTATATCAAGGATGAAGCATAATAATCAATTATCGATCAATGACGGTTCCTCTGAAAGAAGAAGATAGAGACAGCAGCGCAACTAAGGGTTGCATTTATATTTACCTAAAGTGCGAGAACCAAACCCTTTGGCCAAGGAGTTGGAAAGATAGGACCCAGGAAGGATGAAGAGCAAAGACCTCCTCCAGGATCAGGACAGGACCGGTGACTTCTCTATCAACGACGCCTGCGTCGTTCCCCTCTCTGATACTTCGCTTCTCCTCGGATTCTCTCATGTCTTCCTTCTAATGGACTCCGCCGCCCCCTCCTCAGGACCTCTCTGGACAGCGATTCAGTCTGCAATCGATCAGCTTGTATGTCTGGAGCTCGTGCGTCCTAATGCCAACGCCTGTTCTCTGTGCTTCTGTGCTAGCATCTCCTCTCCCTAATTAGCTAATTCTATATCTGTTATACCCTTCTACACCCATGTACCTCCCATTAATGTTGCAAAAATATGGGACCACTACTTCTGATTGGACGGGGACAGGGGGGTTGATCCTCACACCATATAGATTTAATTCAATTTCTTTAAGCCCATTGTTTTGAAATACCACTCATCACAATTAATACATTTGCTTTATTTCCCACCCGTCTCACGACAAGTTTAATACATTGTTCATATAAATTGTTTCTTTTCGGTAGGGACATCGTGGGTACAATAGTGTTGGCCAGCAGGTCATGGCCTTGGACGACGTCCAGGTTGACTTCATCTTTTCCTCTGGGCAGCTACGCAAGGCGCATGCACAGAACCATTGTCTCTCGAGTTTCAGTTCACCAACCCCAGGCCCAATTTACGAACTAATAAAAGTCAAAGAAGAAAATATTAAAATCACAAATAAATTGTTTCACTGTATACCCACTCTTTCTACTCTATTCCCATTTACTTATAAATTCTATCCCGCATTAATAGCGTTAGGATACCACAGTTTAATTGCAACATATGAGCAAGCGGTAGCACATGAAAACATTAAGCAGCCATTTTAATACACACTGCGCAGAAGCAAGGATTTCCCTCCAAGCAAAGAAAGACGTCACACCACGTGATATGGTTGACACATGCGCAATAGGTTTCCCGCGCTTTAGCGGCCATTTTAGATTAGACAAGCGTTATTTATTAGTTAAAACACATAGGCAAGCTTCCTTTCGACTTGTATTCGTGTATGCAATTGTTAGTACGAACAATACAAAGTTTAATAAATTAATACTGTGAGGAGATTGCTTCCGAGCAGGTCTCATTGTGAGTTCCTGCTCCATCACCACATCCCTCCAAGCAAGTTGGGATGGGGTAACGTCGGTCTCCACTGCGGCTGGGCCAACATTCATGATGGCTGACTCGTCGTCATCCTCCTCTTGTGCATCTGCCTCCATAACTCCAAGGCTTTCTGGAACCTTCATTTTCCCTAGCCTCGTCTCGTGGCGTGTCTCACTCTCAGACTGAGGCGGGATCCAAGTGGTGTCTAGATCATCAGAAGGGGGCTTGCAGAAGAAGATGATGCACTAACCCACCTTTTTCTAGATGGAGATCTGGAAGACAATGGATCTTCTGAAAGAGCGGCTTCGTCTATTTCCTCAGCATGAAGCTCAATTTCCTGAACTGCTCCTACTTCTGGAGGAACTACTACTGGTGGTTGTGGCTTTTGTTGTCCACTTCTCTGAGTTTCCTGAAAATGTTGGGTACTACTTTGCGATAGAGATAAGTCAATTTCAACATCACTGTTCATTGGCATTGCCGTGATTAGACTGGCTGCCTCTGTGACAGCCTAGATTGGAGTGGGTCCACTGATGCGGGGTGCTGCTCCCAGCTTGCTCCCTAGAGGCCGGTGGTAAGATCCTTCATCTTCTCACTGGCCACTTTCTTGTTAGCACCTTTCTTTGGGGCCATCTTCAAGCTGTCAGTTAGCAGTGGCACTTAGCTTCACACAAGTTGAAGAGATTTCTGTGTGATGTGTGCGTCACACATCACATAGTGCATAGGCCTTCTGTCTGGCAGTACTGTGGGTGATGTCTCTTGTGCTCGTAAAAGAAAAGAAGCAAGAAGAACATCAGTGAAACGTGGCTTTGTTGCAGTTCAATTAGTAGTGTGGTCGCTTGTTACTCTTATTATAAATAATTACCAATACAGTGTATCTATTCGTAAAACGGTAAACCACACCAACATAAACTTTCATGGTGACTGACTGTACACTCAGGATGGATAAGAAAGAGCAACAACAACATACAGATGTAACTGTTTGCTTTATCTGCACCACACATCACATGAGATGTGGCACTCAGGGAGGTGCAGCTGACAAATGACAATAGAATAATCCTTAGACAATGAATGCTGTTGTGCACTTATAGCATAAATGGGGTTGATTCATTGATGCCAGAAGTAATGAAAATGGTTTTATTTAAAAACTAATAAAAAAAGAAATCAATAAAAATATTAAATATTTTTTAAAAAATTAAAAAATTACTAAATTAAAATATTTTTTTTCTTAAAGAGTAACATTGTAAAAAAATTAATTATTACAAATTTTAAAAATTAAGTTCTCCTCAACGATATAATAATAATTTATTAAACTGCTATCTCATTGCTTGACCATCCATGCAAGCATATGGCAAAGCAAAGGGACACACTGGCTGGATGCACAAAATGTCTGCCTGCCATTGCCACATGGACATCAACAACAACACTGAGCAAGAAGTCATTGGGAACAAAGACATGCAGGTCTATGGCAAAAGTTCAGTGGCTGGCAACACAAAATGGCTGCCAGACACATGGTCATTGGTCACACAACAGCAACAACCAGCAAGCAAGAAGGCATGGCCACAAACAAAGAACACATTCAGGTCAATGGCAAAAGCATACTGACTGCCTACGCAAACTGCCCACCAGTCACATGGCAACAAGAACCCGGAGGCCTGGAAAACAATGAACACATCCAGACTATGGACACTGACTACACAAAATGGCCCCTGCCCACATGGCATGGGGAACAAAGGCAAACGGCAGACTGGAACAAACACACACAGGAGGCATTGTTAGACAGATAGAACACAGCATTGATTAATTCAGCAATGCCAAAAACAAAAATTAACAGGGCTAAAAATGTTTACAACAACACACATCCTCCAAAGGCATACTCCACCTATACACTGTTTGCAGAAACAAAACGAGAAATACCACAAAAAAACACTTTTTGTATTTCAATCCAAAGCCATCCATGGCCTAAATGATGTTTTAAATTCAACAGACACAACAGAAACAGTTGTTTTTCATGCACCCATGGCTAGCACTGGGCCTACTGACTGGAAGGCCCATGGGAGCCTAGGCCACACAGTGCCTTAAAAGAATACAGCAAATGTATTTAAAAGCATGGAGAAAATTCAGTAAACTAAAGAACATTGTTCATTTACAAAAGAAGAAAAATCACATGCAAAAAAACAGCAACAACCAGCAAGAATGAATGGCCACAAACATAGAACATATGCAGGCCTATGGCAAAAGCACACTGACTGGCTACACAAAATGGCTTCCAGCCACATGGTCACAACTCACAAGCAACAACAAGCAGGAGGCCTGGAAACCAAAGAAAACATGCAGGCCTATGGCAAAAGCACACTGGCTGCCAGTTCCTACACAAAATGGCCACCTACCACATGGTCAAACAGCAAGCAAGGAGTCATGGCCACAACAAAGAAGAAATGCAGGCCTATGGCAAAAGCACACTGACTAGCTACACAAAAAGACCTCCAGTCACATGGTCACAGCAACAACCAGGAGGCCTGGGAAACAAAGAACACATGCAGGCCTATGGATACTGACTATATAAAATGGGGAACAAAGCCAAATTGTGGACTATGGCAAACTCACACACCGGCCAGACAAATGAGGTATTGACAACACAGGGAACACAGCATTAATTCAGAAATGCCAAAAATGAAAAGTAACAGGTCTAAAAAAGTTTACAACAACATGCATCCTCCAAAGGCATTAGCCCCCACCTAAACACTGTTTGCAGGGGAAAAAAAACATGAAATACCACCAAAAAAAAAACACATTTTGTATTCCAATCCAAATCCATCCATGGCCTAAATGATTCAAATTGAACAGACACCACAGAAACAGTTGTTTCATGCACCCATGACTAGTACTGTCCTACTGGCTGGAAGGCCCGTTGGCAGACTAGGCCCCATAGTGAATTAATTCAATATTGCAAATTTATTAAAAAACATGGAAAAAGTATAGTGAACTGTGCAACATTTTTCCTTTATAAAAGAAGAAAAAATTCTTATAAAGAAATAACTATGTCCCTACTGAAACTACAGACCACCCACCACAATAAATTTAATAAATGGACTAAAACTACAAATAGATCCAGGTGCATGGCTCCAATCAAACAAACAACACCAGTTGTTCAACTTCCTTGTGAAATTCCAAATACAAATTCCTTAAATCCAATGGTATATGCAGCAGAGACAAAGAGTAATCCTTCCAACTCCAAATCCAAATGAAAAGTGACCAGGAGATGGACAAAGCACTGGGAGGAGCCTGCTGGACAGGAACAGGAAGTTGGAGACTCTGGGGCCCTTCGTTCCAGTTGGAAATAAAGCAACAAAAATAAAGCACTCTTCGCACAAAAAAACAATTAACAAATGTCCATTCAAGGAGGTTTTTGACTCCAAATCGTCATTTTGGAAAGATTTGGATGCTTCTTGAAGAGAGAATCTTCCCCATATTGTACCAGCTGTAAATACTGCGCATTTGGGATCACATACGGTAGAAAACATCCGCCGGAAGTCACTGGCACACACGAATGATGTGTTGGTGTCTGCAAAATCTTGCGTGAGCATGTGGCCGGCTAGCAAAACATATGGCGACCGCAAACAGCTCTAAAATTATCGTGGGCGATCGCGAGCGCCCAGCAAGTCATTCCCGCATGCTCGTATGGATATTTCGAGCACGCTAACTAAAAAAAAACCCTGCTCCACGGCAGAGTGCATAGTTTATCAGCAACTCCGCGTTCTCTGCGGAACATGGAGTTGCCGAATTCCGTAAACACCATGAGCGGAGCGGAGTTTTACGCCCAGACCTAACTCATATGTTGTGTGGTCTCCATAACATGATCTCCTTCAACGTGTATATGTACGGATTCCTCAAATTACATCTAAATAACTCATTGGGTGATAGGCCTTCACATATATCATCTTTATTAGAATCTGTACAGTATGCAGATGATTGTTGACTATCACATTCTGAGCAATGTTCCCTCTAATTTTTTTACTCTGTGTGCGGCAGTGTAGGGTCTCTGTGCGCTGCAGCCATGGCTATGTGCGCCAGGAACCAGACCGCGCTTGTGCGCAGCGCCAAATATCACTCCAAACATTTGCTTAAAAAACTGAAAACACGGTGCATTTCCACACATACAACCCACATTAAGGGGCTTAAGGCAGATTTGCAATTTGGATACACACACCATGACAATAATGGAGTAATGGTGAAATTGGTAAGAGAGGGACGGAAAGAGAAAGGCAGCCAGAAAACGAAGGTCACGACCAGACGAACTTCTGTTATGGTCGTCCTATGCAGGATTTATCATACCTGCAAGTATTCCGGTTTGTTCGAGTGAAATACACTGGACTAGAATACACAATTGACTATCCGGACGCATGATTACTGACACTGTTTATCCAACAGGTTCCTTACACTGGCTTTGAGAATCTGGAAATATATCAGGGAATTCTCGCAGCACTTGCCATTTTTGAATTCTACGCTTTGGCCATCTGGATTATTTTTATCCATCCTTTATTTTCTTGCCCTGATGAAGTTCCCAGTGAGGGAATGAAACGCGTTGGCTGAGCCTGTCGTATTGCTGACTTATGAATTTAAAATAAAGAACTATGTTTACACTACTATTTGACTACTGGACTTCATGACCTGGCGCACCCCCATTTCATTAACTACAAGAAAGGCAGCCAGAGGCTTTGGAGAACTGGGAGGGAGAACAGAGAATGGAAAACCGGTAAGAGAGAAAGCAAAGAACAGGCAGTGAGAGGGAAATGGAGACAAGAATGGGATGGGGAGAAGGGGAAAGTGGGTAAACGTGGAGCGGGACTGATATGAGGAAGAAGAAAAAGAAAAAGAGAAGGAGACGGAGAGAGCAGCTGGGGAGTGGAAGAAAAAAGGACAAAAGATATGTCAGAGAAGACAGCGAGTGTGGTATGGCAATGCTTCAGAAGTAGCGTCTCAGCATATCAACGTTGGGGGGTTCTATAAGGAGCCTTTTTCGCCATCTTGTCATTTCTAAACGCTTGCTCTATGTAACCGTGCTCACCTGAACGAACTAAGAAGGGTGGAAGGCTGGTTAGGCCTTGCCAAGATTTTTAATCTTGCCAAGATGCAGGTCTGAGCAAATGGCAGCTGCAAGTGTGTAAATGACTGATCCATCTGTCGGGAGTATTCTCTTCACTAACACTTGCTTTCCTTTTTGAAACTCAGGGGCAGCAACATTGTCGTGGTGTCACCAGGGCTTTAAGTGGAAGCTTTTTCAATATTATATAGAAGCCATAGTTACTGCTTATTTATCTTATGCAACTAACAACCACTGACAAAGCCAATAGTCTGACTTGTGGTAGGTACGATGTTACTTGATGTATCATATATCTGGATGCAATGACAGAAACAGGAAAATACAAGTCGGGGGCACACTATGCCAAGCACAGAAAAGTTTAAAAGTCTCACAATCACCCCACAGCTCAGCTCTATTAAGAAGAGAAATACAGCAAGTCTACAAACACGGCGTGTGCTTTACACACCATATTTGTAGAGTTGCTGCAGTTCTTTTCTTAATAGAGCGCAGCTTCAAGGTGATTGTGTGCCTTTGTTAAAGTTTTCAGGTTAATCGCAGCGCCCGTCTGGAGCTGCAATTAACAAGAAAACTTTCAGATGAAGTGAAACGGGATGACTTAGAGTGGGCAGTGCGCTTAGAGGCTTTTATAGGTGAGAAAAGTGATCACTGAACTGCTATGCAACTTTCAAATCCTTGAAAAAAATACAAACTTAGACCAACATTACAACGCTGACAAGAGATCTGTGAAAACCTGCACCATCAGTGCACTGGTCCATCACCTAGTCCAGTGGAATGCTCAGGTCACAGCTCATCATGCATAAAAAACACACTCTTTCTAGATGTCAGTTTCTCAAGACAATAATAGAACAATTATTAAGACCCTAAAAAGACTCTGCTCCTCCACTGCTCGAGACTACTGTTACCATCATCAGTGTCTCACTGGGTCAAGGTTCATCTAGTCTATTCTTCAGACTTGCCATAATGAGCATCTACATTAGAAAAAATAGAGAAATCATACATTTCCCCTTTCTTCCTTCCTCTGACCCCATTAAACCTGGAAAGAATAATCACCCCGCAATTTGAACAATATTTAGAAGCAAGCCAGCTGTTGAATTCCCATCGGTCATTTTTCTGTCCCAACCACAGTACGGAATCTGCGCTACTAGATGTATGGCAAGCTCCTATCACAAGACAGTCTGCTTAACCTGATGAACTTCAGAGCTGAGTTTTGTACAGTAGATCACCCCCTTTCGCCCTAATATATGCAAGTACAAAAAGGGGATCTCATTAATAGTCAAACTGCTTCTTGTTAAAATGTCACATTTTGTCTAAAGGGGTTGTTAAAACTGTACTACCAGCGTGACCATAACAGACACTCAAGCAAGTCTGTCATTGGCAGCCTCATCACAGCTAGAAAGATGGCTGGAGAGTTTAGCTGTTTTCAAATTCAGATGGATTTAATTTATACAAGCCATTGTTGCTGCATATTTATCTTATGCAACTAGCAACCACTTACAAAGTCAATAGTAGGTATGATCAGGGCTTTAAGTGGGCCGGGTCTCACCAGTGCTGAGCACCGGCAGTTTTTAAAGGGGGCCTCGAAACGGGTCTCTATCGGGCTCTGTTTTGTGCCCTGGCACAGGCGGTCCATTTTTTCCAGACTGCATCGACAGTAGGCACATCGATGTGCGCGTGCTCACACTCCTCACTTCACTAGTAGAGAAGTTAGGGCATGACGTCATGCCAGGTGAGCCTTGTAGGGGAAGGGAAATCCTTTAAAGAGAGTCATTTTCTCTCTGGATTTCCCTTCTCTTTTGAAACTCAGGCGCAGCAACATTGTCGTGGTGTCACCAGGGCTTTAAGTTCAAGCTTTTTCAATATTACATACAAGCCATAGTTGCTGCTTGTTTATCTTATGCAACTAACAACCATTGACAAAGCCTATAGTCCTGACTTGTAGGTATGATGTTACTACTTGTATCATATATCTACTTGTATCAAATATCTGGATGCAATGACAGAAACAGCAAAATACAAGTCGGGCTGTACACTATGCTAAGTACAGATTTTTAGCTTATGTGTCTTAAGCCACGCCCTTGATTACACTGGCCACCCCTTTGCGAGACCCCCAGTTTTTTCATCCCACTTAAAGCCCTGGGTATGATGTTACTTGTTGTATCATATATCTGGATACAATGAGAGAAACAGGAAAATACAAGTCGGGTGGCACACTATGCCAAGCACAGAAAAGTGTAAATCACACCACAGCTGCGCTCTATTAAGAAGAGAAATTCAGCAAGTCTACAAACACGACGTGGGCTTTACACGCCGTGTTTGTAGAGTTGCTGCATTTCTTTTCTTAATAAAGCGCAGCTGAGGGGTGATTGTGGGCCTTTGTTAAAGATTTCAGGTTAATCGCAGCGCCCGTCTGGAGCTGCAATTAACCTGAAAACTTTAACAAAATCAGACCATCACCCCGTAGCCCAGCTCTGTTAAGAAGAGAAATTCAGTAAGTCTACAAACAGGACACGTGTGCTTTTCACGCCGTGTTTGTAGAGTTGCTGCATTTCTTTTCTTAACAGAGCTGGGCTGAGGGGTGATTGTGGGCCTTTGTTAAAGATTTCAGGTTAATCGCAGAACCCGTCTGGAGCTGCACTTAACCAGAAAACTTTAACAAAGTCACACAATCACCCCGCAGCCCGCTCTGTTAAGAAGAGAAATTCAGCAAGTCTACATAAACGGCTAAGCTTTACACGCCGTGTTTGTAGACTTGCTGAATTTTGTTGTTGTTACATAAGCGCAGCTGTGGGCAGATTGTGTGCTTTTGTTAAAGTATTCATGTTAATCGCAGCTCGTGACGGCGCTGCAATTAACATGAATACTTTAACAAAAGCACACAGTAGGCACCGCAGCCGGGCTCTACATATAAAAGAAGAAACCAAGTGCCCAAAACTTACCTGCTGCTCCCTCGCCTTTTATTGACATCAGTCTATTCTGCCGCTCTGCCGGGAAACACCCGTTTTCGCGCCGCTCGCTTTTAAAAGCAGCGGCGCGAACTCTCTAGCTGGATGTGCTGTGTGTGTGCGCGCTCCACACACAGCACTGCGCGCTACAGGTAATAGAGGTGAGCGCGCGCGCATGCGCGCACGTTATTGGGAACAGTGATTCTGAGTGAGACATGATATTCGATAAGTGACATATGTTTGATAGCCCACATGTGGACTTGATATTCACACGTCATCGTTTGAAAATAGTTTTGTCATTGCACAGTCATCTTGAATTATGAAGTTAAATGATTGAAGTGGTACTTGTATGGAAAAGGTTTGAGAGGTTATCAGTGAAAGTGATGTGATAGCATTATTTTAATGATAAATTACTACATAAACAATTATCAATATTGAGGGTCATGTGTTTATGTAGGCTCATAAATATAGGCATTTCAGACAGATTTTCTTGATAGTGGTTCTGACGTCACACATACCTAATTCAGAAGTACAAAATATTTTCTGCAAAAGCTATAGGCCTTATTTATGAGGCCTTACGCCGCAGTTGTGTCAGTTTTTTGTGTCGCTGCGGCGGCGTATACAATGAGCCACTCTGCACCATATTTATAAAGCGACGCATCTAGGCAGATGTGTCACTTTGTAAACCCCTGTGCTACATTATACCTGTGTCAGGTATAATGTATACAGGGTGGGTGTTCCCCCGTAAAAAGGGCTTGTAGAAGTGGTGCAGTGAAATCTATGAGATTTCACTATGCCACTTCTATGAGTTCATTGCATCAAATCCTTCAGCCTGCTTCACAGCAGGCCTAGGGACTGACACGGGCCCTTTTACATGGGACTCCCCCATGTGTAATGACACATTGCTGGAGTTGCGTCTGTTTTGCGAAACACTCCAGCAATGCGTAATTACTGCGCCGCAAGATTGGTCAGGATTCCAGATGATTCTGGTCAATCCTTGTGACATGGAGCGCCGTATTGTAAATACGTTGTATCCAACGTGTCTCAAGGAGGGTGCAATGAAAAGTGTTACATTGCTGTTTTCAACCAGCGATGCAACACTTTTCACAAATGAGGCCCTATATTTTAACTAACATTTCTGTGTGATCTATCTTTAATTTTTTTTAATAAATGGCACAGTGATTATGTCCATATTGATTACAAAATAAATGCACTACATACATTGTTATATTTAGGTTTGTGAATAAACATTAATTGTTACAGCTCATTAATCCAAAATAAGTGACATAGATTGATAAACAATTATGTAAAAAAAAAGTGCTGTCTGACATGACCTGCCAATGAAGGCACTACTTCTACTTGTGATTCTTCGTCCTCATCATCTTCTGGTGCGATTGCACACTCATACTCCCAGGGTACATTTGTATTTTGACATATGTCATGCAATATTGCACAGACTAATATTATTTTGCAAACCATTGGTGGTGAATATAGTAGTCTACCACCAGATTGATCCAGGAATCTAAAACATGATTTTAGGACATCAAATATGCTTTCAACAACATTGCGTGCTTTTGTCAAAGCTGAATTATATTTCTTCTGTCCATCCGTATGTGCTGTTTGAAAGGTGGTCATTATCCATGCCTGCAATCTATATCCTTGATCACTTAAAATGAGAATTAATCAAAATTAATGATTGATTTTCTGTCACTTCTACATCATTAGCTATGTTTTATATATATTTTTACCAAATCCTACACATTTATCCTTTTAAAATACTGAAAGTTTTTACATTATGTTGAACATAGCTTTTTTCACATGAATGTTCTACCTATATTGTTCATTTAACATATTGTATTGGGTGTAAGACATACAAAACATCAATGTATTGATATTGATGTTGATGTAGCTGTTTAGTATTGTAAGTTAGAACATTTGAATCATCTATATGGGAATTGCATTTAATATGTATGAAATGTTGACAATATTTTTTCTTATTATCTTGTATTAAGTAAAATAGATTTATGTAGTGTCAGCGACTGACACATTATGACTCAAACATACAATTTTCCATGTTTCACCTGAGATGTCCTTGGTTGTATACATAAAGGTTTTGGGGCCTTAGATTTGTAATCATGCATTTGTATTGTAGTTGATTAGCAAATTTAGCCATTACTACACATATTACTTAGTCATTTTTTGGGATTCATCATGCATCAACTAAAGGTTTCTATTTGGTTAGATGTATTGATAACCTATGAAATATTCATAGGTATGACAATTGAGCCAATTGTCTTGTGAAGCCGATTGACGGTGAATTAGGTAACATTGATCTAAAGACATGTCCGCAGCACTTTTCTATTCTATTCTGTGGTTTTTATTTAGCGTGTGGCTACCCGTAGGCTTCCCAGCGCTTTTGCAGCTACCAGATAATTGCCCGGGTATGACACTATTCCTTGAATAGCCAGGTCTCCAACGCTTTACGGAACGGGAGTTCTTGCTCCAGATGACATAACTGCGGGGGAACAGAATTCCAGAGCTTAGATGCCAGGAAAGAAGTGGCGCGTCCACCCCAGTGAGATCTCCAAATCCTGGGGACCCTAAGTAAGAGGGCAAAGAGCGTAGCAGTGGGGGGGGCTCTACTATTTATCGCCCTGTGAATGTTGCATAGGGACTTAAACTTCACCTTGCGGTCCACCGGAAGCCAGTGGAGATCCATGAGGGCTTTGGTGACTGACTGATATCTGGGTGTGTCTGCCACATTCTGTACAATTTGAAAACTTTTAACCACATACGATGGTGAGCCTAGTATAAGGCACTGCTGTAGTCCAGATGTGCTAGTACCAAAGCCTGAACAATTATTCTCCTGGCTGAGAAAGGGAGGAGCTTAAGAACTTTCCTCAGTAATCGCAGGGTGCCATAGCAGTTTTCAGAGGTTTTTTTAGTTTGGTGTTCCATCGTAAGTGTGGGGGCCAGCCATACTCCCAGGCTCCTTATTTGGCCTATGGGGGTCGGTAGCTTACTTAGACAGTCTGGAATGGGCCTCAGGAGACTGCACCAAGGGTTATGTCCAACACCATAGCTTCTGTCTTGTCCTCATTGAGTTTTAATTTACAGCAGGCCATCCAACTGGCTACTGCTTGAAGGCACGAAGTAAGGGATGTATGATTGGACGTCTGGTCCGGTGAAATAGACATGACCAGCTGGGTGTCATCAGCATAGGACACCAATGACAGTCCAAATGATTGCACAAGATTGGCAAGAGGGAGCATATACAGGCTAAAGAGAGTGGGACTCAGGGAAGAACCCTGAAACAATCCAGAACTGAGGGGAAGACTAGTAGAATAGTATGAATGATCTAGAACCTGAAAGGTTTAATCCTTCAAAAAGGAGGAGAGCCATTCCAGAGCTCTACCCTTGACACCTACGTTGGAGACTCTCTGAGTGAGGATTGCATGGTCAATGGTGTCTAAGGCGGCATTTACATCAAGAAGGATAATGACTGCAGAACCGGCTTGATCCCGAAGTTGTCTTGGTTCTTCGAACACCACCGAAAGAGCACACTCAGTGCTGTGTTGTGGTTGGAACCCCATCTGGGTAGGGTGGAGCACTGACTGTGATTCCAGCAAGGCAGAGAGATTTTTTATTAACATGTTTTTCCAGGACCTTAATCACTCCTGGGAGCAAAGAGATGGCCCTATATTTGTTCAGACAGAGGGGGTCAAGGGAGGGCTTCTTCAAGAGTGTTCTAATTATAGCATGTTTTTTTCTAGGCTGCGGGACCAGCCCACTTAAGAGAAAATGGTTTAACAGCTTTGTCAGCACAGGGACAATGCAATCTGCTCCTTTTTGAAGGATATGATGAGGGCTGGGTCCAGAGGGAGTCTGATTTTACCATAATTAACAGCTCTCTAACCAGGTCTCCTGTAAGTTGAGGAAATGATGAGAGCTGGCTCACTGTTGACACAGGTGGAGATATATTGAGAGAGAGGCTCCTCGTGTCGATCTTATCAGAAAAAGGGGAGCCAGCCTTCTTTGGGAATGAGGAGTAGATGCCCACTATTTTTCCCTGAAAGAAGTGTGCTAGCTCATTACTATGCTTGACAGAGGCATTTTCCTTGGGGCATGCTGTAGGCGGTACCATAATGTCTTTGAGGATCCTAAAGATTTCTTTAGGAGAGTTAGCGGAGTTAGCAATTTTGGTGTCAAAAAAGATGGCTTGAGCCTTTTTAATTTCTGAGTGGTATAACCTAATAGCTTTCCTATAGTTCGCTTTACTTGAATCATCAAAAGACTTTCTCCATTTTCTCTCCATCCGTTTGCATTCTTTTTTCAGAGATAGTAAGTGGGTATTGAACCAAGGGTATTTATGTGTCCGATTTGCAACTTTTCTCAATCTACTTTGGAGAACTCTATCGAGTGAGTCAGTGATCTATCGATTGAACTGAAGAACTGCCCTTGTGGCATCCTCTGAAAGGCCTGGTGATAGGGTTTGCAAGGCCTGTAGCCACCCTTCTTCATTTAGATTATGCCAGGCGCGATTTAATCGCCTGACAGATGGGACAGATGGAATTGAGGGGGGTATTGGGAGCCTAAAGGGAATCATAAAGTGGTCTGACCAGATTACGGGGAGAGGGGTCTGAAGCTGGAGTGCATTCATGCTACCGAACACCAGATCATTGGTATGGGTCTTCTCGTGTGTGGGGCTGTCTATCCCCTTACTGCCCCCTTCCGGCCTTCACCCCCACCCACCACCTGCCCTCCATCCTCCTCAATCCACCTCAAACAACTTCCACACTCAATCTCTGACTCCCAACCACCAGCCCAAACCCACATGCAATAAATCACCGACACCCCAACATGACCCCCGCCACCCTGCATTCACAGCCACACCTAGAACCCACACAGACAACACAACCTCAACAAGGCAATCCAACAACGCAAGACTCTCCCCCCCCAGGTCTAACATACCCGCCCAGGACCCACCCCGGTACCACACTGACTTAGAGACTGGACAGTGACTCTCCCTGCTGGAAACCCAGATAGCAACTATAATCCAGGGTTTTAGCGAAATCCTATCCAACCTCGCCAAGCCCCATCAGCCTCTGCGTACCCGCTCCTTCCCCACCCACACACAACAAAGGCCTTTCAAGGCTCCCCACTAGAGATGGATCTCCACCCTCCTCTCCAATCAGACACAGAGTCCCAAAAGAACTAGAGATGCAATGTCTGAGAGTGAAGCGGCAGACCTCGCCTCCTCGTACGACAATCCTATTACTGTCACCCTCCAATCCAAAATCCAGGTGATCACCGGACTAGGAAGAGACCAGGCCCCTCCAAAATCCCCCAGACCCCGGCCACCCGCACCATCATCCCCACGGCCCCCCGAATGAAGAAACCCAAAACAGAGACGACCCCCACCTACTGCATGCTCATAAACTGCAGATCAGCCACCAAGCATGCCACAGAGCTAGCAGAATCCATCCTCACTCACGACATAGACATAGCATTCATCACCGAAATTTGGCTAAATGATTCCTCCCTACCACTCCTGGACACTCTCGTCCCCCCAGGCTTTGCAATCACCAACAAAGATAGAAAAGACCAAAGAGGAGGAGGCATAGCAATCATCCACAGGGACAATTTTTCCGTGATGGAAACAGACTCCTTCAACTATAATACCTTTGAATGCCTAACCGTCAACATCGACACTAGCAACAACAAAACACTAATCTGCCACCTTATCTACCACCCCCCAGGCAACTCCAACACATTCACTGAACACCTGTCTGACCTGATTGCCCACTGCTCTCTCCGAGATGCGAATAACTTAATTCTGGGCGACCTCAACCTACACTGGAATGAAGAAAACAACCTGCTAATCCAGAACCTGAATGAGCTGCTACACAATAACAACCTTACCCAACACTGCACAGAGGAAACTCACAACAAAGGAGCAATCCTAGATGCCATTATCGCCAAACGTGATACAGTCACGATAAACCACACCCTGCCCGTGGATTGGTCAGATCATCACTTAATCCTCTTCCACCTCACTCAACCAATCACTCTACAACCCCCCACCCAAGACCATCCCAAATGGACCAGAAACTTCACTCAGATCAACATGACTGACCTGGAGGAAAGGGTTAACTCCCTCCTCACTACTTCCGCAGATGATCTATCCACTACAGAACTCACTGCCCACTACAACACCACCTTGACATCCATTCTAGACCAAGTAGCCCCCCTAAAACTAAAAAAAACCAGGAACATCCCATCGAGATCCTGGTTCAACACGAACATTAACAACGAAAGGAGACAACTTAGAGCTACAGAAAGGCTATGGAGAAACAACCCCTCCACAAGCCTACTCGAACAACTCAAAGTAGCTCGAAGGAAGTACAAAAACACATCTGTAACGAAAAATCCACCTTTTTTTGCTTTGCCCTGGACAACGCAAAAAACAGACCCAACGAACTGTTTAAAATCATCAAGCAACAAACCTCCAAGCCCTCCGAATCCTCTATGCAGGCCTCCAAGGATTGTGTGAAAACTTCGCCAACTTCTTCGAAGAAAAAGTCACCAAGATTGAGCTCTCACTAGACATCAACATCAACCCCGCCTGCAAAAGCCTGCCTCCAGTGACAATAGAAAGCATGTGCTTGCACCCCACGAAAACATGGAAATCCTTCAACCCCATCCCGGAAGCCGAGATCCTCAAGCTAATCTCCACCTCCAAACCCGTCTCTCACATCCTTGACCCTATACCCACCCAATTGGCCAAAAAACTAAAACTCTCCATAGCCCCGTTCTGGTGCAGGATCATTAACAGCTCCCTGAGAACTGGCATCATACCCGAATGCCTCAAAGTCGGCCAAGTCACGCCACTACAAAAAAACCAGGCCTTGACTGCAAGGACCTGAATAACTTCAGACCCATCTCCAATCTCCCCCTCCTATCCAAAATCCTTGAAAAATGCATCCTCTCTCAACTGACTCATCACATGGACAACATCAACCTTCTTGATCCCCACCAATCGGGGTTCAGAAAAGGCTATAGCACCGAGACCGCGATTCTCAACATCACAGACGATATCCACAAATCCCTCGATACCGATCAATGCTGCCTACTCATTCTCCTGGACCTATCGGCAGCCTTTGACCCAGTCGATCACCAACTACTCATCAAGGCCCTACAAGAAAGGGTAGGTGCCGATGAGGTGGTCCTACGCTGGTTCTCCTCCTTCTTACACAACCGTTCGCAAAGGATAAAAATCAAAAACTTTACCTCCGACCTACACCCCGTCAACAGGAGCGTACCCCAAGGTTCAGTGCTCTCACCACAACTGTTCAACATATACATGGAACCCCTCACCATCATACTTAAAAATGCCAACATCTCCTTCCACCTATATGCAGATGACACCCAGATCTATCTCGAAACCTCCTCCTTAGATGACATCCTCAGACTAAATAACACTCTAAAAGAAATCCAACATTGGCTGTCTCTAAATCACCTAAAACTCAATCAAGACAAAACTGAGATCCTCCTCGTCTCCAACAAAGAAGAGAACCCTCAAATTGCAGAATGGCTTAAAGCGTTGGATGCTCTCAACGGTAATCTTACTCTAGCAAACTCCGTAAAATCACTAGGAATCACACTAGACCCAAAACTCGACATGGCCAATCACATAAAGTGCCTTCCTCAATTTGAAGCTACTCAACAAAATTAAACCTTTCATCCCTGCCAAAGATCTCAAACAAGCCACCCAATCACTGGTGCTATCCAGACTCGACTATGGGAACGCAACCCTCACTGGTACAACAAAATCCCACCTAGCTCCCCTCAAAACAACCCTCAACGCAGCAGCCAGAATGGTCACTGGAATCAGGAAATACTATCACATTTCACCAGCACTAAGAGAACTAAAATGGCTCCCAGTCGAACAGCGTGCTAATTTCAGAACTGCCTGCCTCACGCACAAAGCCCTACACACAGGAAAACTGGACTATCTGACCGCCAAACTCAAGAGGGATGGTCAGACAAGAAACCTCATGAGCTCCAACACCCTACTTCTCATCCCTATGAAAACACGCAAACAAAAAACCGCTGCAAGGTCCTTCGCCGGAAACGCGCCCAAAATCTGGAACTCCATCCCAGCAGATATCAGAACTATCTCGTCCTTCACAAAATTAAAAAAACACCTAAAAGTCCTCTTCCTCAACCGCTCCCTCCCAAATGGATAGCCGCCGCCTTAACGCAAACCCTGACTCCGTTTCTCTCTGACTCTGTATCACAAAGACCACCTAAGTTCAACCCATGACAATGTGCAATCAACGAGGTTACCTCAGGACTCACAACTACCTCAAGACTGCACAACACACTTGGACCTCCGAACCATGATGTAACACTGCTCTTTTATATAACTCTTGCGAAAAAACTGTTGTAAAGCGCTCCGATACCCCGGGGTCTGGCCAGTGCTATATAAAACTCCTTAAATAAAAAAATAAATGAAAGCTGTATAAGCAGTAGTGAGGCCATAATTTGTAAGAGGGTTTTAGAGGCACTATCTTTTATGTCATTTATGTGTAGGTTAAAATAATCCAGTACAATGAAATTGGCTTTATCTAAAGCTAGCTCTGCCACCACTTCTGGCATAGCTTGAAGGAACTGTGTAGAAGAACCTGGGGGTCTATAAACAAGAATTCCTGAGAGAGAAAAGGTGGACAGTAGTGTTAGTGAAAAGGACATGCTCTCACAGTTCGCGATCTTGAGCGGACCAGTGTAACAGTTCAGTGACTCCCTGTAGATATTTGCTAGCTCCACCCCACACTTTTGTCTTGCCTACTCAGCCTTGCAATACGGAAGTGAGAGGATTGCACCTGGATAACATCAGGCCCAGAGTCCTTTGACAACCAGGTATCTGTGAAAATAAATACATCTAGGTAGTGGTCATTGAGAAGATTAAATATCACATATTTATGGGCGGCCAGGGAGCAACATTTAATCAGGCCGGCTCGACCTCCTGATGGAATTGGAGAGC
Source organism: Calotriton arnoldi (assembly GCA_963921515.1). Taxonomy (NCBI): domain Eukaryota; kingdom Metazoa; phylum Chordata; class Amphibia; order Caudata; family Salamandridae; genus Calotriton; species Calotriton arnoldi. Next base: position 841,089 of record CAWUFW010003952.1, on the reverse strand, counting down.
TGTCAGGGCACCCCTGATTAGAGGCCAGCGGCAGGGTCCATCCACAGTTCGATCACACCCAGAGTCCCGACTGGGGTCCACACAGTGTGTGCAGGTGTTTACTCGTGAGCTGCAGAGCGCATGTAGATGGTTTGGGGTGTATTGTATCCCACCTTGAGAGAAGGGGGCAGCTTCCCTGGCCCCTGGTCCCAGATGGGCGCAGACGGACTTGCCTTAGGTGTGCCAGCGGCACGCCCACTGCACATGTCCATGCCATGACCTTCATTTTGAGGTGGGCCAGAGAAGAAAGACTAGAGCACGGCAGCAAGCACTCAGCCCAAACCTTCACTTACCCTAGTGCCCCCAGTGATGATATTCTCAGCACAAACAGATTATATCACAGTAGGAACAAAGTTTGAATTTCAGTTTCAATTGCAAGTTTAAAGAAGCCACTCAATATTTGCTTTGTATTTTTTAAAAGCAACTCCCTTTAAACAGACTCAGCTCACACCTACTGAGTCGAGTAATTTCTCCTGCAGCCTTTAGCAGTCGCTGCTTTAGGAAGTCGTCAACGCCGTGACCTCAATTTTGAGGCGGGCTGGACAAGAAAGACTAGAGCGCGGCAGCACACACGCAGCCCAAACCCTCACTTCCCCTGGTGCCCCGAGCAATGATATTTCCCCCACAAAAAGATTATATCACGTGAGGAACACAGTTTAAATTTCAGTTTCAATTCCAAGTTTAAAAAAGCCACTAGATATTTGCTTTGTATTTTTTTAAAGCAACCCCCTTAAAAAAGACTCAGCTCACACCTACTGAGTCGAGTAATCTCCCCTGCAGCCGATAGCAGTAGCTGCTTTAGTATGCTTTTTTTGTATGTGCATGCATGTATGTGATTTTTCCTTGTTTGAAAAAAATCTATTTTTGTGACTTGCGACTTACAGAATTTCTTTAGCATGATATTGTTCCTATTGTAATCGCCAATACAGTGTGATACCTTATCTTGGTGTTTTTCACATAGAATATTGCCTGGTGTTTCACATTTTCATAAGTGTATATAATCATTCTATCAATATTACTTTGCTAAACTGAGAAGCAGTGAATTTAGGTTACTTGACAGAATCTTTTAGTTATCTAACACATTAAGGAACAATGTAAATGTGCCTTAATTCCTATGTGTATATTTTAACTTTCAATGTTTTGCTACCTGGAAGTTTGCTGCCCATTGCCTTTTTGTATCACATTTGTACCTACAATCCATAATTATTTCCTATATTTGTACAATATATTCAGTGTATCACAGGCATGGATTGTTGATGTGCACTTTCCTTTTGTTTTCCTAGTACTTTCATCAGCCTACATATACTGTCGTGTGAAACACAAATGCTTAGGATACATTTAGTTTTGTACTACTTTGACTTTATTTTTGACATTTCTACAAATACTGTCTTGCCACACCATTGCACATACACACCTCAACTAAATTTATAAGGTGTGGCTGTTATTCTTAGATTTCAATCATTCTATATCCACATTATTTGTGAGTTGATTTCTGTGACAATCAAAATTTTGTGATTCTGTCCTCTCATACAGTGTGGCATGACACAGTACTTCTAACTGCACATTTTTAGACTTTCATTGTGTAATCTGTGAACTCAACCCATAACATCAGTGGCTATATGTTTGAGAGGAATACTACCACTCTGTGTACATGACACGAGATCTAAACATAGACACTGAGATTTCTATAATGTCATAATTTTGAATTAAAATGATATATTGATTAATCTCCGTTCTTACCAATGAATTGGACATTTCCATATCGTCCATTCTCAAACCGCTCATTGATGGTACTGTGCCAAAATATGCATGCATCATGGGCTCTTCTAGGACACTTCGCAAGAACATTGGAAAAAAGTCCATGATGATCCACTATTGCCTGGACATTGATAGAGTAATTTTGCTTGTGGTTTCTAAAAAGGTGTGTGGTGGCTGTGGGGGAACAGATTGCACATGTATACAATCAATAGCACCAAGAACATGAGGGAATCCATCAGTGTGGTAGAACCCTTGCTTGGTAGCTAATTGTTGTTAGCTGGTTTTTGGGAAGCGAATATACTGTGGTGTATGTTATATGATGGCATCCAACACAAATGGAAAGAATGCTGAAAATACACCCTGAGAAATGACAGCCATTCTTGCAGATGTTCTTTGAAAAGAACCTGAGGCAAATGTGTAGAACTGACAACAATATGACATGTGCTGGGGTGGCATTTTTCCTTGCAGCTGCTGGCTGAAGACTTGGTGATATCTTCTCCAACAATTCAATGATACTCCCTGAGATCAGTGAGGGATATACGTTGATGGAATACAGGCTTCTTTCTTCTTCCCTGCCTTCGTGGTTGTCTCCTACCTACTCCCAATTGCAATATGACTACCTCCGTGTCATAGTTGAGCTTGCCAAAGTGTACTGCGATGGTAAAGTTTTGATACTAAAGGCACTCAGTTCCTATTCCTGCTTCGGTGTTGTGCTGAATTCCTGAAGCATTTGTAATGTTGCTTTACACTGCGTGACAATGCGTGACAAAGTGGAATGATGATAAAGCCCACTAAATTATGTTTGCGTTAGAATTTACGAGGGAATTCCTCCATTACATAAATTATTTGCTGCGTGGTGCAGGCAGTTTCAGCTCAGCAATTGCACCATGCAGTTGTCGAAAAACAACACAGCTGTGCCTTTGTGTTGCTTGATAAATTTGACATACTGCTTGAGTCGCCCTTGATAAATATGGGTCTAGATTTTTTTCTCTTCATACATTTTTTTAATCCTGAAAATGGGTTCAGCAGGACCTCACAGTAAAGGTATCTTGGGTCGTAGAGCCTTGACCAACTACAAATTCCATCCTTGCACTACTGATGGTTTTTGAGAATCAGCCCAAGAGTAAAGCCTTATACCGGGGTAAGATAGCAAACTTATCTGACCTGCCAAACAACCTCAGTAGCTCCAAAATCGATCTTTTTCTAATGCAGTACTTTTAGCAGCCAAACAAACTGTTTTAACAGGAGCTTGATGACAACATATCCAACTACAAGGTACCCTAAATGGCCTCAGCCTTTGGGAGTGTCCTGTTGAAAGATTCTGGCTTCAATTTCAGAGACCAAGGCCTGATTTAGAATTTGATGGTGGTGCTGTCTCCATCAGGGTGGCAGAGGACAGGACCACTGCCACCCTAACTGTCTACCATCCATCAAATTTAGAGATGATCACTGGTCCAGTGCTCATCTCTATACATTGAAAGGAACCGTTGGCACAGCAGTTCCCTATAATGTGCAAAACATTTGGTAGACGGCCGCTGTCAGTTTTTGGCAGTCAATCACCAAACCTTTGCCACTGGATTCAAGCAAGCCTGGCTGATGACGGCTGGAATGCCAGAAACCGGTCCTAGGATGCTTGTTTCCGGTCCAGGGAAGACATGTCTTGGCAGTTCGGGCTGGACTGTTCCCATGAGGCACAGGGTCAGACTGATTTGCATATGGCCATGTCTGAACTGGGGTGGTGGAGTGAGCTAAAGAATGATGATGGATTAAACCCAGATCAGTTGACTGGGGGTGAGTGTTTGATTGGCTCAAACGTTCCGTCCATCATCCCCTTTTGTATCGCTTTGTTCGCCCTAAGTTGGCGGGGGTATGCCCAGACGTGGGTCCCTTGCTCACTTTGCCACTGGATTCAAGCAAGCCTGGCTGATGACGGCTGGAATGCCAGAAACCGGTCCTAGGATGCTTGTTTCCGGTCCAGGGAAGACATGTCTTGGCAGTTCGGGCTGGACTGTTCCCATGAGGCACAGGGTCAGACTGATTTGCATATGGCCATGTCTGAACTGGGGTGGTGGAGTGAGCTAAAGAATGATGATGGATTAAACCCAGATCAGTTGACTGGGGGTGAGTGTTTGATTGGCTCAAACGTTCCGTCCATCATCCCCTTTGTATCGCTTTGTTCGCCCTAAGTTGGCGGGGTATGCCCAGACGTGGGTCCCTTGCTCACTTTGCCACTGGATTCAAGCAAGCCTGGCTGATGACGGCTGGAATGCCAGAAACCGGTCCTAGGATGCTTGTTTCCGGTCCAGGGAAGACATGTCTTGGCAGTTCGGGCTGGACTGTTCCCATGAGGCACAGGGTCAGACTGATTTGCATATGGCCATGTCTGAACTGGGGTGGTGGAGTGAGCTAAAGAATGATGATGGATTAAACCCAGATCAGTTGACTGGGGTGAGTGTTTGATTGGCTCAAACGTTCCGTCCATCATCCCCTTTTGTATCGCTTTGTTCGCCCTAAGTTGGCGGGGGTATGCCCAGACGTGGGTCCCTTGCTCACTTTGCCACTGGATTCAAGCAAGCCTGGCTGATGACGGCTGGAATGCCAGAAACCGGTCCTAGGATGCTTGTTTCCGGTCCAGGGAAGACATGTCTTGGCAGTTCGGGCTGGACTGTTCCCATGAGGCACAGGGTCAGACTGATTTGCATATGGCCATGTCTGAACTGGGGTGGTGGAGTGAGCTAAAGAATGATGATGGATTAAACCCAGATCAGTTGACTGGGGGTGAGTGTTTGATTGGCTCAAACGTTCCGTCCATCATCCCCTTTTGTATCGCTTTGTTCGCCCTAAGTTGGCGGGGGTATGCCCAGACGTGGGTCCCTTGCTCACTTTGCCACTGGATTCAAGCAAGCCTGGCTGATGACGGCTGGAATGCCAGAAACCGGTCCTAGGATGCTTGTTTCCGGTCCAGGGAAGACATGTCTTGGCAGTTCGGGCTGGACTGTTCCCATGAGGCACAGGGTCAGACTGATTTGCATATGGCCATGTCTGAACTGGGGTGGTGGAGTGAGCTAAAGAATGATGATGGATTAAACCCAGATCAGTTGACTGGGGGTGAGTGTTTGATTGGCTCAAACGTTCCGTCCATCATCCCCTTTTGTATCGCTTTGTTCGCCCTAAGTTGGCGGGGGTATGCCCAGACGTGGGTCCCTTGCTCACTTTGCCACTGGATTCAAGCAAGCCTGGCTGATGACGGCTGGAATGCCAGAAACCGGTCCTAGGATGCTTGTTTCCGGTCCAGGGAAGACATGTCTTGGCAGTTCGGGCTGGACTGTTCCCATGAGGCACAGGGTCAGACTGATTTGCATATGGCCATGTCTGAACTGGGGTGGTGGAGTGAGCTAAAGAATGATGATGGATTAAACCCAGATCAGTTGACTGGGGGTGAGTGTTTGATTGGCTCAAACGTTCCGTCCATCATCCCCTTTTGTATCGCTTTGTTCGCCCTAAGTTGGCGGGGGTATGCCCAGACGTGGGTCCCTTGCTCACTTTGCCACTGGATTCAAGCAAGCCTGGCTGATGATGGCTGGAATGCCAGAAACCGGTCCTAGGATGCTTGTTTCCGGTCCAGGGAAGACATGTCTTGGCAGTTCGGGCTGGACTGTTCCCATGAGGCACAGGGTCAGACTGATTTGCATATGGCCATGTCTGAACTGGGGTGGTGGAGTGAGCTAAAGAATGATGATGGATTAAACCCAGATCAGTTGACTGGGGGTGAGTGTTTGATTGGCTCAAACGTTCCGTCCATCATCCCCTTTTGAATCACCAAACCTTAAGCACTTTTTTGAATTTCAACAAAAAGCTCATAAAAGCTATAGTTTGTTTCAGTAACACAAAACCTAATGACCTCCACACCCTGGGAGTTTCTGATGATTTTTTTCACTGTCCCTCACCACCACGTTTATCCCTGTAGTAATGGACAGGAAATAACAATATCACACAGTCCACCCTAAACAGGGTGAGCTGTGTAATGTCCTTCCTCCAATGGCCCCTACTCCACTGACTAAGTCCCCTTTGGCTGTGTCGAAGGAAACTTAAACTCTGCCCATCTCTAAATGAGGCAATTGGACCTACGGTTTGGCAGACAGAATTTTCCGTTGTGGTTTCAATGGAATAACCTGTCCACCAAATTCTAAATCAGGGCCCGAGTCAGAAATTAACATTTTGACCAGAATGAACTGCTTGATTATCTGCTCTTAGCTTCATTGAAACTGGTCTGAAACAATGCACATGTCATGGTCAACCACAAACTGCTGTTTTTTAATGGTGTTTTAAAGGTGTTTTATGTGTGCTAGATGATGTGTGCCTTAGAACTTAAAAAAAAAAAAATTTTCTTCCTCCTAATGTTTTATGATCTTGATGTCATATTATTGGAAAATGACTATGGGAAAAATTCTTAGCAGGGCCTCCACTATATACCACTTACTGGTGGTACAATTTGCAGCTGCCTGTTTAATTCTTAAAATTCCCAGATGCAAAACCATTGCATCTTACTTAGAAGTCTTACATTGGCTTTCAGTGAAGAAACAACGCTGGCGCTGGCAAGAACTACAACTGCAAGCTCTCCTCACCTCTCAACACCCATGGACCCTTCACCTGCCATCACTACTGCCACTCCTTCACCTTCGCCGAGACCCAGGACCCTACACCTCCCTCCAGCAACAAATCCATCACACCCCAAACCCTGAGATGCATCCTCCTCAACATCCGCTCCCTCCACAGACACGCCACAGAAATCTGGGACCTCCTCTACAGCACCGCCACGGACATCACCTTCCTCACCGAAACCTGGATGAACGCCACCTCCGGACCAGGCATCACGATCGCCATCCCCGAAGGATACAAGTTCACCCGAAAGGATCGCCCCAACCGCCCCGGAGGAGGCATCGCCATCGCCCACAAGGACTATCTCCGGCTGAGCACCTATTCCAAAGGTCCCACAGATCTGATGGAACACCTCCACTTAAAGATCCAGACCAACTCGTCCTCCACCCTCCGAGGCACCCTCATCTACAGACCACCTGGACCCCACGCTCCTTTTTCTGACTCCATCTCCGACGTCATCACACTGCATGCCATCACCTCCACTGACTTCACACTGCTAGGAGACCTCAACTTCCACCTAGACAAATGCCAGGACCCAAACTCTGCCTCCCTCCTGGACAACCTGCACACCATAGGACTCAAGCAGATAGTACCAGAACCAACGGACACAGCTGGGCACACCCTCGACCCCGTTTTCACAGCAGGAGACTCCAATACCTTCTGCCACACCTCCGAACTCCCATGGACTGACCACCGCTGTGTTCACTTCACCTTCAAATCCAACATCCCCCGCAGACGCCCGCTTCAGCTCCAGCGCAGGAATTGGAACAAGATCTCCGACGAACAGCTCGCCGCCGCCCTCGGCAGCTCTGCTCCCACCACCACAAACGATGACCCCACCATCGCCGACCGCAATCTACACAAATGGATCACTGACTATGCCAACACCACCGCCCCCCTCAAGAAAGCCTCCAAGCCGCAGGCCAAGAAAGCCAGCGAGTTTTCCACTGAACTCCAAGAATCCAGACGCACCTGCAGATGACTCAAAAAACTGTGGAGGAACTCTAAAACCCAGACAGACCTCGGCAACTTCAAAACATCTACTGATGCCCACCACAAGCTCATCAGACTCTCCAGGAAGAAAGCACTTCAGGACAGAATCTCCACCAATGCACACAACAGCAAGGAACTCTTCAGCATCATCAAAGAGTTCCCCCAACCCAACAGCGAGTCCACAGACATCACCCCTCCCAGGACCTCTGCGACAGACTCAGCACTTTCTTCCATCAAAAAATCAAGACCATCTATAACTTCGATGACAACATCCCCCATGAGGAACCCCCTCCCAATGCTCCCAGCAGCACGCAGCCGACACTAGACAGCTGGACCACCCTCAGCATTGAAGACACTCTGAGAATAATGAAGACCACCCACTCCGGGGCCCCCACGGACCCCTGCCCCCACCACATCTCCCGCAAAGCAGCAGACACCATCGCCCCAGAGCTTCAACGTATCATCAACAGCTCCTTCGAGACCACCTCCTTCCCCGATGACTGGAAACACGCTGAAATCAACCCTCTCCTGAAAAAACCTTCAGCGGACCCCACCGACCTCAAGAATTTCAGACCGATCTCCCTACTCCCTTATCCGGCCAATGTCATGGATAAAACCACCAACAGCCAACTCGCCACCTTCATCGAAGAAAACCACATTCTTAACTCCTCACAATCAGGATTCAGGAAGAACCACAGCACCAAAACCACTCTCCTTGCAGCAACAGATGACATCCGTGCCCTCCCTGACAGAGGAGAGACTGTGGCCCTTATCCTCCTAGATCTCTCCGCGGCCTTCGACACAGTCTCTCACCGCACCCTAGCCAGCAGACTCCATGGCGTGGGAATCTGGACAAGGCCCTCAACTGGATCCTCTCTTTCCTCTCCGGCAGAACGCAACGAGTCAGACTCCCTCCATTTCTCTCAGAACCAACTCCAACCACCTGCGGAGTCCCACAAGGATCCTCCATCAGCCTGACCCTGTTCAAAATCTACATGGCCCGCTTGCATCCATCGTCAGATCACACGGACTCAACATCACAACGTACGCAGACAACACCCAACTCATCCTCTCCCTATCCAACGAACCCAACATCACCAAATGCAACTTTCAAGATGGAATGGAAGCCATTGCCAGATGGATGAGGAACAGCTGCCTTCAACTCAACACCGACAAAACCGAGGTACTCATCATGGGCCCATACCCTGATGCCTGGAACGACACCTGGTGGCCCCATGCCCTCGGGGACCCCCCTCCCCCAGGGACCATGCACACAACCTAGGAATCATCCTGGACTTCGAACTCAAAATGGACCGCCAGATAAACGCCATCACCTCCTCCTGCTACCACACCCTCCACCTCCTCCGTAAGACCTTCAAGTGGATCCCCCCCGAAAACAGGAAAACTGTCACGCACGCCCTCATCAGTAGCAGACTGAACTATGGCAACGCACTCTACGCCAGGATCAACAAAAACCTCGCCTGCAAACTCCAGAACGTCCAGAACGCCACCGCCAGACTAGTCCTCAACCTACCGTGCCACAGCCACATCAGCCAACACCTACGGACCATACACTGCCTCCCCGTTGAGAAGAGAATCACCTTCAAGCTTCTCACCCACGCACACAAGGCCCTCCACAACACCAGACCAGCCAACCTGAACCACTGCCTCGCGTTCCACGCTCGGCAGCGCTCTCTCCGCTCAGCCCAGCTCTCCCTCGCAACGGTTCCTCAGATCAAGACAAACAGAACAGGAGAGCGCTCCTTTTCCCTCCTCGCGGCAAGGCATGGAACTCCCTACCTCTCCACCTCCGACAGACTGCATCGCTCCCTAAGTTCCTAAAGGACCTCAAGACCCGGTTCTTCGATGGAACTCAGTGAACCTCCAGAATCAGCGGAACCCCCGCCCGCTTTCACTCAGTGCCTTGAGACCCGCTCCGGGTGAGTAGCTAGCGCTTTATAAACCCCCTGATTGATTGATTGATAGACCCGTTTGCGACCACAAAAAACGTGTGGCACATATACTAATCCTATTTTGCGAGTCACAAATCAATTTGCAACTCGCAAAATAGGATTAGTGACTCGCTATTAGGAAGGGGCGTTCAGAGGGCGTCCCTTCCTAATAGCGACTCCTGAAGCTATGTATGACTGTTTTGCGACCGGTAGCAGTTTATCACTCTTCACAGAAGGGTGGTAAAGCACTCACAAATGGGAAGGGGTCCCCAGGGGACCCCTTCCCCTTTGTGAGTGGCTCTCAAAAAACATTTTAAGGGCAGGCAGTGGTCCCAGGGACCCCTGCCTGCCCTTAAAAAATTAAACTGAAAAGTTTCATTTTCATTTTTTAAATGCATCCGGTTTTCCTTTAAGGAAAACCAGCTGCATTTAAAAAAAAAAAAACTGCTTTATTTAAAAGGAGTGCCAGACATGGTGGTCTGCTGACCCCAGCAGACCACCATCCCTGGGAGTGCCAGCCATTCCCAATGGGGTCGCAAATTGCGACAGCCTCATTAATATGCATGAGGCATGCAATTTGCGACTCAATTTGGAATCGCAAACAGTGTCTCAGACACTGTTGTGCATCCCAATTTGCGAGTCCCAAATTGCGAGTCGCAAATGCGACGCAATTTGCGACTCACAAATTGGTGGGTCGTACATCTGGCCCTATGTGTTTCTCACAAGTCAATGCTTAAACTACGGCCACTACTAGAAAGAACCTTGTGAAATACTCTCCAGCTAGAGCAATGCACTCTTGCTCACATAAAGAATCGGAGTCTGATCCTTCTCTTACCTGGTACCCAAACTCTGGAACTCTTTGCTGGAGAAACCAAGGAATACTTCCAACCACCACCTTTAGTAAACTACTCAAGACATGGCTTTTTAGGCAAAACACCTTTTTCTAAGCCATTACCCGCAGAGAAATGAGATTAGCACATGGATGCCTTGCTGTGTAGCAGCTGCACGTTCTAAGTAACTTTTACCATACTACTATGTTGCTCATTATGTTTTTGTCTATATTTTTCAAAATTGGTTTGAGAATGTTATTGTGTTGTGTTCTTTAAAATTGTTGGTACTGCTTGAAATAAACATACACATATCTGGGGATTGTCTGCTGCCTGTGCCATATCTATCAGCTGTTGACTAGAGATTTTGTAAGAGCTGTAGTTTAGCCTAACCAGATGATGTTTCTTAAGTTGGCAAGCATCACCTCCACTTAAATTAATACCCCCAATTCTGATACCAGTAGCAGTATAGAGATTCAAACCCACATCTTTGAAAGGTTGGAGGCTCTGAGTGACACAAGCACTAGTATGACCACTGTTAGGTATCAGCTGGTTTCTCCAGAGCAGACCACTTCTAATGAATGCCACTGTGTGCTGGATTCTGAAAACCAGATTAGCTACCATCCTGTGATAATGGATGATTAATGGTTACCCTTTAGTGGGGTGGTTGTACTTGTCTCTGAAAGTAGCTGTTAGTACTGAAAAACCTGTTGAATGCTCTGGAAGACACTTACTGGGAAGAAGTAAAGCTTAAGACCACACTGAAATAATAGGACTACCTGATTGGGTGCTGCCTACCATAGGGACCAGAGCAAAATACCAGGGGAGACAGGAGGACAGAGAATCAGGAGGTTCTTACCTTTCAGGTTCCCACCAGAAAGATAAGGGTCAATGAACATGGGAAACCAGACCCAGAAGATTCCTCATTCTCAGTCAACTCCTGAGGGTGCATCCACATCCTATGGACAGTTGGCAAGCAGTAGGAGGACCACCTCGGGCAGAATTCTGCAAGGCACAGTGAGAGTGTCTCATTCTTGAAGACCTTTGGCAACAGGCTAACTAAATCAAAAGATAAAACCTTGGACTTTGTAAGGTGTTAAGTATATCCTACCTGCAACTCAAACTTGACAGCTATGACATCCAGCTTTGTTCCACTCAGAGTTTTGGCAACAAAAGCAACAGCTTCAGTTATAGTTCAATGATAATGTATCCATCCTTTAGTGACCCTCATAATCCTCACTATCCCTCAGGGCTTTTCCCTCCTGAAGGATTTTGGCTTCCATTTCAGAGGCTTGGTCTGAAGGTAAAAACTTTCTCTGGAATTCTGGCTTCCATTTCAGAGACTAGGTCTGGAGATAAAACTTTTCAGTGTCACAACTCGCTTTTTGTATCTGACCTTTGCTGCATCACTTTTGATCTGAAATCATACCTTGGTCTCAGTGAACCATGAACTCTTGTTTTTCAATTGTTCTTCATTTTAACTGGACACATTTTGCAACAAACCTTTCAAAATTAGCATCCTGGTTCGCTTTATCCATTATTAAATATCTTCATGTTATTTTGCACATTAACAGATTCTACTAAGGGGTAAGGAGAGATTCTGTAAGAACTGTGGGCCTAATTTGAGTTTGGCAAACAGGTAATCCACCACAAACATGATGATATCCCCTCCTCCTTACTTCAAATTACAAGTGCCATAGCATATAATGCACTTGAAAGAAGGCAGACGGGATATACATCATGTTTGTGAATGACTAATTTGGCCACCAAATTCTACATCAGACCCAGTGTTTTGGCTGAAACAAGTTTTTTTTTATAACATTCATAAGGATCTCCCTCCTAAATTAATAATGTAATTTCTTACACCCTTTTAGTAGGCAATAACCTGTTTAGCCTTCTAAAGCTTGAAAAAGCTAACATTATGCATATTCAGTAACGGCACAAAACAGGGACTCCTACAAAGTCAAGACAAATTTGTCTCATGCATACATAAACCAACCCTCTCTGAGGTTTCCCTGGAATCATCATTAAGTTGCTAGAGGAACTTGAAAGATTAATTTAAAAAAAAAAAAAAATTACATCAGATAAGAGGTAAATAATGGAAGTGAATATTCATAAAACCTACAAAATGAACAATTTGCATCTTCCTATGAGATGAAATTCTTATTTACAAATTCATACTGTGGATTTTTAGAATGCACAGGGATCCTACAACACCAGAAAATCTATAGGTATTATTGAGCCAGATCCGGGCCAATACTCATTGAACCTTACTATATCCCTAAACGTACTGTGTCCCAGTGCACTGTGAGAACACGTGACCCAGGCTGTGTATCCTCCAGGGCCTAACAGTGAACTTTTTAACTTTCATTCTCACCTGATTATGCACCCCTTAAAGGGAAAACAGCTGCTTCCTTTGCCCAGCAATGCTGGGAGCACTTGTAATTCAAATGGTCACAGGTGGAACATAACATCTTTGTGTGAAACTCAGACTGATTTCTGTCAGAGCCAGAGCAAACAGAAACATGCATCACATCACTTGAGAGGTTATGAACCGACAAAGTGAGATTTGGAAGCATATTTTGTCACTCTTAAACTCCATCTGCAAGAAATGCATGTCCTTGAATGCTGTGTAAAACTGTAAAGTGGTTCTGCCTGCGTAATTATGCTAAATGACAATTTATTTAGCACGTATTAATAAGTGTTTAGAACTACACAAATGACTTAATTTTAAAAAATTTAAAATAACAACAAATTGAGGATAAACTTATTGGGGCATATTAGCAAGGAAGTGGCGATGAGAGGCGTTCTGAAGCGCCAGGCTGCACTATATGTGTGGTGCTTTATGCAGCACACATGTAAGTTACAAAACAGCATTGTAAAAAAAGGTTTGTTTATGTACAGGAAGGGACACCTTCCTGTACATAAACAAACCTTGGCATTTTGCTTTTTCCATGTGTGCTGTACAAGGCAGCACACATGGAAAAAGCAAAATACGAGGAGAAATGAAGCATTTCTCCTCGTATCGCCACCTTAAGACCAGGATTTTCTTGGTCTTAGGTTCGGCGCTGCCACCTATTATCACCTCTCTTGATAATAGGTGGCAGCGTCGAAGTGAATGGGTGTTGCGGTGGAACGCCCACCGCAACACCCACTGCACGCCCCTTTCACACTAAATTTAGCATGAAAGGGGCACTATTATCAAGGCAGCGTTAAGCCAATTAACGTGGCTTTAAGCCACGTTAACTGGCTTAACGCTGCCTTGATAATAGGGAGCTGACCTTATCGCCACCACAACGTCACAAAAAGTGACGTTGTGGTGGCGAAAGGGGCTTGATAATATGCCCCTTTGTTCCTTGCAGGTTACATGAATCTCTTGGACACCAGTGCAAAAATGACTGACCTTTAATACCAGGATTCTACTTAGGGATCTCAAGATAACACAAGGAGCCATGCAATAAAAGTTGAGCTATTCTTCATAAAATAACATATTTTTGACCTGAGTATACAAGTACAGTAGCCAGAGAATTCAACCAGAATGAACTCACCAATGGTATACTGCTACTTGTTGGATAATCATAAACGGTGACAGGGAGCCTGTGCATGTTCCAAGAGGGCTGGCCAAACAATCATGAGCACTTAGGGAGTGCAAACCACTCCTCTCCCTGCTCTGACTGCAATAGGAAAAATAAAATATTAATGTTATGTTATTATCATTTTATTTTTCCATTTGAGCAGTGGGGCAACTCTCCTCCGCCTTAGCGGAGGAGCCGCCACTGATAAGGATCAAGAGGACCAGGAGGAGCAAATGGACTGAATCAGGAGGACAAGGACCATGGGCCAAGGAGAGGGCAGTTCCTAGGAGGAGCTGCAATAGGACTTGGGCATCAGGAGGGCTGAGGATAGCATGTGGGCCTGGAGAACCACGACCAGGAAAATCAAAATCAGGAGGCTGAATGTATCCAGGAGAACCAGGAACAGGTGGAACAAGCGAACTAAAACCAATGGGACAAGGAGAATTAGGGGTATATTTACTAAGATTTAGCGCAGTACTCAAAATCTTTTTTCCCTATTTACTTTCCAGCACAAAACTTGTTTTGCTCTGGAAAATCACTTGAAAGTAACGCCAAGCAGCTCATAGCGATGCTTTGCATTACTTATCACCAAGGGGGCATTCCATTTGTGGTGCATGGGCGTTCCAATGCAACCACCCAAGGTTTTTGACTCAAAAACCTATTTAGTAAAAAAAAAGGACATGTTTTGGCATAAAAAAATAGCGCCCATTTCAAATAGGTGCTATCACAGAAAATGCTTATATTTCTCCTTTCTTTTCCAATCTTGCATGTGCAGTGGCGGCTCCTCCGCTAAGGCAGAGGAGCGTTGCCCCACTGCTATTTCAGCAGTGCAAAAAATAAAAATAAAATGATAATAACAGGACGTTATTATCATTTTATTTTTCTATGCGGGAGTCAGGCGGGGCTGGACTCTGTGACGCCACAGCAGGAAAGGAGTGGTTTGCACTCCTCTAAGTGCACATGATGGTTTGACCGGCCCTCTAGGGCCAGCTAAACTGTCATGCACACTTGGCAGGTTCTTCATTGGACTGTGTTGCACAACCCCGTGGAGAAAATGCCCAGGCTCCCAGGCACTGCCTGAGCGTCTAAACAGGACGCTCAGACCAATCACGGAGCTGCTTCTGCAACTTTGTGATTGGCTGGGAGAGTCCGGAAGTCTGGGTGCTTCCGGTGCTTCCGGCAGACCGAGGATGGAGGAGAGATGTGCAGCGGCAGGAGAGGCATGCGGCGGCGCGGCAGAGAAGTTAAGTTTATTATTTATTTATTTTTACTCATCCCCCCATCCCACCACCCCCGTTCCAAGGCACCCGCACTGTGCAAGTGTGCTTCACAGTACAGCACACATACAAAGTGGGAAATGTTTTAAAGTTTGTCTAAGCAAAGTATTTTGTACTCGAAGGGTATCCTTCCAGTACAAAACATATGATAGACTTTAGCATACAACCTTGCACTATGGTGTAAAGATGTCTGCATGACATACAGCTGCTTGATTGAGCACTGCGTTAGGGAGAGGGGAGAAATACAGAAATATGGCACTCTCCTGCTCTCTCCTTCTCAGGCAGAGCAGTTCAGCATTGTTGGCTGCTGCACTGCGTTGCTTGAGAATTTACCAAATCTGAGCCTTAGAGGCTAATCTTATAGGTCTGCAGGGAGGCAGTGCAGCACACTGATATGTGAATGTGGTATCATTGGTAAAGGTAATTAAGCTGATTTTAGATACAAAAGTGTTTGCTTTAATCTAAAGTTTCTTGTAAGATCTTCACGCTTTCCCATTCAGAATTGTTTGATATCATCTATACAATAATTATTAATGTGCCATGTCCATATAGATTTGGAATGCTTTTTCTTACAAGCCTTTCACCATAGCTTAAAGAAGCTCTATTATTACAAATCCTCTCCATTGCAGGTTCACAAAAAATAAAACCCGCAGTGCGCCATCCACGTACTGGGGTTAGAGGTGCTTGCCTCGTCTTGTAATTTTTTTCACTCGACCCATTACATTACCTTTAAAGACAGAACATGGAACACAGTTTGTACAATCTAATGTATTTTAGGTTTGGAGCAGGAGAGACATTGCTTCACATGGCTTAAACATTAGCTGGACAAAAGTACTTAAATAAGAATGCAGTTTTTCTCTGCTTCAGAGCAAATCAGAGTTCCATTCCAAAATTCCGTAGTTATTTTATGTTATCAGGTTATCTTAATGGATCACACCTGTGCAGCGATCGATTGCCTCATACAAACATAGGTCGGAGTCCATAAATCTCAAGCCATACAGATTGAAAGTTGGCAGCCATTTTGTGAAATACGTGTGTCATAAAAATTAATTGGACAAATAATTTTAATATTCATCTACAGGTACCTGCAAAAGAAAGGGGCCCGTTTGAGGGATGTTTCCTACCAGGAAGAATGAGTATTTGGCTGGACTCATTAACTCAACCAATCGACCCTAACTTTCTAAGAACAGCATGTTCTGTAGGAGTTAACCAGCGATGCAGTGACACTAAAGCCCTCACGCCTCCCATCCTTGCGATAATGTGTTTGTTACATTCTCATTACAGAGAAGCTTGTTTTATTGTTCAGAATGTGAACGGGGGACTGAGTCACTGTTGTTGACATCAATGAGCTCATCATTAATGTTTAGCACAAACTCTGGTGTTGGCTTTCAGCTTCTTAAATAGCTCAAACAGGGCCCATTGTTTGCGGGCCCCTTGTGACTCACGGTTTCTGGTGGTTTCATCTGGAAAGCAGTTAAAGCAAAAGCATTAATTATACATTTCCATTATGACAGCGCCAACATCAGCAGCAGCTAAAACATAATTTGTTTAGGTGGCAGGGCAGGCTGTTCTCTGATCAAGTTTTACTTCCCACAGGGAAGCATCGGTCTTAAATTACACAGCAAGCAGGCAGCCATTGGAACCAAACAATAAAACACATCCTGGGGGAGAGAAACAGGGTTGGCTTCGAAGCTGGCTCGCGGAGCGCGATTAAATAAATATAAAAATCTACTGCAGACTTTTTTTTAAATTACAATCTAAAACAAGGAGACAACAAGCGCTCATTTCTTTCTTATCTGGTAGTTTCCCTGTGACTGGAAAATATGTATTTCACTGCACAGAAGTCTGTTTGTGATGAAATCCTGGAGTCCTTCTGAACTTCATATATTACAAATGTTTTTAAAGCACTCCTTCATAACAGCTTTAGCATCTCTCTCTCTGGGTCTAGCCACTATAGTGCTTTGAAGCCTTACTGCCCTCAATGGATGTTGCAAAGTTGAAGTAAATAGCCTAACACAAGTGTTACGTGGTGCTGAGCATTTCTCCCGTAATTCCAGGTAGGTGGTCACGCGAAATTACAAAAACCGCACGCGAAATTACACATACTTAAGCAAGATATGTCTCGCACAGTAAAAATACCCAAACAGTCTGTTTCAGCTCAAAAATGTAATTTTAAGTTCATTTCCGGTTGGTCATGTTTAAAACACATGTGCTTGCATTTGGATTTGTAGTTTTGTGCATCAAAATTCCCTGAGCAACCAGTTCGGGTAATAAATCTAGTTGAAATGTTTGTTGATCACCCATGTTAAAGAAGCTGCCGCTCTTTCCAAACACTGACGTTCATGTTCCAATTTGAAGTTTTGTGCTGAAAAATTACCCGAACGGTGGACAGAGTCAGATACAACCACCTATAAGAAACTTAGGGCCATATGTACAAGGAGTGGCGATAACTATCGCTAACGCTAGTTAGCGGCAGTTTTATTATCGCCACGTACCGCTGAAAACTATCGCCATGTTAGCGGCGTATTTACAAGCCATCACTACATGGCGATAGTCACAGGGATCAGTGGTGAAAACTCCCGCTAACATTAGCGCGATAGGAATTCCGGCGTTAGCGGGCGAAAACCAACTAAAGGCCATTAGCGGCAAAAAAACTCACGTTAGTCAGCCCAACGTGATTTTTTTTTGCCTCTAATACAAAAAATAGCCTATCAGTCGACCTCCAATAGACAATAGGCAAAAAATCCCATAAAATGCAGAATGGAGCAGCCAGGGCCAAGTGCAGCACACATCAGCTACCCCCTCAAGCAATCCAACATCGAGGATGACCAGGATGAGAGCCTGGATGCCTCGCTGAACCTGCATCAGTAGCCTGGATGCCTCGCTGAACCTGCATCAGTAGCCTGGATGCCTCGCTGAAACTGCATCAGTAGCCTGGATGCCCCGCTGGACCTGTGTCTGGAGCCTGGCTGCCTCGCTGGACCTGCGTCTGGAGCCTCGATGCCTCGCTGGACCTGCATCTGGAGCCTGGATGCCCTGCTGGACCTGCGTCTGGAGCCTGGATGCCTCGCTGGACCTGTGTCTGGAGCCTGGATGCCCCGCTGGACCTGTGTCTGGAGCCTGGATGCCCCGCTGAACCTGCGTCTGGAGCCTGGATGCCCCGCTGGACCTGCGTCAGTAGCCTGGAGTGGATGAGCCGTGGCGGTAGACATTGAGGCGTGCCGATCGCCCGTACCTGGTGGTGAAGTCTGGCAGGTCGCCTGGATACATGTTGCTGACCTGTGTGAAAAGACCGCCTTGAGCCTCTTGGAGCTGTGAATGGTAGAGGCGCTCCTGCGCACCAACATAGGGAGGTCTGAATCGCATACTACGATCCACCACTACACCGTGGTGCACGGAGGGGATTACCAATGGTGGGCGTCGCCTCTCTGCATCACAGGACGCATGTTGTTGCGTTGGCCGGACGCTGTGGAGGGTGAGGCCCCTGAGTTGTGCCGAACTTGTGTGGTGGGAGCGCTGCAACTTTACGCCTAACAGGGCCCTGCTGCATCAACTGCATCGGGAAGTTCACCAGCGGAATTGGCGGCGACTGCTGTACCCAGGCTTGTGAAATTCCACCTGGCTGAGGCTCCTGCTGGCTGAGTCACAGATTTGGAGAGAGTGCAGTGGATTGCGCCACTGTGACAATGTCCAGGTAAGGAGAAAGTGGGACGCGTAGCGGAGGAGGCCCGGGGGTCGAGTCGCCCAGGCCTAGCACCTGTAGATGACGCACCCCCGGTGGCGGCTCATCCGCTATAGCAGAAGAGCGTCGCCCCACTGCTTTCAAGCAGTGCAAGAAGAGGAAAAATCATCACATGATGATAACTTCCTGATGTAATCGTGCTATGTTTCCTTTGCAGGCGGGAGGGTGGGTAGGGCTGCTCCACTCACGGAGCAGGGCAGGGGCAGAGTGGCATGCCCACTCAAGAACGCAATGACTGTTTGTTCGGCCCTCTCAGGCCGCCCAAAGCAGTCAGGCGCACTGTCCTGTTCACAATGCAGACTGCATTACAGCCTGCATGGAGAACATGCCCACCCCTCCAGCCCCTGGCTGAACGCCTTGTCCCGGCGCCAATTACCAATCCCAACGCCGCATTGCAGTGTTGTGATTGGCTTAGGGGAGGAAGCCTGGCTGCCTACTTCCTGTTCCTGGAAGCAGACTCAGGACAGCAGGAGCAATGAAGATACGGGACCCGAGCTCGAGGTAAGATTTCTCTCATTTAAATATTCACAACACCCACTCACACACACACACCTGCGTCCACGCCCCATCCAGTGTCCGTTCCGGCGTTTCCCACCTCCCAGCTGTCTAGTCCCCCCCGCAGTACTTCTCAATGGTGGCTGCTGTGCGGCCATGCGCAGCGGGCGTACCACTGGTGTGCCAAAGGTATATATGAAGTTACGACGCATACAATTACACTGCATTCCATTACAATGCATACTAATACTAGGCATATTGCAACAGTAGGGAAGGTGTTGGATAGCGGAGATGTAAATATTACTATTCCCACTTCAGTGAGTGCCACCCTAAAACTAACCCTTGCACCCCAAAGCACACCCTGAACCCTAAAATTCATCTTTGAGCCCCCAAAACACACCGTAAAAATCATATTTGACCCAAATGCACACCCCAAATCAATATTTGACCCAAATGCACACCCCAAATTTCATAATTGACCCCAAAACACACCCCAATTTTTAGATTTTACCCCATAACGCACCCCAAATTTCATCTCCAACACCCGAAACCCATACCCACCCTATACTTAAAAATATCCCATTACTGACCTCACAATGCGTTTTTAATGGAATGCCATGTAAAGGCACCTGCGTTGTTGGAGTTGCGTTGTAAAGGCATTACGATGTGATGCCTGCGTTGTAATGGGCGTCTCCCATGCCAAAGGCAAGCCACAGGCAAGCCCGTCTGCGTCCGTCTGCCCCTGGACCGTGCTCAGCTCCAAGGACCCTTCCTCTCGGACACTCCCCCGCCACGACGCCAGCACCCTCCTCGCCATCAACCCTGGACGCCACATCGCCTGCCAGGACCAACCGCTGCTCCGGACCAGACATCGTCATCGCCATCACTGATGGCTACTAAATCACCCGCAAGGACCACCCTGACCGTCCAGGAGGAGGCATTGCCATCACCTACAGAAGCACACTCAGACTAACCACACACTCTAATAACCCAACGGTGACCATGGAACACCTCAACTTCCAGATCTGGACCAACCCCAACCCCATCCTCTGCGGCACCCTCATCTGCAGGACCCCCATTCTCCGATACCATTGTAGAGCTCATTGCACCCCAGGCTCTCCCATCCACCGACGACATCCTACTCAGTGAACTCAAGTTCCACATGGACAACCCCAGTGACCAGAACACCACCCCCTCCTGGGGAAGCTCCCCAACATCAGACTCAAGCAGCTAGTCACCGCAGCAAGCCACATACAGGACACATGGTCAAGCACGTCTCCTCCGCCAGCAGGAACTTCAACTACAGCCACACCACTGGACTCTCCTGGACCGACCATCATTGTATACATCACGTCTTCACCATGCCCACCGTACACCACCGCCATCATCGCCCCCCCTCGCAGCTAGATCAAGGCCACCGAAGAACGTCTCGTCAACTCCCTCAGCACCACCACTCCGCCAACACTTACAGACGATGACACCGCAACGCGCAACCGCCACTGATGGATCTCCAACTGCGCCGACACCCTGGCACCCCTCAAGAACAGACCAGGCAAAATCTAGCACCACGTTGCGCCGTATTTGCAAAGTGACGCATGTAGGAATATGCGTGACCTGGTGAAGCTCAGTGCCACATCATACCTGCATCAGGTATGATGTATGCAGGGTGTGCGTTCCCATGCAACAAGGCCTCATAGGAGTGGCACAGTGAAATCCATCAGATTTCACAGCGACAATTTTAGGAAGGCACTGCATCAGTACCTTGCGCCTGCATGATGGCAGGTGTAAGGGTGACGCAGTGCCACAGGGATAGGCTGGCCCCATGCATTGCTGGAGTTGCGTCATGCTTGTGACACAACTGCAGCAATGCGTGACTTTAGCGCTGAGAGATACGTCAGGATTCCAGACGTATCTGTCATTACTTGCGTCATGGAGCGCTGTCCAGTGAATACAGTGCATCCATGGTGTCGCAAGAAGTGCGTAGTGAAAAGTGTTGCAACGCTGTCTTGTCACAGCGCTGCAACACTTTTCATGAGTGAGGCCCAGGAATGCGCACTATCTTATTGATGGTGCGCAGTCCTGCCCTGTAGTTTTGTCACAGGGCAGTGCAGCGCAGCAACATTGCTTGCAGCGCAGTCCAGCTACAAAACCTGCTGAAATGAGGCCCCAAGTGTTATCTCCATTTTTAAGACCAGCTATTTTCTGGTCTTAAAAAACTGCCTCTAACTGCAGTTAGAGGCAGTTTTTTTGGTCCTCCAAACTTAAAGAATCCCCTTGTAAATATCGCGAAGTGGGGTTAGCGGCCGTTTTTGCACGGGAACGCCTCCCTTGCATGTCATTATCGCTAACAGAAGTGGCGATCTTTATAATGGACGTTTTCGCTGGAAAACTGCCGCTAACAGAGGTTAGCAACAGCTTGTACATATGGCGATAAAAATATTGCCGCAAAACCGGTGGAAAAGTGCCGCTAACGCGGCATTAACTCCTTGTACATATGCCCCTGATTACTAATCTGTGTTTCCTACTTGCCAAACGGGAAATTGCATTAAGCTAGGGCTTCGCATGGATCCAAATATTGCGTGATTGGGAAGGTAAAATGGAGGAATGTTACGCCAGAGAAATAGTAATATATGAAGGTAAAAGCTATCCCCAGAAATTTGGCAAAATATGGAACAGATGGGCAGGGAAATGCTAAAACATTACACAATGGCATTGCGGACCCAAGAGGAGAACTGGGAAGGCCCAGCCCATACCCTGACAACCATGCTCAGGGTATTGACAAGCATTCTGACGAGTATAGGCCCGCAGAACAGCTTCCGCCAGATAACTGCCTGGAACTACAGAATGAAAGTCCCGAGTGTGTGCGTGTGTGTAGGGGGGGGGTGTAGGAGAGTAGGATCTGCTTCACATGGGTACCCCCGCTTTTTGCTGATGCTTCACTGTTTTTCGACATTAGTCTGGCTGGGGCCCTGCTAATCAGAACCCCAGCCTAGCTGCTTCCTCTCTAAAATGGTTTCCATGTGCCTTAGGCACATCACTGATTGGGATCTGGAGTGCCCTTATAAGTCCCTAGTATATGGTATACTATGTACCAAGGGCATAGGTTCCTCAGAGGCCTGCCAGGGGCTGCAGCATGTATTATGCCCCCCTGGAAGGCCATCCAAACTGACACCACAGGTCTGCTACTGCAGCCTGGGTAAGGTGGTGCATGCATCCCTTACTGTGATATAGGTTACCTATATCACGAAATAAATACACACATATAAACCTATAAGTCACTCCTAAGGCAGGCCTTATCAATCCTAAAGGCAGAGTGCGTGGTTCCTATGTGAGAGGGTGCCCCGGCATGAGCAGGGCCCCTCTGCAGCGTTCGGAGACCATCTCTGATGCTGTTTGTAGTGCAGCCTGACCATATACTCTTAAGCGCATTATATCCTCGCGGTAAAATGCTAACTTTGGAATGGCTGCACCTAAACATGTCGTGTTTGGTGTCAAACATCTTGGAATACTACCCCCCGCCAATCCTGGCGGCGGGGGTAGCATTCCATCCTTCTAGAGGGAAAGACATGTTAACTCTGACGAGTCCGGTAACTTCTTTCCAGAGCCCTGGCATCACAAAATGGATGCTGCTGCCACAGACACGAGTCTGGCCTCCTGCTGCTGGACGAAACTCCGGCAGGGGAGGCCTGGACAATAGGTTTCCTGTCCCAGGGAGGTGTGACCACCTCCCCAGACAGGATAATGTGTATTGGGGCTGGGCGGGATCACTTTCGGGTGCTTTGAAGTCCTGCACTGGGGGCACATTTGGTGTCCCTAGTGCATACCCCAGTTCAAACCGGATCAGGGGCTTGCAGCCCCTGCTTTGGTGCGAACTGGACAAAGGAAAGGGTGTAGCCACCCCTCTGCCCTGACCCACCCATAGGTGGGGCCACAGAGTAGTCCAACCCCTATCTTTAGAATAAAGGTAGGAACCCAGCCCTTAGGACTTTAGATTATCCCTGGATGAAACTCTGAAACTGAATCCTGGACCTTCGACGCTCTACTCACGATTAGAGGACTGAAGAATCTCCCTTGGGGTCAAGGAGTGACTCCCCTGCTTGGCAGGCACCAAAGAAGCATCTGTCCGGTTCGCATTTCTGAAGCTCCCGTCGGACGCCGAAGTCATCGCATCACCAGAGGTGGATTCTCAGACTTCCCGAGGCTACCCTGAGTCCCCAGCAAAGCTGAGGCCCGTGGCTATCGTGGGTGACTTGAGACCGTGACCCTTGGACACCGAGCACATTTGCAAGTGCATCCTCTTCTGGGTCTCCCAAGAAGTCGTGCTTTGGGCTCCGAGTAGCCCTAGCCTCCAGCACCACCTGCACCGAAGATCACTGGCCCCCACTCCACGAGTGTCCTGTAAGCCAGATCCACGTGCGGCGTCACGAGGCTCCTTCGCGGTCGCTAGCCCGTTGGCTAGTAACCCTTAACAAAGGCCAATCCTTTTCTTACTTGGCATCCTGGTTGCTCCAGGGCTGCCCTCACTTACCCTCGCTGGGTGAATTCCACAGACCTTGCTGGTCTGCACCATCGACGATCTACATCTTCACCGAGACTTGCCGTTGCCAAGGCTTGTTGGGTCCAATCCGGTTGCCGACACCTCAGCACTTGACAGACATTGTGTACCAGCCCGAATCCTGCTCCTGATTGCCAACAACACCTCCTGGACCTCGTGGCTGAAGAGTCAAGACGACCATCAACGCACCTGAAGCACTCGACATCGGTGGGCATCTGTCCATCGCCTTCCTGGTCACTGGCTAGTGACCCAGACTCTGTCCCCTCTGCTTTCAGGTTCTTCAGAACTCCGATCCACTCTTGGATCCACCCGGACACTTTTCTCTTGGCCGCCAGCAGCACTTTGCAGCAGATCGCCATTCGAATCGACGACGAAACCCGACCCCGAAAGGCACCTATGCACCCGGCTTCCCTGGGTGAGGTAACACGAGTACTCCGGCGCTCCCGTGGGTAGAGACTCTTCAAAGTCCTAGATCTCAAAGGGTTTTGTCCTAGTCCTCTTTTAAGTGTCCCTTTCTCTATTTTCCCGATCCCGACTTTCTCCATAGAAGTCAACGGCGTATCGCGGTTGTGTATTTACACTGCACGCGTCTCCCGTAGGTCCCCTGTGTCACTACCTTGGGTGGTTCCTTGTGGTCCAAGCACTTCTAGAGGCTCTAGGCCTAGTGTCTAGTTCAGTCGTGGTTCGCATACCACTTTATTGGTATATGGTTTGGTACGCCCCTAGGGCCCAAATGTGTATTTGTGCTATTACTGTGATTTAATAACTTATAACTTATGTACTTCGAACTCTAGCCTCATAAAGAGACTAGAGGGGTGTGTTTAGCAATAAATACATATATTTTGAATATATACCTGGTGTGGTGCTCTTTCATTTGGTCACTCAAGAGATTATAGACTGGTAAAACAAGCTGCTTTACATTCCTTCAAGACTTAGCCTGAAGGCTGCTCTCCATAGCTACCACTAGGATAGCTTTCAATAAGGTTGTCTTTAACCTATCTCCAATAAGGGGTTGTTTGGACTGGTGCAAGGTGCCCACTATAATTAGTGGACAGCATATACCAGGCCAACTTCTCACATTGGTGTGCAGCGTGTGGGATTCCAGCTTGCTATTGTTTTACCAGATAATCTCAATTGAATTGATCAACTGAAAACCACTAAAGGTACCTAAGGTACATATAATTTAAGCTTAGAATACAGTAAGTGCTACTGAACTTAGAGTTGTGTGTTAAGGGATAGCACAACCCTTTCTACAACTCAAGAGAGTTTAGTAGGCCACACTAGAGTAGGTAGTGCATACACCACACCACACTAGTAATGTCTTTAAGGGCAGGATCCAAAGAATCCTTGCAGGAAGCCATTGAGCTTCCACCCTCCAAGTATGATACACTCCCATTCTTTGAATTGAGAGCTTTATGTAACTTGAGAAAATAAGGACAGGCCAAAGCCCCACCACCCAACACCTCAAGGAGTTGTTGGTGGCTTATGACCTTAGTAAGCCTGTAGGGGCTGAAGGGGTAGGAGCTGAGGGTGGGGCAGAAGAAGAGGACGAGGCCAGGGGTACCAATACCCCCAGCCCCCTCTGAAACTGGCCAGGAGGGTGACAATGACCCTGACCTGGAAAACCCAATCCCTCCTGTGGATGATGATGAGGATGATCAAGATGACACCCTCTTTGTCCCCCAGGAAGGATTAAGAGTGTGCCCAGGAAGTCTAGATCTCCTTCTCAGGAGTCTAACCACTCTGGCACCTCTATAGGGAGCTCTGTCTCCTCTCACAGGAGGGAATCCTCTCATGAGAGGAGAACCAGACTGGTCCAGTATGAGGAAACTCAGCTGGAAATCAGAAAAAGCAATTGGCTTTAGATAGGGAATCCCTAGATCTCCTTAGAGAGAGAAGAAAGTTGGGACTAGCGTCCCATGGTGGCAGCCATGTCCCTAGAGACAGGGAAAGGTCCTATGACCATAGGAACCTGAGCAAGATTGTCCCTCCCTACCAGAGTGGGGATGATATCCACAAATGGATAACTGCATTAGAGAGGGCCTGTAAGGTACAGAAGGTCCCTCAGGAGCAGTGGGCAGCAATCTTGTGGCTCTCCTTTGCTGACAAAGGTAGAGATAATCTCCTCACTGTTAGAGAGGAGGATGCTGATAATTACAAGGTCTTGAAGAGTGCTCTTATTGATGGGTTTGGCCTAACCACTGAACAGTACAGGTTGAAGTTCAGAGACACCCAAAAGCACAGACTCAAGACTGGGTAGACTATGTGGATTGTTCTGCCAAGGCTCTGGAAGGCTGGTTGATGGGCAGTAAGGTGTGTGACTTCTCAGGATTGTACAATCTGATAATGAGGGAGCAGATTCTTAATAACTGTCAAAATCAGCTGTTGCATCAATACCTGGTAGACTCTGATCTGACCTCTCCCCAAGAATTGGGAAAGAAGGCAGACAAATGGGTCAGAACCAGGGTGAAGCAGAAGGTACAGAACCAAGGTGGGGAAACCAAGAAGCAAGATGCTAAGAACTCTGACAAGGGTGGGGAGAAGGGTAAAGATCAAAAGTCTTCATCAGGCCCCCAAAAATCTTCTTCTGGTGGGGATTCACAGTCTACCAAAGGGAAAGGCCAAAGAAAACCATGGTGCAAGGTCTGTAAGCAAAAGACCCACTGGACCAGTGATTGCACCAAGTCCAAAGACTCCAGTCCAGCACCCACCAATGCCCCTAAGGCACCTGTTCCCCCTAGTACAGTTGGTGGAAGTGCTCCAGCAAAGGGTTTAGTAGGGTTCACCCTGGGAACTGAGTTGGGCTCTGACTTAGTCAGAGAACTGACTCAGGCTGTGTTAGTCTGTGATGGAGGCATGGATGTGACCTCCACTGTGAGTCCCAGTAATCTGGGCAAGTACAGACAACAGCCTTTAATCAATGGACGTGAGGCTTTGGCATTTAGGGACACAGGGGCAAGTGTCACAATGGTGACACAAGACCTTGTGCTTCCTGGGCAAGTTATGCTTGGTGAGATGTACCAAGTGACCAATGCTAGCAATGTCAGAACAGACCATACTCTGGCAGTTGTTAACTTCTCCTGGGGAGGGGTAACTGGCCTTAAGAAGGTTGTGGTAAGTGCAAACCTATCAGTCGAATGCTTGCTTGGCAATGACTTAGAGACTTCTGCTTGGGCAGAAGTGGAGCTCAGGACCCATGCAGAAATGCTGGGGATCCCTGCAGATGTGTTTGCTGTGACCAGGTCACAAGCCAAAATGTCTAACACTGAACAGGCCTTGGATTCTGGAAGAATGGACCAAGTGCCTTCCAAGAGGAGGAGTAGTAGGGTTAAGGCAGTGCCTTCCCCTTGGCTCAGGAGGAAGATCAATCCCTTGAGGGGGATGATCTCAGCCCTGAAGAAGGAACTGTCCCAGAGGAACTTGAACCTGACCAGGTTGAGTTCTTGGGGACAGGGGGACCTTCTAGGGCAGAACTGAGCCAGGAGCAGCAGAGCTGCCCCTCCCTTGAACCCCTCAGACAGCAAGCTGCTGCTGAGGCTGCTGGGAAAGCTAGTGGTCCCCATACAGTGTATTGGGATGATGGACTCCTGTACTCAGAGAGTAGAGACCCCAAGCCTGGTGCTACCAGGAGGTTGGTAATACCTTTGAAGTTCAGGGGCTTCCTATTGACCCTAGCCCATGATATTCCCTTAGCAGGTCACCTGGGCCAGAACAAGACTTGGGACAGAATTGTCCCTCACTTTCACTGGCCCCACATGTCTGAAGACAGTAAGGAGTTTTGTCGCTCCTGTGTAACCTGCCAAGCCAGTGGCAAAGCAGGTGGCACTACAAAGGCCCCCTGATACCACTACCTGTGGTGGGGGTGCCCTTTGAAAGGGTAGGGATTGACATTGTTGGTCCCATGGATCCCCAAACAGCCTCTGGGCACAGGTTTATCCTGGTGGTAGTGGATCATGCCACCAGGTACCCAGAAGCTATTCCCCTCAGGACCACTACAGCACCTGTGGTGGCAAGGGCCCTCCTGGGAATCTTCTCAAGAGTGGGCTTTCCTAAGGAGGTAGTATCAGACAGGGGTGCTAACTTCATGTCTGGGTACTTAAAAGCAATGTGGAAGGAGTGTGGAGTGACTTATAAGTTCACCACACCCTATCACCCACAATGCAATGGTTTAGTTGAGAGATTCAACAAAACCTTGAAGGGCATGATTAAAGGGCTCCCAGAAAAGCTTAGGCGTAGATGGGACATACTCTTGCCCTGCCTTTTATTCGCATATAGGGAGGTGCCTCAGAAGGGGGTTGGTTACAGCCCTTTTGAACTTCTGTTTGGCCACCCTGTGAGGGGTCCACTGTGCTTGGTGAAGGAAGGATGGGAGTTACCTCTCAAGCCCCCAAAGCAAGATATAGTGGACTATGTACTTGGTCTCCGCTCCAGGATGGCTGAGTACATGAAAAAGGCAACCAAAAACCTTGAGGCTAGCCAGGAACTTCAGAAGGCCTGGCATGACCAAAAGGCTGTTCTGACTGTTTACCAGCCAGGACAGAAGGTGTGGGTGTTGGAGCCAGTGGCCCCAGCAGCTCTCCAAGATAAATGGAGTGGACCCCACACTATTGTTGAGCAGAAGGGTGAGGTCACTTATTTAGTAGACCTAGGAACACCCAGGAGTCCCCACAGGGTTCTCCATGTCAACAGGTTAAAACCATATGTGGACAGGGCAGACATGGGCTTGCTCATGGCTACTGATGAAGGGCAGGAGGAAGAGAGTGACCCACTCCCTGACCTGCTCTCACAGAACCCTGACGATGGGTCAGTTGATGGTGCAGCCTTGGCAGGCAGCCTCACTACCCAGCAACAAACTGATTGCAGGCAAGTCCTCAATCAGTTTAGACATATGTTTTCACTGACACCCAGTCAGACCACCTGGTGCACTCATGAAGTGGACACTGGGGACAGTCTGCCTATTAAAAACAAGATTTATAGGCAACCTGACCATGTCAGGGACTGTATCAGGACTGAAGTCCAGAAAATGTTGGAATTGGGAGTTATTGAACCCTCAGATAGCCCTTGGGCTAGTCCAGTAGTCCTTGTACCGAAACCCCACACCAGTGGTGGAAAAAGAGAGATGAGGTTTTGTGTGGACTACAGGGGTCTCAATGCAGTCACTAGGACTGATGCCCATCCAATACCCAGGGCAGATGAGCTCATAGATACTTTGGCCTCTGCCAAATATCTCAGCACATTTGACCTAACAGCTGGCTACTGGCAGATCAGACTAGCTGATACTGCAAAGCCCAAAACAGCATTCTCAACCCCTAGTGGGTATTATCAATTTGTGGTAATGCCCTTTGGTCTGAAGAATGCACCTGCCACTTTCCAGAGGTTGGTGAATACAGTTCTCACAGGACTGGAAGCCTATAGTGCAGCTTATCTAGATGATATTGCTGTCTTTAGCTCCACCTGGGAGGATCACCTGGTCCACCTCAGGAATGTTTTACTGGCCCTGCAAAAGGCAGGCCTGACTATCAAGGCCACTAAGTGCCAGATAGGGCAGAGTCAGGTTGTGTACCTGGGCCACCTTGTGGGTGGAGGCCAGGTTCAACCTTTGCAGAGCAAGATCCAGACCATCATGGACTGGACTGCTCCCACTACCCAGACTCAGGTGAGAGCGTTCTTAGGCCTGACTGGGTACTATAGGAGATTTGTCAAGGGGTATGGATCAATAGTGACACCCCTGAATGACTTAACTTCTAAGAAAATGCCCAAAAAGGTTCAGTGGACAGTTAGCTGTCAAAAGCCATTTGATGACCTCAAGCAGGCCATGTGCACTGCTCCAATTCTGCAGAGTCCTGATTACTCCAAGAAGTTCATTGTTCAAACTGATGCATCTGAATTGGGGGTAGGGGCTGTACTGTCACAATTGAATGAAGAAGGTCAGGATCAGCCAGTAGCTTTTATTAGCAGAAGGCTGACCCCTAGAGAGAAACGTTGGTCAGCCATAGAGAGGGAGGCCTTTGCTGTGGTCTGGGCTCTGAAGAAGTTGAGGCCATACTTGTTTGGTACACACTTCCTGGTTCAGACAGACCATAAGCCCCTCTTATGGCTAAAACAAATGAAGGGTGAAAACCCCAAACTGCTTAGGTGGTCCATTTCCCTACAGGGGATGGACTTTACAGTGGAACATAGGCCTGGGAGTAACCATGCGAATGCAGATGGACTCTCTAGGTATTTCCACTTAGAACATGAAGACTTAACTGGGCAAGGTTAGTTTAATGTCCCTACGTTTGGGGGGGTTGTGTAGGAGAGTAGGATCTGCTTCACATGGGTACCCCCACTTTTTGCTGATGCTTCACTGTTTTTCGACATTAGTCTGGCTGGGGCCCTGCTAATCAGAACCCCAGCCTAGCTGCTTCCTCTCTAAAATGGTTTCCATGTGCCTTAGGCACATCACTGATTGGGATCTGGAGTGCCCTTATAAGTCCCTAGTATATGGTATACTATGTACCAAGGGCATAGGTACCTCAGAGGCCTGCCAGGGGCTGCAGCATGTATTATGCCACCCCTGGAAGGCCATCCAAACTGACACCACAGGTCTGCTACTGCAGCCTGGGTAAGGTGGTGCATGCACCCCTTACTGTGATATAGGTTACCTATATCACGAAATAAATACACACATATAAACCTATAAGTCACTCCTAAGGCAGGCCTTATCAATCCTAAAGGCAGAGTGCGTGGTTCCTATGTGAGAAGGTGCCCCTGCATGAGCAGGGCCCCTCTGCAGCGTTCGGAGACCATCTCTGATGCTGTTTGTAGTGCAGCCTGACCATATACTCTTAAGCGCATTATATCCTCGCGGTAAAATGCTAACTTTGGAATGGCTGCACCTAAACATGTCGTGTTTGGTGTCAAACATCTTGGAATACTACTCCCCCGCCAATCCTGGCGGCGGGGGTAGCATTCCACCCTTCTAGAGGGAAAGACATGTTAACTCTGACGAGTCCGGTAACTTCTTTCCAGAGCCCTGGCATCACAAAATGGATGCTGCTGCCACAGACACGAGTCTGGCCTCCTGCTGCTGGACGAAACTCCGGCAGGGGAGGCCTGGACAATAGGTTTCCTGTCCCAGGGAGGTGTGACCACCTCCCCAGACAGGATAATGTGTATTGGGGCTGGGCGGGAGCACTTTCGGGTGCTTTGAAGTCCTGCACTGGGGGCACATTTGGTGTCCCTGTGCATACCCCAGTTCAAACCGGATCAGGGGCTTGCAGCCCCTGCTTTGGCGCGAACTGGACAAAGGGAAAGGGGTGTAGCCACCCCTCTGCCCTGACCCACCCATAGGTGGGGCCACAGAGTAGTCCAACCCCTATCTTTAGAATAAAGGTAGGAACCCAGCCCTTAGGACTTTAGATTATCCCTGGACGAAACTCTGAAACTGAATCCTGGACCTTCGACGCTCTACTCACGATTAGAGGACTGAAGAATCTCCCTTGGGGTCAAGGAGTGACTCCCCTGCTTGGCAGGCACCAAAGAAGCATATGTCCGGTTCGCATTTCTGAAGCTCCCGTCGGACGCCGAAGTCATCGCATCACCAGAGGTGGATTCTCAGACTTCCCGAGGCTACCCTGAGTCCCCAGCAAAGCTGAGGCCCGTGGCTATCGTGGGTGACTTGAGACCGTGACCCCTGGACACCGAGCACATTTGCAAGTGCATCCTCTTCTGGGTCTCCCAAGAAGTCGTGCTTTGGGCTCCGAGTAGCCCTAGCCTCCAGCACCACCTGCACCGAAGATCACTGGCCCCCACTCCACGAGTGTCCTGTAAGCCAGATCCACGTGCGGCGTCACGAGGCTCCTTCGCGGTCGCTAGCCCGTTGGCTAGTAGCCCTTAACGAAGGCCAATCCTTTTCTTACTTAGCATCCTGGTTGCTCCAGGCCTGCCCTCACTTACCCATGCTGGGTGAGTTCCACAGACCTTGCTGGTCTGCACCATCGACGATCTACATCTTCACCGAGACTTGCCGTTGCCAAGGCTTGTTGGGTCCAATCTGGTCGCCGACACCTCAGCACTCGACAGACATCGTGTACCAGCCCGAATCCTGCTCCTGGTCACCGACAACGCCTCCTGGACCTCGTGGCTGAAGAGTCAAGACGACCGTCAACGCACCTGAAGCACTCGACATCGGTGGGCATCTGTCCATCGCCTTCCTGGTCACTGGCTAGTGACCCAGACTCTGTCCCCTCTGCTTTCAGGTTCTTCAGAACTCCGATCCACTCTTGGATCCACCCGGACACTTTTCTCTTGGCCGCCAGCAGCACTTTGCAGCAGATCGCCATTCGAATCGACGACGAAACCCGACCCCGAAAGGCACCTATGCACCCGGCTTCCCTGGGTGAGGTAACACGAGTACTCCAGTGCTCCCGTGGGTAGAGACTCTTCAAAGTCCTAGATCTCAAAGGGTTTTGTCCTAGTCCTCTTTAAGTGTCCCTTTTCTCTATTTTCCCGATCCCGACTTTCTCCATAGAAGTCAACGGCGTATCGCGGTTGTGTATTTACACTGCACGCGTCTCCCGTAGGTCCCCTGTGTCACTACCTTGGGTGGTTCCTTGTGGTCCAAGCACTTCTAGAGGCTCTAGGCCTAGTGTCTAGTTCAGTCGTGGTTTGCATACCACTTTATTGGTATATGGTTTGGTACGCCCCTAGGGCCCAAACGTGTATTTGTGCTATTACTGTGATTTAATAACTTATAGCTTATGTACTTCGAACTCTAGCCTCATAAAGAGACTAGAGGGGTGTGTTTAGCAATAAATACATATATTTTGAATATATACCTGGTGTGGTGCTCTTTCATTTGGTCACTCAAGAGATTATAGACTGGTAAAACAAGCTGCTTTACATTCCTTCAAGACTTAGCCTGAAGGCTGCTCTCCATAGCTACCACTAGGATAGCTTTCATTAAGGTTGTCTTTAACCTATCTCCAATAAGGGGTTGTTTGGACTGGTGCAAGGTGCCCACTATAATTAGTGGACAGCATATACCAGGCCAACTTCTCACAGGGGGGGTAATATACGTCTGCATGATACTGAATTGATTGTTTGTTTTGTTATGGTATGAAAACCCTGAATAAAATACTATGTCAAAAAATAATTACCTGCACGATCCGAATCGGTAAAAAAGTCTAACTAAAATGCGGCTAAAGTTAAAATATTACCCAAACGGTAGATCTAGCATTAAAATTTCTCCCTGAAAGTGTGCAAGATGCAGTAATGGTCATCTCAGTAATCTTGTGGAATACTGTTATACGAAATTACGCCAGTTACGCCCGCGTAATTACAATTTCACCCAGTCCTAATGTTATGGGTTGCATCCATGTGAGATGTTCAGGATACCTACCATATTAGTTCAATTTCATATACATTCTGTATGTAAACGTACCTTTTGTGGGTATTCTGAACACCTATCCTTAATTTCGCTCTCCTGAACATGCGTTGGACACCCCTGACCTAAATCATTAGCAGATCACTTAGGGACAGATTTACAAGAAAGTGACGCATCTGTAGAGATGCGTCACTTTCCCTGCACCACTCTGAAAAACCCTTGCGCCACCATGGATGCGCCGTATTTACAATACGGCGCACCATGGCGCAGTGATTGACAGATGCGTCAGAAATTCTGACGCATCTGTTGGGGCAAGAGTCACGCATTGCTGGAGTGTGTCGCAAGCACGACGCAACTCCAGCAAATGCATTTTGAGGCCTATTCCCACAACACTGCATCACTCCTTACGCCTGCTTCAAGCAGGCGTAAGGTTTTGACGCAGTGGCGTCCTAAAAGTGACGCAGTGAAATCTTTTAGATTTCACTGCGTCACTTCTACGAGGCTTTTTTGCGTGGGAACGCCCACCCTGCATACATCATACCTGACGCAGGTATAATGTGACGCAGGGCTTTACAACGTGACGCATCTCCCTAGATGCGTCACGTTGTAAATGGGGCGCATTTTTACCTCGCCTCTGCGTCTCAAAAAGTGTCGCAACGGCGGCGCAAAAATTACGCAAGGGGCTTGTAAATCTGCCCCTGGGTATGGATATTGTACTGAGGAAATATACACTGTCAAGCATGAACCTGTAGGCTTGTGATAACATCGTGACTAATTACAGTTAGACCGTTTTAATCCGAGTAAAGCTAGCGCAGAGAGGTGGACTCGTTTAATAAAGCACGGCTCGGTGAAGTATCCTCATTATAGGGAAGATTTGCGTCCGCAGGGATTTGAAGTAACGCTGATATTATCACGTACAGTGTTTGGCTGCACACCGGTGGAACAAACGCGGCACTTCCGCTGTTTACATCATCTTTCAAAGCAAATACCACATTGAATGCAGTTCAGATCATTTAGACTTTCAAACAATCAAACCGAGCTCTCTTGCCTTTCTTCACCTCACCACCGTTGCTATTGCAGGTTCAGACCCTACTCTTTCAAACCTCTCCTCTTTCTCCTTTCTGCGCGTCTCTGGGGCTCCCCGAGTAGCACTAGTTGAGACTGTTCTAATTTCCACGAGTCCTTGACGTATTTCTGTAATCACAGTGGCATCACCCACTAAGGCCACACCCATCTGAATAAATTGACAGGGTTTGCCTTGCCGACACCAGAAAAGAATCCCCGAGTGAGAGCATCCCTTCATTAGTAGAGGAAAACGGACTACTCTCTTGAGGTCAGGTATGTGCGCAGTCCACAAGGGATATCAGCTCATGTCCTATCCCTTGGCTCCCTCTAGTGTCTAGTTCAAGATTAGCTGCATTTGTCGTCCTCTCCCAAAGATGGCTGCCTACAATGAATGTGCGCGATTAACTTGAAGAACGTGTATGCAAGCCTCATTTTCACTCTAATTCTGAAGCACGTAAGAATCAATTTTGTTATATCAGGGCCCTGTGACCAGTAAAGGAAGGGGTTGCTTAAAATGAAGTGCTATAAATAATTTCTGAAAAAGAAAAAGTGATGGCAGTTAATGATTCACTTTCTTAGCACTTCATGCAACGCACAGAGAATATATTGTTCGCTCACATCTCGCGTGCTCCCACAAATATCTTTTGCTAAAGCAATCTGTAGCAATCGTGTGGGCCATTTGAATGAAAAGAAAATGCAGCAGATGGAACACGAAGATATATATATAACTAGTGCTGGAGAAATATAGTGATGTTCAGAAAAGCAGAAGTAACTCCGTCGTTGAATAAAATTAGTGTTTCTTCATGTAATGGGTACTTTTAGATTATTGTTTGGAAAGGCAAAGGAGAAATCTGATGTCAGTGTGTGCTCAATTTCATCAAGGTTGCAGTTGCCTAGCACCGCCTCCACCAATCCCTCCCACACCGACCAAAGAAATATCAGTAAAACGCTTTTAAAAGCAGGTTTGCCAAAAATAAGTAGAGATGAAACTTGATCTTACTCTATGTCGCCTGAATGTGTGTGTGTCTGGTTGGTAGCTTTTCAATATCTTCTTTCTAAAGAAAGGGGTATTGCTCAATGCTAAATGGTGGAGAAAAGCCATTCGATTTGTATTCTCGGTGTCTGTCTGCTAGTTCCTGCAATCAGGTGCTATAAATGTGCCTGTCTGCTCTGTATCATTTCATCTGCGAAAGGACCAATAGCTGGGAAACACGTTCCTCTCGATCTGACTTTAAGTGAATATTTCTTTTTATACTTTGTCCCCAGAAACCAAAACGTATCAATCCTTCCCCTGCTCTGCTAACATGCAATAATAACATTTTCTTTCTAACAATATATTGTAGCTACAAACAGACTTTCTGCACCCCCTCTCTTTCTTCACCTTCTAAGACCCTACACATTGACTTCAACTTCCGTCTTAGCCCAACAACACTGCAGCCTAGGGGGCAGATTTACGAGCCCCTTGCGCCACATTTGCGCCGCCGTTGCGTCACTTCTGTGACGCAGCGGCGGCGTAAACCATGCGCCACGTTGCGCCTATTTACAACGTGACGCATCTAGGGAGATGCGTCACGTTGTAAAGCCCTGCGCCACATGAAACCTGCGTCAGGTTTCATGTGGGCGCTCCGCGCAGGGGGCGTCCGGCACAGTAAAGCCTCTGAAAAGTGCCTGAGTGAAATCTGCAAGATTCCACTCAGTCACTTTTCTGACGCAGCTGCGTCAAAACCTTGCGCCTGCTTGAAGCAGGCGTAAGGCGTGACGCACCACGTTATGTATGGGCAGGCCACGAGCATTGCTGGAGTTGCGTTGCGCTTGCGACACAACTCCAGCAATGCGCCACCCTTCCGACGGGAGATGCGTCACACATCTGTTTATCCTTGCGCCACGATGCGCCGCATTGTAAATGCGGCGCATCTGTGGTGCGCAAGGGGAAACTTGCGTGATGCATCTTACCTGGCGCATCCCTGCTGATTTGCAGGGATGCGCCAGTCGTCATAAATCTGCCCCTAGATGTCTTTTCTCTGTAGCTATGTAATCAGTTGTACTTTGTCTGGATTAAAGCCGTGAAAACAAATGTGTTCGGGCACGAGTTTATTTATTCTGATGAAACATGCCATGTTGCACACCATGATAAGCGAAAGATGGCGAAGTACTAAGAGACATTTATGTTGGACTTCAACCTGCCAATAAATTGATTAGCTATGCATGTAATATAATTAGTCGCAACATTAGTACATCTACATAATCAGACCAGGAACTTCTACTCTAAATCTATTCCTAATATTAGGTTGCCCCCTTACCCTAAACCTTTCCCTGGAACTAACCCTAATGCTTACCCTAAGTGCAACCCTAATCCTTGCTAACAACAAATATAAACATACCTCTAAGCCTTACACTCACGATTACCCTAATCCAGAACACCAAAGATTTACTGTAGACTAAGGTCCAGATTTACTAAGGATTTGCGTTGGGGTTCCATCACTTTTATTGCACTGCCCAATGCAAAATCCATTTTGGAATTTAGTTTAGTAAATACAAATTAATGCAAGGCAGAGAACAGCGTAGCTTTGCATTGGGTAGGCATTCCATAGGTGGAGCATGGGTGTTCCCATGCAGCTGCCCATGGATTTTGACCAATCCCAGATTTACTAAAGTGCGTAAATCTGGGATTGTGAATGACGTCTGAGTTGCATTGCATCTTCAGTGCTTTCATGCTGGACGTGCAGAATACATCCTTATTAGTTTCTGGTTACCTATTTCTGCATCCTAACTTTGTGACTAGCATCCTACCAGCACATGGGCAAGGTTGCCAATATTGAGGCAGGCAAGTCAATCAAAGGCAAACATTAATGCACAATGTCAAACATAAATTCACACACTGATTCTGACACATGCATGTTTGCTAGGATAGTATATAAGTAACTGTGTCTAAGTATATATTTTAGGTGATTGCAGTGGGGGGGGGGTGAGGTCCTGAAGATGAGAGAATGGGTAATGTTGCAGATACAATTCCCTGGAGCATCACTAAATAGTGATGTACTTGTCAAATATGAATGCAGATGCACCACTGGGGGATTTCAGGACAATATAAATAGCAAAATCAAAAGCCATACTCCAACTTGCTCTAAACCCATATTCTTTCTACAATATTTACAGTAGGGGTGGGCGTAACTGGCATAATTCTCTCTAGCGAAATTACAACACAATTACTCACAATTATGCGTAGATGTGTGAGAAGCGTAATCAAGCATTTAGCGCTATTTTGTTAGTACGCAATGCACCCTTGCATCCAAAATGGGCCCAAGGGTGCATTTTGCCCTAAGAAAATAGCATGACATGCTACAGGACACGAGTACCAGTAGCCAGAAGACACTCGCTCTCTCTTAGTTCATTTTTCCTGTGCCCCTGTGGTAGGACTTTTCCTCACATTACTCCGAATTACTTATGCTGGTGTAATTGCATCATTTCAGTTATTTCACACCACAAAAGTAATTGCTGGTGACATGCCTCGATATCAGAGTTGCAATAACTGAGGAAATAAATAATTTCTACTGAAATATTGAATAGTCATCTGTTTAATACTTGCAAATATTTTAAAAAGATTTTGCAGACTGTTATCTTTTGTTACAATAAAAAAATATGCTTTTTACAGAATAATGTGTGAACACAACATATATTATAAAGTGATTCTACCATACATACACTCACAAAAATAGTTAATTTACTTAAAGAAAAACCTAGAAATTAAGTGAAAAAAAACAAAGGTTAAAGTAATGTTATAGTTAGGAGAATTTCTCATTGACAAAGTTAACATTTTGAACAAAAAAAAACCCAGAAATTCACCAGTTGTATTTAGCAGCACTAACTGTAACTTGCGCTGCCACCATGCACTGCTTAGGAACTCACATTTCACAACACTCATGACAGACATGTTCTATGACATCATATATGACATTCATTTGATTTTACATTTTTCTGATGCTGCTGGCAGGCAATCAGAGAGCTTGCTTCCGTGGGAGTCTGACTCCTGCGGAGCACATTGGCCCAAGGGAAATAAAGCTCCCTGGGTCAATCAGAACGCTCAATTTTTGAACTGGCACTGCCTCAAGAGTCTCTTAAGACTCTTGCGGATCCAACCATCCAGATACACAACTATTTTTGACTCTTAATCAAAGGGTCACATGTGCGCAGCAGGGAGGCCATTGTGCCTTGCCCAGGGGATCCCATCCCCCGTGGCCGCACGGCCCCCTCCCTTAAATTAATCGGCCTTGTGGGTTGGCTTCCTGAGGCCTCTTGGGGAGGGAGGCCATGTGCCCCCCGCATTTAGTCACATTTTGGCCCTAGAGGTGGGTTCCCCGGTGCCTTTTGAGGCTTGGGAGGGGGGCCATGCAGCCCCACTCCCCTTCATGGAACCAGCCCCAGGGCAGGGCTCCCCGGGGCATAACATAATAATTGTGGTATTTAAAAAAAAAAAATCTTTTGGGCTGTGGGTCCCTCTGGGTCGCCCCCATGGGGCTTAGGGGGACAGGGTATCGCTACTCTGCCCCTTATATTAATATTGTTTTCTAACTTCAGAACAGGAGACTAAGTCCCCGAGTCCTGTAATGGCTGCCAGCCACATTTATCTCATGTTACTGGCAGCAAATCAGAGCGCTCGGTCCCGCAGGTGTCTGACTCCCGTGGGAGTGAGATGGCCCATGGGAACTAAAGCTCTCTGGGCCAATCAGAATGCTCTATTTTTACATTTTTATTGTGCCACTCCCAAAAGAATCCAGATATACAGTTATACAGTTATTTTTAAACCTCAAGTTCTCAAAAACTACTGAACGGATTTATACCAAATCACAAAAAACCCAATCTGTGGATAAACGTTCCAATAAGGAGCTGAGGTGGATGAACCTTTATTTTAGAAACTTTTGTGAAGATCGGTCAAACAGGGCCAAATTTAATAGCAAACCAAAAAACGCTTGTTGGAAAGTGGATTATTAGTAGGGGCAAATGTATATCTGCCACTGGCAATAAGGCCACTAACATAGTATAGGGCTCAGAATAGGTCTTAGAAAATTATTCCTGTGCTCAACCCTTGGTAGCTTGGCTGCGAGCAGGCAGGTTTAACTTCAAAGACAGGTATGTAAAGCATTTAAAGTAAATAATTAAGACACAATACAAAATAAAAATCCAACACCAATTTATAAAAATAGGAAATATTTTTATCTTTAAAATGACACCAAAAACGACAAAAATCCAATGTAGGGAACCGCAGATATTAATTTCCAAAGATTTAGCACTTTCTAGCACATAGAAATCTATTGCGCCTTATCGGGACATCTGGTCACGATAGACCTGGTCAAAGTCAAAGTTTTCAGGCCGACCACGGTGGAGCCCTGGGCGGCTACTCCTCGCGGTAGGTCTGGGTCTAAGTTTTTACCTTCGGACTTAGAAACTTTTTCTGGAGCTTTTCTTCCCGGGGTCTCTCGAAGCTCTCAGCCAGTCTGGATTCGGTGAGGGTTCGCCGGATTGCTCCCGGTCAAACTTATGGAAGTCCGACCTCTGGAGCGTTCCAGCAGGACAAACCAAGGATCCAGGCCGACACGCTGTTGAAGGCAGGCGGCTTGGCTTTCGCGGTTACTCCCGGTCACCTTTTCTTCATTGGGACTTAGAAACTTTTACGTAGCTTTTCCTCACCAGGCCGGATTCGGTGAGGGTTCGCCTGCCTCGGATTTCTACTACTCCCGGTCAAACTCTGGAATTAGGACCTATGGAGCTTTTTAGCGGGGCAAACGTGGACGGCGGGCAGGCTCGCTGTTGAAGGCAGGCGGCTTGGCTGGCCAGGTTGAGTCGGACCCCTTATAGAGCTTATTTCCAAAGTTGCTCCAAAGTTCTCCAAACTTCTGGAACTTCTTCCTGAAGTACCCCAAAGGGTCCCAAAGTGTCTCAAACTCACTCCAAGGGTCTGGAAGCTCCAAGACGGTCCTTGAAAGTTGAGGACTTCAGTTCCCACAATCCACTTGGACAAAACCCTTACAAATCCACTGGTAGTTCTCCAGGTTGATGATTCTTGGTGGTGATGTTCCAGGTGAGCTCTGTTAACCTGTAGCTTGCAGGGAGTTCACTCTTTAGTCCTTTTTACAGCAAGGTAATCCACAGGCTGTAGATTCAGATGGTGCAGAAGGTGCAGTCTTCAGAGCGCAGGTCTTAGGAAATGCACATCAAACTTCCAGCATGGCCCGTCTTGCTTTCTTAAGTTTCAAGTAGCAGATCTGAGGGGCTCTGCTCTTCTCAGATACGTATTCTAATTTCTCTGGGTCAAGCAGGAGGTAACTCCTGTCCAATGGGCTGCAGGGTACCACCAAAGGACTGACCACTTCCTGCAGAGTGTGGCACTATTTTGTCCCAGAGTGCAACAATTCTTCCAAATTCATAATGGCTGATTTTCCAGCAGGCAGAGAAGAGCTGTCTGAACACACCCCTAAGATGGCTAATCTCCATAGTCTCTTCCCCTTGCATCTGTTCATTCCTTCCTTAATCCTAGCAGCTGGATGGGGGTCAAAAGAGTAGAGTTGTAAATGACACTGATGTCTTCCCCTTCCTTTGTAGTCCATTGCTTACGACTCCTCCCGCTGCTCTGGCATTCCTGTGCAACAGGACCCTGCCCTCCCACCAGAGCTGGTCAACCCCAGGGGCTCTTTATCACCTCTTCAAAGAAGCCTGGCTAATCCACTTAACTCTGACCAATCAGGACAGACCACTGGAAGGCTGAATCTGGGCTTACAAACAAGAAAGTCTTATAGCTTCTTGCATGTACATTGTAGGAGAAATTCAACAATATAATATTGTTGGATTTATTAATACCATTCTAGGAAGTCTTTGAATGGTATTTTTAGCCTTTTCCTATCAAGAGTTATTAGTTAATAACTTCTTGCCATGTTAACCTATGTGGCATGGGATTTGCAATGGGAAAAATGACTTGGGCCAATTTCCAGCACCAGGGCTTATAAAAACATATTTTATAAGTACTCTACATATATCTGCAGGACCCCACCCCAGGAACACCTAGGGGAGACTTTAGGGGTTCTGAATATGTAAAAATATTGCATTTGGATTTGTTGTGGTCTTAGTTTTAGTAATATACACTGTTAGGAAATGGAGTGTAAAAAAGGTTTGCGACTGGTAGTGGTATGCAACTCTGTTCTTTATAAATGATAGCCTGGCATGCACAGACATCATGGGGTTTATTCACAATCAGTATGACTTTTTACCCCTATTGTTCAAGGATGACAAACATTTCTTTGAAATGTTCACAGTGTTAGTGCACATTTAGGTTCTTGTATTGAAATGAGAATCCACTTACTATGAGAGCACTCTCTGAGAAATCTTTTCCATTTGATGTATGTTTAAATTGGAATGCATTTTCCTACATATAATTTCAAAATGTTTGAAATATTACTTGTTAGTTATACCTGCTGACAAATAATCATTTTATTTTAATCCAAAGGTGCTGTGTTCAGTATTAGTGGGTAAAACCTATTTTATTATACGTCATTTTCATCACAACGTGTTCATAAACAACTCAGTCTCCCACCATGCATATTAAAAATTATTAGAAGCCAGGTGTTGAAATCTAAAGTCCTTCAATACATATACTTCTATCATGCCCCCACGATCTGTTTCAGAAACTCATAAAACTCAGGAGTTAAAGGGCCTCACAGTTTATTATTTGAACACTCGTTCTATGGTAAAACACCAGCTGGAAATCTGTCAGCTCTTAGTCTCTAATAAACCAGACATTCTTCTCCTTACGGAAACGTGGCTGACTGAGGAATCTGTTCCCGATATTCTGGTCGCAGTACCGGATAATTACTACATCCTGCAGACTAATCGGCCCTCAGGAAAAGCTGGTGGTGGGGTGGCAGCCATTATCCATCAGGACCACCAGTTTACTTCCTTAGTGGTTACGGGCCCACCTTCAGTTGACAGTCTAGTTTTAAAATTTGAATCCCCCCAGTCACCATTTATCTGTGCCATTTTTTATAG
This sequence comes from Calotriton arnoldi, assembly GCA_963921515.1. Classification (NCBI taxonomy): domain Eukaryota; kingdom Metazoa; phylum Chordata; class Amphibia; order Caudata; family Salamandridae; genus Calotriton; species Calotriton arnoldi. The sequence goes on along the minus strand of CAWUFW010003952.1, from coordinate 798,751 downwards.
ACCTCCTCATCATATGCCTGCATTTCCTCAGGCATTGGGCGAAATGATATCCCATTTTGTCATTAACCACGCCAGAATACTGATAATTGGTGACTTCAATTACTGGCCTTATGATGAAAGGGAGTGCCCCAGCTCGGTTGAATTGACAGATCTTTTAACTGGGATGAATTGCACTCAGCATGTTAGGGCTGTTACACATATAAAAGGGCATACCCTAGACCAAATATGGACTTATAATTTAGAGATCTCTACTCCACTGATCTCTCCCTGTATTTGGTCAGATCATCATCTTATTACATTCTCCCTTATCGCTATCTCCCCTCCTAAATCCCAACACTTAAGGAATGTAATGTCTAGAAATTGGCGACGTATGAACACTGATCAATTCAGACTACTGTTAACCAACATGGCCCCCTCTGCACAGGAGGCGTTTCAGACTCAGGCAGAAAGCATTAAGACATGGCTTGAGCTGGTCAGTGACCGTGTCGACCCCCTCAAGAAAATCTCGATTTTGAGACCTCATGATGCCCAATCATGGTTTTCTGACGACCTAAAAAACATGAAACTTGCCCTAAGACAGGCTGAACGCAGTTGGAGACGTCACTATCTTTCTGATAAGAGGGCTATTTATGTAACCCTCCTGAAAGAATACAAAAAGGAGATTCTTCATACCAAGGAAGATTATTTCTCTAATAAAATTCTTAATTCATCTAATAAACCCAAAGAAATTTTCTCCATAGTGAACGAACTTTCCAAACCAGATAGGATCATGTCGAAGCCAGTTCCGACACAGTCCTTCTGTGACTCCTCAATTTCTTTTTCTTGAGAAAATTGCCTCTATTAAAGATAGCATTCCCCCTTCTACCTTTCCCATATCTGATCCGAATATTTGTCAGAATGTACCTCGGATGGATCAAATTCCTTTGATCTCTAAGGAGACCTTTCTGGATCTACTTAAAAAGGTTGACTCTGGTTCCCCCACTGATTGCTGCCCTCCTCATATACTTCGGCAAGCTTTTACTATCTGTCCTGACACCCCTCTTTCATTCCTTAACAACTCACTTAAATATGGCATTGTCCCTGACATATTTAAAAGTGCGGAAATCATCCCTATTCTGAAAAAAACGGGTGCGGATCCGTCAGTTCTTAGCAATTATCGCCCCATCTCTTTGCTACCCTATTTGGGCAAAGTCCTAGAAGCTTATGTGGCAAATTGCTTTAGTACATTTGTTGAACACTACCAAATCTTGGACTCCCACTAGGCCGGATTTAGACCAGCTCATTCTACGGAATCTGTTATACTTACAGTCTTGGACGAACTAAGAAGAGGGGCAGATAGCGGCATCCCCCAGGCCCTGGTTCTCCTGGATTTGTCAGCAGCATTTGACACGGTCGATCATAACATCCTGATTGACCGAGTCAGAAATGCCGGGATCCAGGGTCTGGCGTTGAGATGGCTTTCCTCCTTTCTCAGCAACCGTTTCCAATCAATACGTCTTGAAAAATTTTCGTCCAACAAGAGGGAACTGACCTGTGGGGTCCCCCAGGGCTCCTACCTTTCTCCACTCCTCTTTAATCTGTATCTTCTTCCTCTATTCCGATCTCTGAGAGAGAGAAGGATTGGGACGTTCAACTATGCTGATGATCTCCCATTGATGTTTACATCAACTCGTCAGCATCCTCAGTCTCCCATTTTCAATCTACTATGATTTTTATAAGTGACTGGATGAATAACAACCAACTCAAGTTGAACCCTGACAAAACTGAGCTGATCCTTACAGGCGGCTGTATCAATCCTTGGCATTCCAACTTTTGGCCACCCTCTTTGGGCAACTCTCCGGTGCCGGCAAGCTCTGCCAAAAGCTTAGGCATTGTGATCTCCAACGATTTGTCAATGAATGCCCAAATTGGTTCAGTGGTTTCCGCAAGTTTCTTCCACCTGCGGAGAATAAGGAAGATTAGCAGATATCTGTCTAGGGAAGCTCTAACCCTGGTTATTTTAGCCTTGGTTATCTCCCGACTGGACTATGCCAACTCGCTGTACTATGGCATCCCCGCTTATCAACTGAGACGTCTCCAGTTGGCTCAGAACCAAGCTGCCAGACTCATCTTTCACCAACCTAAGTGGCAGCATGTGACACCTATTATGAAAAAACTACACTGGCTCCCTGTGGCCAAGAGGTGTGTGTTTAAGCTGGGTTGCACCATCTTTAAAGCTTTTCACGGCAACAGCCCTGCTTTTATCTCTTCTAGGATTCAACGTTATATTCCCTGCCGGGACTTGCGCTCCTCCTCCTCAAATTTATTAGTCATTCCTTCTTTTAAACGTAAGAAGCACGGAGGCTCTAGATTTACTGTTTTGGCCCCACAATTCTGGAACTCTCTCCCTGTGGAGATGAGATTGGTTACGTAGTATGCACAGTTCAGAAAATTGCTTAAGACTCGATTGTTTGCCCAATCATACGACATCTAACCTCAGTTTCCCGCCAGCACCTCTCTGCCCTTTCAGCGCCTTGAAACCGTTTGGTGTACGTGCGCTATATAAAAGTTTTTAACATAACATAACAGCATAACCATCTACTAGCAAGCCTATATTTTTCATTGTGTAGCTGTATCTGTATATAAAGTTTAGAAACAATAAGCCAGGCGCACACCACATATATCTACTTTTAATAAGGCAAACATTGTGTGTATACCTGTGTCTGTAAACAAAAGTATGTGTGAACCCATCTCTTCTCCAGTAGACACATTACTTATGAATAGACTCAGCCTCACCTAAATAAAAGTTTTTACCTGAAGAAAGTCCTGCCTGAAGAGTAAATTCTGTATCACACATGTCATGTACTGGTAGGCCAATTGTTTCCTACATAAAGTGACTGGATAATGAAAAAACAGAATGAAAATGTCAGTGTCAAACCATATACACCTACTTTTATTCCACCAATTGTTGTAAATATGTAGTTTTTCATCTAAGGAAAGGTCTGTATCAAGAGGATACTCCTCTACTATACACATTATATGGTAAAACCCCAACTCTATTCTATGTGTATGCAACTTTCTTGCCAAATAATGCTTATACTAAGTACTCCTGTCTCTCACCATTAATAGCAAGTAGGGGTAGCCCAAAACTATTCTCTGTAACATGTCTGTGTGAGATAGTTAAACTGGTTATATACATATTGTAGGAAAGTGCCCTTTTGTATGGTCACCCCCCCACACTTTATACTCCAAATGCTGATGGTTATGACTAGGATAGTGCACTGGGGCCAGGAGGCAGGTTGCAGTATATTAAAGGTGAGGACACATAAGTGCAAACCTATAAGTCCTTATAGTGGCGTTCCTCATTGGAAAATACTATAAGTGTGAGCGGTCCTTAGGATAATAAGAGCTGCTGCCATGGTATTCTTGAAGTTGGCAGCTACATTATGGCACTGCTGAAATATGTCATCTTTGGTATCAAACAATGTGACCTTCACCCTTGACACAAATCTTGTGCCCTGAGTGATGTGGCACACTACCTTAGAGGTTGCCCACCTAGTTGTCCCAGTTTCTCTGTCATCTGACTGGCCAGCCTACGCTTCCTGCTCTTGCTGCTGCCAAGACCGGATTATGACCTTCTGCCAGACAGTGTGATCACTCCCAGGAGTCAGGAACAAAGGCTTGGGCAGGAAGGAGGCCACACCTCCCTCCTCCCAAGGAGGCTAGTGAAGTGGCACATCAAGGCGGTGAGCTTCAAAGGCTGCACCACCTCTGATGTGCATCAGGGCTGACTCCCACTGGAGGAAAGAGCCCCACCTGCCCCAGGTACATTTGCATCTGGGCAGACAGAAATTAGTTATGCAAGGAGGTGTTAATGCCCAGAAGCGTAACCACTCCTCCAGGGTGAGCAGCGTGGTATGTACACTAAAATTTGATTTCTGCCATCTTTAGGAGTGGCAGAGTGCAAGGTTCTGGGTAGAAAAGGAGACCTACACGAATAGCACTCGTTACATCGCATAGAAATACCACCCATGCCTTTACAACGCGCGTATTACTACGCGATGTCAATTACAACGAATACCATTACAACGCAACATTTTACCACGACTATACCTTTACAACGCATGCCATTTCAACGCCAAGGCATGCGTGGTAAAGGTATACTCATGGTAAACGTTTGCACAACCCCCCGACACTACACTAATTCCCCGACCCTCCCCCGACCCCCAGTCCTCTCCCTACAATAACACAACACTACCCTGCACAACCCCCCAACACTACACTAATTCCTAAAACACTACCCTACACTACACAAACACCACAAAACTACCCTAAACCCTAAAACCCTATCCCCTGCATGACCCCCCCTACCCCCAGTCCTGTCCCTACACTCTAACACTACCCTGCACAACCCCCGACACTACCCTAAACCCTAAAACACTACCCTACACTACACAAACACCACAACACTACCCTAATCCCTACCACGCTACCCCCAGCATGACCCTCCCCCTTCCCCCAGTCCTGTCCCTATACTCTAACACTACCCTGCATGACCCCCTACACTACCCTAAACCCTAAATCACTACCCTACACTACACAAACACAACACTACCCTAAACCCTAAAATACTACCCCCAGCACGACCCTCCCCTACCCCCAGTCCGTTCCTACACTCAAACACTACCCTGCATGACCCCGACACTACCCTAAATCCTAAACCACTACCCTACACAAACACCACAACACTACCCTAAACCCGAAAACACTACCCCCGCACGACCCCCAGTCCGAGCCCCTACACTCTAACACTACCCTGCACGACCCCTCAACACTATCCTAAACCCAAAAACACTTCCCTACACTACACAAACACCACAACACTACCCTAAACCCTAAAACACTACCCCCAGCACGACCCTCCCCCTACACACAACCCTACACTACACAAACATTACTACACTACTTCGACACTACCCTAAACCCTTAAAAAGTAACCCCACCCCAAGCACAATCCCCTTACCTCTCTCTCCTCGTGGTTCCTCTCTCCTGGTTCCAGCGTCGACAGAGGGCGGTGCACGTCGTTGTAAGGAAACGGAACAGCCCAGTTTTCTCACAACAATGTGGATAACCATTACATCGCATGCATTTTAAAAGCGCATGCGATATAATGGTTTGCGTTGGAATGGTAGTCGTTGTTACATCGCATGCGTAACAACTTGCGTGGTAACAGCCTCGTTGCAATGGCTGTTTACCGACCTACACCCCCGGATGTGGTCACCTCAGGGGTGGAATAGTTGCAGGGACTAGCTGCCCCTTGGCTACTGGCCCCCACACCTCTAACTACTCTAAATCTAGGAATTAAGGGACCCCCCTGACACCAGAACCTCAGTTCTAACCAACTGCTATCAAAGAGGACAGAAGAAGAGCCCCACACCAGTGACAAGACTTGCCCAGAGCAATGGTCTTGGAACTCCGTAATCGAGACTTGTCCTAGGCTATGTCTTGTTTCCCCCCTAGAGGGACTCCCGTGGAAGCCAGAAGCACCCTCAGAGTCCCCTGCACTAGTGGCACTAGTCCCCCTGCAAACCACAGGTATAACAACGCTCCGGATCCGATCATCGCTGGCCATCGGGTCCTCCATTGGATCGCCCAAATCCAGATTGTCTAGTGCATCATGTGAACTGTAGCCCTGCCTTCCATGAAGTTATGTGCAGCTACCACATTCCCCTGGAGCACCAGACGCCAAAGTTACTTTCAGCACTGCTTACCACTGCCGAGGCTTGTTGGTCCACAAGTCCGGCGACCAACCCCTTTACTCGACTCTGCATTAAGAGGGATTTCTATCCAACCTTCGACCGCCGTCAGCAACCACACCTTTGTTCTATTTTTGCATCTTTTTCCTCAGAAGCACAATTTCAGTGGTAAAAGCAGCTCTCCTGCGGCTCCTGTTCAGCACCAAGGTCAGTCAGGACAACTCTGCACCTGGGCTCCACGATACAGGTAAAATTTAACTGACTTTTGTGACTTGGTCATGGGACCCGCATCACCTTTACCCTGCAAACGTACAACACAACTTGACCGGCAAGTGACTGATTGTCAATAGTGGTTTTTCCCATTGACTGCAATGCTATATTTTTAATGTAGTAATTTGCACTGATTTTATATTGTTTCAAAAATCTATAACTCTGGGTATATGTATGCTATTCCATTCATTTTGGTATCTAAATTAAAATAAAAAAGAAACTATTTTTATAAGTTGGTGTCGGATTTCTCTTGAGTCGTGTCAATTACTTACCGTCCATGTTGCTACTCTGAAATGTTTAACAGATGTTCCTCTGATAAAGCCTGACAGCTCTTTGCCACACTACCAGGACAGAGCTAAGGATTTATTAGTGTGAATCCAAGGACCATCTTTGGGGTATCATGATAGTATTATATGGTGAGGAGTAACCCCCCACACCACATAATACTCAACTTTCCTTCATGTATCCTGTCATTTGTTCAAAGGTTTTTAAGTAAATTACAGTTAATCATACTGTACCAAGCAAAGTGACAAAGGTTACATTTATTCTACACAGAGGTTGTGTGAGCAAATATTTGATAGTGTTCTGGTTCTTACATTGTAGCCTATGTATTTTTTAGTGCTCTACAGATCCATCAATCACAGGAAGTATGAAACATAGAGGGGTATTCTGAGAATGTATTTCCTATGTTGCATAAATATGAGATTTATAAATAAACTGTATAGTAATTTTTAACTTTCTTAAATGCTTCGTACCATACCAGCAAGACGAAAAATCTAAAGTAGATGAAGAATGGAGTGTAAAAATGGTTGAAGAAAAGATTATATCTTTATGATTGCATGTCTCTCACATTCAATTTTGAAAGCTGTTTATCATATAACTTTTTATATGTATATACTGAACATGAAGAAACTGTTCAAGTAGGAATTTAAACTAATAGGTGCATAGTGTTGGATGTGAAATCACATACACACATACCCTCACATATTCAATAACATACATTCATATCCCCTTTTCCACACTCGGTTATATGTAAATGTGCATATTTATTTAAACAGTACATCACACATACCCCAAACTAAATATATATAGCTATATGTCAGCATAGGTACACTTTCCCTCACACACACATATACACAAGTACACCTATACAGATATATTCTCACACACGCAATCAGACCTACACATATACCTTTTTAAACATGGAGCAACAGATATATAAACATAGATGACTACACACTCAGAGAGACTCACACACCAATATCCAATTAGTCATTAAAACATAGACACATTTATACACTTATACTCTGAGTCACACACATCGAAACAGAACCCCATCTATTGTTTTATTCATATACAGTCATGCACAACCACTGACTTTGACCCACAGACACTGAGATACACATCTACTCATGCAACCACAGTCATGGACTTATAATCACTCATCAACATGCACGCATGCACTGAGGCATGCATAACCTCCCTGACTTATGCTCATATATGTAGTCACTCTCTCTATACAGACTCACTCACTGATATACAAATGCACACACGCACATGCACGCACACACTCACACACACGTGACTGTGACACAGCCACACATATACTTGACCAACCTTTTCTATTCAGTCACGGGCATGCATAATTGCAACCAGACATACATAATCGGACTCATTCTGTTAAACACATGCTCTACATTTCTGAACACTCTCACTCACTTGGTCATATACTCACACACCCATCCAGTGACTATCTTACACCCACACAAACACATATGTACACATATGTACACACATAACCAAAGTCATCCATTTGCACTCAGTCACATGGATGCACAACTACAGCCACACATATATACCCTGATACAGTCAGTAAGTCACATACACTTACACTCTGTGTACACTCACTCACTCACCCATACACACACACACACACACACACACACACAACCAGCATTCACTTTCTCATATACACATACACACACAACTGGTGACTTTTTGACACCAACACAGACATACATGTACACACTTCACCACGTTCATACAATTACACTCACTCAAGGACTTGCACAAGTGCACTCACACATACATACCCTCACATATTCAGACAGAGATATGCACTGTCAGTCAGTACCAACTCACTCACTCACTCACTCATACACACACACACACCCAAATAGTAACTCTGTCACACTCTCACTAACATGCATGTACCCACATGATCACAGTCACCCATTCACACTCAGCCACGCAGATGTACAACTGCACCCAGACATACATACCCTGGCACACTTAGTCAGACACATGGCTTCACACTCTTTATACTCTGACTCAGTCATATCCAAAGACAATCTATTCCATACATACACAGAGAATGCCTTCCACTCATACTGGCACACAGTCAGATTTGCATGCAATATTAGACACACTATAATCATACGCATATACTCATAGAAAGTCATGTACTTTATCATGCAGACATGCTGAGATGGACATTACAAGACAAACATATAACAGTTAAGATGCTCTATTTGTTAACCAAGATATGCATTTCTGAAAAGAACCTCTTTAGGTTTTTTTTTCAAGTTTTTTAATGTTTTCTTTTAAAGTTTGTTATTGCTTGTCAAAACCTGACATGAAAAAGGATGGCTTCTTGACTAGGATGATAGCCTAAAGCTGAGTGTTAACAACTTGCTACCCAATACTAATAATTTTATTGCAAGCGGTACAATAAGTTGCAGTTTTCCAGTTTTAAGGCAGTTGAGGAGGAAAATGCTGTGTCAGTTGAGCAGGAATTGGGCTGCCCAGTGCCAAAGCTGGCACAGCAACAGATGTGGAGGCAAGTGCAGCATCTCTCTGCAGCACAGCTCTTACAAGCTGGCATGGATAGATGGCATACAAATGTTTTATCATGCATGATGTTCCATGACTGTACTTCTTGCTGGTACCTCTTGACAACTGCTTCTTGAACAAACAGCATTGCATGTACTTTGCAATCACCTTCTTCTCCCCAGATGGATTGGAAAAAGAACTCCCACACCAGTGACTGCTTCTTTGAGGGCAGCTGTTCAGTATCCTGATTTTTCTCTTCATGCTCTATCTCCTGCTCGTGTTGCTCTACAGAACCCATGATAGATTTTTTTTAAAGCAAAAAAACTCTTTAAAAAAAGCACAACCACTAGCAGTGAACTGCAATGAGGCTAGTGACACACCCAAAGAACTGAGCTAGGCTGGGAACTTTGAAGAAGGTGGAGACTTCTTTTAACCAATGGGATGTGTTCTTTGGGTGTGTTCTAGGAGTCACTGTGGTTTAGCACTCCCACCACGGTGGCTCAGAAAAACCCAAAAACGTTTAGAAAAATAGAAAAAAAGGAAATGTAACACATGGCAATGTACTTCTATGTGGCTTACAGTACACCTGTATCAGAACTTAAAAACAAGAATCATGCAGATTTGTGGATCGATCACGGTGCCCAGAACAGGACGTTTAAGAGCATGGGGACCGCATGGGACAGGCAATTTGGGCTCTGTACTGCCTTCACGGAGCCCCCAATGTAGCCTAAAAAAAATTCTAGAACTTGGAACTTTTCCGATAGTTTTTTGAAATGTGATTTTGCTTAATTATTATTAAAGCGGTAACATTTACATGAATTGTTCAGTAAGATAAAATTGGTAAAAATATGCTCTAGTTTTATAAATAACTTAGGGGCCTATTACAATGGGGGCCGGAAAACCTCCCCGACCGCCATGGTAGCGGGAAAAGACCGCCCGCATGGACCGCGACATCACCGCCGGTCGAATTACGATGACACTCGGTCGAAATCCGACCGCGGCAGTCTGATCGCGGGCCTTAACATTGCGGCGGTTGCTGCTGCCCGCAGCACTGCTGCGATGCCGAAAGGAGCATGTCCTGCATTTCCCTGCCCTGCATGGCAGGCACTGCACAGTGCCTGCCACCTGGTACAGGGAAATGTAGGGGGGACCAATGGTACCCCCCCAGTGCACCCACACCCCCCCAACACATTGGGGGCCCGCAACAGGCCCCCGGAAGACAATCTCCATATGCCTTTCCATGGCGTATTGATCGCTGAGGAAAGGCTGGCTACCGCCGGCATCATAATCCTGCCGGCGGAGCCTGCTCTGCACCGCCACCATTATCCCGGTCCTGCTCCGTCCGCCAGGCAGGAGTGCGGATGGCAACCGGCGGAAAAGCGGCGGTCGGAATTTCCCACCGCTGCGGTCACCACCGCCATCCTAATTTGACCGGCGGTTTTCTTGGTTGCGATCGCGGGCGGATGTCCACCGCCGGTCCCGCAGGCGCCACCGCCGACCCGGCGGTGGACAACTAACCGCCATCCTACTAGGCCCCTTAGTAATTACCAATGTAATAGAAAAAAAACTATTGAAATTCACTAAAAAACACATTACTTTGTATAGGAATATGACAATAGAGTTACAAAATTAAGCACCAAAGTAACATCTAATTGGGGAGAGCATGGCGCCAGTTAGCAGCAGGCTGCAGGAGTGCCTGCATGTGAGGGGGAGCGCATTTTGAGCAGTGGACACCCCGAAGCGGTAGAGGAGCGGAACTTATCAGGTTGGGGAGAGTAGCCAGTTTTACGGTCAAGAAAGCGTTGGGTAGTGAGCGCAGGGTCGCACGAAGGTTGTGCACAGTCCCTGAACAGCAGCAGACATGGAGGGGAATAGGTGAACGAGGGCCACCCTGGAAGTGAGGAAGGCCCGCAAAACCAATTCAAGGGTCACGCTGAGGGGAAAGCAGGGCAGCAACAGAGGCAGCAACTGCAGGGTTACTGCGTAGCATCTCCACTCTCACAGGGAGGCAACGAAGGAGCTACGGAGCAGTGTGCTTCAGAGCAGCCAAGAAGGGAGTGTGGTGGTGGCAGAAGAGGAAGGCTATATCACTGCACCTGAAGAGGAGTGGGAAGGTAGGAGGCCAGCTGAAGGGGCTGAGGACTGGCTTATGAAGGGGAGCTTTAATGAGAGGACTAGATATACATTGAGGTGTGCAAGGAGAGTAGAGGGGGGGCTCTGAAAAAGGCATTCATAAAGCCCTTGTGGACAAGGGGAGGCAGATGGTAGAGCCCCCTAAGTTGAAACCGAAGGTGTCTAAGGGGGGAAAGAAGGCCAGTACCGCCCTCCCCAGGAAATAACCCCCAATCCAATTGGGGACTCAAGGGTATCAGAGCCAGCATCCCAGACCCAGCCACCGGTATTGAAAGGCACAGGAAGGAAACCTTCAAAAGGGCCATTCAGTAATAAATATCTCAAGATTACGCCCTTGCTTAGATCCATCTTTAAGATACAGAAGCACAGAAACTATATCTGGAGGATCTAGTGTGGATTTAAGTGCTCCTCAGTCAATGGAGGTGAGAGGGGTAAAGGGGAGATCACCTCTCTCACAAAGATGGTTCAAGAGCGGACTCCAATATCGAAAGTGAGAGTACCTGATGGAGGGAGCTTACAAATATCTCAAGAGGCAAACAGATATCAGTGCTTAGCTGACATGGCAGAAGCTGAGGTGGATACTGTGTTGGGGAGGGAGACGGCAAGTTCAAACTTCGCAGGCGTTACGATGACGCCATCTGCTCTGCCAGATGCACAGCAGAAATGCTCTCTGGCTCTTGCGGTTGGAAGGGTGGATGCCACTCAGCCTTTGATCAATGAGATACCCCCCTGCAAACCCCTGGATGGGTTCTATGTTGCTCAAGTGAACCAAAGAGACATACAGGGAGTGTTTGAAGGGCTGGCCCAATACTTAGACTCACTGGAGCAAAGGGCACATGTTCTGGAAGACTCTGTTTCAGAACTGAAAGTAAACTCAACATCAGATAGGGAGGAAATAAGTATGTTGAAGGCAAGGTACAAGGAGAGCCAAAACAAGCTGGAAGCATTGGAGAACAGTGCGAGAAGAAATAATTTAAGATTGTTAAATTTCCCAGAGGGGAGACAGAGGGAGGACATCAAGAATTTTACAGTAGCGCTGTTAAGGGCTGCTGGCATATGGGAAGGGCCAGAGGAAATATTGGCTAAACATATCCAGAGGGTTCACCAAGATCCGTTAAAAAAAAAAAGTTAAAGCAAGCCGCGTAAAATTTTGGTCAATTTCCTCACCTATTCTATTAAAGAAAGTATTCTTAGTAAGGCGCTAAATATGAACTCTCTGAAGGGTGCTGGTTTCCCATTTGAAATTAGATCTGATATTTCCTGCAACACTCTGAATAGGCAACAGGAGCTGGGAAAAAGGTTGGAAGATTTTAGGAAGATAGATAGTACAGCACAGCTGAGGTTCACAGCCATGCTTAGAGTGATGTTCAAGAATAAAATGTATAGTATTAGAGAGTGTGAGGAAGCAGACAGCCTGTCATGACAGATTAGAGAAAGCCAGGAGACTAGCCATACCAATACAATTTAAAGGCGTTGGATTACTTCCCAATCTGATGCTTTGTTTCGATTTTCTCTGTGCATGGCTCTGGCTAGTGTTTTACATTAATTTTTTCTTTTACACTGGTTTATGTTTAGCGATTCCATGTCACATCCCAACATATTCCCAAATATGGATTATTTAGCCAGTAAGAATTTAGGGAGGGTTCTGCAGAGAGGGGGGCTATCGGGGGGGGCATGAAAGGAAAAAATGCAAAAATGTGTCCTCAGATAGTACATGATCTCTGAGAAAAGGGTGTGGTTGACATAAATAGTAAAAGTTGTCTCACAATCCAGGAATGGGGGTAGCTATTAATAAAAGTCAAATTTTTGCCTGGAATGGAAATGAACTTAAGGTACGAGGTACAAGAGACAGAATACTTCAATATTTGAGGGAGGCACCAGCCCAGTAAAAGTTCTACAGGAATCCCACTTGACTCAACTCAAGTGTCAGGAGATCTTTAGGTCACAGAAATGGGTCCATCAGGTAGTGTGCACTGACCAAACTTGCCATGCAAAAGGGGTGGTCATCCTGATAAAAAAGCAGGCAGTTATTTAGTTACAGCATTATAGGTCAGATAAGAGGGGCAGGTGGGTCATCGTAACATTAAGGACTGTTAATAATTGTTACACTCTGGTGGGATACTATGGTCCGAATGTGAAAGACGTGGCGCCCCAGCAGAATTTGTGACTAGAGCTGGTAGGCAATCCCTACCCGCTAATATTGACAGGGGACTATAATGCGGTGATGGCTAATTCTTTGGATATGTCAGGTGATAACAGGTCCAAATTTTGTACTAAAACACAATCATACATAAAGCGTATGATGAGACAGATGGGCCTTTGCGACATTTGGAGAGTTAGGGTAGGTACAGAGCAAGGGTACACATTCCATAGCAAAAAAATATAAGAATTCATCAAGGATTGACTACTTTTTAGTCGATCAGGCTTTCAGGAAAATGTGCTTAGAGTAAAGCACCTAGCAGCTCATTTGTCGGACCGCCCTGCGGTGGAGTTAGATCAAACAAGAAGAAGGTGGACTTTAGACCACATGTTACTGACGGATCAGGAAGTGTTAAGTAGATTAAGGGGGAAGGCGGCAGAGTTTTTGGAGACTAACATTAACTAAGCTCCCCCGCATGTAGTTTGGGAAGCCTTTAAGGCCTTTATGAGGTGTATCCTGATCAGTATCTCGATACAGAAAAATAGAGACTTTAAGAAGGTAGTGGTGGAGTTACAACAAGAGATTGTCTTTATAGATAGGAAACATTGAGAGAAACAGCAATTAAAGGAGCCTAGTGAGGCATTGCTAAGTGAACTACGGGACCGCAAGCTCACACTGATGGCCGTTTTGGAATCAAGGGTTAGGGCCAGATGGGAGGTGAGCAAACTGGCACACTTCGAATACAGTGAAAACGCAGGGAAGCTTTCAGCTTGGAAAACTAATGGGGACCAACTGAGGAGTGAGGTGAGGGAGGTGAAGTGTAAGGCCACAGGGAAACTCCTAACCAAGAATTGGGAGGTGGAATGTGCTTTCCTGGACTTTTTATGCTCTCTGTATACAGAGGACCTGAGAGTATCGGAGGAGCAGGTGAAGGAATGCTTAAATAGGCTTCCGGTGACTATGCTCTCGGAAGAAGATAAAAGAAACGTAGATCAAATGATTGCTTAGGGAGAAGTTCAACAGACAACAGATAAAGGCAATAGATAAAGGCAATAGAGGAAAGACGGTAGGCCTGGATGGGCTCCCCAATTAACTCTATAAGGCTTTCAGTGGAAATTATTACCCCGTTTCTGACCCAACTATTTGGAGGGATTTTAGAAGAAGGTGCTCCTACTTCAAAGGCCAAGAGGGGTATAAGAGGGGGACTAAGAGAACCATGCCAAGAAGAATAGCTGCTAGGAGAAGTACTGCCCCTTTGCTGTGTGTTGCTTTCTTGGTTTGGCCTGCAGTTACTGCTTCTGTCTGTGGGCAGTGGAAAGGACTGGACTTTTACTTTATGTAATCCTGCTTAGCAAGATTATACAAGGGCTTGAAGTAGAACTTGCTTCTTGTTAAGAAGTCTCGGGGACACAAAGAATTCACTTGCAGCATCCATGAACTCTGCTGGGACTTCTGACCTGCCTTGTGGTGCCAAGTCCAGTTCTGGACCCTCGGAGGTTGATTTGCTGATGCAACCCTACAAAATAGATGCTTGGCCCTTCCAGCTTCTGTTTTTCCGATGCAGCACTGCTGTGCAGGAAACATTTCCATGCACCGTCGCTGTGCGGTGCAAGAAATCGATGCAGCGCCTGCCCGCGGCTGAAAAATCTGCTACACGCCAAGTTCAGCGCACCGTGTCTCTGAGGTCTGAGACCACCACACTGACTCCGATGCAGGCTATGCTGGGCGGTTGAAAGAATCAACACATCATGAGACCGCGGCTGAAGAAATCAATGCAGCGCCTGCTTGACGCTGCCGCATTGACCTTCTTGTCTGGATTTCAACGTATCGCACCTGTGCGCCAAGTTACAGATGCATCACCTTCAGACAAGAAACGGATTCGATTTCGATGTCTTGCTTTCCCCCTACAGTCTGGATTTGATGCAACACTTCTCCTGCATGCAGCAGAACTGACGCTTTGCCTCCCCGTGGTCTCAGGAACAGACGCATCACAGTGTTTTCCAATGCTTCCCTCCTCTGCATCTGTTTTGCCTTGTGGATTTTGACGCATTTGAGGTTCTTTGTGTAAAATCACTGCCTCCACAGAGTTCTTTGGACAGAATTGCTTGAAACCTTTTAAAAGTCAATTTAAGTTGTGTATGTTGCATTTTTGTTGTTTTGCTCTTGTTTGGTTTAGATAAAGATTTTTCTAAACTGATGTGGTGTTCATTTGTGGTGTTTTCACTGTGTTACTGTGTGTGTTATGTACCAGGTGATGCCAGTCCAGGTTTTACATCTAATGATCATTATGCCAAACTTGCTGATGCCAGTGGATGACTGTAAGAGCTACTGGACCTGTAGCAGGTTCAAAACTCCCCATGATTATGCTGCTGCACTTCTGATGATAGCTCTTATCTAAATGCCTATATGTAATGTATACACTGCAGTCATTGAGAGCACAAAATTAGAATTGCAAGTTCATATTCTTGTTTTTACAATGATTTTACTTTCTTCATAAATCAGATGAAATGTGCCCTGTTCTGTGGAGATGTTTATTTTTGCTGTAACATTTCACTAGCGCTTGCCTGCTGCTGAATCAACTGAAGTAACATGCTTGTAATGTATCAATGTTCAAGGTTGATGTTGTTGCTAGCAGAACCGTGTTTTATTCATATTTTCAAGCAGCTATATATATAAAAAAAGGTTTTTCCTTTCCCCATCTTTAGATTAGGTGGAATATAAGTTGTTTCTTGTTTCCTTACTAGATTATCTCTATGAGGGAGGATACCACTTTGTTTACAAGTATATATACTCAGCCTAATGTCTACATGAAGATGCATTCTGCTTTAAAAAAAAAGCTACAACTTCTGCTTGTGAGTGAGATAATATTCCACCCGATGTTTTACTTGTCATAAAATGTTATTACATTCAGGACTCTAGACTTGTTTGTGGATTAAAGATTGGAATTAAATTAGTGCTCATTACAGAAATATGCACTTTCATTTGAGTGATTATTTTAATGTGAGAAAGTTAGAGATCTTGAGGAGTCGTATGTATGATGCGAAGACTCAGTCTAGACCTGCACAGTTTGAGGCTTTAAATGATTGGGAACATATGGTAAATGAAAAAGAGCATACGAAAAAGACAAAAGACCAGATTAGAAATGCAGTGAGCAATTTGTTGGATGTGAGATGGTGTATGCAAAGGAAGGCATGGAGAAAAGACATGGTACAGGGTGTGTGAGTGTTTCCTGTGATTGTTAAACAAACAGACAAGAGAATACAAATGATGACAAGGATCAATCCAAAAGTCATAAAGAGATACATAGGTTGCTTTCTAATGATTCTGATGAGGAGGATGGATGTTTTCATGATTTGTTGAGTTCAAGACCACCTCCGTATAATGATGATCAAAGTCCGCAGGAGAGAGGAGCTGGAGAGCTGAGTCTTGCTTTGCCAGGACTTAGGAGGTCAGTACTAGTACCCAGTGAGCAAGTAATGGAAGAATTTGACATGTATAACTTTAAGTTGAGTTTGAAAAAATGGTTAATGTTACTATGAATGTAGATAGAATAACACTGTATAATGAATAAGAATTGATACATGAGTAAGGAAGCAGCAAGGCATGATTATGATGCATATGACAAGCTTGAAGAATTGGTGACTGAATTTAATCTGCATTTGTATAAAATAAAAGAATATACATGAGCGAAGATAAAATGGAAAGTATAAAGAAACAAGCATGAGTGATTCTGAGTGTGAAGTGGTTGTGGGATATGCATTGAGACAAGTGCATGGAGCAGCATATGAGCATGTACCATTGATGAAATCTGATCTTCTGACATTTACAAAAGACTTTCCCAAGCTTAGAGATATACGGAGGTTGAAAGGACTTGATATTGTAATAATGATGTCCATTAGCCTAGGTGTAGGTTATATAAGATGATTTATTGATTTTAGTTGCTGATATGTATATTTAAAGGTTCTTAGCTTAGATCTTAGGATAGCCCCAACAGGAGCAGTCTCCCTGCTGCTCAGCCCATAATCCAACTGGCCCTCTCAACCTCACAGGTACCTTAACATTCCAGTGCATCACCATGCACTCCAACATTCCACACAGCACATTCATACTGGCTGAGCAGCAAAGACCAGAGTACCAGGGAAGATGCATAGTACAATTCAACAGATATGTTTGAATACATTTTTTGAGATTCTTTTACCTAAAGATTTGTGGAGTCAGTGCAAAGGCATTGTAGATTGGCCAGATGCAGAGCCTCTAAGAGTAACTCCCCAGAATAGTCTGCCTCCTGCTGGTCAAATATTATGAGGGAAACACAAGAGTCTAAAGAATCAGTGCATGCGTATTATGAGAGATTGGTACAGATTTGTAGTCAGTATAGCGGAGTTGAAGTGTAAATGTTTCAGACTTCATTTCTGCCTTCTTGTTAGATCTGAATCCATAAACTAGTTCAGATATACAACAAAGTGTGATGTGTCAGCAAGCAAAATCTCTTGATGGTATTTTGAAACGTACAAAGTATTGTAGTGATTGTTGTGATGCAAAACAGAGGAAAATTAAGGATAAGTTGATGGTAGCGCAGACGAAGTAGTCCAGAAAGATGTAAAGAAAGGTTCACATATGTCAGATCCTGGTTTTGATTATGGTTTTGTTACAGGTGCAAATTTTAGCATGAAAAGAACAGATTATTTATTTTTAATTTATGCAAGATGGAAATGTTGTTTTACAAAATAATGATAGAGGATTTTTCAAAACTTCAAACAGGTGCGATGCTTACGTTAATATGCAGAAATGAACTACACATAGTCACTTTTGTGGGAAGCTTTAGCATTAGATTCGAGGGTGTAGATATAATCCAGAAAAAGTAAAAAATGTGTCACAAATGCGTCACAAATGGTACAGAATGGATTGACACTGCCAATAGCCCCAGTCCAACTGGTCTATTGGCACATTTTGCAGAATCAAAGGGAGTTCAATGGAAAGTTCCCTTCAGCTTTGATGATGCAGTATATTAAGCAGAATAAAATGCAGCATTTTCAACAAAATCCTAGTCTTCAAAAAAATTCTTCATTAATTAGTAACAATTTTGTGCAATTTTCTGCAACACTTGGAGTTCCAACTGGATCTAGTCAGACACAATGATGGTGCCTGGGGGGTGGGGGGGAAGATTTCATGCTTGGTGCAGTACTAGAGGTAGACTAGAGTGGCGCAGATGTAGATGGGGAGGTGAATGGCCACTCAGTAAAATATTAAATGGCAGCGTTAATAAGAAGTTGTTGTATAATATTACTGACCTGACAAAATCTGTGATTTATTGGTCATATGTGATTGAGAAGTTCAGCACTGCTCAATTTATGTGAGCATTACGTAGAGTGAAAGATAGACATGTCGTAAGAAGCTGCACAATTAAGGCAGGCCTGGGGGTGGGGGGATTTCATGCTTGGTGCAGTACTAGAGGTAGACTAGAGTGGCGCAGATGTAGATGGGGAGGTGAATGGCCACTCAGTAAAATATTAAATGGCAGCATTAATAAGAAGATGTTGTATAATATTACTGACCTGACAAAATCTGTGATTTATTGGTCATATGTGATTGAGAAGTTCAGCACTGCTCAATTTATGTGAGCATTACGTAGAGTGAAAGATAGACATGTCGTAAGAAGCTGCACATTTAAGGCAGGCCGCAAGTTATGTTAAGTCTTCAGCAATATTGAATAGATGTCAAATCTATTGGGATCCTACTGTATGTAGGAACCACTGAAGTAACTTGAATCACAAAGTGACAATGTCTTTTGTGTAAAAAAATATAAGAAAAAAACAATGTGCTAAAGCAATGCCAACAAGACAGTCAATTATGATTTAAGTAAAAAGCATAAAGAACTGCACTAATGGTTCAGGCATTAAATGAGGAGAATCCCAGAAGTGAAATGAAAGGGTGAACACATAAATATGACCCTAAGCTACAGTAAGGTAGTAGCCTTATTGAAAGGAAGTGGAATTTCTTATGACACGATAGGCAGCTCAATGTGTTTGGATACAGCACCTTCTTCTGTATAAATTGAATACAGTTAACTACTTTGTGTCATATTATATGGATGTGCGACTTATAATTTTCTACTGCTGCCTTTTCTAGTAGGCCATTTTGGAATGATTTGTGTTGCAAAGTGACCCCTTTTGGTGGTCACCCGCAGTATTTAATTTGTTTGGGGCTCACCTGATGGTAATTTCGAACTCCAACACTGGACACTGCTATTGACCGCCCAGTGTTGGTGCTCTAGCCTGTAAAACAAATTTGAAAGTGGCTGAAAACCACATTTGGCATATTGTAGTGTAGTTTGCAGCCCTTGTACATGGTGTAAAAATGCACCTATAACATGCAGTCCATTGGTAGGAGATACAGTATCCCCTATCCACAAGATGGTGAACCCTACAAAGCTGGACCCAGCCTTGCTCAGAACACAGCTGGACCTATGAAAGGATACCAGAAAGTCTGAACCTGCAACACATGGTATCTGTTACCTGTGAAAAGGACTGGAGGAGTTTGGGCCGCTTTCCACTTAAAATCCAAGGACAGAAATATCTCCAAGGATCATAAGTATGATCCCCAGGAGCATAAAAAAGCTGAAGAGGACATTCCTGTGAAGAATACCAGCAGAGTAGTGGCAACTGGACTGAAACTGAATTTTGCTGTTGGCTTCTTCCTGACACCCTGAGAATCTGTATGTGCCGTCTCTTGAGGTCCTGGGGACATTAGAAGTGTACTTCTGTGGTTGTTTGGACATCAGTGAAAAGTTTGAAAATGTTTGAAATTTTCTCCTCCATAGCACCAGAGCTACTTCAGGATGCTTCAGAAAAAAATATCCCACTGACAGTTCCACAGCATCAGATTGGATTTTAGCTTTGTCGCATGTGGATATCTCCACAGCTCAGAAAAAAATGGCTAAGTCCCATTCTGAGTTGGGACTTAGAAGATTTTCACAGAGAAATCTAAAAAGATCCAGAACACCAATAATACCAACCTGTTTCAGGTATCCGGCCTTCAATTGACCTATGGCTACAGTTAGATAGGCATCCCACATAAATAGGATTTTCTTCTGAAAAATGTATTAAGTCCCATTCTGCGTTGAGACTTAGAAGAAATGTCAACATCCCTTTCTGAAGTTGAACTTAGAAACTTTTTCCGAATTCTTACTTCCAGGCTTTCAACAGTACCAGTCCACTTGGTGTATTTGAACCCAGGCTCCATTTCATTGTGCACTTTGCCCCGGTCTATCACGATCATTGACTTATGTTGGGTGCTTTGCTTTTCTATGAGCACTTTCTCCTTAATTCTTGAAAAATGAATTTCTCCAGTTCCCCATGCTGGATTTATATTGTTTTGGTTTTGTTCTACTCATAAAGTTTCCTCTTTATTTTAAAGTTGGTTGTAGAGTTTGATCATGTTTTATGTGACTTTTTTACTGTTTATGCATTGCCTAAATACTTTACACACATTGGCTTTGATTTAAGCCTGACCAGGGCCGGACTGGCTACCGGGCGTTTTGGCATGCTGCCGAGCTGGGGGCTGATGTCACTGCGGTGGGGGCTAATTTCGTTGATGGAGACCTGCGTGTGCTTCGAAATAAACAAAGCAAAACGAATTTCGTTCAGCACACGCAGGTCCCCATCAACTAAATCAGCCCCCAGCTCGGCAGCATGCCAAAACGCCCGGTAGCCATCCGGCCCTGAGCCTGACTGCTTTGTACCAGTGTACCAGAGATTGGCACAGGTTTATTTAATTTAATTTGCGTGACATCTAGCAGGAGGTGGTCTTATCCTTTGAGGAAAGGAATAATTCATTTTCCTAATGGTTGGATATGCCAATGCTTGTAAAGGCATCCAAAGCATTGGCACAGCCAAATGTGAGCATGTAAGCACCAAATACTGGGTGGTGGCGGTAAGACAGTGGGGTGACATCCTGCACTAGAAGGTGGAAGGGACAATGTTCGGGAGCAGAGGTGGGGCTCATAGGCAGTGAGTGGGATGGCTGCAAAATAGTGCCAAGGTTATCACAGGGGACTAATTAAAGCCTTGTAACTTTTAACAAAGTACAGTGGCTATAAAACCAGTGACTAAAGGAGACAGGCCTAAAGCCCACTCTTCTGTACTGTATGTAAGTGTAAATGTATGTATGTGTATATTGGTAACAAGAGGCCCCCTGCAGAAAACTAGAGCTATGTACAGAAAATCCAACCTCTCCCTTACTTGCACTATTTTAAGTATTTTAGTCCGTTGATGATGTGTTTCAGTTTTGGTGATTAAAATATTTCCAGCTTTGTTCTCGAGTGCTTGCCTGAACACTAGTTTTTATAAAATTGAAGACTTTATATTTGTGATCTTTCTGTGCATTACTTATGAATTTGATAAATCCGTTTAGATAAAGGTAAGCTGTCATATGTCTTGTATAATTTATGACTATGTACTCATTTGGACTACTTTAAATATCTGTTCAAACCCATACAAATTTAATGTGTAATGTATTTCTCATTATATGTTAGAGGGCCCAAAGTGGAATAATTGGTTCTTTTACTGATATAACATGTAGGGGTTTCGATTATGATTGACTGGCAGGTCATATGTATGTAAATAAATAACTTTAAAAAAACAGGGCTAGTCACTTAAATTGAAGAATGATACAAAAGAGTGTTCTAAATAAAACTGAAACATCTAGGGGCATATTTACGTTAAACTAACGCAGCACGGTGCAGCAAATCATTTTGCTGCGCCGTGCTTGCGTTAGTCTGAAAGCACAGGGATGCGACATATTTACAAGAATATGTCGCATCTCTGTGCTTCCCCTGCGCTGGCGCACAAACTGCTGCCATGCGCCGGCGCAGGCACCCTTGCACCATGGTGCAAGGATGCTCTGCGTCGTGGGGAGATTGTTTTGTGCAGGAAGGGGCACCTTCCTGCACAAAAACAATCACTACAGGCATTTTCCTCTTCCAATGCGTGCTGTAGAATGCAGCACGCATTGAAAGAGGCAAAACGAGGAGAAATGAAAACATTTCTCCTCGTTAGTGCCTCGCTACGCCACCTCTAGGGTGGCGTAGCATACTGACGCATCTCCAGAGTTACGATTTCACGTAATTCTGGAGTTGAGTCCTGTTCCATGAGTGTTGCGTGGGAACACCCACAGCAACACCCATGGAACGCCCCTTCACCGCAAAGTGCTGCGTGTGAAGGGGCCGTATTTACAAGGAGTGGAAAAGTCACGCAGGGTGGCTTTTCCTCTCCTTGTAAATATGGAGCAGCCCCCTGCGCCACCAGTACGTCACGAAAAGTGACGTACTGGTGGCGCAGGGGGCTTGTAAATCTGCCCCCTAATGTCTCACAACTCATTCCGCAGAAGTGTGCCTGCTGAAAATGACAGTGCAAGCAATGTCCAACCTACTCCAGCGCTTCAAACGGGATATATGTGAACTGCCCTTTAATAAATAAAGTATGAGGAAACAATACAACAATTAAATATATAAGAAATAAAGGGGGAAAAACTTTCACAGTTGTTCACTTACAAAGACAAATTTATCCTAAACATAACGTTACACAATATATTTAAGGTGGTGGTACACTTGACAAGCAATTACTCAAAATGGGCAATATTTGTAACCTGTCCAGGTCGTGTAATGAGACAACAGAAGATCATTTCAACGATTTTCTTTTTCCTGAACAATAACTCCCCAAATTATGACGAATCCGTTCCGTTTTTTGTGTTTCTGAAAGTTGTAACTAATTGAAAGGTGCGCCATCTGGGTTTCTGTTGCACGTTAAAATGAAGATCTAATGTTATACTTCATAATGCTTGCATCAGATTTGTTTTGTTTGTTTGCTTCCTTCTTTGTAAGTCACAATCACCATAAATACAGCCCCAATGAGTTTGCAAAACAAAAACAAGCAATGCATAATTACAGAAGTACAAAATTCAACAATAGTAAAATAAAACAAAAAATAAAACAATAAAACACAAGAAACATTTTCCTAAAGGAATAACATGGATTTTTAAGTCTTTATAATATAGCCCATGAAAATCCACACAATAGACCACAATAATGTATAATAATGTGTAATCATGTATTGCTTTAATTTTCACTAAAGCTGACTGGGCTACCCGTGTTCTACAAATCGCAGATGTCATCATCATTAAATTTAAAGGTACTTTTTTCATTGGCTCAAAAGGATGAAGGGCTATTTTTTCCCTACCAGGTCTCTAACTTGGAGTTGGTAAAATAGTTGATATTGCAAAGAGGTCTTTGCAGGAGGCAAGTTAAATCACTAGTCAATCTAACTGCCTTTGTTGACTGACTTCAATTTAATGTGTAACGTTTTTAGGTTTGACTATTATTTATCTGAGGGAGTAATCCACTAAGGTAAATATGCATAAGTATATTTACACACTTGCATATTTACTACTACATGTAGGTGTAACTCTACCTTTTTGGTACGCACCAATTCTGACTGGAGATTTACACCTGGATATAGACTTACATATCTCCACCCCCAGCAAGCATGTGGAGGTCTCTTTCCATGGTATTTATGACCATAAAGTTACTGCAATTAATTTTACAATTGTATTCTACATGCCATCTAAATGGGGGACATGTACGCCACAGAGGCGGAATCTACACTACAGAGATGGATACCTCTGTCATGAAGATGGAAACCTCCTAATTTAATAGGAATAGACAAATGTTATATACATGTCTCAAATCACATACACTTGACCCATTTTCACTCAAATAAATCCCACAGACTAGGTACTGCCTTTTTCCACGTGGACTGCATGATCATGCAACCACAAGAATTATATTCAGCATCCAGTATGCAGACAACACCCAAGAGGAGTCTGAATTTTAACTGACCTGGTGAAAATGTGCAGTCAAACACTATTAACAACTACATTGTTTTGCCTTCATTCATCCTCAGTAGAGCACAACAGGCAGTCTTGTGGCTGGGGGACACATACTTTGTTAATGTATTGGATGAAAAGGAGGCCTACTAATCTCTTGTAGATGTTCCATTTGATCAGCAACACTGTTTTACTCAACCTAGCAAAATGTACATGCCACTTAAGAGGGTGTTCCGGAAGTCCCCATGCATTATGTGTAGGGTTGTACCAGTGGAAAGCCATACCACAGTGCCCTAATGCTACATTTCAGTAGCAAATGAATCTTAATTTGTTTGGTAGATGGTAAGATTAAATGTTGTTTAATATTCTTACAAATTGCAGGAAATCAATGTGAAACAATAAATAATGTACTCTTGCAACTTAACTTGCTACGGACCAACATAAAAATTGAACACCTCAACAAACATACTCACTGGGCTAAAACACAAGCAGCAGCCACTAGTACAACGTGCAAATGTTCCCCAGTGGTAAATAAAGGTGAAACCATTTATAGGGTCCTAGAAGCCTTGATGGAAGAAATGAAACTTGCAACTAAATCTGATAAACCATAACGCCTAAGACAGCTTTGGATCAGAGGCAGAAAACCAGCATATACTCGTAGGTGGTCAGAATAAAGAAATCATCACCTATCACCAAAACAGATATTGCTTCCCCAGAGAAACAGCCAAAAAAGGAACAAAATTGTGATCCAACAAAATCATTAGTACAGCATATGGTTCTCTTACATAACCCTTAAGACAGACAGTACATTGCCCTCTTAAGTTCACCTATGACAACAAAATGGAGGAAATTGGAGAACTAACAATAATAAATTCAGCATACACAACTCAGACTCATACTTACACCTCGAAACCCCTAACAGAAAGAGAATGAAAGAAACTGAGAAAAGTCCACAACAAAAAATAGAGAAGAGAATAGCAAACAAAATCGCTAAAAATACACCCAGCAGTCTGTTTCCAATATACAATCCCCCAATGACTAAAGAGGAACTAGGTTAAACTGAATACTGCAGATTGTGGCACTCTAAATTCACATTTCTGCAATAATCTTGAAACCTCCCAAATGTTGCCCAACATATTAGATATCCTTGGCCCCTTGAAAACCTTAAAATGGCAAATGAATGTGGACGGGATGACTCAGTCTTAAGTAACATGGAAAAATTAGAAATAACCACAGATAAATTGCTATTCCTTTCCGAATGCAACTCCTTGTTAACGTGGTATTCACAACACGGTGGCACCATGTGATAGACACAAGATAACGCATCAAATAAACGTGCTAAAACTAACGCTACGCAGAAAAATCACAAAACACGAACGTGAAAATAATAGCGATGAGGCCAATTGCGATACAAAAATCAGCGATAACCAGTGAGAGGCCTTCAATACCCACGCGTCCTGCGTGGAAATGCACAATAAAAGCAGAGAAAAAAACGGTGAGATGACAATGTACGAGCACAACCCCACATCCGTGAGGTAGAACAAATGAGCATCGTCCCGCATCAAATAGGCATCTCCCCACAGTCACAATGTACATTGACATGCAGCCCGCATGTAAACTGCGCAAATACTGAAACATGCATGTAACACACCATGAAACCGCATCTCCCCCTCACATTGCAGAGGGACAAGCAACCCCTCCTGCACACAGACGTGTCATGACCATGACCAACAAATCACGAGAGCGTGGACGAATGTAGGGGCAGTGACTCCCGCATACGTACATGTTGCCCATGTTGTTGGACCTGAGTCACAGGGGGCATCCCTGCATCATGGTGGTACATATCTGAGTCCAAAAGGAGCCCTGTTGTCACCTGCAGGACACAAATGGCAGCCAAAATGGAATGAATCTGGACACATGTGAAACGCCGAAGAGTGGGATACCCTACTAACTGCGACACACAGAATTGGCAGTTCGAACACGTGACACCCTAAACAGCCTCTCTGCACAGACGTGACACACCCACCACACATGAACAAATCACGAAAATGTCAGCAATACATGTCGCACTCACACTTGTCTGAGTGATGTGCCTGTACAGATGAGAGATATGCACTCAGGGATAGTATTCTTTGAATGCATTTATTTGCACATGCTTTGCCTGTGGTCATTATGTACTGTCCCAATACTGCCAAGGACTGCCACAATGTGACGTGCTCATGTGAAGAAATTGTCAATGATGGTGTTCATACGGGCTATTCCTGCTGCGGCTGAAGTGGGCTGTGGTCCACCTGCCTCATCCCCATCATCATCGTCCGGTGCATCTGGCACATGTATCCATGGTGCCCTGCTGCGTACACATATGTTGTGCAACACACAACATGCAACGATCATCTTGCACACAATGTCTGGGCTGTACAGGAGCCTTCCACCTGTGACGTCCAGGCACCTGAAACGTGACTTCAACACGCCAAATGTGCGTTCCATGATGCCCCTGGTGCGCTTGTGGGCCGCATTGTACTGCCTCTGGGCCTGTGTGTTTGGGGCTCGGAGGGGTGTCATCATCAAAGCGCAGAGTGCATATCCTTGGTCACCTGTGACAGTGCAGAGAGACATGAGTCAGTTGGTTCGGCATGATGTGTTGGCAGGCTCACTGGTTCATTGGTGTGTGATATGTGTGACCTTGTGATTCCTGCATGTCATGTACTGTGTGTTGCAAATGAGCGGCATCATTGTGGAATACGTAGCCTCAATGCCGCTTCTCCCTCCCCCGAGCATATTCAACAGAGTGAATAGCGCGGTTGCATCACTTGCACCCCTATTGTCATGCCTGTCTGCGCATGTCCACAAGCCTGACGACGACACAGTGATGTCCTGCGCTGAAGGTGGACATCACGTGTGTGTAGGGCAATGGTAAAGACAGGGCGGACACAGAAGTAGAGTTCATGCCTGGCTGAACTCGCCATGCGGACGAGGGTAGACCTTTGGCTTATGCTGCGGAAATAGCGACACACACAACAGTTGGCATGTCTAATCCCTGACCCCCAGCGGGCCTGCGCACCCTCATCTACCCCTCGGCCGAGCCCGTACTCCGGGCGCATGCTACATGGCAACATTGAATTTTGCGTGACGTGTGGCACCAACATTACACCTGAGACACACGCATTAGTTACTTCCCTGGCAAGGCCTAAACTTAACCTCGCCCAGAGCCACTTGTGGAATGACCACTCCCCTACGCCGTACTGCAGTATGCAGGTCCACTCCCTCATGCTCACAAGGGGGTCTGACACAGCCACATGTCCCAGGTCTACCCCACTGGCTGGGGTGACATGGTTGCGTCCACTGTCCACAACACTACCACCTCCAGCAGTATATGTCGACATGGATATGTCTGTGGTCTGCATACTGCAGTCTGTCCAGCATTTCCACGCCACACTTGGCATTGTGTGCATTCTCATTCATGGGTCACTTGCCTCCTTCGCACATGCCTGCTTCCCACCTCTCCCCGCATACTGCTATTGTGTGGCTGAGGTGCCATGCCGGTGATGGCTCATGTACATGGCTAGCCCAGGTTTCCGCAGTACGTTTTGCAGTCGTGTCTGGTGGGTGGGCATGTTGTATGTGTGTTTGTAAGGTGTGCATTCCCAGGGTTGTGAGTTGCATGATTGTGGATTTGAGGTGTGTGGTGGGTTCATTTGGTACTTACCAACGAGCACTGCATTTCCGTAGGTGCCATCCTGGAAGCGCCGGTTGATGATGGACTGTCGGAAGCTGTATGAATCATGCACACTGCCTGGGTAGTTTGCGACGACATTGGTGAAGAGTCCCAGGTGGTCGACTATTGCCTGCACATTGATGGAATGCGTGTGCTTTCTGTTGCGGTAATGGGGCCTGATTCACAGAACTAACTTACGTCAAAAACGTAAACGTAAACGTAAAGTTAGTACTTTTTAGGTATTCACAGAAGTTAGTAGTCCTAACTTTAGGACTCCTAAATGCCTTCTATGAATACCGAAAGTCTGAAAGTTAGGATTTTTCTCAGTTTAGGAGTAGTAAAGTTAAGTAAAATCCTAACTTTAAGACTTTCGGTATTCACAGAAGGCATTTAGGAGTCCTAAAGTTAGGACTACTAACTTCTGTGAATACCTAAAAAGTACTAACTTTACGTTTACGTTTACGTTTACGTTTTTGACGTAAGTTAGTTCTGTGAATCAGGCCCATTGTGTGCAGTGTCGGCAGGGGGCACAAGTAGGACATGTGTGCAGTCAATTGCCCCCAACACGTGCGGGAAGCCTGCTATGGCGTAGAAGCCTTGCTTGGTCTCCAGTTGTTCCTGCACAGTGTGGGGGAAGTATAGGTACTGGGGTACCAAGCTTGTGATGGCATCCAGGACAGGTGTGAGGAACTTGGATAGGGCTGGCTGTGAGACTCCTCCGACTCTGGCAGTTGTTGGTTGGAATGTCCCAGAGACCAACAGGTGCAGCACGGCCAGCAGCTTTGTCTGAGGTGGGATGTTGGTTGTCCGCTGTGTTGGTACCGTCAGCCTGTGGGCAATGAAGGTCAGTAGGCGTAGGATGGTTGACCTTTTGAGTCTGTAGTGGGCAATGACATTCTCTGGTGTCAAGTCTGTGAGGCTGGTGCATTTCCTGAAGGTCTGCTGTCTTTGTCTGCGCTGCCTCTGTGGTGGTCCGGGGGGGCGGGGTGGGGTTTCTGGTGTTCCGGGGGGGGTGGCGGACCTGGGTGTGGTGGCGGTGGGTGTTGTGGCCCTGTTGGGGCTCCGAGCTGCATGATGAGTAGCTCCATGGCATCTGTTGTTCTTCAGGTGTGGCTGTGGGCTGGGCTCCCTTTTCTGGTGCAGGTTGTCGTCCGACTTTGCACCAGGTCAGAGCAGATGTTAATTTCCTGCTGCTAACACGCCTTATCGCATGTTTTGTGTTCTTATCGCGGATCTGGCTGGTCGTTGAGAATGTTGCGTTGTGGTGTTGTCGCAGATTTTTGCACGGGAACGCCTACTCTGCATATCATTAGCGTTAGTTGCTGGGGTCATCTGTGGTGATGTTTTTTGTGGCTGCTATCGCAGGTTAACTGGTGATATCGGCTGTTTGCACCAGCTTGTGAATGGGGCGATGAATTTATCACGACTTTGGCTGAGATAAAGTGCCGTTAACTCGGCGATAGTTCCTTGAGAATATGCCCCGAAACTTCTCTCTACCCACTAATACTCCTACCAGCTCCACAACTTCCAAAATCATCCTCCCAAAGTAATAACTCATCGGGCAGAACAGACCCACCTCATACTCGCTCAGGCTCAATAGAGGCAATGTGGTGTACAGCACTGAAAGTAGGACAAAAGCTTATGATTTGTTCTTGGAATGTCAGAGACCTGTATCTGATAGCTACTGGCAAAGTCGTACAAAAACTCTGGCAAATGTATATCTTGATTTTTCAAGAAGCATGGAGGAAACTATTTTTCCTCTAACAGGTTACATTGAGTACCACTGAAAGGAAATCGCGCATCCAACAAAGGCGGTCAAGAAGAGGTCTAGCAATATATCATGTATTAGGTCTCACCTTTGAAACACCAAGACAGAAACTAGAGATACTGTGGTTACTGGGTTTCATTGTTCGGAATCTGTCACAAACCGTCTCAGGAAACTCACTTTTGTACATACATCTTAATTTGCAGAAAAAATGGTGCTAAAACACCTGGAAGCAATAATTGGTGAGCAGCTTACTACCTATTCTGCAGCCTATTGGTTTAAAACAGGAGATTTTGAGATGCATCTAATGAAGGACTCGGAGGAATCTGAAATAGTAAGCTCACAGAACCACTAATGAAGCATTCCGGTCAAAGACTCCACAATATTGTGGGCTGACAAGATGGGTGAAACTTACATCTCCTTATTACATCCAGCAGGGCTCAGAACACACGATGGGCAATTTTAAACAGACCAGACTACTGCTCAAACCCGTATTTCCACAACACAAAATCAATATTGGATTACACGCTATTTAGTCTGTTAATATTTCACTGTATAACACAGTAAAAGATCATGACAAGGATAGAAAGTGACCATTTCCCTCAAGAAATCAGTATGGAATGGCTACGCAACACAAGAAAACTGCTTAATGATTCAACCAATCACCTCTAACCTACAGCAAATTACATGGAACACACTAAATAGTGATCCTAATACAGAACATGCACAAAATGCCCTACACTCCTGGGCTCTGACAGACAAAATCCTCAACATGGAAAATGAACCATCTCATCTGCAGAAATGGCAAGGATTTACAGAACATTTAACCAATAAATTTTGAACATTGTCTAA
Source organism: Calotriton arnoldi (assembly GCA_963921515.1). NCBI lineage: Eukaryota > Metazoa > Chordata > Amphibia > Caudata > Salamandridae > Calotriton > Calotriton arnoldi. The sequence goes on along the minus strand of CAWUFW010003952.1, from coordinate 768,428 downwards.
CTCAAGAGGTCAAAAATTGGGGGAATCAAAAGTTAGAACAAATGATACTCTAAAACACTAAGGGCCTGATTCACAAATGGAAACATACACTTTTGCGTAAGTTTAAGATCGTTTGCTATTCCAAATGGATTTATGAGTAGTATCATTACAAGTGTGGCGTCTCCGCACATAAAAAGATAGAACAATCCAATCTTTATATGTGCGGAGTCTCTGCACTCATAAAGATACTACTCAGAAATACTTCTGTGACTAGCAAACAATCATGAACCAAGTTTACCTTTGTGAATCTGGCCCTATGATTTCATAAAAAGCTGTTAAATAGAGAACAATACACCTGAATAACCTAGCTCTATATGACCCACTGCAAATGTCAAAATTTCAAGTCCTAAAGAGGCAATGCAAAAGTGCTAGTTAAATTGGCAAAATAAGCCATCAAACCTGGCTGTGGACAACTTTACACCAAATCTGCAATAACAATATTCCAAAGGCTTTCTGGGAGTTCAATACCAAACTAGTCTACAGACATTAAAAAGCCAACAATGCCAACATTAACAAGCAAACCTGGAAATATTACAATATTAGTTTATACAGCACCCCTACTTTGATTAAAGATGAATCACCCACAATTCCGCAGAAGGACACCACAGAACATCTCTGTATAGATAATGACCAACTGTGCAGTACAATATGTAAAAGAAAAATGGATGCCGCGTCCTCATTCAAATGGCCTGTCTAGTAAATTGTTCAAATCAGACCATTCGTTTTGGACCAAAATCCTGTCACCATTGCTTAAGGAATGCCTAAGAAAAAAATCAAACCTTGATTTATGGAGAGGAAGCATTTTGCCACCAATCTATAAAAACAGCATAAATGGAGATCCCAATAATTACAGACTCATAGTTCTAGTGGACGCAGAATGCTCTTGGAGGAATTGAATACATGGGCAGAGAATGTAAATTTAATTCCAATCACTCGTACATGGTTCAGTCAGGGCACCAGCACTCTCTCCAACCTCTCAGCCTTGTCTGTTGTTGGATTTGGCTGTCTCCTGCAGGGTCACCCCCAAACCTTTTGCCTTTATCCCCTCTATTTTTGCTGAATTCATTGTTGTTGGCCTTAGGACTCTGTGCACTTTACCACTGCTAACCAGTGCTAACTGCTAAACTGGTTGTGCTCACTCCTTAAAACATGATAAAATTGGCTTACACCCGATTGCCATATTTAATTTATTTGTAAGTCCCTAATAAAGTGGTATTCCGTATGCCCAGGGATCATGAATTAAATGCTACTAGTGCGCCTGCAGCACTTATTGTGCCATCCACTTAGGTAGCCCCTTCAAACATGTCCCAGGTCTGCCATTGCAGCGGGAATGCAATTTTAAGATGCCGATGAAACTTGTCAAAATAAACCCCTTGCCAAGCCATCAACTCCCCTTTTATTACATATAAGTCACCCCTAAGGCAGGCCCTAGGTATCGCAAAGGGCACGGTGCAGTGTAATTAAACGGTTGGACATGTACTTTCAAGGTTTACATGTCCTGGTAGTGAAAAACTCCTAATTTCATTTTTCTTTACATTGAGGCTTACCTCTCTCATAGGATAACATTGGGTTGCCTTATTACATTTAGTAAGTGCTAAGGTTTGATTGGGAACAGGTAAGATTTCATTTTTGGTGTCTGATAAATTGTAATTTAAAATCCTCTTTAATGGTAAAGTCGGATTTTAAGTTACAATTTTGAAAATGCCACGTTTAGAAAGTTGCCATTTTCTTGCCCTAACTATTTGGTATCTGCAGCCTGTTCCTGGGTAACATGACTAGGTGAAGGTGGCAGATGGACTTTGTTTATTCCTACCAGGCAGCTACACAATAGAGAGATTAGGTGTACCTGTGTGGGCCATCACTGGCAGGATGGGGGGCAGGTCTGGGCACAGCCATATTTCCAAATCAATAGGCTGTGCCCTGCCTTCATACAAATTGCTTGTGACCACTACATTGTTCATGCAGCTAGTTTGGAGCAAGGGCAGGGGAGGTAGGAAATTTTGATCACTTCAAAGAGAATTCTCTTGAAACGTCTTCTACTTCAAAGAAGGCACCAGGTATAAAAATAGGACCCTCAGACCCACTCTTCAGTTCACTTTCCGGACCTGTGGAAGGTATAAAAATAGGACCCTCAAACCCACTCTTCAGTTCACTTTCCGTACCTGAGGAAGGACTCTCAGAGGACTACCTTTTGCTGTGGCCTGTAGTGTACATCAGCAGACTGCTTTGCTGCACCTAGAAGGACTGCTTTGCTGCCGGAGGCCTGCTTTGAAGCCTTAAAGGCCTGTGCTGTTGATTGAGCCCTGTTCCACTGCTTAAACCCCGGACTACCTGAGTGACAGCATGGGCTAGTTGGTTGGCCTTCTGAGCAGAGCCTCAGGGACAGAAAAGGCTCCAACCATCTTGAACCCACTCCGGGACCCAGCCTGAGTGAGTCCCAACCCTCCAAGTACTGCCTCCCCAGTCTTGGACCCTTGTGGGTGGTGCTAATGCCCAGATAGTCACAATCCTAAACTTGGACTTAAAGAATTTTTGGCTAACAACTGCTCTCAGAAACGAGATGGGACTAGGACAAACCTGGTTGCCTATCCGTCCAAGGGGCATCTCCAGTCTGCCTGACTTCATGCAGCTCTTGCTATATTCTTCTCCGCAGCAGCAAATCCTGTGCAGTGGTCCTTCACAGAAGGGGTATCCTGCCTTATGGAGCACTCATTGGATACATCCTCACCCCACTTGAGAGTTTCAATTTCCAAAAAAGAGACTAAGTCCGAATGTGGAAATCTTCACTGCGACTTCATCCAGCATCTCCCCAGTGATTACGACTCTTTCTCGGACACTGCCCACAGCCTTGCCCTTCTAAACTTCTACCTTCTCAGAACAATTTTCTTTAAATTTCTTCTAAGTCTGAAGATAAGCACATACTGGGCCCAATCCACTTTTTGTATACGACTCGTGCTCCATCGCGGTCAGTCATATTTTTCAACTGTGACCCAGTCTCACATGACTAGATGTTTGCGGTGGGTTAGTGTTTACCTTACACTTTAAAAATTCTTAACTACAGTTCGACTAATTGGATTCTTGTTGTTTTGGTGTCAAATAATTTCTTAAAATGTGCTCTATTTTTCTAAATTGGTTTGGGATTTTTCTTGTGTTGTGTCTTCACTTTATTACTGTTTGTGTGCTGCATATATGCTTTATTGCTTCTAAATTGAGCCTCCTCTTTGGCAAGGTACCCAAGGGTTAACTTCAGGTTAATATAGTGACTTTAGTGGCTCACCCTGACAGGGATTGTGGCTGATGCTTAAAAAGGATTCATACCTCACTCAACCCACAACCCAATTTCTTAGATCTATCATCACAGAAAAAAGTAAAAGGAAAAAATAAACGCTGTATACCTGTTTTATTGATCTGTGATAGGCATTCAATAATGCACCAAAAATAAACAATTGTCAAAATTGGTTCAACAGGGCAGCTTTGTTGACCGATTGAGCTGTTATACTCAAGAACTTGGGTGAAAGTCAAACTGGGAAATGGAAAAACAACAACTTGGAAAATACCCAGAAACAAAGGACTAAAACAGGCCTGTGTCTTAGTACCCACATGATTCAACCTATATATGGACGACCTAAACAATGCTTTTTTTATCGAAGTCTCTCACTCACCTTGCCAGGCAAATCAAAGGCTAACCAACCTGTAATATGCCGATGATATTGTCCTAATGAGCCACACCCCACTAGGCCTCCAGAAGTTAATAAGGGCCCTTGCAAGCTACACCACAGAATACAGACTTGAAATAAACGTCAGAAAAACTATAGTGATGACTCTTGTCCAAAATACAAAAAAACTGGTAGCTGGTTCATACAGGGAAAATAGCTCCAGATGGCAAAAACATATAAATATCTCAACTTCACCGTGGAAAGCAAAAATAATTTCATACCTCAGTTCCAATTATTAGAATCCAGAGCGATAAGTTTGAGTTTCGCTCTTTGTTCCTTGCATAGGAACCCAAACAATTCACAATTGCTAGATACTTTGCAAGCCAACCTTCGCTCAGCTTACAAAGAAACATATGAGTTTATAAGAAAAGGAGCATTCAACAAACGTTTCAGAAAATTGTGGGATGCATCAAAAAGCTCCTTAAATAGCCTGCTCTGGATGGAAATACATTCCACCAAAACAGAAAAGCAGTGGAAATAATATCGAAATATAGCTTTGACACACTGGGGGTCATATTTATTAAAAAGTAATGCAGCTCAGCTAGCCACCTTGCTGTGCTGCATTACAGGGAATACGGCGCATTCCTTTCCTTTCCCCTGCGCTTGGCACAATGGCCTGCCTAGTGCCAACATAATCACCCTTGCACCATGGTGCAAGGGTGCCTCCATTGCATGCAGTATTGTTTTTGTGCCGGAAGGGGTACATTCTGGCACAAAAACAATCCCCTGGGGCCTATTACTCCTCCCCTGGGAAGGCGTAGCATTTTAGTGCATTCCCAGGTGTACCAGTAATGGTAAATCTGTGAATACATCAAAATCCATGGGAGTTGCATGGGAACAGCCACACAATGCTCATGGAATGCATCCCCGGGGCAGAGTAACGCAACACAATAATTTGCGCTGCATTGCGTTACTCCTGATTTATCAAGCAACTCAGGGCTATGCATAGCATTGATAAATCACATTTTGGGGTTGCATCGCTCATGCACCATGTTGCGTGGTGCAAAAGCAACAATACCCTCTTCTTCATAACTATGGCCGCAAATCTTTCAATAAGATAAGAACGCCTTATGTTTGAAAAAACTAGTGAACAAATCTGTTGAAAAAATATCAAGGCAGCGAAAAAAAAGATTCTTCTACAAAATAAGCCCGCACCTGGTTAGTGATAGGGTCAGACATTTCCCTATCCACTCAAAGATACTTGAGCACTGATTTTTTGCTAGATGTAAACCTAAGATTAATGACACAGCCTGGGTTGTTTGCCCACAAAAGGACTTTAAACTGAATTGGAAAAAGCCTGGCCAACCCCCAGTTGCAGACTATGCAAATATACATCTGAGTCCATCTTGCACATTCTTTGTACTTGCCCCGCAATGAAAGACACATGGATGAAGCTTCTATCTTCATTTCATAGACTTGTTCATAAGAACTTTCAGGCAAGCTTTGATACAAAGCCTGAAAGTAAACCACATACCATTGATCTGCAAATTTGTCAATTGTTTGGAAAACGTTAACTGCATGCTATCTCAAAGACAGTGTTGTAATATAAAAAGTTTGGGTAATGAAAGCTAATTTACTTATATTTGTATGATGTATTAATTTTTAACTGAAATCTTTTTTGGAATGCTTTTAATTAATTGTACAATAAAGAAAAATGTGTGAAAGAATAACCTAGCAGTTGAAAATGAAAAAAACAATGAAATACTGAATACAGCAACTCAAAGCAGCAAGTATTAAGTATTAAATTATTACAAATGAGTTGACACTGTCTATTCTGATATTATTTTTAAGCATGATTAACAGGAGATAGGTAAACAGAGGGAGAGGAAGAGAGAGAGAAGAGCAAGAAATAGAGAGATAAAGATGATTGGAAGAGAGAAAGGAGATGAGTTGCCATCATATTTCAAGGCACAGTATGTTTTAGTGAACATAGATAGTTTATAAAACAATATAGACAGTCCCAATGAAATTCATATTTACTATATGAACAATGAACATAAACTCTAACACAAATAAAATAGCATTCTGAACACTAAGCCCTTCCTGCTAAAATAATTACCTTTACAATGCATTCAGGATTATAGAATCCTATAAAACCTTTCACAAATTGTCCAGCCAGATTTGATTCCTTCCACTAAAATTGCCAAATGCCACTCAGGGCCTAGCAAGGTGGACTTGCGTGGCTTTATAAAGAAGGAGAAATAAACATATTTCTCCTTGTTACGCATCACCTGGGGAGACAAAAGTTTTTGGCGTCATCCTAGGTCTACCACTTCTGGTAAATTTGGAAATGCATCAAAATCCCTGGATGTTGCGTGGAAACACCCATGCAACACCCATGGAAATGCCTCCCTGGGGCAGAGTAATGCAACGCAGTGATTTGCACTATATTGCATTACTCAAGATTTATTAAGCCACTCAGGGCCAAGCAAGGTGGCCTTGCGTGGCTTCATGAATCTCATTTTTAAGTTGCATCACTCCTGTACCATGTTGGTTGGTGCAAGAGCGATGCAAAGGAGCTCATAAATATGCCCCTAAGTCTCTGGAAAACATTGTTTTCCCTTATATTAGGGCGCACTTCCATAAACAAAATGGATTGGCTTGGGGGATAGGTATTTTCCTTTCTGTATCGGATATTTGAGGATTTCTCCAATAATAGGGTGACCAGATCTTGAGAACCAAAAACCGGGACATTTTGGGAAAATAGAAGAAGGACTACCATTTTTCATCAACAGAATGGCGCAGAATAACAGTTCTCATCAACATAAGATCACAGAAAAGGCATTAAGAAAATAAATAAAATGTAATTTCTACAACCAACATCATACATATAAATTAAATTGCTTACTTGTAACAGCTGCTCAATAGCACAGCTTTATAACACCCAAAAAAAGCCTCTCAATGTTTTCAGTCGACCCCCTCTAAAAACCGGGACATGAGCCAAAATTACCGAAATCTGCCGGGACAGCCGGTGAAAAACCGGGACTGTCCGGGCAAATCCGGAACGTCTGGTCACCCTATCCAATAAGGATGCTCTTTTTGAATTTTCTGCAGTGTGAGTACATGTGGGAAGCATGGATTTAACATGGGAGGCAGAATCTTAAGGAAAATGTCATCCAAACCCAAACAATTCAGTGCATCATGATATCAAGAGGAGAACTGAGGGGTGGCTCTGTATGATGGTATCCATTTGGTGGGATGCTGATATTGAAAAAAAAAGTCAAATACCACACCAGGATGATCATGTATTTCAATGGGGAACATTACAAGTTCTAGCTATTAGGTCCATCTCATTTTAATGTCTAATTTTTTTATTCTTCTCAGCAAAAAAAGATGACATATGGTCATAGAGACTGATTGTGGGAGTCATTTGTAGTTGGCTACCATCAGGGAATTCTTTAACAAGTATAAAAAAATTATTTTAAGAGATTGGGGGCATTACTTACATGCTGTGAAAATAGATTTGTTTAGACTGCCTGATCTGTTTATAATATTCCTTTACATCTATTTTTAAAATGAGATTTTCAAGTCAGAGTTATATATTTTGCACCAATTATATACAATGTGGATTATCTCTAGATTCATGGAAATAAGGGGCCGATTACTATGGCGGTGAGACCACCACCGACAGTCCTTCGTTGGCGGTTTCACCACCATCGTAGGCAAAACCGACCGCCATGCATCCGAAGGGCTCCTTGAGTCCGCCGGTGCGTTGGAGGCAGCCATAATCCCTACAATGGTGGTGTGCCTGCCAGGCACCGCTGTAGGGATAATGATGTCCCTCCCCGCCAGCCTTTTCATGGCGGTTTACCCGCTATGAAAAGGCTGGTGGAAAGGGACATTGGGGGCCTGTAGTGGCCCCCCTTGCCCCCCTGGCTCTCAATTTTGGCAGTTGGGGGGGTGCCCCCTACATATCCCTGCACCATGTGGCAGGCACTGCAGCAAGCAGCACCCACCTCAATGCAAAGATACACAGCGTGACCACCTTGCAGGCAGTTGCATCATAATCCCTATGGCAGGACCGCCGCAGGCTAGTCGGTCGGTCCCGTTTCTGATAGGGTCCTCCCGCCATCCTAATCGGGCCCTTAGTTCCTTGTAAAACCACGAATTATATTTCCGTTTGGATAATTTTGTTTGGCTTGAACTGGTAAAAGTTCATTTAGTAGCTGAGTGATAGACATGTTAAATAAAAAGCATGCGGTGCCTGCCACATGGTGCAGGGATCTTTAGGGGGCACCCTAGTTGCACCCCAGGTCCCATGTCTGGGGGCCAGGGGTAAGGGGGGCCCACTACAGGCCCCCAAAGTCCCTTTCCGCCAGCCTTTTCATGGCGGGTTAACCGCCATGAAAAGGCCAGTGGAAAGGGACATTGTAATCCCTACGGCGGTGCTTGGCAGGCACTGCCAACATGGTAGGGACTACAAGCCCCCCCCACCGCACCAGTGGACTCAAGGAGCCCATCGGATGTGTGGCTGTTGGACTTTCCAACCGCCATCACCCCGCCCGCCATTGCGATATGGCGGGTGGGAAACATGTCTCCGATGGCGGGAAAACCATCATAATCGGCCCCTAAGTCCCAAGGTAAAACCTCCATCTGGGTTGAACCTGTTTGCTGTATTTGAGCCACGCTCCATCTTGGTCGACCTCAAATCATGTCTAGTTCCTGGTCTACAATGATGAATTGACCACGGTTGGAGCTTAACAATTGTTGGTGCTATTTTTATTTAAAACCTTTAAAAAATCATATCTCTGTTTCTCCTTTTTGCATTTTTGTCACTTTGGTGTTGTATTGTTTATTAAATATACTCTAAGGGGTCGATTCCGATCTCGGCCGGAAGTGCACCTAACAGTATTCGTCCGGAAAAAAACCAAGCCGAACGCGTGTTTCCCGACCGATTCGAACAGTCGTCCGAACGAACAAGTACGATGCGCATAACAGCCCAGATTCCGAGCGAGCCGTACTCACCAATTCCAGCTCCTGTTCCCCGCCCGTGCCGGATCCGTAAACGCCGATTCGAGTCGCACGGAAGCAAATACACAGCACCTTCCGGCCGGACGAGTACGATGCGCCTTCCGTACGCGCCGAACCCGTCGCTACGTCCGGCACGTCAGAACATCCGGGAGAGCTGCACATAAGCTCCGATTCGCGCCACAAGACGATCCACGGCGACGAGACGAACAAGCCAGCGACGAGTACGAGTCGAAGCCACGAGAAACCCGAACGAGACGAACCAACCATGAATCCCATCGCGCAGGTCCTATTACCGGGACCGGTACGGACGCGTACGACGCATACGGTAAGTCAAACACCCACAACACAAACAAACGACACGTACCGAAATATGTCACACACACATAAGGGATGCAGAAATGACGTACACTAGCAACAGCAGAACCATAGGGGCGGGATGGCTATCACCAATGCCATACACACCCATAGGGGGATGGATGCCTACCACCAATACCATCCCTACTCATAGGGGGATGGATGCCTGCCACTACTACCATCCCCACTCATAGGGGGATGGATGCCTGCCACTACTACCATCCCCACTCATAGGGGGATGGATGCCTGCCACTAATACCATCCCCACTCATAGGGGGACGGATGCTTACCACTACCTCCACCCCTACTCATGGGGGCCTGGATGCCTGTCACTATTACCCTACCCACTCATAGGGGGATGGATGCCTGCCACTAATACCACCCCTACTCATGGGGGCCTGGATGCCTGTCACTACTACCATCCCCACTCATAGGGAGATGGATGCCTACCACTACTACCATCCCCACTCATAGGGGGCCTGGATGCCTGCCACTACTACCATCCCCACTCATAGGGGGATGGATGACTGCCACTAATACCATCCCCACTCATAGGGGGATGGATGCCTACCACTACCACCACCCCTACTCATGGGGGCCTGGATGCCTGTCACTACTACCCTCCCCACTCATAGGGGGATGGATGCCTACCACTACCACCACCCCTACTCATGGGGGCCTGGGTGCCTGTCACTACTACCCTCCCCACTCATAGGGGGATGGATGCCTGCCACTAATACCATCCCCACTCATAGGGGGATGGATGCCTACCACTACCACCACCCCTACTCATGGGGGGCCTGGATGCCTGCCACTACTACCATCCCCACTCATAGGGGGATGGATGCCTGCCACTAATACCATCCCCACTCATAGGGGGATGGATGCCTACCACTAACACCACCCCTACTCATGGGGGCCTGGATGCCTGTCACTACTACCCTCCCTACTCATAGGGGGATGGATGCCTGCCACTAATACCATCCCCACTCATAGGGGGATGGATGCCTACCACTGCCACCACCCCTACTCATGGGGGCCTGGATGCCTGTCACTACTACCCTCCCCACTCATAGGGGGATGGATGCCTACCACTACCACCACCCCTACTCATGGGGGCCTGGATGCCTGTCACTACTACCATCCCCACTCATAGGGGATGGATGCCTGCCACTAATACCATCCCCACTCATAGGGGGATGGATGCCTACCACTACCACCACCCCTACTCATGGGGGCCTGGATGCCTACCACCCACACAACCCCTACTCATAGGACGGGTAATGCATGACACAACCAGCATACTCCAACATAAGGAATGTCTGAAAAATACATCCCCCCAACACCATGACAAGCGTGTGTAGTCCGTGTCAAATGCCTACAACACTGAACATGACATTGAACATACAATGTGACCCCCTATCACATGTGTCACACATAAATGTGTGTGGCCTCCACAATGCAAGCAGACCATGACCACTGTGGCAATGGGGACTAACACCCCATCATCACAGTGACCAAAAGGTAAGTGTGGGGTCCATACCTGGAGCACATTTTGAACATTGTGGCAATGGGGTCTAAAGCCCCATCACCACAGTGACCAAAATGTAAGTGTGGGGTCCATAGCTGAAGCACATTTTGAACATTGTGGCAATGGGGCCTAAAGCCCCATCACCACAGTGACCAAAATGTAAGTGTTGTCATGGGAAAAGCTGCAACTGCCAAACTGCATGGATGATTCCTGGTCACACAACAACAAACACATCAGTGGCTTAGTAGTGCTTGTGTCCCATAGCAACATAGATTGGGTGAGGCAAACAGTGCAGTGCCAATGAAACATCGCTTTGGCCATGTGCAGACAAACATCACCCATGGGGGCTCACATTGTCAACATTCACGAATAACACAATGACAGAAGTGACCATCATAATGCAGACCCACATATCTGCACCAATGGACACACAAATGTAGATATCCTGTGGAGACTGTAGATGTGAGGTGAACAAATACCATTCCATGGCAGCAATGGGACATACAAACCATGATCATTGTGCTGACTGATGACCTAGGAGTCCCAGGGACAGCAGGGGAAAACCACCAAACAACATACAGCCAATGGCACACTAAAGAAATGCCAATGCAGTGGTGCAAATGCACAAACACAAACAGGCAGACTCACACTGCATATCAAACACAACAGGTGATGGGGGTGGTGTGCCAGTGTCCCCAGGCAAACACACAACACATGAGGAGGCCTGAATCCCTATTACACAGATGTCAATACAGTGCCACACAAAAGTAACTCATGGATCGGATTCCCCTATGTGGGCAATCAGGCATTGTTAGATGAGAGGGAGCCCAAATTACAAATGTCACACAAGCTTGTAGGAACAGCAACTAACACAGCAAGAGACAGACCCACCACAGCACTACCCCCAGGGACCCCACATTGTGGTGACACTGGCCTGCATGATAATCCCACTGTGATGACAAAGGTAGATGTTGTACACACTGTGAACCACAGTCATGTGTCCTGAGCAACTAACTACCATCACACCTACACAAGCACAAATCAATCAGCACGGCCTGTCAGCCAAGGCCAACATGGAGGTAGGGGTCTAGCCGTGCAACAACTCTCATTTGCACACACTCAACACCACACACCTTGATCTCCACCAATGTGCAGCAGTGAAGCTCACATGGACTGGTGACATTGCACATGCACCCATGACAATCCCAGGGGTGGTGGGGGGAACTAAGGTGGAGATACCCATCACACATGGCTAGTCAACAAGACTCGTGAATGTCTGACACACTGCACAGTACGCTGTACATGGGCATGACGTCAAATCCACACCAACAAATGGGATCCCGGCCACAGTCACACACCAATGAAGAAGCCAAGGTCACCCACAAAGAACACACATAGACAACTTCCAACATTGCAGCTCTAACCCTGAGGAGTGGCAGCAGTCACACACACAATGTGTCACAATCACTGAAAGCCAACACAAACTGTAAATTACATGACTTGTGTAACCAACAAGTGCCAAGGGGAATCCTGACTGTGTCTCATCTGCGTTTGCCCACAAACTCAGCCCTGACAGCAAACACACCTATGGATGACACCCTGATCACCAGTAATGTGCCATGCACCCACATCACAGAGAACCAGGGCGAAGATTTGGGGGGAACATTGCTCAACTCAGCAAGCATCACAAACAGGAACATCACTAGGTACCCCAGCCTGTGTAGCAAAATGGAAGTGAACACACACAGACATGCTCACACAACACACACCTTGGGCTTAGGCTATGTCACGGAATTACACACTGCCATGAGGGGACTCCACTCCTGTGTAAGGAAAGCTGTGCCATACGTTGTCTCTGCAGGGCTCTATCATGTCAGCAGAACACTTGGTCACTCAGTCAACAATTAGCACAAAATGAAGGCTCTCGTCACATCAGCCTGGTCATGGCAGTGTCACCGAAATCATCTGCACCGATCAAATACACATGTATAGTAAGTTGCACTGATACCACAGATGAGTCCTTCCCCATTGATGCCCAAACTTGCATGTCCTGTGGAGATGGTCACACGGTCAGGGAAATAGACAAATTGAACAATGGCAAGCACATCTGATGTGCAGGGGTGTAAGCCACAGATGTGATATTGCAAAAACATGTAGGGAATCCCATTGGCAAATATGAAAAACATGACACCCTCATATTGCTGCAAAGGATGACATGGCTACACACCAGGATAGGACACATTCACCCTGGACCACATGGGGTCCTGCACAGTAACACTTCATTTACCTGATATCAAAAATCACCATCACTGCAGCAAGGGCATGGTTAGCATCCTCAACATCATGTACATCTGAAGCAAAACCACTAGAGAACTGAAAGTAGCTTTATTCAGCATATGTGATTTGAAAATAGAAAGTCCTGACAAAACCCAAAGGCCAATGGCCAGTCCATGACTAAAGTCCAAACAGGGTGACAGTGGCAGATGTCACCCTTTGCTTGCCTGCACTGCTACGGACCAGGGACATTCCCTCGGAGGGGCATACGGGGGCAGGCCAGGCACCGCAGGGACAGGATCAGGGCTCACCAGAAGGAGGCAGGGAAGGGGTGGCTGGTGCTGGAGAGTCACTGACAACTGCAGTGGAGGTGTCTGACATGGTGTGTGCCGGCACAACTGGGGGGCATGAGTCAGATGGTGTGGGTGCCGGCACAACTCCAGTGGGCTGGCCAGATGGAGTGGACAGGTTCCCCACTGCAGTGCCCAAGTCAGATGGGGTGGTAGTGGACTCCACTGCAGTGCCCATCTCCAGGGGAGTAGAATGGGGTTCAGGTAAGGTGGGCAGGACAGAGGGGGAGGACATGGTCTCCACACCAGTGGCACAAACATGTGCAGCGGGGGTGTGGGGCTGGAAGAGCAAGTGGTAGGTGGAGAAGGCCGCATCATTTTGGGGATGGTGTATCTGTGGGTGGGGGAACCTGGGGCAGGGTGTGGTGGGGGATCCTGTGTTGTGGGTGCCTGAGGGATGGAGGAAGGAGACTGTGTGGTTGACCTGCAGGGCGGTGGCGGGGTCTTGCTCTTCCGGGGGGACTTGCGGGTGGGGGCCTCAGTCTGTCTGTGCCTGGGGGAGGGTGTCCGGGGGCGAGGGGCACTCCCCTCTGTGTGGGTGGACTTCCTCTTCCCCCTGTATGCTGGATCAGCGGGATCGGAGGGGAAGAGGCCGAGGTCACAGAAGAAGAGCTGCTTTGTAGGTGGGGTTGCAGGTGAGGCAAGGGAAGGGGTCTTGGAGGGAGAGGATTTTGAAGACTGCAGAGTGACTGTGGATGCCTGTGTGTGTGTCTGTTCCCCATCCCCTGTGGGTGTGGTATCAGTCCCCTGAGGATGCTTGTGTGCACGTTTTGCCTTTGTTTTGTGTGTTTCTGTGCTGCTCGTGTCTGTGTGTTTGGGTGATTGTGCAGGTGTGCATGTGCTTGGGACAGGTAGGGTGCCAGGAAGTGTGGATGGGGCAGAGGTAGGAGGGGTGATGGACTTTGGAGGAGGGACACTGCTGCCGTCAGGGAGGAGTCCATGGACCTATTGCTCCTCTGTAGGGCAGACATGCCCGTCGAGATGCCCTCCATGAATGACACCAGCTGTGTCAACAGAGTGGTGTGTGCATGGAGGACACTCAGCATTGCTGTCTGCCCTACATGGAGCTGGCGAAGTAGGTACACAGACTCCTCACTCAGGGCAGCAGGGGACACAGGGGCAGGCGGTGCGGTGCCTGGCATGAAGGAGACACGCTCCCGAACACGGGAGCCTCCACGGACCTCTGGAATGGGAGCCAATGGGAGGGCGGTGGTGGTGGTGGTGGCAGGGCCAGACATGCTAGCTGGGGTGTGGTGGCTGCTGACACCCGCCTCCACAAGGGAGTCATTCTCTGAGCTGCTGTGGTCCTCAGCTGAGGTGGATGGTGCTGAGGACTCCTCGGTGTGGCTCCCTCGCCCTCCGTGCCACTGGGTCCCTCCGACCACTCATCGGCTGCTGACCCAGTCTGGCTCTGCAGCTCATCCTGGTCCATGGAGCTGTCCCCTCCTGTGGCCGTGGATGTATCTGCAAACAATTAGGGAAACAGACAAACATCAGTCACCTGCACTGACCGCACACACCACAGTAAGTACAGCACATTACAGAGCAAGCCCTGGCATCCTCAGTTGAACATTGCCAAAAGTCCTCACACAGATTAGGAGAAGCCAATTGTCAGTCAGATGGTCAACCATGGCACTCACATCCCTCCTGCCCTTGCACCCATCTGTCTGGTGCCTGTTGGATGGTAATACCCCAGTGTGGACACATGCACCATGTACACAGTTGTTGGACACTGCAGAGAACACGGTGAAGTATGTGAACATGCACACATCACATCTCTTGCCACTGAGTCAGTACAGGTGTCCGGATAAAGGGATGGCCAGAGTCTAATTAGAAATGCATGTGATGCATACCAGCACCAGACACCATGATGCACCCATGTCCGGATAGTCAATGCCACAATGGGGTGCATGTTGCACAAGTCACTCCCCTGCAGGATCACTCTTAGGAAGTTTAATGCCATGGCACAGGCATGCCTGCAAAGTCATACATCACTGTCTCCAGTCACATGGGCATGGCAGCCAGCCAACAACAGTCTGCACTGTGTCACAATCCTAGGTAATGGGGAATGCAAGTTATGTAGCTGACAAGTGCACATGTCCATCCCCCACAAACCACATCATCTGAACTCTTATTTGTCCACGTCATGCCAATTGGACATATGGGAGACATGAAACACAACTCTATGAACCTGAGCACCTCACAGTCTGCTGTGAATGAAAAACAGCTGCCTGAAATTCACAGTCGCATACACCTGTGTGCACAGTCAAGTGATCAAACACCTATAAGTCACAGAAGTATCGTCTCTCATGGTCACATCTCAGATGGCATGCTGAGCCCTAAACGATAAACATCCCAGTAGTCCTGACAACGAAGCCACAGCACAATGACACAGAGGCAGACACCTGAGGGAACATTTCACTGATCACAACATGTCAGCTGATACACGGGAGTGGGAGTACAGAGTGTATTGTATGCCCTGGAGTAGGCATGACTGTCCTGCTCCACCTGAAAGAGGGATGAGCCCTGGACAGTAGGCAGGTGGCTAAGCATGTGTGACACACTTGATATACATACTCCTGAGGCCCAAACATTGTTCCCACCCGCAGCATGGGGGTGTGCCAAATACCCCAGGGACATGTGGTGATTCAGATCAGCAAGTGGACCACATATCAAAGTTACACCCAGATTAAATGTCAGAACTTAGGCATCGTGTAAGCAATTGACCCACCCATGAAGCCCACCACAAAGTCACGGGAACAAATGCTGTCCCCCACCTTGAGCGAAGCAAAATGCAAGGACACAGTACCCAAGTGACACAATTTCCTGACTGTAAGGGCCACACCTGCGTATCAGATGAGGAGTGGGCATGTCACAATTGAGGGACACGGGTCCTGGACCACAAGACTGATGTACTGTGGAAGTTTAACCAGGCCAGAGGAGGGCACATAGCATGTCAGACAAAGTTCACAGTGCAGTCATGGACTCACCCCCTCCTTGCTGCTGTCTGGCCTTCAGCTGCCCATCCAGGTCAGGGAAGACCACCGCCAGGATCCTGAGCATGTGGGGGGTCAGGGTCCGGGGTCCGCCCCTCCTGCGAGGAGGCGACAGCTTCAGCTGGACCCTTGCGATCCTCCGGGTCCAGCCCCGAAGGTCCTGCTACCTCTTCTGGCAGTTGCGGATCCGGCGCTTGTAGACCCCCACGGATCTTACTGCCCAGGCGATGGTCAGCCAGATTTCCTGCTTCTGGTGGGCATCAACCTGTGAGGATGACAAAGTGAAAAGGCCATTACTACACATGCAACATATACGTGCATCACACAGTTGGATATACATGTCTCAATCACAGGGGCATATGATGTATACAGGCAGTGCAACGATGGCTATGAACAGTTTGCCAGCAGTTACTACATGGTATCATTGCATGGGAAGTAAACCTTGTTGGAATGCACTGTTACTGCACTGTACCTGTTCAGTGCATGTAACTACACACTTTGGGGGGTGAGAACTACTCAGTGAGCATGCTAGCCAGTGGTGTGCACTGTAAGTCTTGCTAGTCAGACAACATGCACAATTAGTAAGGCAGTGGACAGCACACTCATCTGCTCCCCTGGTTTCCCATACAGCTTGCTGTACTGTGGAAGGAGGCTGTCCAGCAGGGCCTGTTTCTCCTCAAGGCTGAAGGCTGGGGCTCTCTCCAAAGTATGTGCCATTGCAGTAGCCAGAGGATGCAGAAACAGCAGCAGTGTTGGTGGCAGATGTCGTCCTGGAGCATGTAGTGCAGGCAAGTGAGCTCTCAGGGGAACAGCCAGCATTATATGTGTGCTGCAGAGGCAGATACTGTCCCATGTGTCCAAAGTGATAGGTCCAAGTCGTTTGCATCTTCTGAATCTGGCCAATCCATGGAATTGCACCACTAATACACGCCCACAGCATCCTTCAAAAGTTCAACTTCATGACACCCATGAATTTGCAACATTTTTGTGGCTGGCCAACTGAATTCACTGCATCAGACTCGTTGAAGCTTCGAAAACGTGTCCGTTGCCATGCCAGGCCCTAGCCAATGCATGCACACCGATCGGTCCATTGCTGTACAACGCGTATTCTGGGAAACAACGCGTACCCGCTCACAACAGATGCAATGGCCAGTGCGTGCACACCGATCGGTCCATTGCTGTACAACGCGTACCCGCTCACAACAGATGCAATGGCCAGTGCGTGCACACCGATCGGTCCATTGCTGTACATTGCATACCCGCTCACAACAGATGCAATGGCCAGTGCGTGCACACCGATCGGTCCATTGCTGTACAACGCGTACCCGCTCACAACAGATGCAATGGCCAGTGCGTGCACACCGATCGGTCCATTGCTGTACAACGCGTACCCGCTCACAACAGATGCAATGGCCAGTGCGTGCGCACCGATCGGTCCATTGCTGTACAACGCGTACCCGCTCACAACAGATGCAATGGCCAGTGCGTGCGCACCGATCGGTCCATTGCTGTACAACGCGTACCCGCTCACAACAGATGCAATGGCCAGTGCGTGCGCACCGATCAGTCCATTGCTGTACAACGCGTACCCGCTCACAACAGATGCAATGGCCAGTGCGTGCGCACCGATCGGTCCATTGCTGTACAACGCTGCACCCGCTCACAACAGATGCAATGGCCAGTGCGTGCGCACCGATCGGTCCATTGCTGTACAACGCGTACCCGCTCACAACAGATGCAATAGCCAGTGCGTGCGCACCGATCGGTCCATTGCTGTACAACGCGTATTCCGGGAAACAACGCGTACCCGCTCACAACAGATGCAATGGCCAGTGCGTGCACACCGATCGGTCCATTGCTGTACAACGCGTATCCGCTCACAACAGATGCAATGGCCAGTGCGTGCGCACCGATCGGTCCATTGCTGTACAACGCGTACCCACTCACAACAGATGCAATGGCCAGTGCGTGCGCACCGATCGGTCCATTGCTGTACAACGCGTACCCACTCACAACAGATGCAATGGCCAGTGCATGCACACCGATCGGTCCATTGCTGTACAACGCGTACCCGCTCACAACAGATGCAATGGCCAGTGCGTGCGCACCGATCGGTCCATTGCTGTACAACGCGTACCCGCTCACAACAGATGCAATAGCCAGTGTGTGCACACCGATCGGTCCATTGCTGTACAACGCGTATTCCGGGAAACAACGCGTACCCGCTCACAACAGATGCAATGGCCAGTGCGTGCACACCGATTGGTCCATTGCTGTACAACGCGTCCCTGTACAGGTCACTCGCATATGTCACCATGCTTGTCACTGGTGAACGTATGCCAGCCACATATACTTGCCAGGGACTCAGGGGCACACCTACAACACCACAGCCTGTCCACACTGTATCCTAAGGCATGTAAGGCTGCATTACCTTTTCTGTGTATGGGGGTCAGCATGTTGTTTTTGGGGTGGCACTTGGGGGCAGCCACTCCCAGGCTGGGCACGTGTTCATGGGGACAGGATCCTTTGTGTGTTGTGCACATGACCACTGTGATTTGCAACTGTTAATTTCAGAGCATGTGGCATGGTCACATTTCCAGGTTGTGTATGCGTATGTCATGTCACATACCCCCAGAGTCCCATGTGGGAAGGTATGTACGTCACAGGGTGACCCATTGCCACAATAGTGATGGCCCTCCACAGTCTGTGTGCATGTTGTGTTTCCGATGTCTCTGATTCCATGTGCACAATGGGAGACAGTCTCCACATCCACGTTGTTTGTGCATGGACTTTGATGTTGTGCGTGTGTGTGTCACAGACGTCCATGTCTGTCCTGCAGAGGCAACAGGGGCCACTACCTGTGGGAGTCATGTTTGTTTTTCTGACGTGTACATGATACGCCATGTCATGGCAGTGTCCATGTGGCAATACAGGGTCCCTGGGAATCTACCTGTCAATGAGCTGTGATGCCTGTGGTGCATCTGTCCAGACATGTCACTGTGGTGTGTGTTTGGTACGTGACAGCAGTAAATGGGTACTGTGACACAGCCTAATGGTTTCCCATAGCACAACCTGGAACCTGTTGTCAACACATGTTGAACTGAGATGTTAGATGATGGCCATGTAGGTGCCATATATGTCCATACAGAATGGCACACACATCAAGTACTTGTGTCTCGTAATGATGTATCATGTGATATTGAGTATGGTCAATGCCACATATGTGGGGTGACTGACAATCTTTCTTTCTTCACCTATGCACTGCAGGGCATCAGCTGTCCATAGACCATTCCCTGACCTTGCAACGATGGTGGAACGTGACAGCATCCGACGGTACCGCTTCACCAGGCAGCTGATTGAGGATTTGGCAGTGCGCTTGGCCCCACATTTGCAACCTGGCCGGCCGTACCCTACAGCGCTGACCCCCAAGGTGAAGGTGATGGCAGCCCTACACTTCTTTGCCACCGGTACCTTTCAACACACTGTGGCGTCTGCTGGTGGGATGTCACAGACTATGTTCAGCCATGTGCTACGCGATGTTTTGGAGGCAATGTTGAGATGCCTGAACCAGTACATCTATTTCCCTAAACGTCAACAACTCACTGACGTCAAGAGTGACTTCTATGCCCTGGGGAGGATGCCACATGTCATTGGCTCCATTGATGGGACACATGTGGCTTTGGTACCACCACAGGCACATGAGCAGGCATACAGGAACAAGAAACGTTATCATTCGATCAATGCTCTGGTGGTATGTCTTGCAGATATGAGCATCTCACATGTGTGTGCCCGTTTCCCTGGTTCGGCACACAATGCCAACGTGATGAGGAGTAGTCGCATCCTGAGGATGATGTCACATATGCAGAACCAGCGGGCGTGGCTTGTCGGTGTGTACTGACTTTGTACCATTGTGTGTGTTCTGCTATGTTGTATTCCGCCCTCTTTTCCAACTCAGCTAATGTGCAATTGTCTGTCTGTAGGTGACTCCGGATACCGCAACATGCCGTGGTTGCTGACACCCCTCAGGAACCCTGTGACACCAGTCCAGATGCGCTACAATGAGGCACATGGTCGGACCAGGAGAGTGATCGAGCGGACATTTGGTCTCCTGAAGAGCCGCTTCCGCTGCCTGGACAAGACAGGAGGGGCCCTCCCATATGCCCCAGCAAAGGCGTGCAAGATTGTCATCGTCTGCTGCATGCTACACAACCTGGCAGTGCGGAAGGAGTTGCCTCTCATCCTGGATGACGATGACCAACATCCGCCACCTGTGGAGGATCCTGGCCTGGGCCACGATGCCAGTGATGATGATGATGATGGTGATGTCCGCACACAGCTCATCACCAACTTCTTCAGCTGAATGTGAGTATCCAGAGAGTTGTCATGCCAATGATGTGAGTTTGTGTGATATGTGTTGGTGGTGCTCTGGTGCTGTTTGAGTGTGGCCATGTGCTACTTTACTGGAAGCGTGCAGCGATGTGTCCTTACAGGTAGTCTGTACTCCCCAACAGTGTTGACATGCTAACTTGGTTTTCTGTAAGTATCTTGTGACATGTATTGGGCATGAGTATTGCAGTTCTGTCCTGTTCTTCAGTGCTTTTGACTGTGTGTCATGTCTGTCCTTCACAGGGTACTTTCAGAGTTGTTTGGTCAACTGTGATCCCCCGACACCATGATTCAACTTCCAGGTTGGAAGCAGTCGTTTCCCTACAGGTGATGTGCCACACACCCCTGGACTTTATTTCTTCTACACTTGTTGACTGTGTGGCCCCTGCCACATAGGATTACCTTGCATCTGTAGTGGAAACAACACTGTTGCAAATGTGTAATAAACCTGTGCTTCACTTTGGGATGTGCGTTGTCTGTGGTCACACATCTGACTGACATGTGTTTACTGCACCTGTGGGCTAGTTAACACAGACTGTGAATAGGTGTGGTGTCTGTGCATTCCACTGTATTTCCTGGCAACATCAGTGTAGGCGATGAGTCTGATGGCCCTGGTGTGTATGTGTTGTGTAGCCCTAGTGGTGTGTCTCCCTCATATGTGTCACGTCGCCATGACTCACATGACGGTGTTGAACTTGCTGTAGCAGTTAGCATGCACAGTGTCATTTAGCAGATCACCATCTCCATGACAGAAACCACGTTGGAATCACAACAGAGGCAAGTATGGTGTATTAGTGAGTTTATTTCCATACATGTGTGAGGATAGTGCACAGGATGGTGGGTGCTGTACATTGGGATTGGAATCCAAAGTTCCCAGATGAGTTGGAAGTCTTGGTAGCAGAAATGTCCTGAGTAAAGTCCACAGTCATCTGATACATTGGGCCAACTTAAGCTCCCATGCCATGTGGGAGAGTTGGGTTGCATTCGACAGGGTGAACAGTTTGCACACAAAGGAGAATTTCCAGAACAGGTGTTGGGTTCCTGGGGGATGTACATGGCCATCGGCCTCTCAGTTTTCCTTCCTCGGACGACCCCTCTTCTTTCGGGGGGGGACCCTCACGTGCAGGCTGCTGCGTTGCAGAGGACTCTCCGCCAGAGTCATCCTCCCTCCCTGTGGCAGTTGCAGTTGTTGCAGCACCAGATGTTGTGGGCACACAGGGAGGTGTGGCCATGTTGGTGCTAATCTGGCGGAGGCATGTCAATATGTCCCTGTGCACCGCTGTCAGTTCTTCCAATGTGTCCCACTTGGACTCCATGCCAGACATGTGTGTCTCCACATGGGACATGTGTGTCTCCACACAGGACATGTGTGAGTCCAAGCGGGCATGATAGGCAGCCTGCTGCTGTTGCATGTCCTTGAGGATCCCCACTGCCTGGCTGACCTCTCCGGTGCTATTCTGGTACGCATCAGCAATGCGTGCCGGTTGTGGGTAATCATGCAGTCCAGACCCCTCTGCAAACAGCGACCTATGTCTATCACCCCTCCCACCACCCCTGGCGACACGTGCGGGACCTGCGGTGGCACGCACAGGTGACCGTAGGCCCACTTAGGGGTTGTTACTGGGGTCGTTGTCCGTTGCTCCACGTTGGGCCGGGGTCCCTGTGCTGTTGTCATCGGTGGTCCTTGGTCTGTCCGTGTCGGCAGGGGTGGTCTGTGTGTTGGCAGTTGTTGGAGGGGTGGGTGCAGGGGGTGCAGATGTTGGTCCTGCTGGTGCTGCATGATGACTCACACCGGAGGGGCCAGGTAGGTCTTCGCCATCCGAGGAGGGCAGAGGCTGTTCCACACCAGTGAGCTCAGTGTCCCCCGGAGCCTGGGACAGGGACTCCTCATCGTCTGCTGCTGTGTCCCCATCATCACCTGTTTTTGGAAGAGACACACAAGGTATGTTATGTATCTACAGGCATCAATGGTTCACACACCTGACAGTTGTGACTGTACCTCTGGATGCGGGCCTGTACATTGCATTGTCCTAAGTTGTCACAGTCAGAGGTTGATATTGGTGTAGCACATTGTCCTGCCAACCTGAAGCTTTTCAATGTGAATGTTGTTGAGGTGTGTGCATGGCCAGCATTGGTGGTATGTGGTGGACATCCGGCCCTCCTTCTCCCCACAGCCCAGTTATCCCACCATGAAGCATGCCACCCTTGCAGTGTGTGCAGGTTGACTCTCAGGATGTCAGTCAGTGGTGTCCTGCTGTTGGTTGTTGCACAGTTCCCAGCAGGGCCTTGTGCTCCCCACAGCTGAGGCCAGTGTCAGACATCTTTGAAGTGGCTGAAGTGCATGCTTCAGTGTGAGCTTGCTGGGCCATGTGGGTGGGGGATGTTGAGCTGTGACTACCACTCCCATCATGCTATTGCCTACACCCCCCTTCCCAGCATGCCCATACTTCCTTCCTTTTGACTCTGCTTCCCTGGTGGTAGTATGCCTGTGCTGACAGGATGGCTGACAGTGTTGTCCTGGTGTTTGTTTGGCTACAAGTCCCAAGAGTGTCCCTGTGCTTCACACAGCATAACCCAGGGTGGTGGTTCTTTGTGGGATATTTAATTGGAGTGTGAGGCATTGCATTCTCCCTGGTGAGTTGTGTGGAGTTTGTGTTAAGGGGGTGTGTAAGAAAAGCTGCTTGTAACTATGGTCAGAGCTGTCAGTCCTCCTTCCCACCCAGCCAGATATCCCACCATGAAACATGCTTCCATTGCAGGGAGTGCAAGTTGGCTTTCAGGATGTCAGTCAGTGGTGTCCTGCTGTTGGTTGGTGCACAGTTCCCAGCAGGGGCTTGTGCTCCCCACAGCAGTACCCAGTGTCAGCCATCTTGTCAGTTGTTTTCCACTCCCTGTGATGTGAGCATGGTTCAGAGTGGTGTTGATGGGCCAATTGTGAGGGTGACCAATATCTGTGACTACAACTCCCATCATGCTATTGCCTACACCCCCCTTCCCAGCATGCCCATACTTCCTTCCTTTTAAGTGGAATTCACTGTGTGTGACTGTGTCAGCAATGGCAAGATGGCTGACAGTGGTGTCCTGATGTTGGTTGGTGCACAGTTCCCAGCAGGGCCTTGTGCTCCCCACAGCAGTACCCAGTGTCAGCCATCTTGTCAGTTGTTTTCACCTCCCTGTAATGTGAGCATGGTTCAGAGTGGTGTTGATGGGCCAATTGTGAGGGTGACCAATATCTGTGCCTACAACTCCCATCATGCTATTGCCTACACCCCCCTTCCCAGCATGCCCATACTTCCTTCCTTTTGACTCTGCTTCCCTGTGGGGTAGTGTGCCTGTGCTGACAGGATGGCTGACAGTGTTGTCCTGGCGTTTGTTTGGCTACAAGTCCCAAGAGTGTCCCTGTGCTTCACACAGCATAACCCAGGGTGGTGGTTCTTTGTGGGATATTTAATTGGAGTGTGAGGCATTGCATTCTCCCAGGTGAGTTGTGTGGAGTTTGTGTTAAGGGGGTGTGTAAGAAAAGCTGCTTGTAACTATGGTCAGAGCTGTCAGTCCTCCTTCCCACCCAGCCAGATATCCCACCATGGAACGTGCTTCCATTGCAGGGAGTGCAAGTTGGCTTTCAGGATGTCAGTCAGTGGTGTCCTGCTGTTGGTTGGTGCACAGTTCCCAGCAGGGGCTTGTGCTCCCCACAGCAGTACCCAGTGTCAGCCATCTTGTCAGTTGTTTTCCACTCCCTGTGATGTGAGCATGGTTCAGAGTGGTGTTGATGGGCCAATTGTGAGGGTGACCAATATCTGTGACTACAACTCCCATCATGCTATTGCCTACACCCCCTTCCCAGCATGCCCATACTTCCTTCCTTTTGAGTGTACTTCACTGTGTGTGAGTGTGACAGCAATGGCAAGATGGCTGACAGTGGTGTCCTGCTGTTGGTTGGTGCACAGTTCCCAGCAGGGCCTTGTGCTCCCCACAGCAGTACCCAGTGTCAGCCATATTGTCATTTCTTTTCCACTCCCTGTGATGTGAGCATGGTTCAGGGTGGTGTTGATGGGCCAATTGTGAGGGTGACCAATATCTGTGACTACAACTCCCATCATGCTATTGGCTACACTGACTTCACCAGCATACACAGAATTCATTCCTTTCAGTGAGCTTCCCTGTGAGGTGGTGTTCTAGTGGTGGCAAAATGTCTAACTGTGTTTGTTGGTTATATTTGTGCCACTGCCTTGCTGTATTTGTAGTTAGGCTTGTACATATCATGACACAGTTACATATCACTATGAGATGGCATGTATTGTGTTTATCTGACTGACAGACAAATCTTGGGGTGATTATCTTTTGGTTGCTGTGGAGTTGCTATGGGGGCATGGTTTGACTATCCCCTTGACAGTGATGTGTGTGTATTGTCACACAATATTGGGAATATTAGTTGTGTACTCACCAGGCTCTGGGATGTTTGATAGTCCATATACGCTCACTGGTGGTAGGATGGCCCGCACCTTCTCCTCCCAGGGCCTGAGGTATAGTGGTTTGGCAGGAGGGCCACTGCCGGTGCGCTGACTCAAGATGTAATCCTTCTTTAGTAGGTCCCTGACCCTCCTGCGCACATCATACCACCTGTTCTGGATGTCTTCCTTTGTGTGCAAACATGGTGATTGTGCGTTCACCCTGTCGATGATCCTCTCCCACATCTTGGTTTTCTGCGACATGGGGGTCTGTTGGACCAATGTACCAAACAACTGTGGCTCTACCCTGAGGATCTCATCTACCAGGACTTCCAATTCACTGTCTAGGAACTTTGGATTCTTCTTTGGGGGCATGGTGATGGGTGGTGGTGGTGATTGATGTGTGTGTGTGTGCAAGTGAGGGTGTGTGAGTGTAGGTTTTGCTGGGTGTATGTGAGGGTGCTATTTGTTGAGGTGCTAATGGTGTGTGGCTTGTGTGATGGATGAGCTGTGAGTGTGTCTGTGGTTGCTGACTGATGGTGTTCTGTGCTGGCAGGTCAGTTGAATTTGCAAAGGATCATGGTAGGGATTTGTGGCCTTTATATAGGTGGAGTTGGGGGTGTGTCCTTGTTCCATGTTTTTTTCCCTGTATTTATTGACTTTGTCATTGCTTGTTTGGCCCTTTTTTTGTATTTTTTCCTTAGTATTTTTTGTGCATGTAGGAGACGTTCTTCTGATCGAGTAGGACGCTGCAGTGTCTCGTGCAAGCTTCTCCGAGTCGTTCACGCTGTGTTTCTGCTAGGTTTATTGTGCGGCGTACGCGTCGGTCGCCGAGTATTGGCTTCCTTCGGCTGGCTTTTGTATGCATGTCGGTCGTACGGCTTGAGCTCCATGCGACTCGGTCTGGTTTTCCACGCATTACATCGTACTGCGCGGGTCGGAGTTCGCGGGTACGTTTCGTTCGGGTTCATTCCTGGTGCGTGTCGGTCGGTTCTATTCGCGTGGTTTCCCAGCCGGATAGCTTGTTTCCGTCCGGTTCTGTCGTTCGGCTTGTGTTCCGTACGAGTCGGTCGTGATTCACATGCATTTCATCGTACTACCCAGGTCGGGCAGCGCCGGTACGTGTCGGTCGGACTATATTCCCGTACCGAGTCGGTCGGTATGTTTTCCGGCCTGAATCGGAATCGGCCCCAAAGTTTCTAAAAAGGTTTGGGATTTTTATTGTGTTGTGTTTTGAGTTTATTACTGCATAAATAGCTTAGACATTGCCTCTAAGTTAAGCCTGTCCGCTCTTCGCCATAGCTACCATAGGTTTGATCTCAGGTTGATTCAGTGACTTTAATAAATCACCCTGACAAGTATTGGGTTTACTACTTAGGTTGGGTCATCATCCCCCCTTATCTAATAACTCAATTTCTTATAGATTGTATATGAGGTTGGCGTACTAGTCCACCATTCATCATTAACTAGACACTGTTAAACCACATAAATGCAGCACCCAAACAAACAGTTTAAGTGATAAATGAGTGACTTAGTTGTCCTGTGGCATGGAGGTAAACTGGTACACTCTTCTGGTGATGAGTCTCAGTATCAGATTCAGGAAGTCGAACTGGGGTGGAAGAAGTTTTGTCACCAGAACTAGTAAACATTGGAACAGCTCTCCCCCCCCCCCCCAAATCAGGGCTCTGCCTGCACTGCTCTCCTTTAGAAAGGAGCTTAAAACCTGTATTTTTAGAAATTAAGGGTGAACGTTTTGTGATCTAGCGCAGTCAGCACCAAGACGCCAAAATGTGCGCTCTACAAATCGTGGTCGCAATTTGCGATTTCTACCGGGTAGAAATCACAAATTGCGACCTGCTTTGGCCCTTTGTACATCTGAAAAGGCCATTTAGCATTTCTTAAAGGGCCGAAATAGTGATTTGGCCCGTTAAGAAATGCTAAATAGCTTCGTACATCTGGACCCACGTTACAAAGACTTTCACCAAACATAGTGAAGGCCAAAAATGTTGTTTAGTCTGCGAGTTAATTTCTTATTTGGCTAGCCTGTAGGTGATTGATAGGTGTTGTAATGAGTTTCACCCAGAAATAGGTGGTGTAGCCCAGAATCTTCACTCCTTTCCCCCGTGCATTGCCAGATATGTTGCAAGCACTGGAGGCCTTGATGTAAAATATAAAAAATTATAAAAGAAAAAGAAAAACATTTAAAAATGTAACAATTATCCCAAAACCTGGAAAGGTTTTAAATGATAATTTTTCTATTAATATCCTATTTTCTCTATTAGTATGTTGTGCCTCAATTCATTTCTTTGGGATTGTGTTGCAGTTCCAGTGAGAGGCCTTGTGCGATACTTGACTTAGTCCATGGCGAAGCAGTAGTACATTTGAGTCTGTATGGTCATCTTTATGGTTGTAGTAGCTTTATTTGTATGCTTTGTGACTATCAATAAGCTTACTCTTTTGTGGGTGCGTTTTTGTATTAGCATGTCGCTCCCTAAACTTCTCCTTAAATTTTCCTAACGTCCGCTGATTCAGTAGTAGGAATTGCCCATTTTCCAGCAATCCTCCTTGCTCCTCCCACATTTACAACCAAATGTATACCTACATTTGTGGAGGGCAGTGTGCATGTGGAAGAGATCTGAGCATTCTAGAGATAGGAGTGGCAAATGCAATGGTTTCCTGCTGTATGTTTGCGAATAGCATTTTGTAGTATAGAGTAGTACTATCGTAGTATTACTTTACGTACTACAATCAGGGTTCGACTGGCCTATAGGGTAACCAGGTAGTGCCCGATAGGCTACTCTTAAAGATCAGTTGGGGGCCGGTATTATGGGCAGGTTTTTACTGTTGATATTCCTTTTCCCCCTTTTTTCTAGCTATCTGCTTCGCTAATAGGGGCCACTTTTATAATGGTGCCCCGGCCTATTTTTTGTCAAAGTCCTACCTTGACTACAACATTCAGTTTCTGAATAGGCATGCCACTGAGTATTTATCTCATTTTACTATTACACACTAAAAACTATGCAATTAGAATAAATCATTAATTGGAAAAAATCTAAGAAATTGCTGTGGCAACTGGGATTTTGGTAGATTATCAGACTACCATAAAGAAAGCTACAGTAAAATTTCCTTCAGTCATCCTCAATTTACTACTTTGTATAAGTACATAATGAATTTAATTTACTACTTTCTGTGACTGAACATCTTCCCTTTTATGTGCTGAGTAAAGAAAAGTGATTTTCACATTATTTTTTACATTGTGCCTGTAGATGTGCTTTAACTTTTTAAATTTGAAGACTTTGTGGTTGTGCATCTAAGCACGCTTCTACCCATGCTTTCTCTTACAGAAGTAATGTTCTGAGGAGACAATTGTTTCTTTATCGAAAACAGCATTTGACAATCTGCGCAGCTCAAAAGCTGGTCTATCCGAGCATTGCCATTCCAATGTTTCAACTGGGTGCACAATGTATGTGCATCTTAACTTGGAATTACATTTAAACACACAACCATGGGGCATATTCACAAGTAATTATCGCCGAGTTAGCGGCAGCTTTCTGCCGCTAATGCGGCGATAATTTTATCGCCCTATTACTAAGCTGTCGCTAACAGCCGTTAGCAAAAGTTTTCAGGCGAAAGCGTCCATTGTAAAGATCGCCACTTCTGTTAGCAATAATAATATGCAGGAGAGGCGTTCCCGTGCAAAAACGGCCGCAAACCCCACTTCTCCATATTCACAAGGGGATCCTTGAAGTTCTGAAGACCAAAAAAACTGTCTCTAACTGCAGGTAGAGCCAGTTACTTAAGACCAGAAAATAGCTGGTCTTAAAAATGGGGATAGCACTTGGGGCCTCATCTCAGCAGGTTTTGGTGCTGGACAGCGCTGCAAGCAATGTTGCAGCGCTGCCCTGCGTCAAAACTACAGTGCAGTAATGCGCACCATCAATAAGATAGTGCGCATTCCTGGGCCCCAGTCATGAAAAGTGTTGCAGCATTGCAACACTTCTCACTACGCCCTTCTTGCGACAGCATGGATGCACTGTAGAAACTGGACAGCGCTCCATGACACAAGTAATGACAGATACGTCAGGAATCCTGACGTATCTGTCTGTGCTAAAGTCATGCATTGCTGCAGTTGTGTCACAACCATGATGCAACTCCATCAATGCATGGGGCCAGCCTATCCCTGTGGCACTGCGTCACCCTCACGCCTGCCATCAGGCAGGCGGAAGGTACTGATGCAGTGCCGTTCATGAAGCGGTGCCCGAATGTCGGCGCTGTTGGAGATCCATCGGTGGTGGCTGCGCGCTGCGGTGTCATCGTTTGAAAGCATAGGTGGAGTGTTGGTGCGGAGGGAGTTGACGAGACGTTCTTCAGTGGCCTTGATCCAGCTGTGAGGGGGTGCGATAATGGCGGTGGCATCCGGTGGGCAAGGTGAAGACGTGATGTTACCAATGATGGTCGGTCCAGGAGAGTCCGGTGTTGTGGCTGTAGTTGAAATTCCCGCTGGCGGAGGTGACGTGCTCGACCGTGTGTCCTGCTATGTGGCTTGTTGAGGTGACTTGCTGCTTGCGTCTGATGTAGGGGACCTTCCCCAGGAGGGGGTGGTGTTCTGGTCACTGGGGTTGTCCAGGTGGAACTTGAGTTCACCGAGTAGGATGCCGTCAGTGGATGGGAGACCCTGGGGTGCAATGAGGTCTACAATGGTATAGGAGAATGGGGGGCCATGGCCCGGGGGCCTGCACATTAGGGTGCCGCAGAGGATGTATTTGGGCTTGGTCCGGATCTGGGAGTTGAGGTGGTCCATGCTCACCCTTGGGTCATTAGAGTGCGTGGTCACTCGGAGTGTGCTCCTGTAGGTGATGGCAAAGCCTCCTCCTTGACTGTCGGGGTGCTCCTTGCGGGTGATACTGCAGCTGTCAGTGATGGTGATGGCGATGTCCGGTCCGGAGCAGAGATTGGTCCTGGCAGGCGAGGTGGCGTCCAGTGTTGATGGCGAGGAGGGTGCTGGCGTCGTAGCGGTGGAGTGTCCAAGAGGAAGGCTCCTTGGTGCTGAGCGCGGACCAGGGCCAGACGGATGCAAACGGCATAGCCTATGCGTTGCCTTTGGCACGGGAGACGATCATTACAATGCAGGCAGTACATCGTTAACAACGCAACTCCGACAACGCAGGTGTCTTTACAGCGCATTTGATTACAACGCACTGTGAGGTCAGTAATGGGGTAATTAAAAGTTATTTGGGTGGGTATGGGTTTCGGATGTCTGATCAGGAAATTGGGGGGTGTTTTGGGGGAAAATATAAAAAATGGGGTGTGTTTTGGGGTAAAATATGAAAAATGGGGTGTTTTGGGGTAAAATTTGGAAATTGGGGTGTGTTTTGGGGTAAAATATGAAAAATGGGGTGTGTTTTGGGGTAAAATTTGGAAAATGGGGTGTGTTTTGGGGTATAATATAAAACATGGGGTGTGTTTTGGGGTAAAATTTGGAAATTGGGGTGTGTTTTGGGGTACAATTTGATTTTTGGGTGTGAGATTAAGCAAGGCTGCTTGAGTGTCTATGATTCCTGCAGTCATGATTGGCTCCCAGCCCAGGCACCATTCTCATCAACCAACAATGGATTCTAAAGGCGTGTGATTAAAATGGCAGAAGCTTGATATACAGTTGTCACTGTCACTTACTTTGATACCAATCAGAGGTGATGCTGATGTTTTGGTACTGGTGAACTGTTAACAGCGTTCAACAACAGGGTTGATTTGGGGACAATCTTGACCAAGGGGAGTAAATATGAGGAGACAAATGGAGCCTCTGATAAGTTCAGAGACATGAATCTTACATGAAATCCATATGGAGCCTCTTTACCTCACACCACACAATATTCTGCTGGATACCTTCTCAGCCTTGTCACAAACTTCAAATGGGACCACAGTAAAATGTTCTGATATGTTTAAGAAGCAGACCAGCACGCTGAGTCGAGAGGCATTAGCACTGGCAGTATTGTACATTGAACAGCCCTCATATATACTACAATGGATAGTAAGGAAGGCCAAGCACACGCTGAGCTGCGTTCACCTTCTGCGCTCCTTGGAATAAAATCTGGGCAATCATCCAGACACCTGTCTGTCAGTGAATCTCAACATCCACCAAGCGCTTAGAATTGCATTGATATGCAATAATTAGGACCTCTGTACAAGTGATGTTTTTGGCAGGAGTTGCCCACGAATTAACTGGGGGTCATTGTGTCAGATGCAGAGATTGCAACCTTCTCAAATTTCCATTTTTTAATAATTTAAACCATGCTGTGCTACAACTAGCACCAGAAAACGGACGAACCAATGAAACAATAAAATGCATGAGAATAGCCTTCTCTGAAACAACTGAGGACAACACGAGGCCTTGGATTGGGCTGCCAGCAGCCTATCATTTGCAAAGCACAACGTTCAGTAATCGTGGGGTGTGCACGCGGAGTCTGGACATTGCGGTGCAAATCGCTGACCTCATTAAAATAAATTGGAAGCAGTCGTCTATTTAAAATTCACAATGGGCCAAATCCTTGAAGCTCGCCCTCTCATAGGAACTGGGGTCACAATGCAACCAAAACTTGTCCATTAAGACTTCGACATCGGGAAGAGCATTCAGGGATGTGTGGGACTGCTGTCTCCTCCTCCCAATGCATGTAGCTTCGACAAGAGCGTAAGCTGTCAGAAAGTGACAGCTTACACTTTGCGAAAGGTTAACCTGTGGCCTTGGCATCTGGTGACACCATACTTTGTGGCTGCAGGAGCAGACACAAGGCATTTGTTTATACCCCTTTGAGTAGCAAAGGCTTTCCTGTCCCTTCCCCAAGGGGTTGGTGAGGGTGTGCAGTGTATTGCCAGGCAGTTCTGTGAGCTGCAGATTGGTACGTTTAGACAGGTAGCTACGTCGCCTTTGCCAGTGGGAAGTATCTTTATGCATCAGGCTCTGTATCCAGGGAGAGAAGACAAGCTTCAAGCGGCTCCCATTCAGCCTAAGGCTATGAATGTCTAAGGGATTTGGGGAACTCAGGGGCTCCTCATCTTATTCTGTGGGGGGAAGGGGAGTCCAGGATTTTGAGTTAACCCCACTGCGTGTTCCTTCTATGGTGTGCAATAAATAACTTATCATATTTTTATTTCAAAACAATACAATGATAAACTGTCTACGAAGGACAAGTAAACTGCAAGGCTGGACTAGGTGAGTTCACCAAAATATGCTGAGTGCAATTTTGTAACAGGAAATCGATGTGGCCTCTTGGGCTGAAAGCATTCACCATTTGCAAATAAATGTCACTGAAAATGAAAGTCAGACAAAGGAGTGAGTGACCACGAATTGCTATGTTTGAGAATTGACAACAAATATCTTCACTACTTCCGCACCTCAGAAGGTTATTCTGAGCAATACAATGACGCTGATAAAGAAAAACAGCCAAACGACGAGACTCTGCTGGCATGACACCAACCTTAGTAACTGGACCAGAGGAGGGTCACAGCTTTTAGATGCAATCCAGACAACTGCACGAAAAAACGAACTCTTGCCACCGAACCAAGAACTCGGGTCTGAAAATCTCAGCGATGCACAACTTCTGATGATTGAAGATGAAGAAGGATGACTGATCCTTTCTGCCCTTCAGACTCTTGTATGACAGGCATCTGTTTGTCAAAGACCCGTAGAGGAGGGAAAAAGGGACCTTTCTGCCGCTAATGGGCCTATCGCTAGGTATCGCCCGCTAACGCCGGATTTCCTATCACCATCACACTGATGTTAGCGGCAGTTTTCACCGCCGTTCCCTGATACTATCGCCATGAAGCGACGGCTTGTTAATACGCCGCTAACATGGTGATAGGTTTCAGGGTTAGGCGGCAATAAAAAAAACTGCCGCTAACTGGCGTTTGCGATAGGTATCGCCGGTCTTTACTATAACTTGAGTCATCAACAGTATTGAAGCATGCAGTTATTCTGAATTCACGTAAAGGCTAAATATTTTGCAAATACACAAAACATTAGCTTTTGAATGAGCTAAGAATGAAGGACAGGGGAGGCATTCATCCTTAATAAAGGAGCTACAATCTGAAAGACATAAGCAATAAAGGCTGATAACAAAGTGATATGTAGAACTGAGTAAATGAAATTAATGATTTATACACTACCGTAAATACTACATGATGATGCTATATTAAAGTGCGAAAATATGCAAAACTTCGTAAAATTTAAATACACAATAACAATCAATCTAATATCTGCTTTCAAAGCTGTTTCCCAGTTTAATGTTTATGATAAAGGTGAAGCCCGAACCCTGCATGCAGCAGGAATTGCGGACAGAGGGGGAAGGAGGACTTCAGCCCCCAGACTGAACAGCCACCTGCTGTGCCACTCCTGCACCCGGAGGCGCATAAATCATCGCCGGGTGTTCCCTCTCCGTGGGACGTGCGTGTACTGCACCCGGGCAAAGACTGGGCCAGGGGCGGGCCTGTCCCGCACCCGTCAGTGTCTGGAAGAGGCTGGGCCACCCCCCTTTACATCTTCCTAAGTGATCTTCCCTGGAGGCGGTGACTGTTGGACTACAGACATTTTGTGGGCTTTCTTGTGGATTTTACATGTAGTGTTTGATTGCTCCCTTCAAGCCCTCAGTCACACAAGTTCTGCTAGCAGTGAGTAATTAACATCATGGGGAAGAGGAAAGCAAAATCCATCAATGGGTCAGATAAAAGACCATAGAGCCAGCAATACAATACTATCCTTTCTCAATGAGAAAGTTGGAGCGCTTTCAGATGAAATCTCCTGTGCAGAAATCGAGATGACTACGAATCAACAAGCCATCATTTCATTTAGAGACACCCAAGGTGAGGGGATGTAGTTACTTCAATCACTGCCCCCTTGATCCTTCACTCACCCCGCCCCCCATTTACCAACACTCGGCCTCCAACCCAACACCCAAAGCAGCACATCCTAAGAATCACAAACTTACTGTCAATAAGGAAATTGCTGATACGCAAAGGCTGGGAGCTAGGCGCGAAACCAAATCTCAGAGCAACTACCTCTGAACAAATCAACCAGGAAGCCCACAAATGGCGCAAGTAAGGCACTAGTGAAGTCCTTAACCAATAACAACACTGATAATTCCACCACCCCTGGACTTGACAAGGCTGAGATCAACTTTATAGAGCTATTTTACAACTTGGAACTCAAGATTCTAAAAGCCCTCAATGTCTTTGTAACTCGGCACATTGACCTGGAATTACTAGTTGGAAAGTTACAAGGGTGTGTGGATACTATGCAAACATACATCATAGAAATGGGGGTCTCTAACTGGCAATGGTTTGCACCTTTGTCCAAATAGGGACCCTTCCTTCTAGTCAGGAAAAGGGGGATACACTACTGAAATAACCCCTGCCCTCCCCTTGGTAGCTTGGCACGAGCAGTCACGCTTATCTAAGAGGCAGTGTGTGAAGCATTTGCACATAACCAACAGTAATACAGTGAAAACACTACAAAAGGGCACCACACCAGTTTTAGAAAAATAACCAATATTTATCTGTACAAACAAGACCAAAATGATAAAATGCCAACATACAACAATCCAAAATATGCACATGGCAAGAATAACTCTAAAATGCAGTTCCTTGAAGTCGGTCACTCCGTCCGGGGCTACAGCAATGCTGAAAACAACAGAATTCAACAGTTCCGGCTGACCGCGTCGGTGCAGAACGGCTTTAGTGTCAGCAGACTCGTAAACAGTACCTTTGGTTCAGGCCGATCGCGTTGGTGCGGGTCGATCATGGCAACCATCGCAGTTGCGATGTGAAGCGTAGTGGTAAAGCGTGCGGGGCCCTCAAGGCGCAGTGCAGGCAGCGGCTCGGTGACGGTCATCCAGCGGCATCAGTGAGACCAGGGCTGTTGTGCAGAGTGAGGCGGTGCTCGTGGCTTTGCTGACAGGTCACGGTGCAAGCGACAGTTTTGGTTGATAGCAGCTGAAGTTGGTCGGCCCAGATTGCGGTGTGGGACGGGGCGGAGTGTCGTGTAACTTATGAGCTGTGCCCCAAAACCACGCTGCGGTCATGGGTGTCGAGGTCAGCGGGCAGCGACGGCATTGGTGAGACCAGGGCAGCGGAGTGAAGTGAGGCGGTGCGGAGTGCAGTGCCCACAGGTCTCGGTGCAAGCAGCGGCTCGGTGGCAGCGGTGGTCATTGTTGTCGGTGAGACCAGGGTTGCGGTGCGAAGTGCGGCGGTGCCTTCTGCAGTGCCTTCAGGACACGGAGCCTGCAGCAGTATCAGTGACATTGTCAGCTACTTTCCCCTTCAGTGGCAACTGAAACCCACAGTTCCAGAGGTGGTACCCAGAGGTAAGTGGAGTCTTTGCTGTCCCTGAGACTTCGTAAACAGGAGGCAAGCTCTATTTCAAGCCCTCAGAGATACTCAGCAACAAGTGAAGAAAGTTTATTCCAGTCCTTTCGCTGCCCAAGGCAGAAGCAGCACCTGCAGGCCAACCCAGCAAAGCAACAAAACAGCAAAGGGGCAGTACTCCGCCTGGCAGTTCTTCCAGCTCTTCTTCTTGGCAGGTTCCTTGATCCAAGCGAGTTCTAAAGTTCTAGGGTCTGGGCCCCAACATTAATACTCAGTTTCTCTTTGTTCTCTTGGGCAGAGAGTGTCTATGCTCAGTCCAAATCAGTTTGGTCCTCTCTTGCCCGGTTTCCCGGCAGGAGGTGGAGACAGCATTGTCCAAGGCAGACCAGGCCCATTTAGGTGCAAGGAAATCTCCTCCCACTACTCTAAATGCAGCCCACGTCTATTCAGCCCAGCCCTGACTCATCCAGGAAAGGCAGGACACACCTCGACCCCCCAGTGGCTGTCTGAAGAGAATGCACATCCCCAGCCACTGTCACTCCAAAACCCAGAAGAGGCACAGAGGCTGGCTAAGCAAGAAAATACCTACTTTCTAAAAGTGGTATTTTCAAACACAGGAGATAAAAATCATCTTTACTAAAAGATGCATTTCTAAATTCTGAGTTCAGGCATACCAATCTCTATCATGTCCCAATGGGAAGATAAACTTGAAAAATGTTACCAAGTATTCCCCATTTTATCCTATGGGACAGATAGCTCTTCAACAGTGAAAAACAAAATATACTGTATTTCACTATCAGGACATGTCACCCACACCAGTACATGTCCTACCTTTCAAATACACAGCACCCTGCCCATAGGGGTAACTTGGGCCTACCTCAGGGGTGACTCACATGTAAGAAACGGGAAGGGTAGGGCTTGGCAAGTGGGTGCACTTGTCAAGTCGACATGGCAGTAAAATCTGTACACAGACACTGCAGTGGCAGGTCTGAGAACCTTTTGAAAGGCTGCCTGTGTGGGTGGCACAATTAGTGCTGCAGGCCCACTAGCAGCATTTGATTTACAGGCCCTGGCATTCTCAGTGCACTTTACTAGGGACTTACCAGTAAATTAAATATGCCAATCATGGAAACCCTAATCCATAATCCAATTTACAATAGGAGCACTTGCAATTTAACACTGGACTGCAGTGAGAAAGTGCACAGAGAGTGCAAACCAGGAGGTCGGAAAGCAAAAAGAAAGGAGAAATACGCCAAAAGATGCCAGGTCTAAGATACCCTTACTACTGTAACAGAGGCTGATATTGCCAAAGTCCTCAACAAGGGTTTCTTGAGTTGCACTGAGCTTTTTTGCCTCAGGCAGCCAATATGGATCCAGTCCCTTTACATGAGGTCTCCCACCCCCTCACAATCAACTAAACACACAGGCGGTTCTGCTCACCTGATGGCTCCCTCTCCTTCTCTGCAAATCAGCCTCAGTGATTTTAACAACTGCACAGCAGCAGCTCACCACTTACCACAAAAGGTCCCCCTGCAGATT
The DNA here is from genome assembly GCA_963921515.1 of Calotriton arnoldi. Classification (NCBI taxonomy): domain Eukaryota; kingdom Metazoa; phylum Chordata; class Amphibia; order Caudata; family Salamandridae; genus Calotriton; species Calotriton arnoldi. The sequence continues at coordinate 731,471 of CAWUFW010003952.1, read as the reverse complement.
ATCCCTGCACCAACGCCATCCAGCTCCCCCTTAAGGAAGGAGGCCCAGGAAAAGTATGGTCAGCTCAAGAAAAAAGTAGTTCATGGGCTGGCATCCAGGGCTAATGTGCGCCAGCCTGTATCCCAGTTTCTGGCAGACAAAATTATTATGGTTCGCAGAGTAGGCTTGATTGGTCCCTCTCAGAAGTTGTTTACATGCGAGTGTATAATAGTTAATTTCAGTAACACCATGTGGGCAGGATATATCCTCCATATTCTCTGAATAATGGTGTCACAAAGGATAGAATCTCAGTGCTTCCTTTGGGATTTTTTATCTGCCTCACATTGCAAGGCCATTGGGCAGGGGAGGCCAAGTATAGGCCACAAGATGGTCTGATTAATTATCCACGTGATTGAAACACCGCAAGTATACCACTCACCAACCATTTTGAACCCCTAGAGTCAGTTGGAAGATCTTGATTGACTGAGTCTAGCCCCTGTTGAAGAGGACATGGATAAGGCCACGGTGTCCAATAGACCCACGGACCTAAGGGTTCTTAGTTGGAACATTGCCGGGGTACGGGGCAAGCTAACTGACATTGGATGGCTCAGAATGTTGGCTACATTTGACATTGTATGTCTGCAGGAGATGTGGGATGTTAAGGGATGCTTATACCTGGACGGCTTTGCCTCATATACTATTCCAGCCATTCTGTGGCCTAGTGGGCGCACTAGTGGAGGCCTTGTGACATTAGTAAACTTGGGCCTTAATTGTAAAGTTGATCTTATTAAGTTCAACTCGAAGGTTGTTCTTGGTACCCTTTAGACCTTGAGAAATAAATGCAGACTGCTGGTCATTAATTTTTATAATGCAGCCTTATCTAGGAAAAAAACAGATGCTGTCTCCAGTTTAAAAGCTTTGGTAGATGACTATTTTCACTCAGAGTCTTTATTTAATGGGATTATGCTAATGGAGGATTTTAACTTCCTTGTTTTTCTTGTCACGATAATGATGCATCAGAATTTGAGAACACATTTATTTATCAGGCGCACCTCAAGCACACACACCAAGGCAATACCGTTAACAGCCTAACTGCTGAGTATAATCTGGTCAACCTAATGGACCCAACACAAGAGGGGCCAGCCAAGAGGATACCCACGTTTAAAGGGAGTGGTCACAGCACCACAATAGATTACATTTTTGTATCCTTTTGTTTGTCCTTATTTCTCATAGATTTCAAAGCTATGTGGGATAATCTAAGTGACATATATATCACACGTGACCCAATCACTGAAGTGTCAGAGGGAGTGGGAGCAAGTTTGCCCGGAGGGCAAGGGACCAATTAACGTGCTCTCGCTTTACAATGTCGTTTCCACCAAAAAACGAACGGCCCTTCAAAATCAAGTCCACTTATTGTGGCTTCATCCCACCTTATTATGTAGGTGTACCTTTACCAAGGGACAGTTCTGGCTACTAACACATTCCAATATTTTGGACCAGCATGTGCTAAAAATATACAGGATCATCGGCCATCCCACGTTCGCCAAATAATCCTTTAATGGCGAACGAACCCTATTAGGGCTGTAGTACCAATATTAGTAGGAAACAAAGGTGAAAAAGAAAATGAAAAAAGGGGGAGGTTTCAGGTAAAAATACCTACCACCTGACAGTTATTTATTTAATTTTTATTCGTTGGTGGTGGAAGGATAATTAAAAACACAATGTATAGGGCAATCATAGCCCTGTTATGGTGCTAATTGTCCACTAGTTGACATGTTTCAGCCCTGTCGTGGCCCACTGCGGGGTCCTGGGCTTTCTTCAAGACCGTACTGAACCCAATATGTCCCTATGGTACTTCCTTACACACTGCGTACAAATATCACGCATACAATACTCAATTGACACCTGGTCCAAACCGGCTTTCTTCAGTATCTGTAGGAACCTCATCCTTAATGTTTAGGTATTATATCACATGGAGGGGTGGGGGAGGGAGTCCTGTAGTCACACCTTCGTCAAGGTACTCCCTCTCTGGACACCTAGTGTGTATCCCTGTCCTCCTCCCGACTGCAATCTAAGTGACCCCAACCCTTTGTCAGCTACCTTTTCCTGGGATAAAAAGCTCTTTGACATGGCACATTTCCATACAGAGCCCATATCATCCACCGACCAGTGTCGGAGGGTGCGGTGGGCCTCAATTGTCCCTTTGGATTTTGTTTCCAATCTGGTTACTACTTGCCGAACCGATTGTATATTTGTCTCACAGGGCAAAGCATCATGCAGTCTTACTTGAACATCTGCAGCTTCATTAAATCCACTCTCTGTAAATCAGGTGCCTCTTTCACGCCCCATCTAGTTAGATGGTTTGATAAAAAGTACTCAAAAACACACAAGGATTTGCTGAAACTCCTGCATGAAACACCTCTGTGTCAGGAACAGGTTACTAGCACCAAGAAATTTACTGCTTGACCTGCAAGGAGCGCAAGACCCAGCTGAAAGAGGAGGCCCGGGATAACCTACTTACCGCTAGTGCACAGCAGGATAGTGCCGCCTTTTGGCGAGTTGTAAATCTCCCCCTCTTTAACAGTGACCAACTCTCCAATCAGGTGACAACCATTACATCACAAGCGTGGGTCAAGGACTTAAAAGCCATTTATAATCATGAGGAAGAAGCCACTGAGTTAGATGGAATCAGGGAGGATCACACATTTGCCTTCCACCTGACAGAGGTGACATCAGCGATCTCTTGCCTTCCCTCCAATAAAGCCCCTGGGCCTGATCGAGTGCCTGGGGACCTTTTTAAATCTTCTGTTGATCTGTGGGCCCCTTTAATAACTTTTCACTTAAAATCAGCCGTTAAAGGCCCTTTTACAATGACCTGGTGTCAATCGGTCATAGTCCCAATTTTTAAAAAAGGTAATAGGTCAGACCCAGCCTGTTATGCACCCATATCCCTCATTGATGTAGAGGGGAAAATTATTGTCTGGGTCTTGCTGGAGCGCCTTTCAACCTGGGCTGAGGAGCACAGTATTTTGTCTGACCTGCAATATGGGTTTAGGCCATGGCGTGGCACCATTGAGAAAAACTTGAATCTCTGTTTGCTGATCTGCAAGTACACTAAGGTTAAGAGGGGGGCAATCCATCTGGCCTTCATGGACTTCAGCTCAGCCTTTGATAGAGTTAACAGCTCCAAGGTGTGGTCCATGATGGTCCGGATGAGAATAGACCCTGCATTAGTTCTTTTTTTGCACAATTTGCACAAGGACCTCTTATCATCTGTCAGATATGGTCCTAATGGTGAATGTACTTTAAACTGAAAAGCGGGATTCACCGGGGCTGCATTTTAGCGCATTTTTTAGTTTATTCTCTTCATCAATCAATTAGAATTAGCACTGACCGACCCTCTCTTTGACGTCCCTAAAGTTAGTTATCGCCCAATCCCTACTCTGCTTGACGCAGATGGCACTGTATTAATTGCCCGGACGACCAACGGGTTAAAGAGACTATGAGATCTTTTTATTGATTCATTGAACGGCCTTGAATTGCCCACTAATTTTTCTAAGTCAGACGTGATGAAGTTTGGCCCACCCAAACGAACACCATGACATTTTTTGTAGAAAGCCGTCATATCAGCCAGGTTGCTAAGTTTCATTATTTGGGTGCTCAATTGGACTGTGGTCTTAATTGGCACTCGCTAATAATGTGATGGCTTTCAGTAGGGCTACATTTAGCATAGGAAACTTTTCCCGTTGGCTAGAGCGCACCCATATAAAAACTGTGCTGGGCACATTCAAGGCTAACTGCATTGAAATGGCCAGTTATGGATGGGGTATCTGGGGATACGGGCCTGTCGCCCCAATTTAAATAGCTGGAAACAAATTTCTCAGGGGTCTCCTAGGGGTTGCACAATGTATACCCTCTGAGGTTGTGCATGAAGAGCTGGGCATGGGCTATGTTATTGATTATATTCATCTCTGCCCCTTGAAGCTCTGGCTTTTGGTTTGGACAAAGAAGGAGTTAGGTCTCAACAGATTGATAATGTAAGACTGCATGAACCTGTATAACTCTTCCTTGATCCCTTGGTTGGCTTATATTTCCTCTAACATGAAAACCTTAGGGAGACCCAAACTTCAAGCTAGCCTGGCTGATGAGGGGTGTTACCCCGAAACTGGTCATAGGATGCTTGTTTCTGGTCCTGGGAAGACATGGCTTGGCAGTTCGGGCTGGACTGTTCCCATGAGGCACAGGGTCAAGACTGATTTGCATATGGCTATGTCTGAACTGGGGTGGCTGATTGAGCTACAGAATGATGATGGATTCAACCCAGATCTGTGAATGGGGGTGAGTGTCTGAAAGTTTCAGTGCTCCGTCCATCATCTCCTTGTGTTTGCTTTGTTCGCCCTAAGTTGGCAGGGTGTGCCCAGACGTGGGTCCCTTGCTCACTTTGCCACTGGATTCAAGCTAGCCTGGCTGTTGAGGTGTGTTACCCCAAAACCGGTCCCAGAATGCTTGTTTCCGGTCCAGGGAAGACATGGCTTGGCAGTTCGGGCTGGACTGTTCCCTTGAGGCACAGGGTCAAGACTGATTTGCATATGGCTATGTCTGAACTGGGATGGCGAAGTGAGCTAAAGAATGATGATGGATTCAACCCAGGTCTGTGACTGGGGGTGAGTGTCCGAAAAGTTTTAGCGCTCCGTCCATCATCTCCTTGTGTTTGTGACAATGCAAAGCATGTCACCAGGCCTGCACCTAAAGACTCGGTTTGCAGTTTTTAAAACAGCCAATTCAGCCTGGCAAAATAAACGTTTTAATTGAACACACTAGCCCTGGTATTTAGCCAGGGATGGGAACTAGAGGCACAGGGCCTAGGGGCTAGCCAGCCTCCAACACGAAATGTAAACACAAATGGGGCTACCCTTAGCAAAGATTTCTACAGGTTTTTTATAATATATAGAGATGCACGTATAGTATGGGCATCTCACAAAAAGTGTAGGACTGGCCTCACACACCACCTGGTGTCATGCTTCATCATAGGCCGTCCCTCGCCCTCTAAAAACCCGGTTTGATAGAGGGCGGGCATACACCTGATGACAGGGATGCACTTCTAAAATAAGTGAGGGCCCGTAATTAGTGAAAGTGGTTTAAGAACCATTACAGTTGTCATAAAGACTAGTTTATAATTAATTAGGCAACTGTATGGTATTAAAAGAAGTGAACGGTGACTTGGGAACTAATTTTCCCTTCAACGTACGGATTGTGGTCAACATGTTTCTGCTAAATGTCCCCGAAGGGTACGTAGCATTTATCAGGACCGTGTATCTAGAGGGCTCCGTCTTTATATTAAAGTGTGAATAAAGATCAACCACTATCTGGGGTATGTATTTTCACTATCCCCGCCGGTATAGTAATCCAAAAATGCCTGTAGAAAACAAGAAGACAAAAACACACTCAGAAGTTGTGGATTTCTGTCGGTTACCATACATGAACTCACTTTAAATCGCGCATGGTGGTATCTAAGTGCAAAACACGTGTCAATCATACGTGTTTCCACTTGCCCATAGGGAAATGTCTCACTCGACTTACCCTAGGTAATTACCCTACTTTCTCCATGGGAGGTCGAGAGGGGAAGGCCCCTACACTGACATTCTGGAAAAATGGGAGAAGGACACAATATGAGCACCTAATCCTGTTAGGTCGAAATCATGAAATAAAATTGCAGATAAACATCAGGCTCTATGGCAGATGGCAGGTTCTTTACATAAATAAATGTTTTCCCAGGTCTAACCCTTACTTTTGTAATGCTTTTAAGTCACCCCTAAGGTAGACTATAAATGCCTATAGGGTGTGGTGCATAGTATTGAAAATTTAGGACATACATAGTTTTAGTTTTACATGTCCTGGCAGTGAAAGACCTGCAAAGTCGCTTTTCACTGTGACAAGGTTGGTCCACTCATAGGAGACACTGGCTTACGTTACAACTGCTTATAATGCTTAACTTCAGTTTGGAGGTAGCTAGGAAAATGATTCAAGGACTCATTGCAATAGTAATTTAAAATCCAACTTAATGGCCAAGTTGGATTTTATATTACTGTTTTAAAATAACACTTTTAGAAACTTATTTTCCTACCTGAGCCATGTGCCTTTCCGCCAGTGTTCAATGTCATCCATGTAGGAGAGTAGGATCTGCTTCACATGGGTACCCCCACTTTTTGCTGATGCTTCACTGTTTTTCGACTTTAGCCTGGCTGGGGCCCTGCTAATCAGAACTCCAGCCCAGCTGCTTCCTCTCTAAAATGGTTTCCATGTGCCTTAGGCACATCTCTGATTGGAATCTGGAGTGCCCTTATAAGTCCCTAGTACATGATGTACTATGTACCCAGGGCATAGGTACCTCAGAGGCCTGCCAGGGGCTGAAGCATGTATTATGCCACCCCTGGAAGGCCAGCCAAAAGGACACCACAGGTCTGGTACTGCAGCCTGGGTAAAGTGGTGCATGCACCCCTTACTGTGATATAGGTTACCTATATCACTGCATATGCACACATATAAACCTATAAGTCACTCCTATGGCAGGCCTTATCAATCCTGAAGGCAGAGTGCTTGGTTCTTATGTGAGAGGGTGCCCCTGCATGAGCAGAGCCCCTCTGCAGCGGTCGGAGACCCTTCTCTGATGCTGTTTGTAGTGCAGCCTGACCATATACTCTTAAGTGCATTATATCCTCGCGGTAGAATGCTAACTTTTGACTGGATGCACCAAAACATGTTGTGTTTGGTGTCAAACATCTTGGAATACTAGCCCCCTGCCAGTTCTGGCGGCGGGGGTAGCATTCCACCCTTCTAGAGGGAGAGACATGTACCCACCGGCATACCCAGTAACTTCTTTCCAGAGCCCTGGCATCACAAAATGGATGCCACTGCCACAGACACAGGTCTGGCCTCCTGCTGCTGACTGAAACTCCGGCAGGGGAGGCCTGGACAATAGGTTTCTTGTCCCAGGGAGGTGTAACCACCTCCCCAGACAGGATAATGTGTATTGGGGCTGGGCGGGAGCACTCTCTGGTGCTTTGAAGTCCTGCACTGGGGGCACATTTGGTGTCCCTGTGCATACCCCAGTTCAAACCGGCTCAGGGGCTTCCAGCCCCTGCTCTGGCACGAAACTGGACAAAGGGAAAGGGGTGTAACCACCCCTCTGCCCTGACCCTCCCATAGGTGGGTCCCCAGAGTATGTCCAACCCCTAACTTGGTATAAGTATGGGACCCCAGTCCTTAGGACTTTAGATTTACCTGGATGAAACTCTGATACAGAATCCTGGACCTTCGACGCTCTACTTCAAGATTAGAGGACTGAAGAATCTCCCTTGGGGTCAAGGAGTGACTCCCCTGCTTGGCAGGCACCTAAGAAGCAATTGTCCAGTCTGCATCGCTGAAGCTCCCGCCGGACGCTGAAGTCTTTGCAACACCAGAGGTAGATTTCCAGACTTCCCCGAGGCTGCCCTGAGTCCCCAGCAAAGCTGAGGCCCATAGCTGTTGTGGGTAACGTGGAACCGTGACCCCTGGACACTGAGTCCTTCTGCAAGTGCATCCTCTTCTGGGTCTCCCCCGAAGTTGTGCTTTGGGCTACTAGTAGCTCCCGCCTCCAGCACCGATTGCATTGAAGATCACTGGCCTCCACTCCACGAGTGTCCTGTGAGCCAGCTCTAAGTGTGTCCACTCGAGGCTCCTTTGCGGTTGCTAGTCCGTTGGCTAGTGGGCCCTCCCGAAGGCAACTCTTCTTCTGCTTGGGCTTCCCTGGTTGCTCCAGATGTGCCCTGACTTACCCTCACTGGGTGAGTCCCTCAGACCTTGCTGGTCTGCACCACTGTCCTTCTTCTATTTCCATGAGACTTGCCGTTGCCAAGGCTTGTTGGGTCCAATCTGGTCGCTGACACCCCTGCAATCGACAAACGTTGTGGGACAGCTCGAATCCAGCTCCTGGTTGTCGTCGACACCTCCTGGACCTCGTGGCTGAAGAGTCAAGATGACCATCAACCTACCTGAAGCACCCGACATCGGTGGGCATCCGCTCATCGCCTTCCTGGTCACTGGCTAGTGACCCAGACTCTCTCCCCTCTGCTTTCAGGTTCTTCAGATCTTCGATCCACCTTTGGATCCACCCGAACACTTTCGACTTGGCCGCCAGCAGCACTTTGCAGCAGATCGCCATTGAAAGCGACGACGAAACCCGACCCCGAAAGACACCTATGCACCCGGCTTCCCTGGGTGAGGTAACTCGAGTACTCCGGTGCTCCCGTGGGTATAGACTCTAGAACAACCTAGTTCTAAAGGGGTTTGCTCCAAGTCCTCCTCTAAGTGTCCCTTTTCTTTAAAACTCCAACCGCGACATTCCCCATAGAAGTCAACGGCGGCTCGCGGCTGTGTTCTCACACTGCACGCGTCCCCGTGGGTCCCCTGTGTCACTACCTTGGGTGGTTCCTTGAGGGCCAAGCACTTCTATAGGCTCTAGGCCTTGTGTCTAGCTCAGTCGTGGTTCTTATACCACTTTATTGGTATATGGTTTGGTACGCCCCTAGGGCTCAAACGTGTATTTGTGCTATTACTGTTGATAACTAACTTATAACTTATGTACTTCGAACTCTAGCCTCATAAAGAGACTAGAGAGGTGTGTTTAGCAATAAATACATATATTTTGAATATATACCTGGTGTGGTCCTCTTTCATTTGGTCACTCAAGAGATTATAGACTGGTAAAACAAGCTGCTTTACATTCCTTCAAGACTTAGCCTGAAGGCTGCTCTCCAAAGCTACCACTAGGATAGCTTTCAATAAAGGTTGTCTTTAACCTATATCCAATAAGGGGTTGTTTGGACTGGTGCAAGGTGCCCACTATAATTAGTGGACAGCATATACCAGGCCAACTTCTCACAATCCAGAACTTGAATTGCTCCTTGATTAGGTGTGAATTGGCTCCAAGAGCTGAGACTAAATACATTCCCATGATATGATGACCATCTGAGCAGTGCCCAGGAATTTTATTAACTTCAAAAGATTCCTACCTCGTCACAAGCAGATATGGCTCACACCTGGGCCTGGCCCCTTTATTCTTCTGCTAGCCAGTGAGGCTTCAATCTCAATGAGAGAACCAGTTTTCAATTACCAAATAGGAGGGTATGCCCATTATCATAGCCACACATCTGGGTGGGCAGAGGGAGCTCCAAACAGGGGAAGAAAGTTTCTGACATGTTTGTTTTAGGTAGAGAGGGGCACTGGGGGATAGTTTATTCTTCAATACAAAGGAAGTGCTGAAAAAGTTGGTAAGGACACCGCTGGGAAAGGTTAACTATTGGTTAAGGAGTGGCCAGAATTTGCCCACAAGTTGAAACTGAGCATGAATATGGCACTCACTATACCCTCTTTAGAACACTTTTGGACATGCAGAAGACAAACTACATCTGCTGTGGTGACCTGTGAGGAGACCCAATAGAGGTGGAGCCACTTGTACATGTACTCACTTGTTAAGCTACAGGGACACAAAAGCTGCAGGAAGCCCACTTTTAGGAAGAGACCAGCTGACCAGTTCCAACTGTACCCACCCTGGACCCTTCTGGTGGCGTCTAGTGGATTGAGTCCTTTTTTCAAAGATTTCTACCTGGAGAATCAACAGAAGACTGGGACCTACCTGTAAGCTGCTCCGCCGAGGGTACATCAACGGTGAGCCTGACATCGCTGCAGCTACCACTACATTCTTCTTTTTATCAGCAAATCCGATTCAGCTGGCCTGACTCCAAGCGGCATCAGATGATGTTGAACTCTCTCCAGCTACAGCCATGAGGCCTTGCCCTATTGAAAGAATCTGACTTTCTAGGAAAGGGATTAACTGGCACATGCATCAAGGAAGGCTTTTGCGATTCCTTAATTGCGATTATTAAGGAATCGCAATTAAGGAATCGCAAAAGCCTATGCATGTAGGAATCGCTATAAAAATAGCGATTCCTAAAGATTCCTTAATTGTGACTCGCAAATTGCGAGTCGCAATTAAGGAATGGCTTCCCATTCATTCCTATGGGCCTAGAGGCCCATAGGAATGAATGGGAATTGCATTCGCAATTTGCGAGTACCCAATAGGTACTCGCAAGTTGCTCATGCAATTTCAAGGGTGCAAGGGTGTCAAAAGGACACCCTGTTGCACCCTGAAATCTGCATATGAGTACATCTTGCACACACACATGCCCCAAGGGCATGTGTGTGTGTGTAAATGGAACTTTGAAAAATGCACTTTAGTGCATTTTTCAAAGTTTTGCAAATTACCATCAAGTACAAATTGATGGTAATTTGCGACTCTATTAGCGAAATCGCTAATTTTTTTAATTTAATGCATTGCATTTAAGGAATCTCAATTTGCGATTCCTTAAATGCAATCATAATTTAAGTAATCACAATTTAGAGATTACTTAAATTACGATTTTTGCATTTGGGATGATGCATCCCAAATGCAAATATACCGATCAGTAAAGGGGCAGATTCTGAGAATCTGCCCGTTTGCGACCGGTTTTTCTTTTGATGCATGTGCCTGTAAGTCCTTGGCCTTACATCTGACCAACTCTCCACCCCGTCTCACGCAACCAGTTGCCCACAGTTGGCTCTTTGTGCTTTTGTCACTAAAATGTAATTCTAATTTTTAAAATTCATCTCTCTTTCCCCTTACTGGATTTTTGTTGGTTTGGTTTCATTTTGTTCAATATAATATTCTCTATTTTTATTGGTTGGAGTTGGATTTTTATTCTGTTGTGTATTCAATTTTTTTATTGGTTGGGTACTTCAAAATGCTTTTTACATGTTCTACTGTCTACTCTCTGCCATAGCTACCAGGAATAAAGCTTGGGTTTACTGAAACCTTTACTGTACCGAACAAAAATAGTGACATTATTAATTGTAGTAGACACAATCCACCTCAACTAATAATCCACTTTCTCACAATTCCGCTTTAGGGAAAAGTAGTCCTTGGGAATATTTAACAAGTCCTTTCCAGTAGTATTCCTTAGGACCTGCTCCACGAGTAATACTGTTAATGTTTGCAAACTACAATACAGTGAAGTTGTAAATTTCCACAGATACTTCTACACTTATTTGTATAATTTTGACAAAGTGTAAACGATATGCATATCAACATCAAATTTTTTCCTGTGATTTTAGCAACCAAATTTATCCAGATATAAATATTTTCTTTTAGTATGGTGTATTCCAGTATGCTAAGACAAGGTAAGAAATAAAAATGTATTTGGAGAGGTACTGGAAGGGATACACCATAGGGGTACTGATAATTTGCATAGAGCGCACGCACTGCCAGGACTTGAGTTTGTGCAGCTCTAGGAGTACATGCAAAAATGTGCTCCATCACACCTTCATGCATACAGTTTCATATTCAATTCAAATTTCTCGTATTGTAAATCACATAGTTTATTCACATTTAAAAAATAAATTTGAGCTTTGGAATGATCAGAAGACAAAATATTTTAAAACAAACTACACTTCACTTTGATTAAAACATCTTAAATGAGAAGTTTTCATTGTCGATGGGTAAATATAATATGTTTTAATAAAGAAACAAAAACAAGCAGCAAATGTTATTGGATGTATGATGCAATAACAAATGCAATTTTGACCAATGGCTTTACAACGCAAGCATTTTTGCAAAAATGCCTTTACAACGAAAGGCTTTTACAACTACTTTTTTTACATCAAATATGCCTTTACAATGAATGCCTTTGCTACGAAATTGTAAGTATTTAACAAGTAAGTATAAATCCTTTATATTTATATTTGTATATATATATATATGTATAATGAATATATATATGAACCATAAACAAATACCTTTCCACCACACAATTCCCTTCCCACCCAAAAACCCATATCCACTCTAAACCCTAAAAATTCCCTTACCACTCAAAGCCCAAAGCCACCCTAAAACCTAAAATTGATATATATATATATATATATATATATATATATATATATATATATATATATATATATATATATATATATATATATATATATATATATATCTACTGGCAGGCGCCAGTAGGTAGTTATAGTTAGGACCTTGTTTCTATTCAAAAGCGTTTTTCTTTTGCCAATATCTTTGGCGCCGGTTGACGAATCTTCGCAAAATGTTCTAAACTAATGGGGCGGTCTGGTCAGCTCCTGTCTTGAAAGTTTCGGGGTGATTCGTCAAGCGGGGGCCAAGAAAAAACGCGTTTCTCAAGGCTCATTTCCATAGGAAACTTTAGCCAAGGCTACAGCTCGAACTGCTGCACGGAATGACCCCAAATTTGACAGTAGGTTTTGGTTCAGAAAGCGACTTTCTTTTGTAAATAGTGTAAATCCGTTCAGTAGTTGCTGAGAAATTCATATATAAAAAATATTAGTATCTGGTGACCGCGGTGGATCCGCGACCCCTCCTGATCACAAGCTTGATTCTGATTGACTGCCAACACTTCAAACTAGGAAGTGTTAGCAGCCATCTTGTGACTCGGTTGAACCGAGTCACAAGAAAAAGGTCAAAAAACAAGAAAAGGGGGTAGGGTAGAAGCACCCTGACCCCTAGGCCTGCTCAGGGGGTCCCACAGGGACCACGAGGACCAAAAAAAGCATTTTTTCTTTTTTTTCGGCGGGATTCGCGTAGGGTCCGTGAATCCTGCCGAAAAAAACCCATAAAACAAAGTGTGGGCTGTTTTCTTAAAGCCCCCAGGTGGGCCAGGTCCCATGGGCAATGCACAATTGATATGCGGGGGCCCCCACAGCCCCTGGGACTGCCACCTCACCGGACATGGTTAATAATATGCAGGGGGCACGCGGTCACCCCCCAGCCCCAGGGACCGCCATCTCCCCGGGGCATTGCTTTAATATGGGTGGGGGGCCTCGCGGGTCCCACAAGCCCCAGGTACCGCCACCTCCCGGGGCTTTAAACCTGGTGGGAGGGGGGCCTCTATGGCCCTGGGGACCGCCACCCCCCAGGGCCGGCTCCAGCAATGTCCCAGGGTGCTCACCCATGGGACATTGCAGTTTGCTGTGGCAGGGCGGGAGCACTGCTTCCGGCATGCCATAGCAAACTCTGCTTCACTTAATGGAAGCGAGAGCAGGAAAACTGCTCTCGCTTCCATGAAGTGAAGCAGATTTGCTTTTGGGGAAAGGGAGCTGCATGTTAGCAGCTCCCTTTGCCCAAAAGCAATGCCGGCTCCCGCAGGAGGTGGTGAGCCGACAGGGACCACGGGGCCTTGGGTCTCCCCCTGCGGTCCCCAACAAAGAGGCCATGCCCCAGCAGATGGGGTCCCCTGGGCAAAAATTGGCCCGGGAGGGATGCCACTTTGCTCCCTCCCTATTTTTCTTTAAAACATTTTTTAAATGGAATGGCCGGTCCCCGGGGGTTGGGGTCCCCGGGGTTGAAATTGGCCTGAGGAGGGGGACCGCGTGGCCCCCTCCCTGAAAACAAAATGAAAAAAAAATAATGGCCAAACCCTGGGGGGTGGGGTCCCCAGGGCCGAAAGTGGCCTGGGAGGGGGGCCACTCGGCCCCCTCCCTTTTTTCTTAAAAAGAAATAAAAAAAATAGAGTGGCCGGGCACCGGGGGATGGGGTCCCCGGGGTAAAATCGGTCTGGGGAGGTGGGCCGCACTGCCCTCCTCCCCTTTAAAAACAAAAGAAGGCCTAGCCCTGGGGGATGAGGTCCCCGGGGCCGTAATTGGCCTCAGGAGGGTGGCTGCACGGACCCCTCCCTTTTTATTTATTTAAGTTTTTAAAATGGTTCAGGCCCTGGGGGATGGGGTCCCTGGGGTCCAAAGGCTAAAGGGACAGGAGTCCACACAGCCCCCCTTCTTAAAATTCAATAAAAAAAAGAAAACAGCAACTCGCCGGAGGCCCCGCCCCCTCCCTGCTTGACTCTGCAAACGCGCCTCCTGGCATGCTCTGGGTTGGGGGATTAAGTCCACTTCAATCGTAAGGGTCCTTAGGGGCCAACTAACCAACCAGGTACCTCCAGTAAGCCCCACACAGTGGGATTGCTGAGAGGTGGTCTGAGGCCATGCCCCTTTTTACAACACTCTACAAACGTGCCTCTTGGCACACTGCTGGTGGGGCGATGAGGTCCCCATGTGTCCTGAGGACCTCAGGACTAAAGAGGACTTCATCCCCCAAGCAGCAGTGCGCCAGGAGGCGAGTTTGCAGAGTGGTGTAAAAAGGGGGCATGGCCTCTGACCATTTTCAGCAATACAGCTGTGTGGGGCTCACTGGAGGTAACAGAAGGGCTAGATGCCCCCCAGGGACCCTCAGGAGGCAAGAGGACTTCATCCCCCAACCAAGAGCATGCAAGGAGGTGCGTTTGCAGAGTGGTGGAGAAAGAGGACGTGGCCTGTGTTCACCTCTCAGCAATCCCACTGTGTGGGGCTTACTGGAGGTAACAGGTAGGCTAGTTGGCCCCTAAAGACCCCCAGCAGTGAAGGGGACTTCAATCCCCATCCAAGAGCGCACCAGGGAGCACGTTTGCAGAGTAGTGGGCAAAGGGAGCATGGCCTGCTATGAGAACTTAGCAATCCTGTTGTGTGGGACTTACTGGAGGTAATAGGAGGGGTAGTTGGCCCCCAAGGATGTTCTTGGGGGCCAACTACCCCTCCTGTTACCTCCAGTAAGTCCCACACAGTGGGATTGCTAACAGGTCTTCGGAGGCCACGCCCCCCTTTTTCCACCACTATGCAAACGCATCTCCTGGCACACTACTGGTTGGGGCATGAAGTCCACTTTACTCCTGTGGATCTTTGGGGGCCAAGAAGCCCTTCTTGTACCACCTGTAAGTCCTACGCAGCTGAATTCCTGAGCGCTGGTCGGTAGCCCAGCCCCCTTTCTCCACCACTTTGCAAACATGACTACTAGTTGTAATAGTTCTTGGGTTTGTGAGAGTTAGAGCTATTGGCGTGTAAATGTAAACGTTTTTTACTAATGTTTTTTGGAGTGGAGTAGATGTGCGTTGTGTGTAGTGCAATTATGTGGTATGTTGTGCAGTGAAACTATGTGGATAGAAAGTATGTGGTATTTAGTGTAGAGGAATTATGTGAAGTGGGATTATGTGTTATGGAGTATAATTATGTGGTGTGGTAGTCTGTGTTGTGGATGGGTAACCTCAGGTTTAGACTTCCTCTTTTCGATAGAAGCTAAACTATAAACTCAATGAGGCACAGTAAAAGAAGCAACCACAGAGGAGCACTTCTGGACCTAGTCAGAGGTATGAGCAGGGCCACATTACGCAACTGTTCGGCTGCACCAATTTTCGCATAATTATAAATTTTCCGCATTTGCCACATATACAATCATCTGCTGCATAATCTGCAGATTTGAACAAAAAAAACCTTGTTTCTAGCTCAAACGTTACCAAAAATGCAGCGACAAGTGTTACAGCGTAGTGGAAGGCCCTTTGCAAAGCTGGAATGGTCACCTGTTACTTATTGCTAAATGTGGGTGTTAAATGGGTACTAATGGTGCGCAAACCACTCTTGCTTCTTTCTGCGCTTCTCTTGCCTCTTTCTGCACCTCTCTTGTTTCTTTCTGCAACTCTCTTTTCTCTTTCATCACTTGTGTTGCTTCTTTCTGCAACTCTTTTGCTTCTTTCAGCATTTCTCTTTGCTCTTTCTGCACTTCTCTTGCCTGCTTCTGTACCTCTCTAACCTCTTTTGGCACCTCTGTTGCCTCTTTCTGTACCTCACTTGCTTCTTGCTACACCCCTCTTGCCTCTTTCTGTACCCCTCCTCTTTCTGCACCCCTCTTCCCTCTTTCTGCACCTCTCTTGCCTCTTTCTGCACCCCTGTTCCCCCTTACTGCACCTCTCTTGCCTGTTTCTGCACATCCCTTGCCTCTTTCTGCACTTCTCTTGCCTCTTTCTGCATCTCTGTTGCTAATTTCTGCACTTCTCTAGACTATTCTGCATTTCTGTTGCTTCTTTCTGCACTTCTCTTACCTCTTTCTGGACCTCTCTTGCCTCTTTCTGCACTTCCCTAGACTCTTTCTGCATTTCTGTTGCTTCTTTCTGCACTTCTCTTGCCTCTTTCTGGACCCCTCTTGCCTCTTTCTGCACTTCTCTTGCCTCTTTCTGCACCTCTCTTGCCTCTTTCTGCAGTTATCTTCCCTCTTTCTGCAGCTCTGTTGCTTCTTTCTGCACTTCTCTTGCCTCTTTCTGCACCCCTCTTACCTCTTTCTGCACCACTGTTGGTACGTTCTGCAACACTCCTGCCTCTTTCTGTACCTCTCTTCCCTCTTTCTGCACCTCTCTTGTCTCTTTCTGCTCCTCTTTTGCTTCTTTCTGCACTTCTCTTGCCTCTTTCTGCAAACCTCTTCCCTCTTTCTGCACTCCTCTTCCCGCACCCCTCTTCCCCCTTTCTTCACCCCTCTTGCCTCTTTCTGCACCCCTGCTCCCTCTTTCTGCACCTCTCTTGCCTGTTCCTGCACCTCCCTTTCCTCTTTCTGCACTTCTCTTGCCTCTTTTTGCACCTCTATTGCTTCTTTCTGCACCCTCTCTTGCCTCTTTCTGCATTTCTCTTGCTTCTTTCTGCACCTCTCTAGCCTCTGTCTGCATTTCTGTTGCATCTTTCTGCACTTTTCTTGCCTCCTACTTCATGCCTCTTGCCAATTTCTACACTTCTCTTGCCTCCTTCTGCACCTCTGTTGCATCTTTCTGCACCTCTGTTGCTTCTTTCTGCACTTCTCTTGCTTCTTTCTGCACCCCTCTTGCCCCTTTCTGCACCTCTGTTGGTTCATTCTGTACCCCTCCTGCCTCATTCTGCACCTCCCTTGCCTCTTTCTGCACCTCTCTTGCCTCTTTCTGCACCTCTGTTGCTTTTTTCTGCACTTCTGTTGTCTCTAAATACATTTCTGTTGCTTCTTTTTGCACTTATCTTGACTCTTTCTGCACCCCTCTTCCTTTTTGCTGTACCTCTCTTGCCTCTTTCTGCACCTCTTTTGCCTGTTTCTGCAACTCTGTTGCCTCTTTTTGCAGCTCTCTTGCCTCCTTCTGTACCTCTGTTGCTTCTTTCTGCACTTCTCTTGCCTCTTTCTGCACCCCTCTTGCCTCTTTCTGCACCTCTGTTGGTTCTTTCTGTACCCCTCCTGCCTCTTTCTGCACCTCTCTTGCCTCGTTCTGCACCTCTCTTGCCTCTTTCTGCACCTCTCTTGCTTTTTTCTGCACTTCTCTTGTCTCTAAATACATTTCTGTTGCTTCTTTCTGCACTTCTCTCGCCTCTTTCTGCACCCCTCTGCCCTCTTTCTGCACATCTCTTGCCTCTTTCTGTACCTCTTTTGCCTGTTTCTGCAACTCTGTTGCCTCTTTTTGCATTCTCTTGCCTCCTTCTGTACCTCTGTTGCTTCTCTGTGCACTTGTCTTGCCTCTTTCTGCACCCCTGTAGCCTCTTTCTGCACCCCTCTTGCTTCTTTTTGCACTTCTCTTGCTTCTTTCTGTACCTCTCCTGCTTCTTTCTGCACTTTTCTTGCCTCTTTCTTCACTTCTCTTGACTCTTTCTGCACTCCTCTTGCCTCTTTCTGCACCTCTGTTGCTCCTTTCTGCACCTTTGTTGCTCCTTTCTGCACTTCTCTTGCCTCTTTCTGCACCCCTCTTGCCTCTTTCTGCACCTCTGTTGGTTCTTTCTGTACCCTTCCTGCCTCTTTCTGCACCCCTCTTGCCTCTTTCCGCACCTCTCTTGCCTTTTTCTGCACCTCTGTTGCTTTTGTCTGCACTTCTCTTGTCTCCAAATACATTTCTGTTGCTTCTTTCTGCACTTCTCTTACCTCTTTCAGCACCCCTCTTCCCTCTTACTGCACCTCTCTTGCCTCTTTCTGCACCTCTTTTACCTGGTTCTGCAAGTCTGTTGCCTCTTTTTGCAGTTCTCTTGCCTCCTTCTGTACCTCTGTTGCTTCTCTGTGCACTTCTATTGCCTCTTTCTGCACCCCTGTAGCCTCTTTCTGCACCCCTATTGCTTCTTTCTGCACTTCTCTTGCTTCTTTCTGTACCTCTCTTGCTTCTTTCTGCACTACTCTTGCCTCTTTCTGCACCCTGTTTCCGTCTTTCTGCACCTCTCTTGCCTGTATTTGCACCTCTCTTGCTTCTTTCAGCACATCTCTTTGCTCTTTCTGCACTTCTCTTGTCTGCCTCTGTACCTCTCTTGCTCTTTCTGCACCTCACTTGCTTCTTTCTGCACCCCTCCTGCCTCTTTCTGCACCCCTATTCCATCTTTCTGCACCCCTATTCCCTCTGTTGCTTATTTCTGTACTTCTCTAGACTCTTTCTGCATTTCTGTTGCTTTTTTCTGCACTTCTCTTGCCTCTTTCTGGACCCCTCTTTCTGCACTTCTTTTGCCTCTCTCTGCAGTTCTATTGCCTCTTTCTGCAGCTCTGTTGCTTCTTTCTGTACTTCTCTTGCCTCTTTCTACACCCCTCTTACCTCTTTCTGCACATCTGTTGGTATGTTCTACACCACTCCTGCCTCTTTCTGCACCTCTCTTGCCTCTTTCTGCACCTCTCTTGCCTCTTTCTGCTCCTCTTTTGCTTTTTTCTGCATGTCTCTTGCCTCTATCTACATTTCTGTTGCTTCTTTCTGCACTTCTCCTGCCTCTTTATGCATCCCTCTTTCTGCACCCCTCTTCCCTCTTTCTGCACCCCTCTTCCCTCTTTCTGCACCCCTCTACCCTCTTTCTGCACCCCTCTTACCTCTTTCTGCACCTTGTTCCCTCTTTATGCACCTCTCTTGCTTGTTCCTGCACATCCCTTGCCTCTTTCTGCACTTCTTTTGCCTCTTTCTGCACCTCTATTGCTTATTTCTGCACCCTCTCTTGCCTCTTTCTGCATTTCTGTTGCTTCTTTCTGCACTTCTCTAGCCTCTTTCTGCATTTCTGTTGCTTCTTTCTGCACTTCTCTTGCCTCTTTCTTCATACCTCTTGACTCTTTCTGCATGTCTCTTGCCTCCTTCTGCACCTCTATTGCCTCTTTCTGCACCTCTGATGCTTCTTTCTGCACTTCTCTTGCCTCTTTCTGCACCTCTCTTGCCTCTTTCTGCACCTATGTTGCTTCTTTCTGCACTTCTCTTGCCTCTTTCTGCACCCCTCTTCCCTCTTTCTGCACCTCTCTTGCCTCTTTCTGCACCTCTATTGCCTCTTTTTGCATTTCTCTTGCCTCTTTCTGCACCGCTTTTGCTTCTTTCTGCAGTTCTCTTGCCTCTTTCTGCACCCCTCTTTCCTCTTTCTGCAGCTCTATTGGTTCTTTTGCACTGCTCTTGCTTCTTTCTGCACCTCTCTTGCAAATTTCTCCACCCCTCTTGCCTATTTCTGCACCCCTCTTCCCTCTTTATGCAGCCCTCTTGCCTCTTTCTGCACCTCCGTTGGTTCTTTCTGTACCCCTCCTGCCTCTTTCTGCACCTCTCTTGCCTCGTTCTGCACCTCTCTTGCCTCTTTCTGCACCTCTCTTGCTTTTTTCTGCACTTCTCTTGTCTCTAAATACATTTCTGTTGCTTCTTTCTGCACTTCTCTTGCCTATTTCTGCACCCCTCTTCCCTCTTTCTGCACCTCTCTTGCCTCTTTCTGTACCTCTTTTGCCTGTTTCTGCAACTCTGTTGCCTCTTTTTGCATTCTCTTGCCTCCTTCTGTACCTCTGTTGCTTCTTTCTGCACCTCTTTTGCCTGTTTCTGCAACTCTGTTGCCTCATTTTGCAGTTCTCTTGCGACTGTCTGCAACCCTGTTCCCTCTTTCTGCAACTCTTTTGCCTGTTTCAGCAACTCTGGTGCCTCTTTTTGCAGTTCTCTTGCCTCTTTCTGTACCCCTGTAGCCTCTTTCTGCACCCCTATTGCTTCTTTCTCCACTTCTCTTTCTTGTTTCTGTACCTCTCTTGCTTCTTTCTGCCTTCCTCTTGTCTCTTTCTGCACCCCTTTTACCTCTTGCTGCACCTCTCTTGCCTGTTTTTGCACCACTCTTGCCTCTTTCTGCACTTCTCTTGCATCTTGCTGCACCTCTGTTGCTTTTTACGCACTTCTTTTGCATCTTTCTGCACCTCTCTCACTTCTTTCTGCACCCCTGTTGCCTCTTTCTGCACTTGTTTTTCCTCTTTCTGCACCTCTGTTGCCTCTTTCTGCATCCTTCTTGCCTCTTTCTGCACCTCTCTTGCTTCTTTCTGCACCCCTCTTGCCTCTTTCTGTAACCTTCTTCCCTTTCCTTTTTGTGCACATCTCTTGCCTCTTTTGCATCTCCCTTGCCTCTTTCTGCAGTTTTCTTGCCTGTTTCTGCAACACTTTTGCTTCTTTCTGCACCCCTCTTGCCTCTTTCTGCACCTCTGTTGGTTCTTTATGCACTGCTCTTGCTTCTTTCTGCACCTCTCTTGCAAATTTCTGCACCCCTCTTCCTGCACTTCTGTTGCATATGTCTGCATCCCTGTTCCCTCTTTCTGCACCTCTTTTACCTATTTCTGCAACTCTCTTGCCTCTTTCTGCTGTTCTCTTGCCTCCTTCTGCACCCCTGTTGCCTCTTTCTGCATACCTCTTCCCTCTTTCTGCACCTCTCTTGCCTCTTTCTGCACCTCTTTGCCTGTTTCTGCAACTCTGTTGCCTCTTTTGCATTCTCTTGCATCCTTCTGTACCTCTGTTGCTTCTCTGTGAACTTGTCTTGCCTCTTTCTGCACCCCTGGAGCCTCTTTCTGCACCCTCTTGCTTCTTTTGCACTTCTCTTGCTTCTTTCTGTACCTCTCCTGCTTCTTTCTGCACTCCTCTTGCCTCTTTCTGCACCCTGTTTCCGTATTTCTGCACCTCTCTTGCCTGTATTTGCACCTCTCTTGCTTCTTTCAGCACATCTCTTTGCTCTTTCTGCACTTCTCTTGCCTGCCTCTGTACCTCTCTTGCTGTTTCTGCACCTCACTTGCTTCTTTCTGCACCCCTCCTGCCTCTTTCTGCACCCTCTTCCATCTTTCTGCACCCCTATTCTCTCTGTTGCTTATTTCTGTACTTCTCTAGACTCTTTCTGCATTTCTGTTGCTTCTTTCTGCACTTCTCTTGCCTCTTTCTGGACCCCTCTTTCTGCACTTCTCTTGCCTCTTTCTGCAGTTCTATTGCCTCTTTCTGCAGCTCTGTTGCTTCTTTCTGTACTTCTCTTGCCTCTTTCTACACCCCTCTTACCTCTTTCTGCACATCTGTTGGTACGTTCTGCACCACTCCTGCCTCTTTCTGCACCTCCCTTGCCTCTTTCTGCACCTCTCTTGCCTCTTTCTGCTCCTCTTTTGCTTTTTTCTGCACGTCTCTTGCCTCTATCTACATTTCTGTTGCTTCTTTCTGCACTTCTCTTGCCTCTTTCTGCATCCCTTTTCCCTCTTTCTGCACCCCTCTTCCCTCTTTCTGCACCCCTCTTCCCTCTTTCTGCACCCTTGTTCCCTCTTTCTGCACCTCTCTTGCCTGTTCCTGCACATCCCTTGCCTCTTTCTACACTTCTTTTGCCTCTTTCTGCACCTCTATTGCTTCTTTCTGCACCCTCTCTTGCCTCTTTCTGCATTTCTGTTGCTTCTTTCTGCACTTCTCTAGCCTCTTTCTGCATTTCTGTTGCTTCTTTCTGCACTTCTCTTGCCTCTTTCTTCACACCTCTTGCATCTTTCTGCACATCTCTTGCCTCCTTCTGCACCTCTGTTGCCTCTTTCTGCACCTCTGATGCTTCTTTCTGCAATTCACTTGCCTCTTTCTGCACCATTCTTCCCTCTTTCTGCACCTCTCTTGCCTCTTTCTGCACCTCTTTTGCCTCTTTTGCAGTTCTCTTGCCTCTTTCTGCACCTCTTTTGCTTCTTTCTGCAGTTCTCTTGCCTCTTTCTGCACCCCTCTTTCCTCTTTCTGCAGCTCTATTGGTTCTTTTGCACTGCTCTTCCTTCTTTCTGCCCCTCTCTTGCAAATTTCTCCACCGCTCTTGCCTATTTCTGCACCCCTCTTCCCTCTTTATGCAGCTCTCTTGCCTCTGTCTGCACCCCTGTTCACTTTTTCTGCAACTCTTTTGCCTGTTTCTGCAACACTGTTGCCTCTTTTTGCAGTTCTCTTGCCTCTTTCTGTACTCCTGTAGCCTCTTTCTGCACCCCTATTGCTTCTTTCTGCACTTCTCGTTCTTCTTTCTGTACCTCTCTTGCTTCTTTCTGCCCTCCTCTTGTCTCTTTCTGTACCCTTTTCCCTCTTTCTGCACCTCTCTTGCCTGTTTTTGCACCACTCTTGCCTCTTTCTGCACTTCTCTTGCATCTATCTGCACCTCTATTGCCTTTTATGCACTTCTTTTGCTTCTTTCTGCACCTCTCTTGCTTCTTTCTGCACCCCTGTTGCCTCTTTCTGCTCTTGGTTTTCCTCTTTCTGCACCTCTGTTGCCTCTTTCTGCATCCTTCTTGCCTCTTTCTGCACCTCTCTTGCTTCTTTCTGTACCCCTCTTGCCTCTTTCTGCACCCTTCTTCCCTTTTCGTGCACATCTCTTGCCTCTTTCTGCATCTCTCTTGCATCTTTCTGCAGTTCTCTTGCCTGTTTCTGCAACTCTTTTGCTTCTTTCTGCACCCCTCTTGCCTCTTTCTGCACCTCTGTTGGTTCTTTATGCACTGCTCTTGCTTCTTTCTACACCTCTCTTGCCAATTTCTGCACCCCTCTTCCCTCTTTCTGCACTTCTCTTGCATATGTCTGCATCCCTGTTCCCTCTTTCTGCACCTCTTTTACCTATTTCTGCAACTCTCTTGCCTCTTTCTGCTGTTCTCTTGCCTCCTTCTGCACCCCTGTTGCCTCTTTCTGCATACCTCTTCCCTCTTTCTGCACCTCTCTTGCCTCTTTCTGCACCTCTTTTGCCTGTTTCTGCAACTCTGTTGCCTCTTTTTGCATTCTCTTGCATCCTTCTGTACCTCTGTTGCTTCTCTGTGAACTTGTCTTGCCTCTTTCTGCACCCCTGGAGCCTCTTTCTGCACCCTCTTGCTTCTTTTTGCACTTCTCTTGCTTCTTTCTGTACCTCTCCTGCTTCTTTCTGCACTCCTCTTGCCTCTTTCTGCACCCTGTTTCCGTATTTCTGCACCTCTCTTGCCTGTATTTGCACCTCTCTTGCTTCTTTCAGCACATCTCTTTGCTCTTTCTGCACTTCTCTTGCCTGCCTCTGTACCTCTCTTGCTGTTTCTGCACCTCACTTGCTTCTTTCTGCACCCCTCCTGCCTCTTTCTGCACCCCTCTTCCATCTTTCTGCACCCCTATTCTCTCTGTTGCTTATTTCTGTACTTCTCTAGACTCTTTCTGCATTTCTGTTGCTTCTTTCTGCACTTCTCTTGCCTCTTTCTGGACCCCTCTTTCTGCACTTCTCTTGCCTCTTTCTGCAGTTCTATTGCCTCTTTCTGCAGCTCTGTTGCTTCTTTCTGTACTTCTCTTGCCTCTTTCTACACCCCTCTTACCTCTTTCTGCACATCTGTTGGTACGTTCTGCACCACTCCTGCCTCTTTCTGCACCTCCCTTGCCTCTTTCTGCACCTCTCTTGCCTCTTTCTGCTCCTCTTTTGCTTTTTTCTGCACGTCTCTTGCCTCTATCTACATTTCTGTTGCTTCTTTCTGCACTTCTCTTGCCTCTTTCTGCATCCCTTTTCCCTCTTTCTGCACCCCTCTTCCCTCTTTCTGCACCCCTCTTCCCTCTTTCTGCACCCTTGTTCCCTCTTTCTGCACCTCTCTTGCCTGTTCCTGCACATCCCTTGCCTCTTTCTACACTTCTTTTGCCTCTTTCTGCACCTCTATTGCTTCTTTCTGCACCCTCTCTTGCCTCTTTCTGCATTTCTGTTGCTTCTTTCTGCACTTCTCTAGCCTCTTTCTGCATTTCTGTTGCTTCTTTCTGCACTTCTCTTGCCTCTTTCTTCACACCTCTTGCATCTTTCTGCACATCTCTTGCCTCCTTCTGCACCTCTGTTGCCTCTTTCTGCACCTCTGATGCTTCTTTCTGCAATTCACTTGCCTCTTTCTGCACCATTCTTCCCTCTTTCTGCACCTCTCTTGCCTCTTTCTGCACCTCTTTTGCCTCTTTTTGCAGTTCTCTTGCCTCTTTCTGCACCTCTTTTGCTTCTTTCTGCAGTTCTCTTGCCTCTTTCTGCACCCCTCTTTCCTCTTTCTGCAGCTCTATTGGTTCTTTTGCACTGCTCTTCCTTCTTTCTGCCCCTCTCTTGCAAATTTCTCCACCGCTCTTGCCTATTTCTGCACCCCTCTTCCCTCTTTATGCAGCTCTCTTGCCTCTGTCTGCACCCCTGTTCACTTTTTCTGCAACTCTTTTGCCTGTTTCTGCAACACTGTTGCCTCTTTTTGCAGTTCTCTTGCCTCTTTCTGTACCCCTGTAGCCTCTTTCTGCACCCCTATTGCTTCTTTCTGCACTTCTCGTTCTTCTTTCTGTACCTCTCTTGCTTCTTTCTGCCCTCCTCTTGTCTCTTTCTGTACCCCTTTTCCCTCTTTCTGCACCTCTCTTGCCTGTTTTTGCACCACTCTTGCCTCTTTCTGCACTTCTCTTGCATCTATCTGCACCTCTATTGCCTTTTATGCACTTCTTTTGCTTCTTTCTGCACCTCTCTTGCTTCTTTCTGCACCCCTGTTGCCTCTTTCTGCTCTTGGTTTTCCTCTTTCTGCACCTCTGTTGCCTCTTTCTGCATCCTTCTTGCCTCTTTCTGCACCTCTCTTGCTTCTTTCTGTACCCCTCTTGCCTCTTTCTGCACCCTTCTTCCCTTTTCGTGCACATCTCTTGCCTCTTTCTGCATCTCTCTTGCATCTTTCTGCAGTTCTCTTGCCTGTTTCTGCAACTCTTTTGCTTCTTTCTGCACCCCTCTTGCCTCTTTCTGCACCTCTGTTGGTTCTTTATGCACTGCTCTTGCTTCTTTCTACACCTCTCTTGCCAATTTCTGCACCCCTCTTCCCTCTTTCTGCACTTCTCTTGCATGTGTCTGCACCCCTGTTCCCTCTTTCTGCACCTCCTTTGCCTATTTCTGCAACTCTCTTGCCTCTTTCTGCTGTTCTCTTGCCTCCTTCTGCACCTCTGTTGCCTCTTTCTGCATACCTCTTGCCTCTTTCTGCACCACTCTTGCCACTTTCTGCACCCCTGTTGCTTCATTCTGTACTTCTCTTGCTTCTTTCTGCACCTCTCTTGCTTCTTTCTGCACCCCTCTTCCCTCTTTCTACAACGTTTTTGCTTCATTCTGCACTTCACTTGCCTCTTGACTCTTTCTGCACTTCTGTTGGTTCTTTCTGCACCTCTCTTGCAAAATTCTGCACCCCTCTTGCCTCTTTCTGAACCCCTCTGTTGTCTCTTTCTGCACTTCTCTCCCCTCTTTGTGCACCTCTCTTGTCTCTTTGTGCACCTCTCTTGTCTCTATCTTTACCTCTCTTGCCTCTTTTTGCTCTTCTGTTGCCTCTTTCTGCACGTCTGTTGCTTCTTTATGCACTTCTCTTGCCTCTTTCTGCTTTTCTGTTGCTTCTTTCTGCACTTCTCTTGCCTCTTTCTGTATATCAGTTCCTGCTTTCTGTATTTCTCTTGCCTTTTTCTGCATCTCTGTTACTCTTTCGGCACTTCTGTTGTTTCTTTCTGCACTCCTGTTCCCTCTTTCTTCACCTCTCTTGCCTGTTTTTGCAACTCTCTTCCTTGTTTCTGCAGTTCTTTTGCCAGTTTCTGCACCTCTCTTGCCTCTTTCTGCACCTATCTTGCCTCTTTCTGCACCTCACATGCCTTTTTCTGTACCCTTCTTTATTCTTTCTGCACCTCTCTTGCTTTGTTCTGCACCTCTCTTACTTCTTTCTGCACCTCTCTTGTCTGTTTTTGCAACTCTCTTGCTTGTTTCTGCAGTTCTTTTGCCTGTTTCTGCACCTCTCTTGCCTGTTTCTGCACCTCTCTTGTCTCTTTCTGCACCTCACATGCATCTTTCTGCACCCTTCTTCCCTCTTTCTGCACCTCTCTTTCCTCTTTCTGCACTTTTCTTGCTTTGTTCTGCACCCTCTTGTTTATTTCTGCAACTCTCTTGCTTGTTTCTGCTGATCTCTTGCCTGTTTCTGCACATCGCTTGCCTCTTTC
The DNA here is from genome assembly GCA_963921515.1 of Calotriton arnoldi. Classification (NCBI taxonomy): domain Eukaryota; kingdom Metazoa; phylum Chordata; class Amphibia; order Caudata; family Salamandridae; genus Calotriton; species Calotriton arnoldi. The sequence continues at coordinate 705,408 of CAWUFW010003952.1, read as the reverse complement.
TGTACCTCTCTTGCCTCTTTCTGCACCTAACTTGCCTCTTTCTGCACCCCTGTTCCCTCTTTCTGCACCTCTCTTTCCTCTTTCTACACTTCTCTTACTTTGTTCTGCACCTCTCTTGTTTCTTTCTGCAACTCTTTTGTCTCTTTCATCACTTCTCTTGCTTCTTTCTGCCCCTCTTTTACTTCTTTCAGCATTTCTCTTGCCTTTTTCTGCACTTCTCTCACCTGTTTCTGCACTTCTCTTGTCTCTATATACATTTCTGTTGCTTCTTTCTGCACTTCTCTTATGTCTTTCTGCACCCCTCTTCCCTCTTTCAGCACCTCTCTTGCCTTTTTCGGCACCTCTCTTGCCTCTTTCTGCAGTTCTCTTGCCTCTTTCTGCACCACTTTAGCTTCTTGATGCACTTATCTTGCCTCTTTATGCACCCATCTTGCCACTTTCTACGGCCCTTTTGGTTCTTTTGCGCTACTCTTGCTTCTTTCTGAACCTCTCTTGCAAATTTCTGCACCCCTCTTGCCTCTTTCTGCACCACTCTTCTCTCTTTCTACAGCTTTCTTGCCTCTGTCTGCACACCTGTTCACTCTTTCTGCACCTCTTTTGCCTGTTTCTGCAACTCTGTTGCCTCTTTTTATAGTTCTCTTGCTCCTTCTGTACCTCTGTGTAGGAGAGTAGGATCTGCTTCACAAGGGTACCCCCACTTTTTGCTGATGCTTCACTGTTTTTCGACTTTAGTCTGGCTGGGGCCCTGCTAATCAGAACCCCAGCCTAGCTGCTTCCTCTCTAAAATGGTTTCCATGTGCCCTAGGCACATCTCTGATTGGAATCTGGAGTGCCCTTATAAGTCCCTAGTATATGGTATACTATGTACCCAGGGCATAGGTACCTCAGAGGCCTACCAGGGGCTGCAGCATGTATTGTGCCACCCCTGGAAGGCCATCCAAAATGACACCACAGGTCTGCTACTGCAGCCTGGGTAAGGTGGTGCATGCACCCCTTACAGTGGTATAGGCTACCCATATCGCTACCATTGCACACACATATAAACCTATAAGTCACTCCTATGGCAGGCCTTATCAATCCTGAAGGCAGAGTGCTTGGTTCCTATGTGAGAGGGTGCTCCTGCATGAGCAGAGCCCCTCTGCAGCGTTCGGAGACCCTTCTCTGATGCTGTTTGTAATGCAGCCTGACCATATACTCTTAAGCGCATTATAACCTCGCGTTAAATGCTAACTTTGGGATGGCTGCACGGAAACATGTTGTGTTTGGTGTCAAACATCTTGGAATACTACCCCCGCCAGTTCTGGCGGCGGGGGTAGCATTCCACCCTTCTAGAGGGAGAGACATGTACAAACCGGGCTACCCGGTAACTTCTTTCCAGAGCCCTGGCATCACAAAATGGATGCCGCTGCCACAGACACGGGTCTGGCCTCCTGCTGCTGACTGAAACTCCGGCAGGGGAGGCCTGGACAATAGGTTTCCTGTTGCAAGGAGGTGTAACCACCTCCCCAGACAGGATAGTGTGTATTGGGGCTGGGCGGGAGCACCCTCTGGTGCTTTGAAGTCCTGCACTGGGGGCACATTTGGTGTCCCTGTGCATACCCCAGTTCAAACTCGTTCAGGGGCTTCCAGCCCCTGCTCTGGCGTGAAACTGGACAAAGGGAATGGGTGTAACCACCCCTCTTCCTTGACCCTCCCATAGGTGGGTTCCCAGAGTATGTCCAACCCCCTAACTTAGTATAAGTATGGGACCCCAGTCCTTAGGACTTTAGATTTACCTGGACGAAACTCTGATACAGAATCCTGGACCTTCGACGCTCTACTTTAAGATTAGAGGACTGAAGAATCTCCCTTGGGGTCAAGGAGTAACTCCCCTGCTTGGCAGGCACCTAAGAAGCAATTGTCCGGTCTGCATCGCTGAAGCTCCCGCTGGACGCCGAAGTCTTTGCAACACCAGAGGTAGATTTCCAGACTTCACCGAGGCTGCCCTGAGTTCCCAGCAAAGCTGAGGCCCGTAGCTGTCGTGGGTAATGTGGAACCGTGACCCCTGGACAATGAGTACTTTTGCTTCCCTGATTGCGCCAGACGTGCCCTAAATTACCTTTGCTGGGTGAGTCCCTCAGACCTTGCTGGTCTGCACCACCGTCCTTCTTCTATTTCCACGAGACTTGCCGTTGCCAAGGCTTGTTGGGTCCAATCCGGTCGCCGACACCCCTGCAATCGACAGACGTTGTGGAACAGCTCGAATCCAGCTCCTGGTTGTTATCAACACCTCCTGGACCTCGTGGCTGAAGAGTCAAGACGACCGTCAACCTACCTGAAGCACCCAACATCGGTGGGCATCCGCTCATCACCTCCCTGGTCACTGGCTAGTGACCCAGACTCTGTCCCCTCTGCTTTCAGGTTCTTCAGATCTTCGAACCACCTTTGGATCCACCCGAACACTTTCGACTTGGCCGCCAGCAGCACTTTGCAGCAGATCGCCATTGAAAACGACGATGAAACCCGACCCCGAAAGACACCTATGCACCCGGCTTCCCTGGGTGAGGTAATTCGAGTACTCCGGTGCTCCCATAGGTATAGACTCTAGAACAACCTAGTTCTAAAGGGGTTTGCTCCAAGTCCTCCTCTAAGTGTCCCTTTTCTTTAAAACTCCAACCGCGACATTCCCCATAGAAGTCAACGGCGGCTCGCGGCTGTGTTCTCACACTGCACGCGTCCCCCGTGGGTCCCCTGTGTCACTACCTTGGGTGGTTCCTTGAGGGCCAAGCACTTCTACAGGCTCTAGGCCTTGTGTCTAGCCCAGTCATGGTTCTTATACCACTTTATTGGTATATGGTTTGGTACGCCCCTAGGGCTCAAACGTGTATTTGTGCTATTACTGTTGATAACTAACTTATAACTTATGTACTTCAAACTCTAGCCTCATAAAGAGACTAGAGGGGTGTGTTTAGCAATAAATACATATATTTTGAATATATACCTGGTGTGGTCCTCTTTCATTTGGTCACTCAAGAGATTATAGACTGGTAAAACAAGCTGCTTTACATTCCTTCAAGACTTATCCTGAAGGCTGCTCTCCACAGCTACCACTATGATAGCTTTCAATAAGGTTGTCTTTAACCTATCTCCAATAAGGGGTTGTTTGGACTGGTGCAAGGTGCCCACTATAATTAGTGGACAGCATATACCAGGCCAACTTCTCACATTGGTGTGCAGCGTGTGGGATTCCAGCTTGCTATTGTTTTACCAGATAATCTCAATTGAATTGATCAACTGAAAACCACTAAGGGTACCTTAGGTACATATAAATCAAGCTTAGGATACAGTAAGTTCTACTGAACTTAGAGTTGTGTGTTAAGGGATAGCACACCCTTTCTACAACTCAAGAGAGTTTAGTAGGCCACACTAGAGTAGGTAGTGCATACACCACACCTCACTAGTAATGTCTTCAAAGCCAGGACCCAGTGAGTCCTTGCCAGAAGCCAGTGGGCTTCTTCCCTCCAAGTATGATAATCTCCCATTCTTGGAATTGAGAGCATTGTGCAATACTAGGAAGCTGAAGACAGGCAAAAGTGCCAGCACCCAACACCTCAGGGAGGTGCTTCTGTCAGATGATCTCAGCAGACCCCTAGGGTCAGAAGGGGCAGGCAGACAGGGTGGGGCAGAAGATGAGGGAGGGGCCAGGGATGAAAATGCCCAGGACCCAACCTCTGAAACTGGCCAGGAAGGTGACAATGTCCTTGACCTGGAAAATGCAGCTACTCCTGAGGATGAGGATCAGGATGACCTCCCCTTTGTCCCCCCAGTAAGAGTTGTGAGTATGCCCAGAAGGCCTAGATCTCCTTCTCAGGAGTCTAACCACTCTGACACCTCAATAGGGACCTCTGTTTCCTCCCATAGGAGGGAATCCTCTCATGAAAGGAAAGAGAGACTGCTCAAGTATGGAGAAGCTCAGTTGAGACTCAGAAGAGAGCAGTTGGCTATAGACAGGGAGTCCCTAGAGCTTGAAAAGCAAAGAAAAAAGATGGGACTAGAGTCCCATGGTGGCAGCAATTTCCCCAGAGATAGGGAAAGGTCTTATGACCATAGAAACCTGAGCAAGATTGTCCCTCCCTACCAGAGTGGGGATGACATCCACAAGTGGATCACTGCACTGGAGAGGGCCTGTAAAGTACAGAAGGTCCCTCAGGAGCAGTGGGCAGCAATCATGTGGCTCTCCTTTGCAGACAAAGGTAGAGACAAGCTCCTCACTGTTAGAGAAGAGGATGCTGACAATTACAAAGTCTTGAAGAGTGCTCTGATTGATGGGTTTGGTCTAACAACTGAACAATACAGGGTAAAGTTCAGAGATACCCAAAAAGCACAGACTCAAGACTGGGTGGACTATGTGGATTGTTCTGCTAAGGCTCTGGAAGGTTGGTTATTGGGCAGTAAGGTATGTGACTTCACAGGATTGTACAATCTTATCATGAGGGAGCAGATTCTTAATAACTGTCAAAATCAGCTGTTGCATCAGTACCTGGTTGACTCTGATCTGACCTCTCCCCAAGAATTGGGAAAGAAGGCAGACAAATGGGTTAGAACCAGGGTGAGGCAGAAGGTACAGAACCAAGGTGGTGACCCAAAGAAGCAAGATTCTAAGAACTCTGATAAGGGTGGGGAGAAGGGTAAAGACCAGAAGTCTTCACAAGGCCCCCAAAAATCTTCTTCAGGGGGGATTCACAGTCTAACAAGGGAAAAGGCCAAAAGAAACCATGGTGCAAAGTCTGTAAGCAAAAGACACACTGGACCAGTGATTGCACCAAGTCCAAAGACTCTATTCCAGCCCCCACCAATGCCCCTAAGGCACCTGTTCCCCCTAGTGCAGTTACAATTGATGGTGGGAATACACAGGCCAAGGGTTTAGTAGGGTTGACCCTGGGTAAGGAGATGAGCTCTGACCTAGTCAGAGAACTCACTCAGGCTGTCCTAGTCTGTGATGGAGGCATGGATGTGACCTCCTCTGTGAGTCCCAGTAATCTGGGCAAGTACAGGCAACAGCCCTTAATCAATGGAAAAGAAGCTTTGGCATTTAGGGACACAGGGGCAAGTGTCACCATGGTGACACAAGACCTTGTGGATCCTGGGCAGATTATACTTGGTGAAATGTACCAAGTGACCAATGCTAGCAATGTCAGAACAGACCATACTCTGGCAGTTGTTAACTTCTCCTGGGGAGGGGTAACTGGCCTTAAGAAGGTTGTGGTGAGTGCAAACCTACCAGTGGAATGCTTGCTTGGCAATGATCTGGAAACTTCAACTTGGGCAGAAGTGGAGCTCAGGACCCATGCAGAAATGCTGGGGATCCCTGCAGATGTGTTTGCTGTGACCAGGTCACAGAGCAAAATGTCTAACACTGAACAGGCCTTGGATTCTGAAATAATGGACCAAGTGCCATCCAAGAGGAGGAGTAGTAGGGTAAAGGCAGTGCCTTCCCCCTTGGCTCAGACGGAATATCAGTCTCTTGAGGGGGATGATCTCAGTCCTGAGGATGGAACTGTCCCAGAGGAGCTTGAACTTGACCAGATTGAGTTCTTGGGGACAGGGGGCCCTTCCAGGGAAGATCTGAGCCAGGAGCAGCAGAGCTGCCCCTCTCTTGAACCCCTCAGACAGCAAGCTGCTGCTGAGGCTGAGGCTGCTGGGAAAGCTAGTGGTCCCCATACAGTGTATTGGGATGATGGACTCTTGTACTCAGAGTGTAGAGACCCCAAGCCTGGTGCCACCAGCAGGTTGGTTATACCTCTGAAGTTCAGGGGCTTCCTATTGACCCTAGCCCATGACATTCCCTTAGCAGGTCACCTGGGGTAGAACAAGACTTGGGACAGAATAGTCCCTCACTTTCACTGGCCTCACATGTCTGAAGACACCAAGGAGTTTTGTCGCTCCTGTGTAACCTACCAGGCCAGTGGCAAGGCAGGTGGCACTACAAAGGCCCCCCTGATACCACTACCTGTGGTGGGGGTTCCCTTTGAAAGGGTGGGGATTGACATTGTTGGTCCCATGGATCCCCAAACAGCATCGGGGGCTGGGCACAGGTTTATCCTGGTGGTAGTGGATCATGCAACCAGGTACCCAGAGGCTATTCCCCTTAGGACCACTACAGCACCTGTGGTGGCAAGGGCCCTCCTGGGAATTTTCTCAAGAGTGGGCTTCCCTAAGGAGGTTGTATCAGACAGGGCTGCAAACTTTATGTCTGGATACTTGAAAGCAATGTGGAAGGAGTGTGGAGTGACTTACAAGTTCACCACACCCTATCACCCACAATGCAATGGTTTAGTTGAGAGGTTCAACAAAACCTTGAAGGGCATGATTAAAGGGCTCCCAGAGAACCTTAGGCGAAGATGGGACATACTCTTGCCCTGCCTTTTATTTGCATACAGGGAGGTGCCTCAAAAGGGGGTTGGCTACAGCCCTTTTGAACTTTTGTTTGGTCACCCTGTCAGGGGTCCATTGTGCTTGGTAAAGGAAGGATGGGAGTTACCTCTCAAGCCTCCCCAAAGCATGACATAGTGGACTATGTACTTGGTCTCCGCTCCAGGATGGCTGAATACATGAAAAAGGCAACTAAAAACCTTGAGGCTAGCCAGGAACTGCAAAAAGCCTGGCATGACCAAAAGGCTGTACTGACTGTCTACCAGCCAGGACAGAAGGTGTGGGTGTTGGAGCTAGTGGCCCCAGCAGCTCTCCAAGACAAATGGAGTGGACCCCATACCATTGTTGAACAGAAGGGTGAGGTTACCTATTTAGTAGACCTAGGAACACCCAGGAGTCCCCACAGGGTTCTCCATGTCAACAGACTGAAATCATATGTGGACAGGGCAGACATGGGCTTGCTCATGGCTACTGATGAGGGACAGGAGGAGGAGAGTGACCCACTCCCTGACCTGCTCTCACAGAACCCTGATGATGGGTCAGTGGATGGTATAGCCTTGACAGGCAGCCTCACTGCTCAGCAGCAAACTGATTGTAGACAAGTGCTCAATCAGTACAGACATATGTTCTCTCTGACTCCAAGTCAGACCACCTGGTGCACTCATGAAGTGGACACTGGGGACAGTCTGCCTATTAAAAATAAGATTTATAGGCAACCTGACCATGTCAGGGACTGTATCAGGACAGAAGTCCAGAAAATGTTGGATTTGGGAGTTATTGAACCCTCAGATAGCCCTTGGGCTAGTCCAGTGGTCCTTGTGCCAATACCTCACACCAGTGGTGGGAAAAGAGAGATGAGGTTTTGTGTGGACTACAGGGGTCTCAATGCAGTCACTAGGACTGATGCCCATCCAATACCTAGGGCAGATGAGCTAATAGACACTTTGGCCTCAGCCAAGTATATAAGCACATTTGACCTGACAGCTGGCTACTGGCAGATCAGACTAGCTGATGATGCAAAGCCAAAGACAGCATTCTCAACCCCTAGTGGGCATTATCAATTTGTGGTAATGCCCTTTGGTCTGAAGAATGCACCTGCCACTTTTCAGAGGTTGGTGAATACAGTCCTTACAGGTCTGGAAGCCTATAGTGCAGCATATCTAGATGATATTGCTGTCTTTAGCTCCACCTGGGAGGATCACCTGGTCCACCTCAGAAATGTTTTGCAGGCCCTGCAGAAAGCAGGCCTAACTATCAAGGCCACAAAGTGCCAGATAGGGCAGAGTCAGGTTGTGTACCTGGGCCACCTTGTGGGTGGAGGCCAGGTTCAACCATTGCAGAGCAAGATCCAGACCATCATGGACTGGACTGCTCCAACTACCCAGACTCAGGTGAGAGCCTTTTAGGCCTGACTGGGTACTATATGAGATTTGTCAAGGGGTATGGATCAATAGTGACACCCCTGAATGACTTAACTTCCAAGAAAATGCCCAAAAAGGTTCAGTGGACAGTTAGCTGTCAAAAGGCATTTGATGACCTGAAGCTGGCCATGTGCACTGCTCCCATTCTACAGAGTCCTGATTACTCCAAGAAGTTCATTGTCCAAACAGATGCATCTGAATTGGGGGTAGGGGCTGTACTGTCACAATTGAATGATGAAGGTCAGGATCAGCCAGTAGCTTTTATAAGCAGAAGGCTGACCCCTAGAGAGAAACGTTGGTCAGCCATAGAGAGGGAGGCCTTTGCTGTGGTTTGGGCTCTGAAGAAGTTGAGGCCATACTTGTTTGGTACTCACTTCCTTGTTCAAACAGACCACAAGCCCCTCCTATGGCTAAAACAAATGAAGGGTGAAAATCCCAAACTGCTTAGGTGGTCCATTTCCCTACAGGGGATGGACTTTACAGTGGAACATAGACCTGGGAGTAACCATGCCAATGCAGATGGACTCTCTAGGTACTTCCACTTAGAACATGAAGACTCAACAGGTCAAGGTTAGTTTAATGTCCCTGCGTTTGGGGGGGGTTGTGTAGGAGAGTAGGATCTGCTTCACATGGGTACCCCCACTTTTTGCTGATGCTTCACAGTTTTTCGACTTTAGTCTGGCTGGGGCCCTGCTAATCAGAACCCCAGCCTAGCTGCTTCCTCTCTAAAATGGTTTCCATGTGCCCTAGGCACATCTCTGATTGGAATCTGGAGTGCCCTTATAAGTCCCTAGTATATGGTATACTATGTACCCAGGGCATAGGTACCTCAGAGGCCTACCAGGGGCTGCAGCATGTATTGTGCCACCCCTGGAAGGCCATCCAAAATGACACCACAGGTCTGCTACTGCAGCCTGGGTAAGGTGGTGCATGCACCCCTTACAGTGGTATAGGCTACCCATATCACTACCATTGCACACACATATAAACCTATAAGTCACTCCTATGGCAGGCCTTATCAATTGTGAGAAGTTGGCCTGGTATATGCTGTTCACTAATTAAAGTGGACACCTTGCACCAGAACAATTTGACTCTTATGGTAGATAGGTTTAAGACAACCTTTATAGAAAGCTATCCTAGTGGTAGCTGTGGAGAGCAGCCTTCAGGCTAAGTCTTGAAGGAATGTAAAGCAGCTTGTTTTACCACACAATCTCTTGAATCACCAAATGAAAAGACACCACACAGGTATATATATCAAATATATATGTATTTATTAATAAACACTCTCTACTAATCTCTTTATGAGATTAGAGGATAGGAACATATGTACAAGTCAAATATTATCAGGATAAGTTTAGCACAATTGAATATTACAATCTTAGTTTGCTAGACCTAGGTCTAGGGCATCTAGAATCGAGGGACCCCCAAGAACCACCCCAGGTAGTTGTAGGAGACCCACAGGGGACGGACGCGGTGACCTGGCACCGAGGCGAATCCTGTGCGAGTCTATGCGCTCAGACGCGATTGAGATATCAATGTTCAAGGTCCCTTGCGTGTTCGAGGCGAACACACCGATCGGACTCAGTACGAGTCGCAGGATTCGGTCTACAGATAGGATTTGCAAGGGAGTCGGACGCGGTGTGTCTAACACAGACGCGAACCAGGTACGAGTAAGTGCGAGAATCGCACGGGGAAAGTAAGAGTTTTAGGATACTTCTGGTGGACCTACAAGCAAGTCACTTACAGGGTAAGTAGTTCGAGGGCCCACACCCACAGGAGCACTGGAGTGCTGGAGTTACCTCACCCAGGGAAGCCGGGTGCACAGGTGTCCTTTGGTGTCGGGTCGCGGCGTCGTTTTCAATGTTGAACAAAGAAGACTTGCTGCTTGTGATGGTGTGAAGAAGTGTCCGGTGGAACCCAAGCCTGGATTCGGTGGAAGGATGACCTGAAAGCAGAGGGGACAGTGTTCAAAGTCACTTGGCAGTGACTCGGGGCAAGGAAGATGAATGCCCATCGTCGTTGCAGGGTTCAGGTCGTTCACAGTTGCCTTGACTCTTCAGCCACGAGGTCCAGGAGGCGTCGACGACAACCAGGAGCTGGATTCGGCGTGTCCCACAATGTCTGCGGCTTACTGCGGTATCGGCGACTCGATCGGAGCCAACAAGCCTTGGTAACAGCAAGTCTCAAGGAAAGTATGAAGAGGCGATGGCGCAGACCAGCAAGGTCTGTGGAACTCACCCAGCAAGGGTAAGTCAGGGCAGGCCTGGAGCAACCAGGGGAGCCCTTTGGTTTCTTTGGAAAGTCTTCTGGGGACCCACAAGCCGGCTGGCAAGGGATCGCGAAGACGCCTCAGGAGGATTCTCTCACAGGGGCCCACGGTCACTCGGGACGTGGTAGGCTGCTGATCTTAGGAGGGATTCCTTCTGGAGGCTGGGAACACACGTGGTCTAAAGCACAAGTTTATGGAACGTTGTGAGGGGTTGCACTCGACAATAGTGCACGGTACCCAGGGGTCACGGTTCCTCATTACTCTTGGGGTCCACTGGCCTCAGCTTCGCTGGGGACTCACGATGGCCTTTGAGAAGTCAGGAAATCCACTTCTTGGGCTGCAGGGACTTCGGACTCTAGCGGGAGCGGCATAGTTTGCGACCGTCGTTTGTAGTTTTTGGTGCCTGCCAAGCAGGTGAGTCACTCCTTGACTCCAAGGGAGATTCTTCAGTCTTCCAAAGGTAGTGGAACGTCGAAGGTCTGGGATTCTTCTTGTAGAGCGTCGTCCAGGGAAATCTAGGGTGCAATGCACAGGTTCCCCCTCTTATACTAAAAGGAGGGGAGGGACTAGCTCTATGACCCTACCTATCGGAGGGTCAGGGGAGTGGGTGGCTACACCCACTTCCCTTTGTCCAGTTTCGCGCCAGAGCAGGGACAGGTAGCCCCTGAGCCGGTTTGAACTGGCATATGCACAGAGGAGCCTTCTGCTCCCCCAGTGCAGGACTTCAAAGCACTCTAAGAGTGCACCCACCCAGCCCCAATACACTAAACCCTGTCTGGGAGGTGGTCACACCCCCTTGGGACAGGATATCTATTGTTGGGAGTGTTGGTCATCAGCAGGAGGGCAGCCCAGTGTCTGTGACTGGTGGCATCCATTTTGTGATGCCAGGGCTCTGTCGGATTCTACCGCGTTTCCACAGTAGGTACATGTCTATCCCTCTAGAAGGGTGGAATGCTACCCCCGCCGCCAGGACTGGCGGGGGGGTAGTATTCCAAGGTGTTTGACACCAAACACGACATGTTTCGATGCAGCCATTCCAAAGTTAGCATTTTACCTCGAGGATATAATGCACTTAAAAGTATATGGTTTAACCGCATCCACAAACAGCACCAGAGAATGGACTCTGAGAGCTGCAGAGGGGCCCTGCTCAGGCAGAGGCACCCCCTCACATAGAAGCCAAGCACCCTGCCCTCAGGATTGATAGGGCCTGCCTTAGGGGTGACTGATAGGGTTATATGTGTGTGCAGGAGAGATATAGGGAACCTATATCTCAGTGAGGGGTGCTAGCACTTCCTCACTCAGGCTGCAGTAGCAGGCCTGTGGTGTCAGATTTAGTCTGCTTCCCAGGGGTGGCATAAGACATGCTGCAGCCCCTGGTAGGCCTGTGAAGTACCTATGCCCTTGGTACCTAGGGTACCATTTACTAGGGACTCATAAGGTACCACAGTATCCAATCACTAGTGCACCTAGAGTGCACTCCAAATCGTTTAGAGAGAACAGAGAGGCTGGGGCCCTGATTAGCAGGGTCCCAGCCTGACTATAGCCAGAAACCAGTGTAAACATCAGAAAAAAAGTGGGGGCAACATAAGAGGCAGATCCTACTCTCCTACACAACCCCCCAAACGCAGGGACACTAAACTAACCTTGACCAGTTGAGTCTTCGTGTTCAAAGTGGAAATACCTTGAGAGTCCATCTGCATTGGCATGTTGGGTCCCAGGTCTATGTTCCACTGTATAGTCCAACCCCTGTAGGGAAATGGACCACCTCAAAAGTTTTGGGTTTTCTCCTTTCATTTGTTTAAGCCATAGGAGGGGCTTGTGGTCGGTCTGAACTATGAAGTGAGTACCAAACAAGTATGGCCTCAGCTTCTTCAGGGCCCATACCACAGCAAAGGCCTCCCTCTCTATAGCTGACCAACGTTTCTCTCTAGGGGTCAGCCTTCTGCTAATAAAAGCTACTGGCTGGTCTTGACCTTCATCATTCAGTTGAGACAGTACAGCTCCCACACCCAGCTCAGAAGCATCTGTTTGGACAATGAACTTTTTGGTGTAGTCTGGACTCTGTAAGATGGGGGCAGTGCACATGGCCTGCTTTAGGTCTTCAAATGCCTTTTGACAGCTAGCTGTCCACTGAACCTTTTTTGGCATTTTCTTTGAGGTCAGATCATTCAAGGGGTCACTATAGATCCATATCCCTTGTCAAACCTCCTATAGTACCCAGATAGGCCTAAGAAGGCTCTCACCTGTGTCTGGGTGGTTGGAGCAGCCCATTCCATTATGGTCTGGATCTTGCTCTGTAAAGGCTGAATCTGGCCTCCACCTACAAGGTGGCCCAGGTACACAACCTGACTCTGCCCTATCTGGCACTTAGTGGCCTTGATAGTGAGGCCTGCCTTTTGCAGGGCCTCCAAAACATTCCTGAGGTGGACCAGGTGATCCTGCCAGGAGGAACTAAAGACAGCAATATCATCTAGATAAGCTGAGCAATAAGTTTCCATCCCTGTCAGAACTTTATTCACCAACCTCTGAAAAGTGGCAGGTGCATTTTTCAATCCAAAGGGCATCACCACAAAGTGGTAGCGCCCACCAGGGGTCACAAATGCTGTTTTGGCTTTTGCATCATCAGCTAATCTGATCTGCCAGTAGCCAGCTGTTAGGTCAAACGTGCTTAGATACTTGGCTGAGGCCAAAGTATCAATCAGCTCATCTGCCCTTGGTATGGGATAGGCATCAGTCCTAGTGACTGCATTGAGGCCTCTGTAGTCTACACACAACCTAATTTCTTTCTTACCACCCTGGGTATGAGGCTTGGGTACCAGGACTACTGGACTAGCCCAAGGGCTATCTGAAGGCTCAAATAAACCTAGCTCCAACATTTTCTGGACTTCAGTCCTGATACAGTCCCTGACATGGTCAGGTTGCCTGTAGATTTTATTCTTGACAGGCAGACTGTCTCCAGTGTCCACCTCGTGGGTGCACCAGGAAGTCTGACTAGGGGTCAGGCTAAACATATGTATAAACTGTTGCAGAACTTGTCTGCACTCAGTTTGCTGATGGTCAGTGAGGCTGCTTGCCAAAGCAACACCATCTACTGACCCATCATCAGGGTTCTGAGAGAGCAGGTCAGGGAGAGGGTCACTCTCCTCCTCCTGGTCCTCATCAGTTGCCATGAGCAAGCCCATGTCAGCCCTGTCAACATATGGCTTTAATCTGTTGACATGGAGCACCCTCAGGGGGCTCCTGGGAGTTCCAAGATTCACCAGGTAGGTGACTTCTCCCTTCTGTTCAACTATTGTATGGGGGCCACTCCACTTGTCCTGGAGGGCTGCTGGGGCCACAGGCTCCAACACCCACACTTTCTGTCCTGGCTGGTATACAGTCAGTACAGCCTTTTGGTCATGCCAAGCTTTTTGTAATTCTTGGCTGGCCTCCAGGTTTTTGGTTGCCTTTTTCATGTACTCAGCCATCCGGGAGCGGAGACCAAGTACATAGTCCATCACATCTTGTTTGGGAGGCTTGAGAGGTAACTCCCAGCCCTCTTTTACCAAACACAATGGACCTCTCACAGGATGCCCAAACAGAAGCTCAAATGGGCTGTAGCCAACCCCCTTCTGTGGAACCTCTCTGTAGGCAAACAACAGGTAAGGAAGAAGAAGGTCCCATTTCCGCCTAAGCTTCTCTGGGAGTCCTTTAATCATTCCTTTCAAGGTTTTGTTGAAGCGTTCAACTAAACCATTGCTTTGTAGGTGATAGGGGGTGGTGAACTTGTAAGTAACACCACACTCCTTCCACATTGCTTTTAGATACCCTGACATGAAGTTGGTACCTCTGTCAGAAATGACCTCCTTTGGAAAACCCACTCTGGAGAAGACTCCAATGAGGGCTCTTGCCACCACAGGGGCTGTGGTGGTCCTCAGAGGAATTGCTTCTGGGTACCTGGTGGCATGATCCACTACCACCAGGATAAACCTGTGCCCAGATGCAGTTTGAGGGTCAAGGGGACCAACAATGTCGATCCCTACCCTTTCAAAGGGTACCCCCACCACCGGTAGTGGTATCAGGGGGCCTTTGTTGTGCCACCTGCCTTACCACTGGCTTGGCATGTGACACAGGAGCGACAAAACTCCTTTGTGTCCTCTGACATATGTGGCCAATGAAAATGTGGAACAAGCCTGTCCCAGGTCTTGTTTTGGCCCAAGTGTCCTGCTAAAGGGATATCATGTGCTAAGGTCAAGAGGAACCCCTAAACTTCTGAGGTATTACCAACCTCCTGGTGGCTCCAGGGGCTGGGTCTCTACCTTCAGAATATAGGAGTCCCTCATCCCAGTAAACTTTATGGGACCCACTAGCACTCCCTGCAGCCTCAGCAGCAGCCTGCTGTCTGAGGGGTTCAAGAGAGGGGCAGCACTGTTGCTCCTTCCTCAGATCTTCCCTAGAAGGGCCCCCTGCCCCCAAGAACTCAACCTGATCAGGCTCAAGTCCCTCTGGGGCAGTTCCTTCTTCAGGATCTGCTTCACCTCCCTCTGGGGGTGAATCCGTGATCTGAGACAGAGGGGAAGGCACTGCCTTTACCCTACTGCTCCTCCTCTTGGGAAGCATCTGGTCCATTGTTCCAGGATCCAGAGCTGGTTCAGTATCATGCATTCTTGCTTGTGACCTGGTCACAGCAAATACCTCTGCAGGGATGCCCAACATCTCAGCATGAGTCCATAACTCTACTTCAGACCAGGCTGAATTCTCTAGATCATTGCCCAATAGACATTCGACAGGGAGGTCTGCACTGACTACAACCTTCTTGAGGCCAGTTACCCCTCCCCAGGAGAAATTCACAACTGCCAGACTATGGTTGGTCTTGGTGTTGCTTGCATTGGTCACCTGGTACATTTCGCCCAGGATGATCTGTCCAGGGTCCACAAGATCCTCTGCCACCATGGTGACACTAGCACCTGTGTCCCTAAATGCCAAAGCCTGTTTGCCATTTATTACAGGCTGCTGTTTGTATTTGCCCAGATTACTGGGACTCACTAGGAAGGACATATTAAGGTCTCCCTCACAAATCAGCATTGCCTGAGTGGGCACTCTGACTAGGTCAGAGTCCACTTCAGAACCCAGGGTCAACCCTACTAAACCCTTTGTCTGTGTACCACCTCCACCAGTAGCTGAACTAGGGGGAACAGTTGCCTTAGGGGCAGGAGTGGTGGTGGTTTGGTCTTTGGACTTGTTACAGTCAGAAGTCCAGTGCCCTTTCTGTTTACAGAATTTGCACCAGGGCTTCTTTTGGCCTTTTCCCTTGTTGGACTGTGGCTCACCACCAGATGCAGATTTTGGGGCCCTTGTGAAGACTTCTGGTCTTTTGACTTATCCCCACCTTTCTCAGAGCCCTTAGGATCTTGCTTCTTGGTGTCACCCCTTGGTTCTGGGGTTTCTGCCTCACCCTGGTTCTGACCCACTTGTCTGCCTTCTTTCCCAATTCTTGGGGAGAGGTCAGATCCGAGTCCACCAGGTACTGATGCAACAACTGGTTCTGGCAATTATTAACGATTTGTTCTCTCATCATCAGATTATACAATCCCTTAAAATCAGTAACCCTACTGCCAACCAGCCAACCCTCCAGAGCCTTGGTTGCACAATCAACAAAGTCAGTCCAGTCCTGAGTCTGTGCCTTCTAGGTGTCTCTGAACTTTAACCTGTACTGTTCAGTGGTTAAGCCAAACCCATCTATCAGTGCACTCTTCAGGACTTCATAATCATCAGCATCCTCTTCTCTAACAGTGAGGAGCTTGTCTCTACCTTTATATGAAAAGGAGAGCCACAAGATTGCTGCCCACTGTTTCTGGGGGACCTGCTGTACTCTACAGGCCCTCTCCATAGCAGTTATCCACTTGTGGATATCATCCCCACTCTGGTAGGGAGGAACAACCTTGCTCAGGTTCCTATGGTCTGGAATAGATTCTCTGCCTCTAGGGACAATATTGCTGCCACCAAGCGGTTCTAACCCCTCTCGTCGAGAAGTTCTCTGGATCTCCAGGGCTTCTCTATCCAGTGCCAACTGCTTGGTTCTGAGGGCAACTCTTGCTTCCTCATACTGCAGCAGTTTGCACATTCTTTTCAGAGGAGGTCTCTCTTATGGGAAAGTATGAGTTCCTCTGGTGGACAAATTCTCTGCCAGAGTGATAAGAGTGCTCAGATTCCCTGGAAGGGGACCTATGCTTCTCATTCACTCTCTCAGTTCTCTTAGGGAGAATTCCTCTGTCCTTTTCAGGCCCCTTGAGGCCTGGCCCTTCAATCACAGAGTCCTGGTCATTCGGATTTTCATCGTCTGACCCAGATACTGTAATTGACCCACCCACTGATTCAGACCCATTGGCTCCTAGAGCCAATCTAAGATCATCTGCTGTCAGCAGATCTATCAGGTGCAGGGTTGAGGGACTCTGTCCTAGTCTCAGGTGTCTTTCAACACACATGGCTCTCAAGTCAGAGAAAGCCATGTCCTTGTACTGAGGCTGAGTGGATCCACTGGTTCCACCCTTTAAGGACATTCTAGTGTTGTGCAGTGTTGTACTACCTACACTAGTTTGTGGCCTACTGATCCTAGCTTGAGCTGTAGAAAGGGTGTGCTATCCCTTTGGCACACAGCTCTAAGTTCAGTAGAACTTATCGATACTAAGCTTGACTTTATATGTACCTTAAGTACCTATAGTGGTTTTCAGTTAGTAATTCAAATAGAGATTTTCTAATAAAACAATAGCAAGCTGGAATCCCACACGCTGCCCACCAATGTGAGAAGTTGGCCTGGTATATGCTGTTCACTAATTAAAGTGGACACCTTGCACCAGAACAATTCGACTCTTATGGTAGATAGGTTTAAGACAACCTTTATAGAAAGCTATCCTAGTGGTAGCTGTGGAGAGCAGCCTTCAGGCTAAGTCTTGAAGGAATGTAGAGCAGCTTGTTTTACCACACAATCTCTTGAATCACCAAATGAAAAGACACCACACAGGTATATATATCAAATATATATGTATTTATTAATAAACACTCTCTACTAATCTCTTTATGAGATTAGAGAATAGGAACATAAGTACAAGTCAAATATTATCAGGATAAGTTTAGCACAATTGAATATTACAATCTTAGTTTGCTAGACCTAGGTCTAGGGCATCTAGAATCGAGGGACCCCCAAGAACCACCCCAGGTAGTTGTAGGAGACCCACAGGGGACGGACGCGGTGACCTGGCACCGAGGCGAATCCTGTACGAGTCTATGCGCTCAGACGCGATTGAGATATCAATGTTCAAGGTCCCTTGCGTGTTCGAGGCGAACACACCGATCGGACTCAGTACGAGTCGAAGGATTCGGTCTACAGATAGGATTTGCAAGGGAGTCGGACGCGGTGTGTCTAACACAGACGCGAACCAGGTACGAGTCAGTGCGAGAATCGCACGGGGAAAGTAAGAGTTTTAGGATACTTCTGGTGGACCTACAAGCTGGTCACTTACAGGGTAAGTAGTTCGAGGGCCCACACCCACAGGAGCACTGGAGTGCTGGAGTTACCTCACCCAGGGAAGCCGGGTGCACAGGTGTCCTTTGGTGTCGGGTCGTGGCGTCGTTTTCAATGGCGAACAAAGAAGACTTGCTGCTTGTGATGGTGTGAAGAAGTGTCCGGTGGAATCCAAGCCTGGATTCGGTGGAAGGATGACCTGAAAGCAGAGGGGACAGTGTTCAAAGTCACTTGGCAGTGACTCGGGGCAAGGAAGATGAATGCCCACCGTCGTCGCAGGGTTCAGGTCGTTCATGGTTGCCTTGACTCTTCAGCCACGAGGTCCAGGAGGCATCGACGACAACCAGGAGCTGGATTCGGCATGGAACATGATGTCTGCGGCTTACTGCGGTGTCGGCGACTCGATCGGAGCCAACAAGCCTTGGTAACAGCAAGTCTCGGGGAAAGTATGAAGAGGTGATGGCGCAGACAAGCAAGGTCTGTAGAACTCACCCAGCAAGGGTAAGTCAGGGCAGGCCTGGAGCAACCAGGGGAGCCCTTTGGTTTCTTTGGAAAGTCTTCTGGAGACCCACAAGCCGGCTGGCAAGGGATCGCAAAGACGCCTCGGGAGGATTCTCTCACAGGGGCCCACGATCACTCGGGACGTGATAGGCTGATGATCTTAGGAGGGATTCCTGCTGGAGGCTGGGAGCATACGTGGTCCAAAGCACAAGTTCGTGGAACGTTGTGAGGGGTTGCACTCGACAATAGTGCATGGTACCCAGGGGTCGCGGTTCCTCGTTACTCTTGGGGTCCACTGGCCTCAACTTCGCTGGGGACTCACGATGGCCTTTGAGAAGTCAGGAAATCCACTTCTTGGGCTGCAGGGACTTCGGACTCCGGCGGGAGCGGCATAGTTTGCGACCATCGTTTGTAGTTTTTGGTGCCTGCCAAGCAGGGGAGTCACTCCTTGACTCCAAGGAGATTCTTCAGTCTTTCAAAGGTAGTGGAACGTCGAAGGTCCAGGATTCTTCTTGTAGAGCGTCGTCCAGGAAATCTAGGGTGCAATGCACAGGTTCCCCCTCTTATACTAAAAGGAGGGGAGGGACTAGCTCTATGACCCTACCTATGGGAGGGTCAGGGGAGTGGGTGGCTACACCAACTTCCCTTTGTCCAGTTTCGTGCTAGAGCAGGGACAGTTAGCCCCTGAGCCGGTTTGAACTGGCATATGCACAGAGGAGCCTTCTGCTCCCCCAGTGCAGGACTTCAAAGCACTCTAAGAGTGCACCCACCCAGCCCCAATACACTAAACCCTGTCTGGGAGGTGGTCACACCCCCTTGGGACAGGATATCTATTGTTGGGCTCCCTCCACTGCGAGTGTTGGTCATCAGCAGGAGGGCAGCCCAGTGTCTGTGACTGGTGGCATCCATTTTGTGATGCCAGGGCTCTGTCGGATTCTACCGCGTTTCCACAGTAGGTACATGTCTATCCCTCTAGAAGGGTGGAATGCTACCCCCGCCGCCAGGACTGGCGGGGGGGTAGTATTCCAAGGTGTTTGACACCAAACACGACATGTTTCGATGCAGCCATTCCAAAGTTAGCATTTTACCGCGAGGCTATAATGCACTTAAAAGTATATGGTTTAACCGCATCCACAAACAGCACCAGAGAATGGACTCTGAGAGCAGCAGAGGGGCCCTGCTCAGGCAGAGGCACCCCCTCACATAGAAGCCAATCACCCTGCACTCAGGATTGATAGGGCCTGCCTTAGGGGTGACTGATAGGGTTATATGTGTGTGCAGGAGAGATATAGGGAACCTATATCTCAGTGAGGGGTGCTAGCACTTCCTCACTCAGGCTGCAGTAGCAGGCCTGTGGTGTCAGATTTAGGGGCCGATTCCGATCTCGGCCGGTAGGGCTCCGAATCGGATTCGGCTTTACCGGATCCGATTCGGAGCCCTGTTTCCCGACCGAACCGTACGCGGGTCCGGCCGAGCGAGTACGATGCGAATTCGCCGACCGACTCGTCCGGGCGTCCCGACCGCTCCGACCGACTCGTTCCCGGCTCGAACCGCACCGACCGACTCGCTCGGACTCGACTCGCACCACGCAATGGAGACGTTCCCCGGCCGGGTAAGTACGATGCGCGCCGCGAGCAGTCCGACCGAGCCGCGCACTCCGGCTCGAAAGAGCTGTCGGAGCCGTACTTTGGGGTCCGTGTCGGACCCCCTGTACGCGTAGCCGCGCGAGTCGCACACAGGGGGACCCATGGGTCCCCCTACCTGTGCGTGTACGGCGCGAATCGCTCGCCCGCGTACCCGCTGTAGGGGCGCACTTGTCCGACTCACACCCATTGAGTCAATGGGAGCCCGCGTACGCGTTGTACGACCGGCTCCCATTGGCTTCAATGGGAGTCCGACCGACTCGGGTCCGATGGCATACGTGCGCATCGTACTCGTTCGGTCGGACTGCACGGGTCCGAATCGGTCGGAAATCTCTCCGGGTCCGGCTCGGTCGGAGAAATTTCCGGCCCGAATCAGAATCGACCCCTTAGTCTGCTTCCCAGGGGTGGCATAAGACATGCTGCAGCCCCTGGTAGGCCTGTGAAGTACCTATGCCCTTGGTACCTAGGGTACCATTTACTAGGGACTCATAAGGTACCACAGTATCCAATCACTAGTGCACCTAGAGTGCACTCCAAATCGTTTAGAGAGAACAGAGAGGCTGGGGCACTGATTAGCAGGGTCCCAGCCTGACTATAGCCAGAAACCAGTGTAAACATCAGAAAAAAAGTGGGGGCAACATAAGAGGCAGATCCTACTCTCCTACATCAATCCTGAAGGCAGAGTGCTTGGGTCCTATGTGAGAGGGTGCCCCTGCATGAGCAGAGCCCCTCTGCAGCGTTCGGAGACCCTTCTCTGATGCTGTTTGTAGTGCAGCCTGACCATATACTCTTAAGCGCATTATAACCTTGCGTTAAATGCTAACTTTGGGATGGCTGCACGGAAACATGTCGTGTTTGGTGTCAAACATCTTGGAATACTACCCCCCCTCCAGTTCTGGCGGCGGGGGTAGCATTCCACCCTTCTAGAGGGAGAGACATGTACAAACCGGGCTACCCGGTAACTTCTTTCCAGAGCCCTGGCATTACAAAATGGATGCCGCTGCCACAGACACGGGTCTGGCCTCCTGCTGCTGACTGAAACTCCGGCAGGGAGGCCTGGACAATAGGTTTCCTGTTGCAAGGAGGTGTAACCACCTCCCCAGACAGGATAGTGTGTATTGGGGCTGGGCGGGAGCACCCTCTGGTGCTTTGAAGTCCTGCACTGGGGGCACATTTGGTGTCCCTGTGCATACCCCAGTTCATACTGGTTCAGGGGCTTCCAGCCCCTGCTCTGGCGCGAAACTGGACAAAGGGAATGGGTGTAACCACCCCTCTTCCCTGACCCTCCCATAGGTGGGTCCCCAGAGTATGTCCAACCCCTAACTTAGTATAAGTATGGGACCCCAGTCCTAAGGACTTTAGATTTACCTGGACGAAACTCTGATACAGAATCCTGGACCTTCGACACTCTACTTTAAGATTAGAGGATTGAAGAATCTCCCTTGGGGTCAAGGAGTGACTCCCCTGCTTGGCAGGCACCTAAGAAGCAATTGTCCGGTCTGCATCGCTGAAGCTATCGCCAGACGCCGAAGTCTTTGCAACACCAGAGGTAGATTTCCAGACTTCCCCGAGGCTGCCCTGAGTCCCCAGCAAAGCTGAGGCCCGTAGCTGTCGTGGGTAATGTGGAACCGTGACCCCAGGACACTGAGTACTTTTGCAAGTGCATCCTCTTCTGGGTCTCCCCTGAAGTTGTGCTTTGGGCTCCCAGTAGCCCTCGCCTCCAGCACCAACTGCACCGAAGATCACTGGCCTCCACTCCACGAGTGTCCTGTGAGCCAGCTCCAAGTGCTTCCACTTGAGGCTCCTTCGCGGTCGCTAGTCCGTTGGCTAGTGGGCCCTCCCAAAGGCAACTCTTCTTCTGCTTGGGCTTCCCTGGTTGCTCCAGACGTGCCCTGACTTACCCTTGCTGGGTGAGTCCCTCAGACCTTGCTGGTCTGCACCACCATCCTTCTTCTATTTCCACAAGACTTGCCGTTGCTAAGGCTTGTTGGGTCCAATCCGGTCGCCGACACCCCTGCAATCGACAGACGTTGTGGGACAGCTCGAATCCAGCTCCTGGTTGTCATCGACGCCTCCTGGACCTCCTGGACCTCGTGGCTGAAGAGTCAAGACGACTGTCAACCTACCTGAAGCACCCGACATCGGTGGGCATCCGCTCATCGCCTCCCTGGTCACTGGCTAGTGACCCAGACTCTGTCCCCTCTGCTTTCAGGTTCTTCAGATCTTCGATCCACCTTTGGATCCACCCGAACACTTTCGACTTGGCCGCCAGCAGCACTTTGCAGCAGATCGCCATTGAAAACGATGACGAAACCCGACCCCGAAAGACACCTATGCACCCGGCTTCCCTGCATGAGGTAACTCGAGTACTCCGGTGCTCCCATGGGTATAGACTCTAGAACAACCTAGTTCTAAAGGGGTTTGCTCCAAGTCCTCCTCTAAGTGTCCCTTTTCTTTAAAACTCCAACCGCGACATTCCCCATAGAAGTCAACGGCGGCTCGCAGCTGTGTTCTCACACTGCACGCGTCCCCCGTGGGTCCCCTGTGTCACTACCTTGGGTGGTTCCTTGAGGGCCAAGCACTTCTACAGGCTCTAGGCCTTGTGTCTAGCTCAGTCGTGGTTCTTATACCACTTTATTGGTATATGGTTTGGTACGCCCCTAGGGCTCAAACGTGTATTTGTGCTATTACTGTTGATAACTAACTTATAACTTGTATACTTCGAACTCTAGGCTCATAAAGAGACTAGAGGGTGTGTTTAGCAATAAATACATATATTTTGAATATATACCTGGTGTGGTCCTCTTTCATTTGGTCACTCAAGAGATTATAGACCGGTAAAACAAGCTGCTTTACATTCCTTCAAGACTTAGCCTGAAGGCTGCTCTCCATAGCTACCACTAGGATAGCTTTCAATAAAGGTTGTCTTTAACCTGTCTCCAATAAGGGGTTGTTTGGACTGGTGCAAGGTGCCCACTATAATTAGTGGACAGCATATACCAGGCCAACTTCTCACACTCTGTTGCTTCTTTGTGCGCTTCTCTTGCCTCTTTCTGCACCCCTGTAGCCTCTTTCTGCACCCCATAGCTTCTTTCTGCACTTCTCTTGCTTCTTTCTGTACCTCTCTTGCTTCTTCTGCACTCCTCTTGCCTCTTTCTGCACCCCTGTTCCTTATTTCTGCAGCTCTCTTGCCTGTTTTTGTACCTCTCTTGCCTCTTTCTGCTCTTCTCTTGCATCTTTCTGCACCCCTCTTCCCTCTTTCTGCATCTCTCTTTCCTCTTTCTGCACTTTTCTTGCTTTGTTCTGCACCCTCTTGTTTATTTCTGCAACTCTCTTGCTTATTCTGCTGATATCTTGCCTGTTTCTGCACATCGCTTGCCTCTTTCTGTACCTCTCTTGCCTCTTTCTGCACCTAACTTGCCTCTTTCTGCACCCCTGTTCCCTCTTTCTGCACCTCTCCTTCATCTTTCTACACTTCTCTTGCTTTGTACTGCACCTCTCTTGTTTCTTTCTGCAACTCTTTTGTCTATTTCATCACTTCTCTTGCTTCTTTCTGCCCCTCTTTTGCTTCTTTCAGCATTTCTCTTGCCTTTTTCTGCACTTCTCTCGCCTGTTTCTGCACTTCTCTTGTCTCTATATACATTTCTGTTGCTTCTTTCTGCACCTCTCTTGCCTGTTTTTGCAACTCTCTTGCTTGTTTCTGCAGTTCTTTTGCCTGTTTCTGCACTTCTCTTGCCTGTTTCTGCACCTCTCTTGCCTCTTTCTGCACCTCACATGCATCTTTCTGCACCCCTCTTCCCTCTTTCTGTACCTCTCTTTCCTCTTTCTGCACTTTTCTTGCTTTGTTCTGCACACTCTTGTTTATTTCTGCAACTCTCTTGCTTGTTTCTGCTGATCTCTTGCCTGTTTCTGCACATCGCTTGCCTCTTTCTGTTTATCTCTTGCCTCTTTCTGCACCTAACTTGCCTCTGTCTGCACCCCTGTTCCCTCTTTCTGCACCTCTCTTTCCTCTTTCTACACTTCTCTTGCTTTGTTCTGCACCTCTCTTGTTTCTTTCTGCAACTTTTTTGTCTCTTTCATCACTTCTCTTGCTTATTTCTGCCCCTCTTTTGCTTCTTTCAGCATTTCTCTTGCCTTTTCTGTACTTCTCTCGCCTGTTTCTGCACTTATCTTGTCTCTATATACATTTCTGTTGCTTCTTTCTGTACTTCTCTTGCGTCTTTCTGCACCCCTCTTCCCTCTTTCAGCACCTCTCTTGCCTTTTTCGGCACCTCTCTTGCCTCTTTCTGCAGTTCTCTTGCCTCTTTCTGCACCACTTTAGCTTCTTTCTGCACTTATCTTGCCTCTTTATGCACCCATCTTGCCACTTTCTCCAGCCCTGTTTGTTCTTTTGCGCTGCTCTTGCTTCTTTCTGCTCCTCTCTTGTAAATTTCTGCACCCCTCTTGCCTCTTTCTGCACCCCTATTCCCTCTTTTTACAGCTCTCTTGCCTCTGTCTGCACACCTGTTCACTCTTTCTGCACCTCTTTTGCCTGTTTCTGCAACTCTGTTGCCTCTTTTTGCAGTTCTCTTGCCTCCTTCTGTACCTCTGTTGCTTCTTTGTGCGCTTCTCTTGCCTCTTTCTGCACCCCTGTAGCCTCTTTCTGCACCCCATAGCTTCTTTCTGCACTTCTCTTGCTTCTTTCTGTACCTCTCTTGCTTCTTCTGCACTCCTCTTGCCTCTTTCTGCACCCCTGTTCCTTATTTCTGCAGCTCTCTTGCCTGTTTTTGTACCTCTCTTGCCTCTTTCTGCTCTTCTCTTGCATCTTTCTGCACCCCTCTTCCCTCTTTCTGCATCTCTCTTTCCTCTTTCTGCACTTTTCTTGCTTTGTTCTGCACCCTCTTGTTTATTTCTGCAACTCTCTTGCTTATTCTGCTGATATCTTGCCTGTTTCTGCACATCGCTTGCCTCTTTCTGTACCTCTCTTGCCTCTTTCTGCACCTAACTTGCCTCTTTCTGCTCCCCTGTTCCCTCTTTCTGCACCTCTCCTTCATCTTTCTACACTTCTCTTGATTGTACTGCACCTCTCTTGTTTCTTTCTGCAACTCTTTTGTCTCTTTCATCACTTCTCTTGCTTCTTTCTGCCCCTCTTTTGCTTCTTTCAGCATTTCTCTTGCCTTTTTCTGCACTTCTCTCACCTGTTTCTGCACTTCTCTTGTCTCTATATACATTTCTGTTGCTTCTTTCTGCACCTCTCTTGCCTGTTTTTGCAACTCTCTTGCTTGTTTCTGCAGTTCTTTTGCCTGTTTCTGCACCTCTCTTGCCTGTTTCTGCACCTCTCTTGCCTCTTTCTGCACCTCACATGCATCTTTCTGCACCCCTCTTCCCTCTTTCTGTACCTCTCTTTCCTCTTTCTGCACTTTTCTTGCTTTGTTCTGCACACTCTTGTTTATTTCTGCAACTCTCTTGCTTGTTTCTGCTGATCTCTTGCCTGTTTCTGCACATCGCTTGCCTCTTTCTGTTTATCTCTTGCCTCTTTCTGCACCTAACTTGCCTCTTTCTGCACCCCTGTTCCCTCTTTCTGCACCTCTCTTTCCTCTTTCTACACTTCTCTTGCTTTGTTCTGCACCTCTCTTGTTTCTTTCTGCAACTTTTTTGTCTCTTTCATCACTTCTCTTGCTTATTTCTGCCCCTCTTTTGCTTCTTTCAGCATTTCTCTTGCCTTTTTCTGTACTTCTCTCGCCTGTTTCTGCACTTATCTTGTCTCTATATACATTTCTGTTGCTTCTTTCTGTACTTCTCTTGCGTCTTTCTGCACCCCTCTTCCCTCTTTCAGCACCTCTCTTGCCTTTTTCGGCACCTCTCTTGCCTCTTTCTGCAGTTCTCTTGCCTCTTTCTGCACCACTTTAGCTTCTTTCTGCACTTATCTTGCCTCTTTATGCACCCATCTTGCCACTTTCTCCAGCCCTGTTTGTTCTTTTGCGCTGCTCTTGCTTCTTTCTGCTCCTCTCTTGTAAATTTCTGCACCCCTCTTGCCTCTTTCTGCACCCCTATTCCCTCTTTCTACAGCTCTCTTGCCTCTGTCTGCACACCTGTTCACTCTTTCTGCACCTCTTTTGCCTGTTTCTGCAACTCTGTTGCCTCTTTTTGCAGTTCTCTTGCCTCCTTCTGTACCTCTGTTGCTTCTTTGTGCACTTCTCTTGCCTCTTTCTGTACCCCTGTAGCCTCTTTCTGCACCCCTATAGCTTCTTTCTGCACTTCTCTTGCTTCTTTCTGTACCTCTCTTGCTTCTTCTGCACTCCTCTTGCCTCTTTCTGCACCCCTGTTCCCTATTTCTGCAGCTCTCTTGCCTGTTTTTGTACCTCTCTTGCCTCTTTCTGCTCTTATTTTGCATCTTTCTGCACCTCTGTTGCTTCTTTCTGCACTTCGCTTGCTTCTTTCTACACCTTTCTTGCTTCTTTCTGCACCCATTTTGCCTCTTTCTGAACTTGATTTCCCTCTTTCTGCACATCTCTTGCTTCTTTCTGCATCCCTCTTGCCTCTTTCTGCACCTCTCTTGCTTCTTTCTGCACCCCTCTTGCCTCTTTCTGCACCCTTCTTCCCTTTTCGTTCACATCTCTTGCCTCTTTCTGCATCCCCCTTGCCTCATTCTGCATTTCTCTTGGCTCTTTCTGCACCCCTCTTGCCTCTTTCTGCACCTCTGTTGGTTCTTTCTGCACTGCTTTTGCTTCTTTCTGCACTTCTCTTGCAAATTTCTACACCCTTCTTGCCTCTTTCTGGACCCCTCTGTTGCCTCTTTCGGCACTCGTCTTCCCTCTTTGTGCACCTCTCTTGTCTCTTTGTGCACCTCTTCTGTCTCTTTCTGTACCCCTCTTGCCTCTTTCTGCACTTCTCTTGCCTCTTTCTGCACCTCTCTTGACTCTTTCTGCAGCTCACTTGCCTCTTTCTGCACCTCTGTTGCTTCTTTCTGCACTTCTCTTGCCTCTTTCTGCACCCCTCTTGCCTCTTTCTGCACCTCTGTTGGTTCTTTCTGCACCCCTCCTGCCTCTTTCTGCTCCTCTCTTGCCTCTTTCTGCACCTCTATTGCCACTTTCTGCACCTCTGTCGTTTTCTTCTGAACTTCTCTTGTCTCTATCTACATTTCTATTGATGCTTTCTGCAGTTCTCTTGCCTCTTTCTGCACCCCTCTTCCCTCTTTCTTTACCTCTGTTGCCTCTTTCTGCACCTCTCTTGCCTCTTTCTGCAGTTCCCTTACCTCTTTCTGCACCTCTTTTGCTTCTTTCTGCACTTTTCTTGCCTCTTTCTGCACCCCTCTTGCCTCTTTACACAGCTCTGTTGGTTCTTTTGCACTGCTCTTGCTTCTTTCTGCACCTCTCTTGCAAATTTCTGCACCCCTCTTCCCTCTTTCTGCAGCTCTCTTGCCTCTGTCTGCACCCCTGTACACTCTTTCTGTACCTCTTTTGCCTGTTTCTGCAACTCTGTTGCCTCTTTTTGCAGTTCTCTTGCCTCTGTTGCTTCTTTGTGCACTTCTCTTGCCTCTTTCTGCACCACTATAGCATCTTTCTGCACCCCTATTGCTTCTTTCTGCACTTCTCTTGCTTCTTTCTGTACCTCACTTGCTTCTTCTGCACTCCTCTTGCCTCTTTCTGCACCCCTGTTCCCTATTTCTGCAGCTCTCTTGCCTGTTTTTGTACCTCTCTTGCCTCTTTCTGCTCTTCTCTTGCATCATTCTGCACCCCTCTTCCCTCTTTCTGCACCTCTCTTTCCTCTTTCTGCACTTTTCTTGCTTTGTTATGCACCCTCTTGTTTATTTCTGCAACTCTCTTGCTTGTTTCTGCTGATATCTTGCCTGTTTCTGCACATCGCTTGCCTCTTTCTGTACCTCTCTTGCCTATTTCTGCACCTAACTTGCCTCTTTCTGCACCCCTGTTCCCTCTTTCTGCACCTCTCCTTCATCTTTCTACACTTCTCTTGCTTTGTTCTGCACCTCTCTTGTTTCTTTCTACAACTCTTTTGTCTCTTTCATCACTTCTCTTGCTTCTTTCTGCCCCTCTTTTGCTTCTTTCAGTATTTCTCTTGCCTTTTTCTGCACTTCTCTCGCCTGTTTCTGCACTTCTCTTGTCTCTATATACATTTCTGTTGCTTCTTTCTGCACCTCTCTTGCCTGTTTTTGCAACTCTCTTGCTTGTTTCTGCAGTTCTTTTGCCTGTTTCTGCACCTCTCTTGCCTGTTTCTGTACCTCTCTTGCCTCTTTCTGCACCTCACATGCATCTTTCTGCACCCCTCTTCCCTCTTTCTGTACCTCTCTTTCCTCTTTCTGCACTTTTCTTGCTTTGTTCTGCACACTCTTGTTTATGTCTGCAACTCTCTTGCTTGTTTCTGCTGATCTCTTGCCTGTTTCTGCACATCGCTTGCCTCTTTCTGTACCTCTCTTGCCTCTTTCTGCACCTAACTTGCCTCTTTCTGCACCCCTGTTCCCTCTTTCTACACCTCTCTTTCCTCTTTCTACACTTCTCTTGCTTTGTTCTGCACCTCTCTTGTTTCTTACTGCAACTCTTTTGTCTCTTTCATCACTTCTCTTGCTTCTTTCTGCCCCTCTTTTCCTTCTTTCAGCATTTCTCTTGCCTATTCTGTACTTCTCTTGCCTGTTTCTGCACTTCTCTTGTCTCTATATACATTTCTGTTGCTTCTTTCTGCACTTCTCTTGCGTCTTTCTGCACCCCTCTTCCCTCTTTCAGCACCTCTCTTGCCTTTTTCGGCACCTCTCTTGCCTCTATCTGCAGTTCTCTTGCCTCTTTCTGCACCACTTTAGCTTCTTTCTGCACTTATCTTGCCTCTTTATGCACCCATCTTGCCACTTTCTCCAGCCCTGTTGGTTCTTTTGCGCTGCTCTTGCTTCTTTCTGCTCCTCTCTTGCAAATTTCTGCACCCCTTCTTGCCTCTTTCTGCATCCCTCTTCCCTGTTTCTACAGCTCTCTTGCCTCTGTCTGCACACCTGTTCACTCTTTCTGCACCTCTTTTGCCTGTTTCTGCAACTCTGTTGCCTCTTTTTGCAGTTCTCTTGCCTCCTTCTGTACCTCTGTTGCTTCTTTGTGCACTTCTCTTGCCTCTTTCGGCACCCCTGTAGCCTCTTTCTGCACCCCTATAGCTTCTTTCTGCACTTCTCTTGCTTCTTTCTGTACCTCTCTTGCTTCTTCTGCACTCCTCTTGCCTCTTTCTCCATCCCTGTTCCCTATTTCTGCAGCTCTCTTGCCTGTTTTTGTACCTCTCTTGCCTCTCTCTGCTCTTATATTGCATCTTTCTGCACCTCTGTTGCTTCTTTCTGCACTTCGCTTGCTTCTTTCTACACCTCTCTTGCTTCTTTCTGCACCCATGTTGCCTCTTTCTGCACTTGTTTGCCCTCTTTCTGCACCTCTCTTGCCTCTTTCTGCATCCCTCTTGCCTCTTTCTGCACCTTTCTTGCTTCTTTCTGCACCCCTCTTGCCTCGTTCTGCACCCTTCTTCCCTTTTCGTTCACGTCTCTTGCATCCCCCTTACCTCTTTCTACAGTTCTCTTGCCTCTTTCTGCACCTCCTTTGCTTCATTCTGCATTTCTCTTGCCTCATTCTGCACCCCTCTTGCCTCTTTCTGCACCTCTGTTGGTTCTTTCTGCACTGCTCTTGCTTCTTTCTGCACTTCTCTTGCAAATTTCTACACCCTTCTTGCCTCTTTCTGGACCCCTCTGTTGCCTCTTTCTGCACTCGTCTTCCCTCTTTGTGCACCTCTCTTGTCTCTTTGTGCACCTCTCCTGCCTCTTTCTGCACCTCTGTTGCTCCTTTCTGCACTTCTCTTGCCTCTTTCTGCACCCCTCTTGCCTCTTTCTGCACCTCTGTTGGTTCTTTCTGCACCCCTCCTGCCTCTTTCTGCTCCTCTCTTGCCTCTTTCTGCACCTCTATTGCCACTTTCTGCACCTCTGTCGTTTTCTTCTGAACTTCTCTTGCCTCTATCTACATTTCTATTGATGCTTTCTGCAGTTCTCTTGCCTCTTTCTGCACCCCTCTTCCCTCTTTCTTTACCTCTGTTGCCTCTTTCTGCACCTCTCTTGCCTCTTTCTGCAGTTCTCTTACCTCTTTCTGCACCTCTTTTGCTTCTTTCTGCACTTTTCTTGCCTCTTTCTGCACCCCTCTTGCCTCTTTACACAGCTCTGTTGGTTCTTTTGCACTGCTCTTGCTTCTTTCTGCACCTCTCTTGCAAATTTCTGCACCCCTCTTCCCTCTTTCTGCAGCTCTCTTGCCTCTGTCTGCACCCCTGTACACTCTTTCTGTACCTCTTTTGCCTGTTTCTGCAACTCTGTTGCCTCTTTTTGCAGTTCTCTTGCCTCTGTTGCTTCTTTGTGCACTTCTCTTGCCTCTTTCTGCACCACTATAGCATCTTTCTGCACCCCTATTGCTTCTTTCTGCACTTCTCTTGCTTCTTTCTGTACCTCTCTTGCTTCTTCTGCACTCCTCTTGCCTCTTTCTGCACCCCTGTTCCCTATTTGTGCAGCTCTCTTGCCTGTTTTTGTACCTCTCTTGCCTCTTTCTGCTCTTCTCTTGCATCATTCTGCACCCCTCTTCCCTCTTTCTGCACCTCTCTTTCCTCTTTCTGCACTTTTCTTGCTTTGTTCTGCACCCTCTTGTTTATTTCTGCAACTCTCTTGCTTGTTTCTGCTGATATCTTGCCTGTTTCTGCACATCGCTTGCCTCTTTCTGTACCTCTCTTGCCTACTTCTGCACCTAACTTGCCTCTTTCTGCACCCCTGTTCACTCTTTCTGCACCTCTCCTTCATCTTTCTACACTTCTCTTGCTTTGTTCTGCACCTCTCTTGTTTCTTTCTGCAACTCTTTTGTCTCTTTCATCACTTTTCTTGCTTCTTTCTGCCCCTCTTTTGCTTCTTTCAGTATTTCTCTTGCCTTTTTCTGCACTTCTCTCGCCTGTTTCTGCACTTCTCTTGTCTCTATATACATTTCTGTTGCTTCTTTCTGCACCTCTCTTGCCTGTTTTTGCAACTCTCTTGCTTGTTTCTGCAGTTCTTTTGCCTTTTCTGCACCTCTCTTGCCTCTTTCTGCACCTCACATGCATCTTTCTGCACCCCTCTTCCCTCTTTCTGTACCTCTCTTTCCTCTTTCTGCACTTTTCTTGCTTTGTTCTGCACACTCTTGTTTATGTCTGCAACTCTCTTGCTTGTTTCTGCTGATCTCTTGCCTGTTTCTGCACATCGCTTGCCTCTTTCTGTACCTCTCTTGCCTCTTTCTGCACCTAACTTGCCTCTTTCTGCACCCCTGTTCCCTCTTTCTACACCTCTCTTTCCTCTTTCTACACTTCTCTTGCTTTGTTCTGCACCTCTCTTGTTTCTTTCTGCAACTCTTTTGTCTCTTTCATCACCTCTGTCGTTTTCTTCTGAACTTCTCTTGCCTCTATCTACATTTCTATTGATGCTTTCTACACTTCTCTTGCCTCTTTCTGCACCCCTCTTGCCTCTTTACGCAGCTCTGTTGGTTCTTTTGCACTGCTCTTGCTTCTTTCTGCACCTCTCTTGCAAATTTCTGCACCCCTCTGTGAGAAGTTGGCCTGGTATATGCTGTCCACTAATTATAGTGGGCACCTTGCACCAGTCCAAACAACCCCTTATTGGAGATAGGTTAAAGCCAACCTTTATTGAAAGCTATCCTAGTGGTAGCTATGGAGAGCAGCCTTCAGGCTAAGTCTTGAAGGAATGTAAAGCAGCTTGTTTTACCAGTCTATAATCTCTTGAGTGACCAAAGGAAAGAGGACCACACCAGGTATATATTCAAAATATATGTATTTATTGCTAAACACACCCCTCTAGTCTCTTTATGAGGCTAGAGTTCGAAGTACATAAGTTATAAGTTAGTTATCAACAGTTATCAACAGTAATAGCACAAATACACGTTTGAGCCCTAGGGGCGTACCAAACCATATACCAATAAAGTGGTATAAGAACCACGACTGAGCTAGACACAAGGCCTAGAGCCTGTAGAAGTGCTTGGACCACAAGGAACCACGCAAGGTAGTGACACAGGGAACCCACGGGGGACGCTTGCAGTGTGAGAACACAGCCGCGAATCGCCGTTGACTTCTATGGGGAAAGTCGCGGTTGGAATTTTAAAGAAAAGGGACACTTAGAGGAGGACTTGGAGCAAACCCCTTTAGAACTAGGTTGTTCTAGAGTCTATACCCACGGGAGCACCGGAGTTACTTCACCCAGGGAAGCCGGGTGCATAGGTGTCTTTCGGGGTCGGGTTTCGTCGTCATTTTCAATGGCGATCTGCTGCAAAGTGCTGCTGGCGGCCAAGTCGAAAGTGTTCGGGTAGATCCAAAGGTGGATCGAAGATCTGAAGAACCTGAAAGCAGAGGGGACAGAGTCTGGGTCACTAGCCAGTGACCAGGAAGGCGATGAGCGGATGCCCACCGATGTCGGGTGCTTCAGGTAGGTTGACAGTCGTCTTGACTCTTCAGCCACGAGGTCCAGGAGGCGTCAACGACAACCAGGAGCTGGATTCGAGCTGTTCACGACGTTTTTCGATAGCAGGGGTGTCGGCGACCGGATTGGACCCAACAAGCCTTGGCAATGGCAAGTCTCGTGGAAATAGAAGAAGGATGGTGGTGCAGTCCAGCAAGGTCTGAGGGACTCACCCAGCGAGGGTAAGTCAGGGCATGCCTAGTGCAACCAGGGAAGCTCAAGGAAAAGAAGAGTTGCCTTCGGGAGGGCCCACTAGCCAATGGACTAGCGACCGTGAAGGAGCCTTGAGTGGATGCACTTAGAGCTGGCTCACGGGACACTCGTGGAGTGGAGGCCAGTGATCTTCGAAGCAGACAGTGCTGGAGGCGAGGGATACTCGGAGCCCAAAGCACAACTTCGTGGGACACCAGGAAGAGGATGCACTTGCAAAAGTACTTGGTGTCCAGGGGTCATGGTTCCATGTTACCCACGACAGCTACGGGCCTCAGCTTTTCTGGGGACTCAGGGCAGCCTCAGAGAAGTCTGGAAATCCACCTCTGGTGATGCAAAGACTTTGGCGTCCAGCGGGAGCTTCAGTGATGCAGACCGGATAATTGCTTCGTTGGTGCCTGCCAAGCAGGGGAGTCACTCCTTGACCCCAAGGGAGATTCTTCAGTCCTCTAATCTTGAAGTAGAGCATCGAAGGTCCAGGATTCTGTATCAGAGTTTTGTCAAGGTTAATCTAAATTCCTAAGGACTGGGGTCCCATACTTATACCAAGTTAGGGGGTCGGACATACTCTGGGGACCCACCTATGGGAGGTTCAGGGAAGAGGGGTGGTTACACCCATTCCCTTTGTCCAGCTTCGCGCCAGAGCAGGGGCTGGAAGCCCCTGAACCAGTTTGAACTGGGGTATGCACAGGGACACCAAACGTGCCCCCAGTGCAGGACTTCAAAGCACCAGAGAGTGCTCCTGCCCAGCCCCAATACACATTATCCTGTCTGGGGAGGTGGTTACACCTCCCTGGGACAGGAAACCTATTGTCCAGGCCTCCCCTGCCGGAGTTTCAGTCAGCAGCAGGAGGCCAGACCCGTGTCTGTGGCAGCGGCATCCATTTTGTGATGCCAGGGCTTGGAAAGAAGTTACCGGACAGGCCGGTGTGTACATGTCTCTCCCTCTAGAAGGGTGGAATGCTACCCCCGCCGCCAGAACTGGCGGGGGGTAGTATTCCAAGATGTTTGACACCAAACACAACATGTTTCCGTGCAGCCATCCCAAAGTTAGCATTTAACGCGAGGTGATAATGCGCTTAAGAGTATATGGTCAGGCTGCACTACAAACAGCATCCGAGAAGGGTCTCCAAACGGTGCAGAGGGGCTCTGCTCATGCAGGGGCACCCTCTCACATAGGAACCACGCACTCTGCCTTCAGGATTGATAAGGCATGCCATAGGAGTGACTTATAGCTTTATATGTGTGTATGTATGTAGTGATATAGGTAACTGTTAGACTTGGCAGTCCAGTGGGAAAGTGCAAGTGCTCCTGTATAAAATGTGTATGGATTGGTGTTTCCATGATTGGCCTATTTGGTTTATCTGTCAGTCCCTTGTAAAGTGCACTGCGAGTGCCAGGGCCTATAGACCAAATGCTGTTGGTGGGCTGCAGCACTGGATTGTGCCACCCACGCAAACAGCCCGTAAAGTGTAACTCGGGCCTGCCATCGCAGAGCCTGTGTGCAGCCTGGGGCTGCCATGTCGACTTGGCAAGTGCACACACTTGCAAGTCCCTAAACCTTCCCTTTGCTACATGTTAGTCACCCCTAAGGTAGGACCAAGGTACCCCTGTGGGCAGGGGTGCGTTGTACGCGAAAGGTAGGACATGCCCTGGTGTGTGCGGCATGTCCTGATAGTGAATTACAGCCTAGTTCGTTTTTCACTATTGCAAGGCTACCTGTTCCCCTAGGCCAGAACGGGCAGTTTTGATTATTACAGCTTATAATCCTAACTGACCCCGGGAACGTGGTAGAAATTCGAGTTTAGTATGCCTGGACTCAGAATGATAAAATGCAGCTTTTAGTGAAGTTGGTTTTAACATTCTGTGTTTGAAAATACCACTTTTAGAAAGTGGGTATTTTCTTGTCTAACCATCCAAGCCTGCCTCTGCGAGGGTGTGTATTCCTTGTCTGGAGTGTGAGTGACAGGGGCTGGGGGATGCCAGGAGGCAGGGTGAGTCAGCACAGGGCTGAATAGCAAGATCTACATGTAGATGGGTGGGAGGGGTCGCACCTGGGCCCTGAATAGGACAGTGCCTTCCCTCCACAATGCTGGCTCCACCTCCTGTGGTGCGTCTGATGTCCCTGGCCTACTCACTGAAAGAAGGAACGGAGACTTGTCAACAAAGTGCTCCAGAACTGGTTTGGACTAGGCAAAGGCCTCTCTGCCTTCAGAGAACAAAGGAATTTGGGATATAAATATTGGGGCCCTGACCCCATGAATTTAGATCTCGCTGGAATCAAGGAACCTGCCAAGACGAAGAGCTGGAAGAGCTGCCAGGAGGAGTACTGCCCCTTTGCTGTGTTGTTGCTTTGTTGGGTTGGCCTGCAGCTGCTGCTTCTGCCTTGGGCAGTGAAAGGACTGGACTGAACTTTCTACAAACTTGTGCTGAGTATCTCCAAGGGCCTGAAACCGAGCTGGCCTCCTGTTAAGAAGTCTCAGGGACTACAAAGACTTCACAAGCCTCTGGGTACCGCTTCTGGAACGCTGTTTCAGTTGCCACAGAGGAAGGGAACCGCAACCGACTCCGTCAACCGAATCCATCCCTGGCCGGTGACCTGTTTGCACCTGCAGACCGCATCGCCCCGCATCACATCGCAACCCTGGTCTCACCGTGGGCGACGTCCGACGCCGCCAACATCGAGCCGCTGCTTGCACCGTGACCTGTGGGCACCGCAGTTCGCATCGCTTCACTGAACGAACCGGACCCGACAGACGAGGTCGCTGCAACTGGCTCAAGAGTCGAGACCGCACCGCATTTGGGGCACCGCTCGCACGTCTGCGACGCTCCGCTCCGACTCGCACCGCTGTCTGACGCCAGCTCCCGCACTCCGGCTAGGTCGCCTGCATCGCAACCTGTCAGCACCGCATCGAGCATCGTCTCACCCTGCATCGCACGCCTTGGACTCACCGACTCCGTCTGCACGACGCTCATCGAGCCGCTGCCTGCACCGCATCGAGGGACACCGCACCTTGCATCGCTCCGTCTTGCACCGCAACCGCGACGAACGCCCGACCGGCTCATACACTCCGTACCAGCCACAACGAGAAAGGTACTGTAACCGAGTCTGTTCACGACTCTGCTGGCCCGTATCGACGCGGTCGGCTGGAACTGTTAGACTCTGTGGTTTTCAGCATCACGGTAGGCTCGGACGGAGCTACCGACTCGTCACGAACTTTGCTTTTGTGCTATTCCTGCAAAGAAGAAGTTACCGTATCAAGCATTCATTCGTAAAGTATAGTATTGTGGATTTTTGTCGTAATTGGTCTTGTCTTGAGTATATAAAATATTGGTTATTTTTCTAAACTGGTGTGGTGTCCGTTTGTAGTGCTTACACTGTATTACTGTTGGTTATGTGCAAATGCTTTACACACTGCCTCTGAATTAAGCCTGACTGCTCGTGCCAAGCTACCACGAGGGCGAGCAGGGGTTACTTCACGAGTGTAACAACCCTTACCCTGACTAGGAAGAAGGGTCCCTACTTGGACAAAGGTGCAAGCCCTTGCCCACTAGAGATCCCATTTCTAACATTGGTTGTCAGCGGTGAGGATAGGACTTGTGTTTGCACTTGACTTACAGTGATTGGTGTGCACTACTACCATATCGCAGACCATTACGTACCACATACTGGTTCTTTTTCTTTTGGCCTATTTTTGATCTTGCCAGTTTTTAACTCACGACTTTCGTCATGCCTGAATCAATTGCATCATCCGTTGCATCTCTGGAAGTTATCTTTGAGGAGGACAGGTTGGAATCCTACGCCGTAAAGGAGTTACGAGCGATTTGTAAAAACCTGAAAGTCCAAATTAAAGGCCTCACAAGGAAGGAGGAGCTACAGAAGGCGCTGAGGGCCTGGGTAGCAGCCAGACATGCCAATGGGCAGCCTGGTGATCTCAGTGAGGAGGTGGAGGAGCCTATTTCCAGGGTGGATGTGCTTTTGGGTAGGGGGAACCCGCCAGGTCAGGCAGCAGCAGTCTGTCCCCAGAGGAGCTGGAGGACAGGCGGGAGGCAAGGCAGTTTGAGCTGCAAAAGCTCAGGCTGGAGAGTGAGCGGGAGGAGAAGAGATTGGCCATAGAGGAGAGGAAGATGCTCTTAGAGCATGAGAGAGAACTGAAGGAGCTAGAACTTAGGAGTAAGTCAGGCTCAGATGGTGGCAGCAATTCGTCCAGAAAGGCAGACAGGATTGTGCACATTCCCAAGAACGTAGGCAAGGAGTTCAAGAAGGGGGATGACATACAAAGGTGGTTTCAGGGTTATGAGGCAGCCATACACATGAATGGGGTCCCTGAGGAGAATTGGGGAGCAGGATTGTGGCCACTTTTCCCTGAAGAAGCAAGGGATGCTCTGATAGCTTTGGGTAAGGGGTATCACCTCACCTATGCTGACATGAAGGATGCCCTTCTCACGAAGTATGGTCTTACTCCTGAAAAGTACAGGGATCAGTTCAGGTCCAGTAAGAAGTCTGATGCCAACACTTGGTTGGAATGTGTGGATGTGTTCTGCAGGTCTCTGGATGGTTGGGTGAAGGGCAGTAGTGTAACAGATTTTCAGGGGCTCTACAACTTGATTGCATGGGAGCACTTGTCTAGTCTATGTTTTGCAGATCTGCGCCAGCACCTAGTTGATAGTAAGCTAACTGACCCCAGGAAGCTTGCTATGGAAGCGGACCGCTGGGTGAGTACCAGGGTCCACAAGAAAGCGTTTGGGGGAGACTCAGACAAAGGTGGGCAGGGTCCCCAGCAGAAAGGTGGGGGGACAAGGGTAAAGCACAGGAGTTCTCTAAAGGGCCCCAAACTAGTACCCAGGGTAAAGGTTCCCAGCCCCCGGTGATAAGAAGAAAGGGGTCTCCACAGGGAAGCCTGTTGAGACCGGCCCCGCAAGTGTTATGCATGTGACCAGGTAGGTCACTTTAAGGGGGACCCCAAGTGCCCGAAGGGGACACAGCCACCCACCGGTGGACAATCCAAAGTGTTGGCTAGTGTAGCGCTTGGGGAGGAGGGGTGCCCACAGGAGGGTGGGGATCCCGCAGAAATGACCCTTGTCTCACTCGGGGACAGTGAGATGGTCCCAGGAAACCAGGTGCCCCCTAACACAAAGAAATATAGCACCTGGGTGACCATTAATGGGAACAGGGTAGAGGCTCTCAGAGATACTGGAGCCAGTGTGACCTCAGTCCGGTGTCACCTGGTGTCTGAGAAGCAAGTAGTCCCAGGAGCATTCCACCAAGTAGTTGCTGTCGACAACTCTGAGCGCCAGTGTATGGTGGCGCAGGTTCCCTTTGAATGGGGGGTCTCAGGTCCCTTAAGGGTGGTTGTGAGCCCTACCATGCCTGTAGATTGTCTGCTAGGAAACGACCTGGAGCAGTCCTCATGGAAGGAGGTTGAGCTCAGGTCTCACTTGGAGATGCTTGGGTTGCCAGAGTGGGCATGCGTGTCTACTCGGTCAATGGCAGCCAGAAAGGGTGATCAAGAGGACTTGGAGCCTGAAACAGTGGCCCAAGTCCCTGCCAAGAGAAAGGGCAGCGGGCGCGGAAACCGGCCCCCGAAGTTCCCACGGACCGGGAGGAGGCGGACCTCGAGGGGACGCCCGGTGCCTACAGGGGAGCAGGTAGCCGAACTGGGAGACATCTCTGAGCTGACCCATTGGCAGCAAGAAGGGGGTCCCACCAGGGAGGAGTTCTGCAGGGAGCAGAACGAGTGCCCTACTCTGGAGGGTCTGCGGCGGCAGGCTGCAGACCAGGCAGCTGGTAATCAGTCCGGGTCACATCTGATCTACTGGGAGAGTGGTCTCCTATACAGTGAGCCTAAGGTTGCTGAGCCTGGGTCAGCCCGTGTGCTGGTGGTACCCCAGCGCTTCAGGACCTTCCTACTGGGTCTGGCTCATGACGTGCCTTTGGCAGGACATTTGGGGCAGGACAAGACCTTTGACAGGCTTGTCACCCACTTCTTTTGGCCCCAAATGCGAAGGCAGTCAGATGCACACTGTAGGTCTTGCCAAACTTGCCAGGCAAGTGGTAAGAGTGGGAGGAAGGTCAAAGCTCCTCTCCAACCTTTCCCTGTTGTTGGAACACCCTTTGAAAGGGTAGGGATGGATATTGTGGGGCCACTGGATCCCAAGACAGCCATGGGCAACAGGTACATCCTGGTCTTGGTGGACCATGCCACCCGGTACCCGGAGGCAATCCCTCTCAGGACAACGACGGCGCCAGTGGTGGGCCAGGCGTTAATGGGGATCTTTTCCCGTGTGGGATTCCCCAGAGAGGTGGTTTCTGATAGGGGGACCAATTTCATATCGAAGTATATGACATCCCTGTGGAAGGAGTGTGGTGTAACCTACAAGTTCACCACTCCTTACCACCCACAAGGAAACGGTCTGGTGGAGAGATTCAACCAGACCTTGAAAGGCATGATCAAGGGTCTAACAGAACCCATGAGGCGTAAGTGGGACGTCCTCTTGCCATGCCTACTCTTTGCGTACAGGGAGGTGCCTCAGAAGTCTCTTGGGTACAGCCCCTTTGAGCTCCTGTATGGCCACCCTGTCAGAGGACCTCTGAGTTTGGTAAAGGAAGGCTGGGAGGCGGCTCCCAGGAAAACTCCCAGGATGTATTTAGCTACATGCTGGCCTTTAGAAACCAAACTGCCCGCTTCAGGAAACTCGCTCAGGCGAACCTAGAAGCAAGCCAGGAAGAAATGAAGAGATGGTATGACCAGAATGCCACTCTGGTCGAATTTCAACCTGGGCAAAAAGTGTGGGTCATGGCCCCAGTAGCACCTTGTGCCTTGCAGGACAAGTGGACTGGGCCATATGAGGTAAAGGAGCGCAAAAGTGACGTCACCTACCTGGTGGATTTGCAGGCTCCAAGGAACCCTTTGAGGGTCCTTCACGTGAACCGCCTCAAGCCCCACTTCGAGAGGTCCGAAGTGAGTATGCTCTTGGCGACAGATGATGGGGTGGAAGAGGAGAGTGAGCCTCTCCCTGACCTCCTGTCTACCAAGGAGCATGATGGGTCAGTAGAGGGTGTGATCCTCTCCCCTACTCTGACTCAGGAGCAGCAGGGGGACTGTCGCCAGTTGTTGGGACAGTTCGCCCCACTGTTCTCTCTGACCCCCGGTGTTACTCACTGGTGTACCCATGACGTGGACACCGGTGACAGCCATCCTGTGATGCACAAGATTTACAGGTTGACTGACCGGGTCAGAGCCAGCATCAAGGAGGAGGTCTCTAAGATGTTGGCGTTAGGGGTGATTGAGCCCTCCCACAGTCCTTGGGCCAGCCCAGTGGTCTTGGTCCCAAAGGCTGCGGCGCCCGGTGCCACTCCAGAACTCCGGTTTTGTGTGGACTACCGTGGGCTCAATGCCGTCACCAGGACTGACGCGCACCCCATCCCCAGAGCTGATGAGCTCATTGATCGGTTGGGAGCTGCCCGGTTCCTCAGCACGTTTGATTTGACGTCTGGGTACTGGCAGATTGCCTTAACCGATGGGGCCAAGGAGAGATCAGCATTCTCAACCCCAGAAGGTCATTACCAATTCCGGGTGATGCCCTTTGGGTTGAAGAATGCCCCTGCCACCTTTCAGAGGTTGGTCAATCAGGTGTTGGCTGGGCTGGAGGATTTCAGTGCCGCCTACCTGGATGACATTGCTGTGTTCAGTTCCAGCTGGGAAGAACATTTACAGCACCTTGAGAAAGTGTTGAGGGCTCTGCAAGGTGCAGGCCTCACGATCAAGGCCAGTAAGTGCCAGATCGGGCAGGGTTCTGTGGTGTACTTGGGACACCAGGTAGGAAGCGGCCAGGTGGCGCCCCTACAACCCAAGATTGACACCATTCTGGCTTGGGAGCCCCCAAGACCCAGACAGAGGTGAGAGCCTTCTTAGGTCTCACCGGCTATTATAGGAGATTTGTTAAGGGCTATGGCACCATCGTTGCCCCTTAACCGAGCTGACCTCTAAGAGGCAGCCCAGGAAAGTGATCTGGACTGAGTCCTGCCAGAAAGCTTTTGATGCCCTGAAGGCAGCCATGTGCACGGCGCCCGTGCTCAAGGCACCTGACTTCTCCAAAGAATTTGTCGTGCAGACTGACGCTTCAGAGCATGGTGTGGGAGCGATGCTCTCACAACTGAACGAAGAGGGCCTGGATCAGCCTGTAGTCTTCCTTAGCAGGAGACTACTTCCCAGGGAACAGAGGTGGAGTGCCATAGAAAGGGAAGCTTTGCTGTGGTCTGGGCACTGAAGAAGTTGAGACCATACCTGTTTGGGACTCACTTCCGGGTTCAGACAGACCACAGGCCCCTCAGATGGTTGATGCAAATGAGGGGTGAGAATCCAAAACTGCTGAGGTGGTCCATCTCCCTACAGGGAATGGACTTTACGGTGGAGCACCGTCCTGGTACAGAACACTCCAACGCAGATGGTCTGTCCAGGTTCTTCCGCCTTAGTGAGGAGAACTCCAATGGGGTTGGGTAGTTCTCCCTACTTTCAGCTGGAGGGGACATGTGTTAGACTTGGCATCTTTTGGCGTGTTTCCCCTGACTTTTTGCTTTCTGACCTCCCGGTTTTGACTCTGTTTTTGCTGGTGTAATGATTCTGCGCACTTTCCTCACTGCGGTCCAGTGGGAAAGTGCAAGTGCTCCTGTATAAAATGTGTATGGATTGGTGTTTCCATGATTGGCCTATTTGGTTTATCTGTCAGTCCCTTGTAAAGTGCACTGCGAGTGCCAGGGCCTATAGACCAAATGCTGTTGGTGGGCTGCAGCACTGGATTGTGCCACCCACGCAAACAGCCCGTAAAGTGTAACTCGGGCCTGCCATCGCAGAGCCTGTGCGCAGCCTGGGGCTGCCATGTCGACTTGGCAAGTGCACACACTTGCAAGTCCCTAAACCTTCCCTTTGCTACATGTTAGTCACCCCTAAGGTAGGCCCAAGGTACCCCTGTGGGCAGGGTGCGTTGTACGCGAAAGGTAGGACATGCCCTGGTGTGTGCGGCATGTCCTGATAGTGAATTACAGCCTAGTTCGTTTTTCACTATTGCAAGGCTACCTGTTCCCCCTAGGCCAGAACGGGCAGTTTTGATTATTACAGCTTATAATCCTAACTGACCCCGGGAACGTGGTAGAAATTCGAGTTTAGTATGCCTGGACTCAGAATGATAAAATGCAGCTTTTAGTAAAGTTGGTTTTAACATTCTGTGTTTGAAAATACCACTTTTAGAAAGTGGGTATTTTCTTGTCTAACCATCCAAGCCTGCCTCTGCGGGGTGTGTATTCCTTGTCTGGAGTGTGAGTGACAGGGGCTGGGGGATGCCAGGAGACAGGGTGAGTCAGCACAGGGCTGAATAGCAAGATCTACATGTAGATGGGTGGGAGGGGTCGCACCTGGGCCCTGAATAGGACAGTGCCTTCCCTCCACAATGCTGGCTCCACCTCCTGTGGTGCGTCTGATGTCCCTGGCCTACTCACTGAAAGAAGGAACGGAGACTTGTCAACAAAGTGCTCCAGAACTGGTTTGGACTAGGCAAAGGCCTCTCTGCCTTCAGAGAACAAAGGAATTTGGGATATAAATATTGGGGCCCTGACCCCATGAATTTAGATCTCGCTGGAATCAAGGAACCTGCCAAGACGAAGAGCTGGAAGAGCTGCCAGGAGGAGTACTGCCCCTTTGCTGTGTTGTTGCTTTGTTGGGTTGGCCTGCAGCTGCTGCTTCTGCCTTGGGCAGTGAAAGGACTGGACTGAACTTTCTACAAACTTGTGCTGAGTATCTCCAAGGGCCTGAAACCGAGCTGGCCTCCTGTTAAGAAGTCTCAGGGACTACAAAGACTTCACAAGCCTCTGGGTACCGCTTCTGGAACGCTGTTTCAGTTGCCACAGAGGAAGGGAACCACAACTGACTCCGTCAACCGAATCCATCCCTGGCCGGTGACCTGTTTGCACCGCAGACCGCATCGCCCCGCTTCGCATCGCAACCCTGGTCTCACCGTGGGCGACGTCCGACGCCGCCAACATCGAGCCGCTGCTTGCACCGTGACCTGTGGGCACCGCAGTTCGCATCGCATCGCTTCACTGAACCAACCGGACCCGACCGACGAGGTCGCTGCAACTGGCTCAAGAGTCGAGACCGCACCGCATTTGGGGCACCGCTCGCACGTCTGCGACGCACCGCTCCGACTCGCACCGCTGTCCGACGCCAGCTCCCGCACTCCGGCTAGGTCGCCTGCATCGCAACCTGTCAGCACCGCATCGAGCATCGTCTCACCCTGCATCGCACGCCTTGGACTCACCGACTCCGTCTGCACAACGCTCATCGAGCCGCTGCCTGCACCGCATCGAGGGACACCGCACCTTGCATCGCTCCGTCTTGCACCGCAACCGCGACGAACGCCGACCGGCTCGTACACTCCGTACCAGCCACAATGAGAAAGGTACTGTAACCGAGTCTGTTCACGACTCTGCTGGCCCGTATCGACGCGGTCGGCTGGAACTGTTAGACTCTGTGGTTTTCAGCATCACAGTAGGCTCGGACGGAGCTACCGACTCGTACGAACTTTGCTTTTGTGCTATTCCTGCAAAGAAGAAGTTACCGTATGAAGCATTCATTCGTAAAGTATAGTATTTTGGATTTTTGTCGTAATTGGTCTTGTCTTGAGTATATAAAATATTGGTTATTTTTCTAAACTGGTGTGGTGTCCGTTTGTAGTGCTTACACTGTATTACTGTTGGTTATGTGCAAATGCTTTACACACTGCCTCTGAATTAAGCCTGACTGCTCGTGCCAAGCTACCACGAGGGTGAGCAGGGGTTACTTCACGAGTGTAACAACCCTTACCCTGACTAGGAAGAAGGGTCCCTACTTGGACAAAGGTGCAAGCCCTTGCCAACTAGAGATCCCATTTCTAACAGTAACCTATATCACAGTAAGGGGTGCATGCACCACCTTACCCAGGCTGCAGTAGCAGACCTGTGGTGTCCTTTTGGCTGGCCTTCCAGGGGTGGCATAATACATGCTACAGCCCCTGGCAGGCCTCTGAGGTACCTATGCCCTGGGTACATAGTATACCATATACTAGGGACTTACAAGGGCACTCCAGATTCCAATCAGAGATGTGCCTAAGGCACATGGAAACCATTTTAGAGAGGAAGCAGCTAGGCTGGGGTTCTGATTAGCAGGGCCCCAGCCAGACTAAAGTCGAAAAACAGTGAAGCATCAGCAAAAAGTGGGGGTACCCATGTGCAGCAGATCCTACTCTCCTACACAACCCCCCCCAAAAGTAGGGACATTAAACTAACCTTGTCCAGTTGAGTCTTCATGTTCTAAGTGGAAGTACCTAGAGAGTCCATCTGCATTGGCATGGTTACTCCCAGGTCTATGTTCCACTGTGAAGTCCATCCCCTGTAGGGAAATGGACCACCTAAGCAGTTTGGGGTTTTCACCCTTCATTTGTTTTAGCCATAAGAGGGGCTTATGGTCTGTTTGAACAAGGAAGTGAGTACCAAACAAGTATGGCCTCAACTTCTTCAGAGCCCAGACCACAGCAAAGGCCTCCCTCTCAATGGCTGACCAATGTTTCTCTCTAGGGGTCAGCCTTCTACTAATAAAAGCTACTGGCTGATCCTGACCTTCATCATTCAATTGTGACAGTACAGCCCCTACCCCCAATTCAGATGCATCTGTTTGGACAATGAACTTCTTGGAGTAATCAGGACTCTGTAGAATGGGAGCAGTGCACATGGCCTGCTTTAGGTCATCAAATGCCTTTTGACAGCTAACTGTCCACTGAACCTTTTTGGGCATTTTCTTGGAAGTTAAGTCATTCAGGGGTGTCACTATTGATCCATACCCCTTGACAAATCTCCTATAGTACCCAGTCAGGCCTAAGAAGGATCTCTCCTGAGTCTGGGTAGTTGGAGCAGTCCAGTCCATGATGGTCTGGATCTTGCTCTGCAAGGGTTGAACCTGGCCTCCACCCACAAGGTGGCCCAGGTACACAACCTGACTCTGCCCTATCTGGCACTTTGTGGCCTTGATAGTCAGGCCTGCTTTCTGCAGGGCCTGCAAAACATTTCTGAGGTGGACCAGGTGATCCTCCCAGGTGGAGCTAAAGACAGCAATATCATCTAGATATGCTGCACTATAGGCTTCAGACCTGTAAGGACTGTATTCACCAACCTCTGAAAAGTGGCAGGTGCATTCTTCAGACC
Organism: Calotriton arnoldi; assembly: GCA_963921515.1. Taxonomy (NCBI): domain Eukaryota; kingdom Metazoa; phylum Chordata; class Amphibia; order Caudata; family Salamandridae; genus Calotriton; species Calotriton arnoldi. Next base: position 660,739 of record CAWUFW010003952.1, on the reverse strand, counting down.
AAAGGGCATTACCACAAATTGATAATGCCCACTAGGGGTTGAGAATGCTGTCTTTGGCTTTGCATCATCAGCTAGTCTGATCTGCCAGTAGCCAGCTGTCAGGTCAAATGTGCTTAGATACTTGGCTGAGGCCAAAGTGTCTATTAGCTCATCTGCCCTAGGTATTGGATGGGCATCAGTCCTAGTGACTGCATTGAGACCCCTGTAGTCCACACAAAACCTCATCTCTCTTTTCCCACCACTGGTGTGAGGTTTTGGCACAAGGACCACTGGACTAGCCTAAGGGCTATCTGAGGGTTCAATAACTCCCAAATCCAACATTTTCTGGACTTCTGTCCGGATACAGTCCATGACATGGTCAGGTTGCCTATAAATCTTATTTTTAATAGGCAGACTGTCCCCAGTGTCCACTTCATGAGTGCACCAGGTGGTCTGACTTGGAGTCAAAGAGAACATATGTCTGTACTGATTGAGCACTTGTCTACAATCAGTTTGCTGCTGAGCAGTGAGGCTGCCTGCCAAGGATACACCATCCACTGACCCATCATCAGGGTTTTGTGAGAGCAGGTCAGGGAGTGGGTCACTCTCTTCCTCCTGTCCCTCATCAGTAGCCATGAGCAAGCCCATGTCTGCCCTGTCCACATATGGTTTCAGTCTGTTGACATGGAGAACCCTGTAGGGACTCCTGGGTGTTCCTAGGTCTACTAAATAGGTAACCTCACCCTTCTGTTCAACAATGGTATGGGGTCCACTCCATTTGTCTTGGAGAGCTGCTGGGGCCACTGGCTCCAACACCCACACCTTCTGTCCTGGCTGGTAAACAGTCAGTACAGCCTTTTGGTCATGCCAGGCTTTTTGCAGTTCCTGGCTAGCCTCAAGGTTTTTAGTTGCCTTTTTCATGTATTCAGCCATCCTGGAGCGGAGACCAAGTACATAGTCCACTATGTCATGCTTTGGAGGCTTGAGGGGTAACTCCCATCCATCCTTTACCAAGCACAATGGACCCCTGACAGGGTGACCAAACAAAAGTTCAAAAGGGTTGTAGCCAACCCCCTTTTGAGGCACCTCCCTGTATGCAAATAAAAGGCAGGGCAAGAGTATGTCCCATCTTCGCCTAAGCTTCTCTGGGAGCCCTTTAATCATGCCCTTTAAGGTTTTGTTGAATCTCTCAACTAAACCATTGCATTGTGGGTGATAGGGTGTGGTGAACTTGTAAGTCACTCCACACTCCTTCCACATTGCTTTCAAGTATCCAGACATAAAGTTTGCAGCCCTGTCTGATACAACCTCCTTAGGGAAGCCCACTCTTGAGAAAATTCCCAGGAGGGCCCTTGCCACCACAGGTGCTGTAGTGGTCCTAAGGGGTATAGCCTCTGGGTAACTGGTGGCATGATCCACTACCACCAGGATAAACCTGTGCCCAGATGCTGTTTGGGGATCCATGGGACCAACAATGTCAATCCCTACCCTTTCAAAGGGAACACCCACCACAGGTAGTGGTATCAGGGGGGCCTTTGTAGTGCCACCTGCCTTGCCACTGGCCTGGCAGGTTACACAGGAGCGACAAAACTCCTTGGTGTCTTCAGACATGTGGGGCCAGTGAAAGTGAGGGACAATTCTGTCCCAAGTCTTGTTCTGGCCCAGATGACCTGCTAAAGGAATGTCATGGGCTAGGGTCAATAGGAAGCCCCTGAACTTCAGAGGTATAACCAACCTCCTGGTGGCACCAGGCTTGGGGTCTCTACACTCTGAGTACAAGAGTCCATCATCCCAATACACTGTATGGGGACCACTAGCTTTCCCAGCAGCCTCAGCAGCAGCTTGCTGCCTGAGGGGTTCAAGAGAGGGGCAGCTCTACTGCTCCTGGCTCAGATCTGCCCTGGAAGGGCCCCCTGTCCCTAAGAACTCAACCTGATCAGGCTCAAGCTCCTCTGGGACAGTTCCTTCCTCAGGACTGAGATCATCACTCTGAAGAGACTGATCTTCCTTCTGAGCCAAGGGGGAAGGCACTGCCTTTACCCTACTACTCCTCTTCTTGGATGGCACTTGGTCCATTATTCAAGAATCCAAGGCCTGTTCAGTGTTAGACATTTTGGCCTGTGACCTGGTCACGCAAACACATCTGCAGGGATGCCCAGCATTTTTGCATGGGTCCTGAGCTCCACTTCTGCCCAAGCTGAAGTTTCTAGATCATTGCCAAGCAAGCATTCAACTGGTAGGTCTGCACTTACCACAACCTTCTTAAGGCCAGTTACCCCTCCCCAGGAGAAGTTAACAACTGCCAGAGTATGGTCTGTTCTGACATTGCTAGCATTGGTCACTTGGTACATTTCACCAAGTATAATCTGCCCAGGATCCACAAGATCTTGTGTCACCATGGTGACACTTGCTCCTGTGTCCCTAAATGCCAAAGCCTCTTTTCCGTTTATTAATGGCTGTTGCCTGTACTTGCCCAGATTACTGGGACTCACAGAGGAGGTCACATCCATGCCTCCATCACAGACTAGGACAGCCTGAGTGAGTTCTCTGACTAGGTCAGAGCCCATCTCCTTACCCAGGGTCAACCCTACTAAACCCTTGGCTTGTGTAGTCCCACCACCAACTGTAACTGCACTAGGGGAGCAGGTGCCTTAGGGGCATTGGTGGGGGCTGGAGTAGAGTCTTTGGACTTGGTGCAATCACTGGTCCAGTGGGTCTTTTGCTTACAGACCTTGCACCATGGTTTCTTTTGGCCTTTCCCTTTGTTAGACTGTGAATCCCCACCTGAAGAAGATTTTTGGGGGCCTTGTGAAGACTTCTGGTCTTTACCCTTCTCCCCACCCTTATCAGAGTTCTTAGACTCTTGCTTCTTTGGGTCACCACCTTGGTTCTGTACCTTCTGCCTCACCCTGGTTCTGACCCATTTGTCTGCCTTCTTTCCCAATTCTTGGGGAGAGGTCAGATCAGAGTCCACCAGGTACTGATGCAACAGCTGATTTTGACAGTTATTAAGAATCTGCTCCCTCATGATAAGATTGTACAACCCTGTGAAGTCACATACCTTACTGCCCATCAACCATCCTTCCAGAGCCTTAGCAGAACAATCCACATAGTCTACCCAGTCTTGAGTCTGTGCTTTTTGGGTATCTCTGAACTTTAACCTGTATTGTTCAGTTGTTAGGCCAAACCCATCAATCAGAGCACTCTTCAAAACTTTGTAATTGTCAGCATCCTCTTCTCTTACAGTGAGGAGCTTGTCTCTACCTTTGTCTGCAAAGGATAGCCACAAGATTGCTGCCCACTGCTCCTGAGGGACCCTCTGTACTTTACAGGCCCTCTCCAGTGCAGTTATCCATTTGTGGATGTCATCCCCACTCTGGTAGGGAGGGACAATCTTGCTCAGGTTTCTATGGTCATAAGACCTTTCCCTATCTCTGGGGAAATTGCTGCCACCACGGGACTCTAGTCCCATCTTTTTTCTTTGCTTTTCAAGCTCTAGGGACTCCCTGTCTATAGCCAACTGCTCTCTTCTGAGCCTCAACTGAGCTTCTCCATATCTGAGCAGACTCTCTTTCCTTTCATGAGAGGATTCCCTCCTATGAGAGGAAACAGAGGTCCCTATTGAGGTGTCAGAGTGGTTAGACTCCTGAGAAGGAGATCTAGGCCTTATGGGCACACTCACAATTCTTCCTGGGGGGGCAAAGGGGAGGTCATTCTGATCCTCCTCCTCCTCCACAGGAGGAATTGGGTTTTCCAGGTCAAGGTCATTTTCACCTTCCTGGCCAGTTTCAGAGGGGGGGCCCTGGGTTTCTTCACCCCTGACCCCTTCCTCATCTGCTGCCCCACCCTGTCTGCCTACCCCTTCAGACCCTAGGGGTCTGCTGAGATCATCTGACAGTAGCACCTCCCTGAGGTGTTGGGTGCTTGCACTTTTGCCTGTCTTCAGGTTCCTAGTATTGCACAATGCTCTCAATTCCAAGAATGGGAGATTATCATACTTGGAGGGAAGAAGCCCACTGGCTTCTGGCAAGGACTCACTGGGTCCTGGCTTTGAAGACATTACTAGTGAGGTGTGGTGTATGCACTACCTACTCTAGTGTGGCCTACTAAACTCTCTTGAGTTGTAGAAAGGGTGTGCTATCCCTTAACACACAACTCTAAGTTCAGTAGAACTTACTGTATCCTAAGCTTGATTTATATGTACCTAAGGTACCCTTAGTGGTTTTCAGTTGATCAATTCAATTGAGATTATCTGGTAAAACAATAGCAAACTGGAATCCCACACGCTGCACACCAATGTGAGAAGTTGGCCTGGTGTATGACACAGGGGACCCACGGGGGACGCGTGCAGTGTGAGAACACAGCCGCGAATCTCCATTGACTTCTATGGGGAAAGTCGCGGTTGGAATTTTAAAGAAAAGGGACACTTAGAGGAGGACTTGGAGCAAACCACTTTAGAACTAGGTTGTTCTAGAGACTATACCCACGGAAGCACCGGAGTTCTCGAGTTACCTCACCCAGGGAAGCCGGGTGCATAGGTGTCTTTCGGGGTCGGGTTTCGTCGTCGTTTTCAATGGCGATCTGCTGCAAAGTGCTGCTGGCGGCCAAGTCGAAAGTGTTCGGGTGGATCCAAAGGTGGATCGAAGATCTGAAGAACCTGAAAGCAGAGGGGACAGAGTCTGGGTCACTAGTCAGTGACCAGGAAGGCGATGAGCGGATGCCCACCGATGTCGGGTGCTTCAGGTAGGTTGACAGTCATCTTGACTCTTCAGCCACGAGGTCCAGGAGGTGTCGACGATGACCAGGAGCTGGATTCGAGCTGTCCCATGACATCTGTCGATTGCAGGGGTGTCGGCGACCGGATTGGACCCAACAAGCCTTGGCAACGGCAAGTCTTGTGGAAATAGAAGAAGGACGGTGGTGCAGACCAGCAAGGATTGAGGGACTCATCCAGTGAAGGTAAGTCAGGGCACGCCTGGAGCAATCAGGGAAGCCCAAGGAAAAGAAGAGTTGCTTTCAGGAGGGCCCACTAGCCAACGGACTAGCGACTGCGAAGGAGCCTCGAGTGGACACACTTAGAGCTGGCTAACGGGACACTCGTGGAGTGGAGGCCAGTGATCTTCGGTGCACTCGGTGCTGGAGACGAGGGCTACTTGGGGCCCAAAGCACAACTTCGAGGGAGACCAGGAAGAGGATGCACTTGCAAAAGTACTCGGTGTCCAGGGGTCACGGTTCCACATTACCCACGACAGCTACGGGCCTCAGATTTGCTGGGGACTCAGGGCAGCCTCGGGGAAGTCTGGAAATCCACTTCTGGTGATGAAAAGATTTCGGCGTCCGGTGGGAGCTTCAGCGATACAGACCGGACAATTGCTTCGTTGGTGCCTGCCAAGCAGGGGAGTCACTCCTTGACCCCAAGGGAGATTCTTCAGTCCTCTAATCTTGAAGTAGAGCGTCGAAGGTCCAGGATTCTGTATCAGAGTTTCGTCCAGGTTAATCTAAAGTCCTAAGGACTGGGGTCCCATACTTATACCAAGTTAGGGGGTTGGACATACTCTGGGGACCCACCTATGGGAGGGTCAGGGAAGAGGGGTGGTTACACCAATTCCCTTTGTCCAGTTTCGCACCAGAGCAGGGGCTGGAAGCCCCTGAACCAGTTTGAACTGGGGTATGCACAGGGACACCAAATGTGCCCCCAGTGCAGGACTTCAAAGCACCAGAGAGCGCTCTCGCCCAGCCCCAAAACACATTATCCTGTCTGGGGAGGTGGTTACACCTCCCTGGGACAGGAAATCTATTGTCCAGGCCTCCCCTGCCGAAGTTTCAGTCAGCAGCAGGAGGCCAGACCCGTGTCTGTGGCAGCGGCATCCATTTTGTGATGCCAGGGCTTGGAAAGAAGTTACCGGGCAGGCCGGTGTGTACATGTCTCTCCCTCTAGAAGGGTGGAATGCTACCCCTGCCACCAGAACTGGTGGGGGGTAGTATTCCAAGATGTTTGACACCAAACACGACATGTTTCCGTGCAGCCATCCCAAAGTTAGCATTTAACGCGAGGTTATAATGCGCTTAAGAGTATATGGTCAGGCTGCACTACAAACAGCATCAGAGAAGGGTCTCCGAACGCTGCAGAGGGGCTCTGCTCATGCAGGGGCACCCTCTCACATAGGAACCATGCACTCTGCCTTCAGGATTGATAAGGCCTGCCATAGGAATGACTTATAGGTTTATATGTGTGTATGTATGTAGTGATATAGGTAACCTATATCACAGTAAGAGGTGCATGCACCACCTTACCCAGGCTGCAGTAGCAGACCTGTGGTGTCCTTTTGGCTGGCCTTCCAGGGGTGGCATAATACATGCTTCAGCCCCTGGCAGGCCTCTGAGGTACCTATGCCCTGGGTAAATAGTATACCATATACTAGGGACTTACAAGGGCACTCCAGATTCCAATCAGAGATGTGCCTAAGGCACATGGAAACCATTTTAGAGAGGAAGCAGCTAGGCTGGGGTTCTGATTAGCAGGGCCCCAGCCAGACTAAAGTCGAAAAACAGTGAAGCATCAGCAAAAAGTGGGGGTACCCATGTGAAGCAGATCCTACTCTCCTACACCCTCTTCCCTCTTTCTGCATCTCTCTTGCCTCTGTCTGCACCCCTGTACACTCTTTCTGTACCTCTTTTGCCTGTTTCTGCAACTCTGTTGCCTCTTTTTGCAGTTCTCTTGCCTCCTTCTGTACCTCTGTTGCTTCTTTCTGCACCTCATTTGCCTGTTTCTGCAACTCTGTTGCCTCTTTTTGCAGTTCTCTTGCCTCTGTTGCTTCTTTGTGCACTTCTCTTGCCTCTTTCTGCACCACTATAGCATCTTTCTGCACCCCTATTGCTTCTTTCTACACTTCTCTTGCTTCTTTCTGTACCTCTCTTGCTTCTTTCTGCTCTCCTCTTGCCTCTTTCTGCAACCCTTTTCCCTCTTTCTGCACCTCTCTTACCTGTTTCTGTACCTCTCTTGCCTCTTTCTGCACCCCCCTTGCCTCTTTTTGTAGCTCTGTTGGTTCTTTTAAACTGCTCTTGCTTCTTTATGCACACCTCTTGCAAATTTCTGCACCACTCTTGCCTCTTTCTGTACCCCTCTTCCCTCTTTCTGCAGCTCTCTTGCCTCTGCCTGCACCCCTGTTCACTCTTTATGCACCTCTTTTGCCTTTTTCTGCAACTCTGTTGCCTCTTTATGCAGTTCCCTTGCCTCCTTCTGTACCTCTGTTGCTTCTTTGTACACTTCTCTTGCCTCTTTATGCACCACTGTAGCCTCTTTTTGCACCCCTATTGCTTCTTTCTGCACTTCTCTTGCTTCAGTCTGTACCTCTCTTGTTTATTTCTGCACACCTCTTGTCTCTTTCTGCACCCCTCTTGCCTCTTTCTGCACCCATGTTGCTTCATTATGCACTTCTCTTGCTTCTTTCTGTACCCGTCTTGCTTATTTCTGCACCCCTCTTGCCTCTTTCTACACCTCTTTTGCTTTAATCTGAACTTCTCTTGCCTATTTCTGCACCCCTCTTGCCTCTATCTGCACCCCTCTTGCCTCTTTCTGCACCCCTCTGTTGCTTCTTTCTGCACTCATTTTCCCTCTTTGTGCACCTCTCTTGTCTCTTTGTTCACCTATCTTGTTTCTTTCTGTATCCCTCTTGCCTCTTTCTGCACTTCTCTTGTCTCTTTTTGCACCTCTCTTGCCTCTTTCTTCACTTCTCTTGCCTCTTTCTGCACCCCTCTTGCCTCTTTCTCCACCTCTGTTGCTTTCTTCTGCACTTCTCTTGCCTCTATCTACATTTCTGTTGCTTCTTTCTGCACTTCTCCTGCCTCTTTCTGCACCCTCTTCCTTCTTCCTTTACCTCTGTTGCCTCTTTCTGCACCTCTCTTGACTCTTTCTGCAGCTCTCTTGCCTCTTTCTGCACATATTTTGCTTCTTTCTGCACTTCTCTTGCCTCTTTCAGCACCCCTCTTGCCTCTTTTTGCAGCTCTGTTGGCTCTTTTGCACTGCTTTTGCTTCTTTCTGCACCTCTCTTGCAAATTTCTGCTCCCCTCTTGCCTCTTTCTGCATGCTTCTTCCGTATTTCTGCAGCTCTCTTGCCTCTTTCTGCACTTCTCTTGTCTCTTTTTGCACCTCTCTTGCCTCTTTCTTCACTTCTCTTGCCTCTTTCTGCACCCCTCTTGCCTCTTTCTCCACCTCTGTTGCTTTCTTCTGCACTTCTCTTGCCTCTATCTACATTTCTGTTGCTTCTTTCTGCACTTCTCCTGCCTCTTTCTGCACCCTCTTCCTTCTTTCTTTACCTCTGTTGCCTCTTTCTGCACCTCTCTTGACTCTTTCTGCAGCTCTCTTGCCTCTTTCTGCACATATTTTGCTTCTTTCTGCACTTCTCTTGCCTCTTTCAGCACCCCTCTTGCCTCTTTTTGCAGCTCTGTTGGCTCTTTTGCACTGCTTTTGCTTCTTTCTGCACCTCTCTTGCAAATTTCTGCTCCCCTCTTGCCTCTTTCTGCATGCTTCTTCCGTATTTCTGCAGCTCTCTTGCCTGTTTCTGTACCTCTCTTTCCTCTTTCTGCAGTTCTCTTGCCTCTTTCTGCACTTCTCTAGCTTTTTCTGCACCCCTGTTACCTCATTCTGCACTTGTTTCGATCTTTCTGCACCTCTCTTGCCTCTTTCTGCATCACTATTGCCTCTTTCTGCACCTATTTCGCTTCTTTCTGCACTTCGCTTGCCACTTTCTGCACCCCTCTTGCCTCTTTCTGAACCTCTGTTGATTCTTTCTGCACTGCTCTTGCTTCTTTCTGCACCTCTCTTGCAAATTTCTGTACCCTCTTCCCTCTTTCTGCACTCCTCTTGCCCCTTTCTGCACCCCGTTGCTTAATTCTGCACTTGTCTTGCTTCTTTCTGTACCTCTCTTGCTTCTTTCTGCTCCCCTCTTACCTCTTTCTACACCTTTTTTGCTTCATTCTGCACTTCTCTTGCCTCTTTCTGCACTTCTGTTGGTTCTTTTTACACTGCTCTTGCTTCTTTCTGCACCTCTCTTGCAAATTTCTGCACCCCTCTTGCAAATTTCTGCACCCCTCTGTTGCCTCTTTCTGCACTCGTCTTCTCTCTTTGTGCACCTCTCTTGTCTCTTTGTGCACCTCTCTTGTCTCTATCTTTACCTCTCTTGCCTATTTCTGCACTTCTGTTGCCTCTTTCTGCACCACTGTTGCTTCTTTATGCACTTCTCTTGCCTCTTTCTGCTTTTCTGTTGCTTCTTTATGCACTTCTCTTGCCTTTTTCTGTATATCTGTTGCTTCTTTCTGCACTACTCGTGCCTCTTTCTGTACCTCTGTTACTTCTTTCAGCACTTCTGTTGCTTCTTTCTGCACTTCTGTTCCCTCTTTCTGCACCTCTCTAGCCTATTTTTCCAACTCTCTTGCTTGTTTTTGCAGTACTCTTGCCTGTTTCTGCACCTCTCTTGCCTCTTTATGCACATCTCTTGCCTCTTTCTGCACCTCCCTTGCCTCTTTCTGCACCCCTCTTCCCTCTTTCTGCACCTCTCTTTCCTCTTTCTGCACTTCTCTTGCTTTGTTCTGCACCTTTCTTGTCTCTTTCTGTACCCCTCTTGCCTCTTTCTGCACTTCTCTTGCCGCTTTCTGTACCTCTCTTGCCTCTTTCTGCAGTTCTCTTTTCTCTTTCTGCACCTCTGTTGCTTCTTTGTGCACTTCTTTTGCCTCTTTCTGTACCCCTCTTGCCTCTTTCTGCACCTCTGTTGATTCTTTCTGCACCCCTCCTGCCTCTTTCTGCTCCTCTCTTGCCTCTTTCTGCACCTCTCTTGCCACTTTCTGCACCTCTGTTGTTTTTTTCTGCACTTCTCTTGCCTCTATCTACATTTCTGTTGCTTCTTTCTGCATTTCACTTGCCTCTTTCTGCACCCCACTTCCCTCCATCTTTACCTCTGTTGCCTCTTTCTGCACCTCTCTTGCCTTTCTGCAGTTCTCTTACCTCTTTCTGCACCTCTTTTGCTTCTTTCTGCACTTCTCTTGCCTCTTTCTGCACCCCTCTTGCCTCTTTCTGCAGCTCTGTTGGTTCTTTTGCACTGCTCTTGCTTCTTTTTGCACCTCTCTTGCAAATTTCTGCACCCCTCTTGCCTCTTTCTGCACCCCTCTTCCCTCTTTCTGCAGCTCTCTTGCCTCTGTCTGCACACCTGTTCACTCTTTCTGCACCTCTTTTGCCTGTTTCTGCAACTCTGTTGCCTCTTTTTGCAGTTCCTTTGCCTCATTCTGTACCTCTGTTGCTTCTTTGTGCACTTCTGTTGCCTCTTTATGCACCAATTTAGCCTCTTTCTGCACCCCTATTGCTTCTTTCTGCACTTCTCTTGCTTCTTTCTGTACCTCTCTTGTTTCTTTCTGCACTCCTCTTGCCTGTTTCTGTAACTCTATTGCCTCTTTCTGCAGTTCTCTTGCCTCCTTCTGCACCTCTGTTTGCCTCTTTCTGCTCCCCTCGTGCCTCTTTCTGCACCCCTGTTGCTTCATTATGCACTTCTCTTGCTTCTTTCTGTACCTGTCTTGCTTCTTTCTGCACCCCTCTTGCCTCTTTCTACACCTCTTTTGCTTCATTCTGAACTTCTCTTGCCTCTTTCTGCATCCCTCTTGCCTCTATCTGCACCTCTGTTGGTTCTTTCTGCACTGTTCTTGCTTCTTTCTTCACTTTTCTTGCAAGTTTCTGCACCACTCTTGCCTCTTTCTGCACCCCTCTGTTGCTTCTTTGTGCACTTGTCTTCCCTCTTTGTGCACCTCTCTTGTCTCTTTGTGTACCTATCTTGTTTCTTTCAGTACCCCTCTTGCCTCTTTCTGCACTTCTCTTGTCTCTTTCTGCACCTCTCTTGCCTCTTTCTGCAGTTCTCTTGCCTCTTTCTGCACCTCTGTTGCTTCTTTCTGCATTTCTCTTGCCTCTTTCTGCACCCCTCTTGCCTCTTTCTCCACCTCTGTTGCTTTCTTCTGCACTTCTCTTGCCTCTATCTACATTTCTGTTGCTTCTTTCTGCACTTCTCTTGCCTCTTTCTGCACCCCTCTTCCCTTTTTCTTTACCTCTGTTGCCTCTTTCTGCACCTCTCTTGCCACTTTCTGCAGCTCTTTTGCCTCTTTCTGAACTCTTTTGCTTCTTTCTGCACATCTCTTGCCTCTTTCTGCACTCCTATTGCCTCTTTCTGCAGCTCTGTTGGCTCTTCTGCACTGCTTTTGCTTCTTTATGCACCTCTCTTGCAATTTTTTTGTACCCCTCTTGCCTCTTTCTGCATGCCTCTTCCCTCTTTCTGCACCTCTCTTGCCTGTTTCTATACGTCTTTTGCCTCTTTCTGCACTTCTATCGTGTCTTTCTGCACTTCTCTTGCTTCTTTCAGCACCCCTGTTACCTCGTTCTGCACTTGTTTCCCTCCTTCTGCACCTCTCTTGCCCCTTTCTGCGTCACTCTTGCCTCTTTCTGCACCTCTTTTGCTTCTTACTGCACTTTGCTTGCCTCTTTCTGCACCCCTCTTGCCTCTTTCTGAACCTCTGTTGCTTCTTACTGCACTTTGCTTGCCTCTTTCTGCACCCCTCTTGCCTCTTTCTGAACCTCTGTTGGTTCTTTCTGCACTGCTCTTGCTTCTTGCTGCACCTTTCTTGCAAATTTCTGTACGCCTCTTCCCTCTTTCTGCACTTCTCTTGCGTCTGTCTGCACCCCTGTTCCCTCTTTCTGCACCTCTTTTGCCTGTTTCTGCAACTCTCTTGCCTCTTTCTGCTGTTCTCTTGCCTCCTTCTGCACCACTGTTGCCTCTTTCTGCATACCTCTTAGCTCTTTCTGCACTCCTCTTGCCTCTTTCTGCACCCCGTTGCTTCATTCTGCACTTGTCTTGCTTCTTTCTGTACCTCTCTTGCTTCTTTCTGCTCCCCTCTTGCCTCTTTCTACACCTCTTTTGCTTCATTCTGCACTTCTCTTGCCTCTTGCCTCTTTCTGCACTTCTGTTGGTTCTTTCTGCACTGCTCTTGCTTCTTTCTGCACCTCTCTTGCAAATTTCTGCACCCCTCTTGCAAATTTCTGCATCCCTCTGTTGCCTTTTTCTGCACTCGTCTTCTCTCTTTGTGCACCTCTCTTGACTCAATCTTTACCTCTCTTGCCTATTTCTGCACTTCTGTTGCCTCTTTCTGCACCTCTGTTGCTTCTTTATGCACTTCTCTTGCCTCTTTCTGCATTTCTGTTGCTTCTTTATGCACTTCTCTTGCCTTTTTCTGTATATCTGTTGCTTCTTTCTGCACTACTCGTGCCTCTTTCTGTACCTTCGTTACTTCTTTCAGCACTTCTGTTGCTTCTTTATGCACTCCTGTTCCCTCTTTCTGCACCTCTCTTGCCTATTTTTCCAACTCTCTTGCTTGTTTTTGCGGTTCTCTTGCCTGTTTCTACACCTCTCTTGCCTCTTTCTGCACCTCTCTTGCCTCTTTCTGCACCTCACTTGCCTCGTTCTGCACTTGTTTCCCTCCTTCTGCACCTCTCTTGCCCCTTTCTGCGTCACTCTTGCCTCTTTCTGCACCTCTTTTGCTTCTTACTGCACTTTGCTTGCCTCTTTCTGCACCCCTCTTGCCTCTTTCTGAACCTCTGTTGGTTCTTTCTGCACTGCTCTTGCTTCTTTCTGCACCTTTCTTGCAAATTTCTGTATGCCTCTTCCCTCTTTCTGCACTTCTCTTGCGTCTGTCTGCACCCCTGTTCCCTCTTTCTGCACCTCTTTTGCCTGTTTCTGCAACTCTCTTACCTCTTTCTGCTGTTCTCTTGCCTCCTTCTGCACCACTGTTGCCTCTTTCTGCATACCTCTTAGCTCTTTCTGCACTCCTCTTGCCTCTTTCTGCACCCCGTTGCTTCATTCTGCACTTGTCTTGCTTCTTTCTGTACCTCTCTTGCTTCTTTCTGCTCCCCTCTTGCCTCTTTCTATACCTCTTTTGCTTCATTCTGCACTTCTCTTGCCTCTTGCCTCTTTCTGCACTTCTGTTGGTTCTTTCTGCACTGCTCTTGCTTCTTTCTGCACCTCTCTTGCAAATTTCTGCACCCCTCTTGCAAATTTCTGCATCCCTCTGTTGCCTTTTTCTGCACTCGTCTTCTCTCTTTGTGCACCTCTCTTGTCTCTTTGTGCACCTCTCTTGACTCAATCTTTACCTCTCTTGCCTATTTCTGCACTTCTGTTGCCTCTTTCTACACCTCTGTTGCTTCTTTATGCACTTCTCTTGCCTCTTTCTGCTTTTCTGTTGCTTCTTTATGCACTTCTCTTGCCTTTTTCTGTATATCTGTTGCTTCTTTCTGCACTACTCGTGCCTCTTTCTGTACCTCTGTTATTTCTTTCAGCACTTCTGTTGCTTCTTTCTGCACTCCTGTTCCCTCTTTCTGCACCTCTCTTGCCTATTTTTCCAACTCTCTTGCTTGTTTTTGCGGTTCTCTTGCCGGTTTCTACACCTCTCTTGCCTCTTTCTGCACCTCTCTTGCCTCTTTCTGCACCTCACTTGCCTCTTTCTGCACCCCTTCCCTCTTTCTGCACCTTTCTTTCCTCTTTCTGCACTTCTCTTGCTTTGTTCTGCACCTCTCTTGTTTCTTTCTGCAACTCTCTTGTCTCTTTCATCACTTCTCTTGCTTCTTTCTGCACCTCTGTTGCTTCTTTCAGTACTTTTCTTGCCTTTTTCTTTACTTCTCTTGCCTGTTTCTGCACTTCTCTTGTCTCATTATACATTTCTGTTGCTTCTTTCTGACCGCTCTTGCCTCTTTCTTCACCCTTCTTCCCTTTTCGTGCAGGTCTCTTGACTCTTTCTGCATCTCTCTTGCCTCTTTCTGCACCCCTCTTGTCTCTTTCTGCACCTCTGTTGGTTCTTTCTACACTGTTCTTGCTTCTTTCTGCACCGCTCATGCAAATTTCTGCACCCCTCTTCCCTCTTTCTGCAGCTCTCTTGCCTCTGTCTGCACCCCTGTACACTCTTTCTGCACCTCTTTTGCCTGTTTCTGCAACTCTGTTGCCTCTTTTTGCAGTTCTCTTGCCTCCTTCTGTACCTCTGTTGCTTCTTTCTGCTACTCTTTTGCCTGTTTCTGCAACTCTGTTGCCTCTTTTTGCAGTTCTCTTGCGACTGTCTGCAACCCTGTTCCCTCTTTCTGCACCTCTTTTGCCTTTTTCTGCAACTCTGTTGCCTCTTTTTGCAGTTCTCTTGCCTCCTTCTGTACCTCTGTTGCTTCTTTGTGTACTTCACTTGCCTCTTTCTGCACCACTGTAGCCTGGTTCTGCACCCCTGTTGCTTCATTCTACACTTCTTTTGCTTCTTTCTGCACCCCTCTTGCCTCTTTCTACACCTCTTTTGCTTCATTCTGCACTTCTCTTGCCTCTTTCCGCTCCCCTCTTGCCTATTTCTGCACCTCTGTTGGTTCTTTCCGCACTGCTCTTGCTTCTTTCTGCACTTCTCTTGCAAATTTCTGCACCCCTCTTGCCTCTTTCTGCACCCCTCTGTTGCCTCTTTCTGCACTCATCTTCCCTCTTTGTGCACCTCTCTTGTCTCTGTGTGCACCTATCTTGTTTCTTTTTGTACCCCTCTTGCCTCTTTCTGCACTTCTCTTGCCTCTTTCTGTACCTCTCTTGCCTCTTTCTGCAGTTCTCTTGTCTCTTTCTGCACCTCTGTTGCTTCTTTCTGCACTTCTTTAGCCTCTTTCTGCACCCCTCTTGCCTCTTTCTGCACCTCTGTTGATTCTTTTTGAACCTCTCCTGCCTCTTTCTGCTCCTCTCTTACCTCTTTCTGTACCTCTCTTGCCACTTTCTACACCTCTGTTGCTTTTTTCTGCGCGTCTCTTGCCTCTATCTACATTTCTGTTGCTACTTTCTACACTTCTCTTGCCTCTTTCTGCATCCCTCTTCCCTCTTTCTTTACCTCTGTTGCCTCTTTCTGCACCTCTCTTCCCTCTTTCTGCAGTTCTCTTACCTCTTTCTGCACCTCTTTTGTTTCTTTCTGCACTTCTCTTGTCTCTTTCTGTACCCCTCTTGCCTCTTTCTATAGCTCTGTTGGTTCTTTTGCACTGCTCTTGCTTCTTTCTGCACCTCTCTTGTAAATTTCTGAACCCCTCTTGCCTCTTTCTGCACCCTTCTTCCTCTTTCTGCAGCTCTCTTGCCTCTATCTGCAATTCTCTTGCTTTGTTCTGCACCTCTCTTGTTTCTTTCTGCAACTCTCTTGTCTCTTTCATCACTTCTCTTGCTTCTTTTTGCACCTCTGTTGCGTCTTTCAGTACTTCTCTGGCCTTTTTCTGCACTTCTCTTGCCTGTTTCTGTACTTCTCTTGTCTCTATATACATTTCTGTTGCTTCTTTCTCCACTTCTCCTGCCTCTTTCTGCACCTCTCTTTACTCTTTCTACACCTTTCTTTGCCTCTTTCTGCACCTCTCTTGCCTCTTTCTGCAGTTCTCTTGCCTCTTCTGTACCTCTTTTGCTTCTTTCTATACTTCTCTTGCCTCTTTCTGCACCCCTATTGCCTCTTTCTGCAGCTCTGTTGGTTCCTTTGCACTGCTCTTGCTTCTTTTTTCACATCTCTTGCAAATGTCTGCACCCGTCTTGCCTTTTTCTGCACCATTCTTCCCTCTTTCTGCAGCTCTCTTGCCTCTTTCTGCACCCCTGTAGCCTCTTTCTGCACCCCTATTGCTTCTTTCTGCTCTTCTCTTGCATCTTTCTGTATCTCTCTTGCTTCTTTCTGCACTCCTCTTTCCTCTTTCTGCACCCCTGTTCCCTCTTTCTGCATCTCTCTTACCTGTTTTTGCACCTCTTTTGCCTCTTTTTGCTCTTCTCTTGCATCTTTCTGTACCTCTGTTGCTTCTTTCTGCACTTCTCTTGCTTCTTTCTGCACCTCTCTTGCTTCTTGCTGCACCCGTTTTGCCTCTTTCTGCACTCGTTTTCTCTCTTTCTGCACCTCTCTTGCCTCTTTCTGCATCACTCTTGCCTCTTTCTGCAACTCTCTTGCTTCTTTCTGCATCTCTCTTGCTTCTTTCTGTACCCCTCTTGCCTCTTTCTTCACCCTTCTTCCCTTTTCGTGCAGGTCTCTTGACTATTTCTGCATCTCTCTTGCTTCTTTCTGCACCCCTCTTGCCTCTTTCTTCACCCTTCTTCCCTTTTCGTGCAGGTCTCTTGACTATTTCTGCATCTCCATTGCATCTTTCTGCAGTCCTCTTGCCTCTTTCTGCACCTCCTTTGCTTCTTTCTGCACTTCTATTGCCTCTTTCTGCACCCCTCTTGTCTCTTTCTGCACCTCTGTTGGTTCTTTCTGCACTGCTCTTGCTTCTTTCTGCACCTCTCTTGCAAATTTCTGCACCACTCTTCCCTCTTTCTGCACTTCTCTTGCAACTGTCTGCAACCCTGTTCCCTCTTTCTGCACCTCTTTTTCCTTTTTCTGCAACTCTGTTGCCTCTTTTTGCAGTTCTCTTGCCTCCTTCTGTACCTCTGTTGGTTCTTTCTGCACTGCTCTTGCTTCTTTCTGCACTTCTTGTGAGAAGTTGGCCTGGTATATGCTGTCCACTAATTATAGTGGGCACCTTGCACCAGTCCAAACAACCCCTTATTGGAGATAGGTTAAAGACAACCTTTATTGAAAGCTATCCTAGTGGTAGCTATGGAGAGCAGCCTTCAGGCTAAGTCTTGAAGGAATGTAAAGCAGCTTGTTTTACCAGTCTATAATCTCTTGAGTGACCAAATGAAAGAGGACCACACCAGGTATATATTCAAAATATATGTATTTATTGCTAAACACACCCCTCTAGTCTCTTTATGAGGCTAGAGTTCAAAGTACATAAGTTATAAGTTAGTTATCTACAGTAATAGCACAAATACACGTTTGAGCCCTAGGGGCGTACCAAACCATATACCAATAAAGTGGTATAAGAACCACGACTAAGCTAGACACAAGGCCTAGAGCCTGTAGAAGTGCTTGGACCACAAGGAACCACCCAAGGTAGTGACACAGGGGACCCACGGGGGACGCGTGCAGTGTGAGAACACAGCCGCGAATCGCCGTTGACTTCTATGGGGAAAGTCGCGGTTGGAATTTTAAAGAAAAGGGACACTTAGAGGAGGACTTGGAGCAAACCCTTTTAGAACTAGGCTGTTCTAGTGTCAATACCCACGGGAGCACTGGAGTACTCGAGTTACCTCACCCAGGGGAGCCGGGTGCATAGGTGTCTTTCGGGGTCGGGTTTCGTCATCGTTTTCAATGGCGATCTGCTGCAAAGTGCTGCTGGCGGCCAAGTCGAAAGTCTTCGGGTGGATCCAAAGGTGGATCGAAGATCTGAAGAACCTGAAAGCAGAGGGGACAGAGTCTGGGTCACTAGCCAGTGACCAGGAAGGCGATGGCAGATGCCCACCGATGTCGAGTGCTTCAGGTAGGTTGACAGTCGTCTTGACTCTTCAGCCACGAGGTCCAGGAGGTGTTGACGATGACCAGGAGCTGGATTCGAGCTGTCCCACGACGTCTGTCGATTGCAGGGGTGTCAGCAACCAGATTGGACCCAACAAGGCTTGGCAATGGCAAGTCTCGTGGAAATGGAAGAAGGACGATGGTGCAGACCAGCAAGGTCTGTGGGACTCACCCAGCAAGGGTAAATCAGCGCACGCCTAGAGCAACCAGGGAGCCCATAGCAGAAGAAGATTGGCCTTCGGGAGGGCCTACTAGCCAACGGACTAGCGACCGCGAAGGAGCCTCAAGTGGACGCATTTGGAGCTGGCTCACAGGACACTCGTGGAGTGGAGGCCAGTGATCTTCGGTGCAGTCGGTACTGGAGGCTGGGGCTACTCGGAGCCCAAAGCACAACTTCGTGGGAGACCCAGAAGAGGATGCACTTGCAAATGCGATCGGTGTCCAGGGGTCACGGTTCCACGTTACCCACGTCAGCTACGGGCCTCAGCTTTGCTGGGGACTCAGGGCCGCCTCTGAGAAGTCTGGAAATCAACCTCTGGTGATGCAAAGACTTCGGTGTCCGGCGGGAGCTTCAGCGATGCAGACCGGACAATTGCTTCTTTGGTGCCTGCCAAGCAGGGGAGTCACTCCTTGAACCCAAGTGAGATTCTTCAGTCCTCTAATCTTGAAGTAGAGCATCGAAGGTCCAGGATTCTGTGTCAGAGTTTCGTCCAGGTAAATCTAAAGTCCTAAGGACTGGGGTCCCATACTTATACCAAGTTAGGGGGTTGGACATACTCTGGGGACCCACCTATGGGAGGGTCAGGGCAGAGGGTGGTTACACCCTTTCCCTTTGTCCAGTTTCACGCCAGAGCAGGGGCTGGAAGCCCCTGAGCCGGTTTGAACTGGGGTATGCACAGGGACACCAAATGTGCCCCCAGTGCAGGACTTCAAAGCACCAGAGAGTGCTCCCGCCCAGCCCCAATACACACTATCCTGTCTGGGGAGGTGGTTACACCTCCCTGGGACAGGAAACCTATTGTCCAGGCCTCCCCTGCCGGAGTTTCGGTCAGCAGCAGGAGGCCAGACTCGTGTCTGTGGCAGCGGCATCCATTTTGTGATGCCAGGGCTTGGAAAGAAGTTACCGGGCAGGCCGGTGTGTACATGTCTCTCCCTCTAGAAGGGTGGAATGCTACCCCGCCGCCAGAACTGGCGGGGGGTAGTATTCCAAGATGTTTGACACCAAACACAACATGTTTCCGTGCAGCCATCCCAAAGTTAGCATTTAACGCGAGGTTATAATGCGCTTAAGAGTATATGGTCAGGCTGCACTACAAACAGCATCAGAGAAGGGTCTCCGAACGCTGCAGAGGGGCCCTGCTCATGCAGGGGCACCCTCTCACATAGGAACCACGCACTCTGCCTCCATGATTGATAAGGCCTGCCATAGGAGTGACTTATAGGTTTATATGTGTGTATGTATGTAGTGATAAAGGTAGCCTATATCACAGTAAGGAGTGCATGCACCACCTTACCCAGGCTGCAGTAGCAGACCTGTGGTGTCAGTTTGGATGGCCTTCCAGGGGTGGCACAATACAGGCTGCAGCCCCTGGTAGGCCTCTGAGGTACCTATGCCCTGGGTACATAGTATACCATATACTAGGGACTTATAAGGGCACTCCAGATTCCAATCAGAGATGTGCCTAAGGCACATGGAAACCATTTTAGAGAGGAAGCAGCAAGGCTGGGGTTCTGATTAGCAGAGCCCCAGCCAGACTAAAGTCGAAAAACAGTGAAGCATCAGCAAAAGTGGGGTACCCATGTGAAGCAGATCCTACTCTCCTACACAACCCCCCAAACGTAGGGACATTAAACTAACCTTGCCCAGTTAAGTCTTCATGTTCTAAGTGGAAGTAGCTATAGAGTCCATCTGCATTGGCATGGTTACTCCCAGGTCTATGTTCCACTGTGAAGTCCATCCCCTGTAGGGAAATGGACCAACTAAGCAGTTTGGGGTTTTCACCCTTCATTTGTTTTAGCCATAAGAGGGGCTTATGGTCTGTTTGAACAAGGAAGTGAGTACCAAACAAGTATGGCCTCAACTTCTTCAGAGCCCAGACCACAGCAAAGGCCTCCCTCTCAATGGCTGACCAAAGTTTCTCTCTAGGGTTCAGCCTTCTGCTAATAAAAGCTACTGGCTGATCCTGACCTTCATCATTCAATTGTGACAGTACAGCCCCTACCCCCAATTCAGATGCATCTGTTTGGACAATGAACTTCTTGGAGTAATCAGGACTCTGTAGAATGGGAGCAGTGCACATGGCCTGCTTTAGGTCATCAAATGCCTTTTGACAGCTAACTGTCCACTGAACCTTTTTGGGCATTTTCTTGGAAGTTAAGTCATTCAGGGGTGTCACTATTGATCCATACCCCTTGACAAATCTCCTACAGTACCCAGTCAGGCCTAAAAGGCTCTCATCTGAGTCTGGGTAGTTGGAGCAGTCCAGTCCATGATGGTCTGGATCTTGCTCTGCAGTGGTTGAACCTGGCCTCCACCCACAAGGTGGCCCAGGTACACAACCTAACTCTGCCCTATCTGGCACTTGGTGGCCTTGATAGTCAGGCCTGCAAAACATTTCTGAGGTGGACCAGGTGATCCTCCCAGGTGGAGCTAAAGACAGCAATATCATCTAGATATGCTGCACTATAGGCTTCCAGACCTGTAAGGACTGTATTCACCAACCTCTGAAAAGTGGCAGGTGCATTCTTCAGACCAAAGGGCATCACCACAAATTGATAATGCCCACTAGGGTTTGAGAATGCTGTCTTTGGCTTTGCATCATCAGCTAGTCTGATCTGCCAGTAGCCAGCTGTCAGGTCAAATGTGCTGAGATACTTGGCTGAGGCCAAAGTGTCTATTAGCTCATCTGCCCTAGGTATTGGATGGGCATCAGTCCTAGTGACTGCATTGAGACCCCTGTAGTCCACACAAAACCTCATCTCTCTTTTTCCACAATTGGTGTGAGGTTTTGGCACAAGGACCACTGGACTAGCCCTAGGGCTATCTGAGGGTTCAATAACTCCCAAATCCAACATCTTCTGGACTTCTGTCCTGATACAGTCCCTGACATGGTCAGGTTGCCTATAAATCTTATTTTTAATAGGCAGACTGTCCCCAGTGTCCACTTCATGAGTGCACCAGGTGGTCTGACTGGGTGTCAGTGAGAATATGTGCCTGAACTGATTGAGCACCTGTCTGCAATCAGTTTGCTGCTGGGCAGTGAGGCTGCCTGCCAAGGCTACACCATCCACTGACCCATCATCAGGGTTCTGTGAGAGCAGGTCAGGGAGTGGGTCACTCTCTTCCTCCTGTCCCTCATCAGTAGCCATGAGCAAGCCCATGTCTGCCCTGTCCACATATGGTTTTAACCTGTTGACATGGAGAACCCTGTGGGGACTCCTGGGTGTTCCTAGGTCGACTAAATAGGTAACCTCACCCTTCTGTTCAACAATGGTATGGGGTCCACTCCATTTGTCTTGGAGAGCTGCTGGGGCCACTGGCTCCAACACCCACACCTTCTGTCCTGGCTGGTAAACAGTCAGTACAGCCTTTGGTCATGCCAGGCTTTTTGAAGTTCCTGGCTAGCCTCAAGGTTTTTAGTTGCCTTTTTCATGTACTCAGCCATCCTGGAGCGGAGACCAAGTACATAGTCCACTATGTCTTGCTTTGGGGGCTTGAGAGGTAACTCCCATCCTTCCTTCACCAAGCACAATGGACCCCTGACAGGGTGACCAAACAAAAGTTCAAAAGGGCTGTAGCCAACCCCTTTTGAGGCACCTCCCTGTATGCAAATAAAAGGCAGGGCAAGAGTATGTCCCATCTTCGCCTAAGCTTTTCTGGGAGCCCTTTAATCATGCCCTTCAAGGTTTTGTTGAATCTCTCAACTAAACCATTGCATTGTGGGTGATAGGGTGTGGTGAACTTGTAAGTCACTCCACACTCCTTCCGCATTGCTTTCAAGTATCCAGACATAAAGTTAGCACCCCTGTCTGATACAACCTCCTTAGGGAAGCCCACTCTTGAGAAAATTCCCAGGAGGGCTCTTGCCACCACAAGTGCTGTAGTGGTCCTAAGGGGAATAGCCTCTGGGTACCTGGTGGCATGATCCACTACCACCAGGATAAATCTGTGCCCAGATGCTGTTTGGGGATCCATGGGACCAACAATGTCAATCCCCACCCTTTCAAAGGGAACCCCCACCACAGGTAGTGGTATCAGGGTTGCCTTTGTAGTGCCACCTGCCTTGCCACTGGCCTGGCAGGTTACACAGGAGCGACAAAACTCCTTGGTGTCTTCAGACATGTGGGGCCAGTGAAAGTGAGGGACAATTCTGTCCCAAGTCTTGTTCTGGCCCAGGTGACCTGCTAAGGGAATGTCATGGGCTAGGGTCAATAGGAAGCCCCTGAACTTCAGAGGTATAACCAACCTCCTGGTGGCACCAGGCTTGGCGTCTCTACACTCTGAGTACAAGAGTCCATCATCCCAATACACTGTATGGGGACCACTAGCTTTCCCAGCAGCCTCAGCAGCAGCTTGCTGTCTGAGGGGTTCAAGAGAGGGGCAGCTCTGCTGCTCCTGGCTCAGATCTGCCCTGGAAGGGCCCCCTGTCCCCAAGAACTCAACCTGGTCAGGTTCAAGCTCCTCTGGGACAGTTCCTTCCTCAGGACTGAGATCATCCCCCTCAAGAGACTGATCTTCCTTCTGAGCCAAGGGGGAAGGCACTGCCTTTACCCTACTACTCCTCTTCTTGGAGGGCACTTGGTCCATTATTCCAGAATCCAAGGCCTGTTCAGTGTTAGACATTTTGGCCTGTGACCTGGTCACAGCAAACACATCTGCATGGATGCCCAGCATTTTTGCATGGGTCCTGAGCTCCACTTCTGCCCAAGCTGAAGTTTCTAGATCATTGCCAAGCAAGCATTCAACTGGTAGGTCTGCACTTACCACAACCTTCTTAAGGCCAGATACCCCTCCCCAGGAGAAGTTAACAACTGCCAGAGTATGGTCTGTTCTGACATTGCTAGCATTGGTCACTTGGTATATTTCACCAAGTATAATCTGCCCAGGATCCACAAGATCTTGTGTCACCATGGTGTCACTTGCTCCTGTGTCCCTAAATGCCAAAGCCTCTTTTCCATTTATTAATGGCTGTTGCCTGTACTTGCCCAGATTACTGGGACTCACAGAGGAGGTCACATCCATGCCTCCATCACAGACTAGGACAGCCTGAGTGAGTTCTCTGACTAGGTCAGAGCCCATCTCCTTACCCAGGTTCAACCCTACTAAACCCTTGGCTTGTGTAGTCCCACCACCAACTGTAACTGCACTAGGGGGAGCAGGTGCCTTAGGGGCATTGGTGGGGGCTGGAGTAGAGTCTTTGGACTTGGTGCAATCACTGGTCCAGTGGGTCTTTTGCTTATAGACCTTGCACCATGGTTTCTTTTGGCCTTTCCCTTTGTTAGACTGTGAATCCCCACCTGAAGAAGATTTTTGGGGGCCTTGTGAAGACTTCTGGTCTTTACCCTTCTCCCCACCCTTATCAGAGTTCTTAGAATCTTGCTTCTTTGGGTCACCACCTTGGCTCTGTACCTTCTGCCTCACCCTGGTTCTGACCCATTTGTCTTCCTTCTTTCCCAATTCTTGGGGAGAGGTCAGATCAGAGTCCACCAGGTACTGATGCAACAGCTGATTTTGACAGTTATTAAGAATCTGCTCCCTCATGATAAGATTGTACAATCCTTTGAAGTCACATACCTTACTGCCCACTAACCAACCTTCCAGAGCCTTAGCAGAACAATCAACAAAGTCCACCCAGTCTTTATTCTGTGCCTTTTGGGTATCTCTGAACTTTAACCTGTACAGTTCAGTTGTTAGGCCAAACCCATCAATCAATGCACGTTTTAAGACTGGATAATTATCAGCATCCTCTTCTCTAACAGAGAGGAGCTTATCTCTACCTTTGTCTGCAAAGGAGAGCCACAGAATTGCTGCCCACTGCTCCTGAGGGACCCTCTGTACTTTACAGGCCCTCTCCAGTGCAGAAATCAATTTGTGGATGTCATCCCCACTGTGGTAGGGAGGGACAATCTTGCTCAGGTTTCTATGGTCATAAGACCTTTCCCTTCCACTAGGGAAGTTGCTGCCACCATGGGACTCTAGTCCCAACTTTCTTCTTTGTCTTTGAAGCTCTAGGGACTCTCTGTCTATAGCCAACTGCTCTTTTCTGAGTCTCAACTGAGCTTCCCCATACTTGAGCAGTCTCTCTTTCCTCTCACTGGAGGATTCCCTCCTATGAGAGGAAACAGAAGGTCCCTACTGAGGTGTCAGAGTGGTTAGACTCCTGAGAAGGAGATCTAACCCTTCTGGGCACACTCACAACTCTTCCTGGGGGGACAAAGGGGAGGTCATCCTGATCCTCCTCCTCATCTGCAGGAGGAGCTGCATTTTCCAGGGCAAGGTCATTGTCACCTTCCTGGCCAGTTTCAGAGGTCAGGTCCTAGGGATGTTCATCCCTGGTCCCTTCCTCATCTTCTGCCCCACCCTCTCTGCCTACCCTTGCAGACCCTAGGGGTTTTCTAAGATCATCTAACAGAAGCATCTCCAGGAGACGTTGGGTGTTGGCACTTTTGCCTGTCTTCAACTTCCTAATCTTGCACAACTCTCTCAATTCCACGAATGCGAGGTTGTCATGTTTGGATGGTAGGAGCCCACTGGTTCCTGGTAGTGAAGACATTACTAGTGAGGTGTGGTGTATGCACTACCTACTCTAGTGTGGCCTACTAAACTATCTTGAGTTGTAGAAAGGGTGTGCTATCCCTTAACACACAACTCTAAGTTCAGTAGCACTTACTGTATCCTAAGCTTGATTTATATGTACCTCAGGTACCCTTAGTGGTTTTCAGTTGATCAATTCAATTGAGATTATCTGGTAAAACAATAGCAAGCTGGAATCCCACACGCTGCACACCAATGTGAGAAGTTGGCCTGGTATATGCTGTCCACTAATTATAGTGGGCACCTTGCACCAGTCCAAACAACCCCTTATTGGAGATAGGTTAAAGACAACCTTTATTGAAAGCTATCCTAGTGGTAGCTATGGAGAGCAGCCTTCAGGCTAAGTCTTGAAGGAATGTAAAGCAGCTTGTTTTACCAGTCTATAATCTCTTGAGTGACCAAATGAAAGAGGACCACACCAGGTATATATTCAAAATATATGTATTTATTGCTAAACACACCCCTCTAGTCTCTTTATGAGGCTAGAGTTCGAAGTACATAAGTTATTAGTTAGTTATCAACAGTAATAGCACAAATACACGTTTGAGCCCTAGGGGCGTACCAAACCATATACCAATAAAGTGGTATAAGAACCACGACTGAGCTAGACACAAGGCCTAGAGCCTATAGAAGTGCTTGGCCCTCAAGGAACCACCCAAGGTAGTGACACAGGGGACCCACGGGGGACGCGTGCAGTGTGAGAACACAGCTGCGAGCCGCCGTTGACTTCTATGGGGAATGTCGCGGTTGGAGTTTTAAAGAAAAGGGACACTTAGATGAGGACTTGGAGCAAACCCCTTTAGAACTAGGTTGTTCTAGAGTCTATACCCACGGGAGCACCGGAGTACTTGAGTTACCTCACCCAGGGAAGCCGGGTGCATAGGTGTCTTTCGGGGTCGGGATTCGTCGTCTTTTTCAATGGCGATCTGCTGCAAAGTGCTGCTGGCGGCCAAGTCGAAAGTGTTCAGGTGGATCCAAAGGTGGATCGAAGATCTGAAGAACCTGAAAGCAGAGGGGACAGAGTCTGGGTCACTAGCCAGTGACCAGGGAGGCGATGAGCGGATGCCCACCGATGTCGGGTGCTTCAGGTAGGTTGACAGTCGTCTTGACTCTTCAGCCACGAGGTCCAGGAGGTGTTGACGACAACCAGGAGCTGGATTCGAGCTGTCCCACAACGTCTGTCGATTGCAGGGGTGTCGGCGACCGGATTGGACCCAACAAGCCTTGGCAATGGCAAGTCTCGTGGAAATAGAAGAAGGATGGTGGTGCAGACCAGCAAGGTCTGAGGGACTCACCCAGCAAGGGTAAGTCAGGGCACATCTAGAGCAACCAGGGAAGCCCAAGCAGAAGAAGAGTTGCCTTCGGGAGGGCCCACTAGCCAACAGACTAGCGACCATGAAGGAGCCTCAAGTGGACGCACTTGGAGCTGGCTCACAGGACACTCGTAGAGTGGATGCCAGTGATCTTTGGTGCACTCGGTGCTGAAGGCGGGGGCTACTCAGAGCCCAAAGCACAACTTCGTGGGAGACCAGGAAGAGGTTGCACTTGCAAAAGTTCTCGGTGTCCAGGGGTCATGGTTCCACATTACCCACGACAGCTACATGCCTCAGCTTCACTGGGGTCTCAGGGCAGCCTCGGGAATGTCTGGAAATCTACCTCTGGTGTTGCTAAGACTTCGGCGTCCAGCGGGAGCTTCAGTGATGCAGACCGGACAATTGCTTCTTAGGTGCCTGCCAAGCAGGGGAGTCACTCCTTGACCCCAAGGGAGATTCTTCAGTCCAGTTCAGGTCCAGGATTTGGCTTCAGAGTTTCGTCCAGGATAATCTAAAGTCCTAAGGACTGGGGTCCCATACTTATACCAAGTTAGGGGGTTGGACATACTCTGGGGACCCACCTATGGGAGGGTCAGGGAAGAGGGGTGGTTACACCCATTCCCTTTGTCCAGTTTTGTGCCAGAGCAGGGGCAGGTAGCCCCTGCAACCGGTTTGAACTGGCCTATGCACAGGGACACCAAATGTGCCCCCAGTGCAGGACTTAAAAGCACCAGAGAGTGCTCTCGCCCAGCCCCAATACACACTATCTTGTCTGGGGAGGTGGTTACACCTCCCTTCGACAGGAAACCTATTGTCCAGGCCTCCCCTGCCAGAGTTTCGGTCAGCAGCAGGAGGCCAGACTCGTGTCTGTGGCAGCGGCATCCATTTTGTGATGCCAGGGCTCTGTAAAGTTAATACCGGGTAGCCCGGTGTGTACATGTCTCTCCCTCTAGAAGGGTGGAATGCTACCCCCACTGCCAGAACTGGCGGGGGGGGGTAGTATTCCAAGATGTTTGACACCAAACACAACATGTTTCCGTGCAGCCATCCCAAAGTTAGCATTTAACGCAAGGTTATAATGCACTTAAGAGTATATGGTCAGGCTGCACCACAAACAGCATCAGAGGAGTGGCTCCGAACGCTGCAGAGGGGCTCTGCTCATGCAGGGGCACCCTCTCACATTAAAACCAAGCACTC
This sequence comes from Calotriton arnoldi, assembly GCA_963921515.1. Classification (NCBI taxonomy): domain Eukaryota; kingdom Metazoa; phylum Chordata; class Amphibia; order Caudata; family Salamandridae; genus Calotriton; species Calotriton arnoldi. Next base: position 633,994 of record CAWUFW010003952.1, on the reverse strand, counting down.
TGCCTTCAGGATTGTTAAGGCCTGCCATAGGAGTGACTTATAGGTGTATATGTGTGTGCAATGGTAGTGATATGGGTAGCCTATACCACAGTAAGGGGTGCATGCACCACCTTACCCAGGCTGCAGTAGCAGGGCCTTCCAGGGGTGGCACAATACATGCTTCAGCCCCTGGTAGGCCTCTGGGGTACCTATGCCCTGGGTAGATAGTATACCATATACTAGGGACTTATAAGGGAACTCCAGAATCCAATCAGAGATGTACCTAAAGTACATGGAAACCATTTTAGAGAGGAAGCAGCTAGGTTGGGGTTCTGATTAGCAGGGCCCCAGCCAGACTAAACTCGAAAAACAGTGAAGCATCAGCAAAAAGTGAGGGTACCCATGTGAAGCAGATCCTACTCTCCTACACCTCTTGCCTCTTTCTGCATGCCTCTTCCCTCTTTCTGCACCTCTCTTGCCTGTTTCTATACCTCTTTTGCCTCTTTCTGCACTTCTATTGTGTCTTTCTGCACTTCTCTAGCTTCTTTCAGCACCCCTGTTACCTCGTTCTGTACTTGTTTCCCTCTTTCTGCACCTCTCTTGCCTCTTTCTGCGTCACTCTTGCCTCTTTCTGCACCTCTTTTGCTTCTTTCTGCACTTCGCTTGCCTATTTCTGCACCCCTCTTGCCTCTTTCTGAACCTCTGTTGGTTCTTTCTGCACTGCTCTTGCTTCTTTCTGCGCCTCTCTTTCAAATTTCTGTACCCCTCTTCCCTCTTTCTGCACTTCTCTTGCCTCTTTCTGCTGTTCTCTTGCCTCCTTCTGCACCACTGTTGCCTCTTTCTGCATACTTCTTGCCTCTTTCTGCACTCCTCTTGCCTCTTTCTGCACCCCGTTGCTTCATTCTGCACTTGCCTTGCTTCTTTCTGTACCTCTCTTGCTTCTTTCTGCTCCCCTCTTGCCTCTTTCTACACCTCTTTTGCTTCATTCTGCACTTCTCTTGCCTCTTTCTGCACTTCTGTTGGTTCTTTCTGCACTGCTCTTGCTTCTTTCTGTACCTCTCTTGCAAATTTCTGCACCCCTCTTGCAAATTTCTGCCTCCCTCTGTTGCCTCTTTCTGCACTCGTCTTCTCTCTTTTTGCACCTCTCTTTTCTCTTTGTGCACCTCTCTTGACTCAATCTTTACCTCTCTTGCCTATTTCTGCACTTCTGTTGCCTCTTTCTGCACCTCTGTTGCTTCTTTCTGCACTTCTCTTGCCTTTTTCTGTATATCTGTTGCTTCTTTCTGCACTACTCATGCCTCTTTCTGTACCTCCGTTACCTCTTTCAGCACTTCTCTTGCTTCTTTCTGCACTCCTGTTCCCTCTTTCTGCACCTCTCTTGCCTATTTTTCCAACTCTCTTGTTGTTTTTGCAGTTCTCTTGCCTGTTTCTGCACCTCTCTTGCCTCTTTCTGCACCTCTCTTGCCTCTTTCTGCACCTCACTTGCCTCTTTCTGCACCCCCTTCCCTCTTTCTGCACCTCTCTTTCCTCTTTCTGCGCTTCTCTTGCTTTGTTCTTCACCTCTCTTGTTTCTTTCTGCAACTCTCTTGTCTCTTTCATCACTTCTCTTGCTTCTTGCTTCTTTCTGCATTTCTGTTGCTTCTTTCAGTACTTCTCTTGCCTTTTTCTTTACTTCTCTTGCCTGTTTCTGCACTTCTCTTGTCTCATTATACATTTCTGTTGCTTCTTTCTGCACTTCTCTTGCCTCTTTCTGCACCCCTCTTCACTCTTTCTGCACCTCTCTTACCTGTTTTTGCACCTCTCTTTCCTCTTTCTGCACTTCTCTTGCTTTGTTCTGCACCTCTCTTTCCTCTTTCTGCACTTCTCTTGTTTCTTTCTGAAACTCTCTTGCTTGTTTCCTCACTTCTCTTGCCTGTTTCTGCACCTCTCTTGCCTGTTTCTGCACCTCTCTTGCCTGTTTCTGCACCTCATTTGCCTCTTTCTGTACCCCTCTTCCCTCTTTCTGCACCTCTCTTTCCTCTTTCATCACTTCTCTTGCTTCTTTTTGCACCTCTGTTGCTTCTTTCAGTAATTCTCTGGCCTTTTTCTGCACTTCTCTTGCCTGTTTCTGTACTTCTCTTGTCTCTATATACATTTCTGTTGCTTCTTTCTGCACTTCTACTGCCTCTTTCTGCACCTCTCTTTATTCTTTCTGCACCTTTCTTTGCCTCTTTCTGCACCTCTCTTGCCTCTTTCTGTAGTTCTCTTGCCTCTTCTGTACCTCTTTTGCTTCTTTCTATACTTCTCTTGCCTCTTTCTGCACCCCTATTGCCTCTTTCTGCAGCTCTGTTGGTTCCTTTGCACTGCTCTTGCTTCTTTTTTCACATCTCTTGCAAATGTCTGCACCCCTCTTGCCTTTTTCTGCACCCTTCTTCAATCTTTCTGCAGCTATCTTGCCTCTTTCTGCACCCCTGTAGCCTCTTTCTGCACCCCTATTGCTTCTTTCTGCTCTTCTCTTGCATCTTTCTGTATCTCTCTTGCTTCTTTCTGTACTCCTCTTTCCTCTTTCTGCACCCCTGTTCCTTCTTTCTGCACCTCTCTTACCTGTTTTTGCACCACTCTTGCCTCTTTCTGCTCTTCTCTTGCATCTTTCTGCACCTTTGTTGCTTCTTTCTGCACTTCTCTTGCTTCTTTCTGCACCTCTCTTGCTTCTTGCTGCACCCGTGTTGCCTCTTTCTGCACTTGTTTTCTCTCTTTCTGCACCTCTCTTGCCTCTTTCTGCATCCCTCTTGCTTCTTTCTGCACTTCTCTTGCTTCTTTCTGCACCTCTCTTGCCTCTTTCTGCACTTGTTTTCTCTCTTTCTGCACCTCTCTTGCCTGTTTCTGCATCCCTCTTGCCTCTTTCTGCAACTCTCCCTCTTCTTTCTGCCTCTCTCTTGCTTCTTTCTGCACCCCTCTTGCCTCTTTCTTCACCCTTCTTCCCTTTTCGTGCAGGTCTCTTGACTCTTTCTGCATCTCTCTTGCCTCTTTCTGCAGTTCTCTTGCCTCTTTCTGCACCTCCTTTGCTTCTTTCTGCACCTCTATTGCCTCTTTCTGCACCCCTCGTGTCTCTTTCTGCACCTCTGTTGGTTCTTTCTACACTGCTCTTGCTGCTTTCTGCACCTCTCTTGCAAATTTCTGCACCCCTCTTCCCTCTTTCTGCAGCTCTCTTGCCTCTGTCTGCAACCCTGTACACTCTTTCTACACCTCTTTTGCCTGTTTCTGCAACTCTGTTGCCTCTTTTTGCAGTTCTCTTGCCTCCTTCTGTACCTCTGTTGCTTCTTTCTGCACCTCTTTTGCCTGTTTCTGCAACTCTGTTGCCTCTTTTTGCAGTTCTCTTGTGACTGTCTGCAACCCTGTTCCCTCTTTCTGCACCTCTTTTGCCTTTTTCTACAACTCTGTTGCCTCTTTTTGCAGTTCTCTTGCCTCCTTCTGTACCTCTGTTGCTTCTTTGTGTACTTCAAAGCCTCTTTCTGCACCACTGTAGCCTGGTTCTGCATCCCTGTTGCTTCATTCTGCACTTCTCTTGCTTCTTTCTGCACCCCTCTTGCCTCTTTCTACACCTCTTTTGCTTCATTCTGCACTTCTCTTGCCTCTTTCAGCTCCCCTCTTGCCTATTTCTGCACCTCTGTTGGTTCTTTCTTTCTGCACTGCTCTTGCTTCTTTCTGCACTTCTCTTGCAAATTTCTGTACCCCTCTTGCCTCTTTCTGCACCCCTCTGTTGCCTCTTTATGCACTCATCTTCCCTCTATGTGCACCTCTCTTGTCTCTTTGTGCACCTATCTTGTTTCTTTTTGTACCCCTCTTGCCTTTTTCTGCACTTCTCTTGCCTCTTTCTGCACCTCTCTTGCCTCTTTCTGCAGTTCTCTTGTCTCTTTCTGCACCTCTGTTGCTTCTTTCTGCACTTCATTTGCCTCTTTCTGCACCCCTCTTGCCTCTTTCTGCACCTCTGTTGATTCTTTCTGCACCCCTCCTGCCTCTTTCTACTCCTCTCTTGCCTCTTTCTGCACCTCTCTTGCCACTTTCTCCACCTCTGTTGCTTTTTTCTGCACTTCTCTTGCCTCTATCTACATTTCTGTTGCTACTTTCTGTACTTCTCTTGCCTCTTTCTGCACCCCTCTTCCCTCTTTCTTTACCTATGTTGCCTCTTTCTGCACCTCTCTTGCCTCTTTCTGCAGTTCTCTTACCTCTTTCTGCACCTCTTTTGTTTCTTTCTGCACTCCTCTTGCCTCTTTCTACACCCCTCTTGCCTCTTTCTGTAGCTTTGTTGGTTCTTTTGCACTGCTCTTGCTTCTTTCTGCACCTCTCTTGTAAATTTCTGAACCCCTCTTGCCTCTTTCTGCACCCCTCTTCCTCTTTCTGCAGCTCTCTTGCCTCTATCTGCACCCCTGTTCACTCTTTCTGCAACTCTGTTGCCTGTTTCTGCAACTCTGTTGCCTCTTTTTGCAGTTCTCTTGCCTCCTTCTGTACCTCTGTTGCTTCTTTGTGCACTTCTCTTGCCTCTTTCTGCACCACTCTTGCCTTTTCTGCACCTCTGTTGATTCTTTCTGCACCCCACCTGCCTCTTTCTGCTCCTCTCTTGCCTCTTTCTGAACCTCTCTTGCCACTTTCTGCACCTCTGTTGTTTTTTTCTGCACTTCTCTTGCATCTATCTACATTTCTGTTGCTTCTTTCTGCACTTCTCTTGCCTCTTTCTGCACCCCACTTCCCACTTTCCTTACCTCTGTTGCCTCTTTCTGCACCTCTCTTGCCTCTTTCTGCAGTTCTCTTACCTCTTTCTGCACCTCTTTTGCTTCTTTCTGCACTTCTCTTGCCTCTTTCTGCACCCCTCTTGCATCTTTCTGCAGCTCCGTTGGTTCTTTTGCACTGCTCTTGCTTCTTTCTGCACCTCTCTTGCCTCTTTCTGCACCCCTCTTGCCTCTTTCTGCACCCCTCTTCCCTCTTTCTGCAGCTATCTTGCCTCTGGCTGCACCCCTGTTAACTCTTTCTGCAACTCTTTTGCCTGTTTCTACAACTCTTTTGCCTCTTTTTGCAGTTCTCTTGCCTCCTTCTGTACCTCTCTTGCTACTTTGTGCACTTCTCTTGCCTCTTTCAGCACCTCTGTAGCCTCTTTCTGCACCCCTATTGCTTCTTTCTGCACTTCTCTTGCTTCTTTCTGCACTTCTCTTGCTTCTTTCTGCACCCCTGTTGCCTCTTTCTTCACTAGTTTTTCCTCTTTCTGCACCTCTGTAGCCTCTTTCTGCACCTCTATTGCTTCTTTCTGCACTTCACTTGCTTCTTTCTGCACTTCTCTTGCTTTTTTCTGCACCCCTGATGCCTCTTTCTTCACTCATTTTCCCTCTTTCTGCATGTCTCTTGCCTCTTTCTGCATCTCTCTTGCCTCTTTCTGCAGTTCTCTTGCCTGTTTCTGCACCTCTTTTGCTTCTATCTGCACTTTGCTTGCCTCTTTCTGCACCCCTCTTGCCTCTTTCTGTACCTCTTTCTGTACCTCTTGCCTCGTTCTGTACCTCTGCTCTTGCTTCTTTGTGCACCTCTCTTTCAAATTTCTGCACTCCTCTTCCATCTTTGTGCACTTCTCTTTCCTCTGTCTGCACCCCTGTTCCCTCTTTCTGCACCCCTCTTGCCTCTTTATGCACCCCTGTTGCTTCATTTTGCATTTCTCCTGCTTTTTTTTGCACCTCTCTTCCCTCTTTCTGCACCCCTCTTCCCTCTTTCTGCAGCTCTCTTGCCTCTGTCTGCACTCCTGTTAACTCTTTCTGCAACTCTTTTGCCTGCTTCTGCAACTCTTCTTGCCTCTTTCTGCACCCCTTTTCCCTCTTTCTGCACCTCTCTGGCCTGTTTCTGTACCTCTCTTGCCTCTTTCTGCACTTCTCTTGCCTCTTTCTGCACCTCTGTTGCGTCTTTCTGCACTTCTCTTGCTTCTTTCTGCACTTCTCTTGCTTCTTTCTGCACCCGTTTCCTCTTTCTTCACTCGTTTTCCCTCTTTCTGCACCTCTCTTGCCTCTTTCTGCATCCCTCTTGCCTCTTTCTGTACCCTTCTTCCCTTTTTGTGCACGTCTCTTGCCTCTTTCTGCATCTCTCTTGCCTCTTTCTGCAGTTTCTCTTGCCTGTTTCTGCACCTCTTTTGCTTCTTTCTGCACTTCGCTTGCCTCTTTCTGCACCCCTCTTGCCTCTTTCTGTACCTCTTTCTGTACATCTTGCCTCTTTCTGTACCTCTGCTCTTGCTTCTTTGTGCACCTCTCTTTCAAATTTTTGCACTCCTCTTCCCTCTTTGTGCACTTTTCTTTCGTCTGCCTGCACCCCTGTTCCCTCTTTCTGCACCTCTGTTGCCTCTTTCTGCATACCTCTTCCCTCTTTCTGCACCCCTCTTGCCTCTTTCTGAACCCCTGTTGCTTCATTTTGCATTTCTCCTGCTTGTTTTTGCACCTCTCTTGCTTCTTTCTGTACCCCTCTTGCCTCCTTCTACAGCTCTTTTGCTTCATTCTGCACTTCTCTTGCCTCTTGCCTCTTTCTGCACTTCTGTTGGTTATTTCTGCACTGCTCTTGCTTCTTTCTGCACCTCTTGCAAATTTCTGCACCCCTCTTGCCTCTTTCTGCACCCCTCTGTTGCCTCTTTCTGCACTCGTCTTCCCTCTTTGTGCACTTCTCTTGTCTCTTTGTGTACCTCTCTTGTTTCTATCTTTATCTCTCTTGATTCTTTCTGCACTTCTTTTGCCTTTTTATGCACCTCTGTTGCTTCTTTCTGCACTTCTCTTGCCTCTTTCTGCTTTTCTGCTGCTTCTTTGTGCACTTCTATTGCCTCTTTCTGTATATATGTTCCTTCTTTCTGCACTTCTCTTGACTCTTTCTGCACCTCCATTACTTCTTTCAGCACTTCTGTTGCTTCTTTCTGCACTCCTGTTCCCTCTTTCTGCACCTCTCTGGCCTATTTCTGCAGTTCTCTTGCCTGTTTCTGCACCTCTCTTTCCTCATTCTGCACTTCTCTTGCTTTGTTCTGCACCTCTCTTGTTCCTTTCTGCAACTCTCTTGCCTGTTTCTGCAGTTCTATTGCCTGTTTTTGCACCTCTCTTGCCTCTTTCTGCACCTCTCTTTCCTCTTTCTGCACTTCTCTTGCTTTGTTCTGCACCTCTCTTGTTTCTTTCTGCAACTCTCTTGTCTCTTTCATGCACTTCTCTTGCTTCTTTCTGCACCTCTGTTGCTTCTTTCAGCACTTCTCTTGCTTCTTTCTGCACTTCTATTGCTTATTTCTGCACCCCTCTTGCCTCTTTCTATACCCCTCTTCCCTCTTTCTGCACCTTTCTTGCCTCTTTCTGCTCCTCTCTTGCCTCTTTCTATACTTTTCTTGCTTCTTTCTGCACATTTGTTACTCTTTCTGCACCTCTCTTTTTTCTGCACTTCTCTTGCTTCTTTCTGAACTTCTCTCGCCTCTTTCTGTACTTAAATGGGAAGTGCAAGCTGTCAAGTTTAAAGGTATGCGTGCCCTTGTGACTGAGGTATATGTCTACTTGTACATGTATTCTTACATGTGTTATGCATCTGAAGATGGTAGCTTAAAAGGTGGGTAGCTTCTCTTATAGGTGGCCAAATCTTCTCAGTTCTGCTCTGTCATTCGGTTGCACAGGCAGACATGTCTTATGTATATAGGTGTTATAGAGTTTCTAAAATATACTGTTAAAAAATGAATACCCATGTGCCCTGTACTATGTGCAGAAAGAAATGCATACACCTTTTTGTACACAAATCTACAGAGTATGCTGTTTGAAACACAGGTATTCAAGTATTTGCTTATTTTTATGTAACATGTCACTAGGTGAAAGCAGAGTCACACGCATGCATACCTTCACAAACTTGGTGAGACTTACAACAGTGATATGGTTAGGATTGCTGTTTTACATTTGGTAGGCCGAACATTCTGAGCAGTTGATGAATAGTGAACCTTCAAGAGAAAAGTGAGGTTTAAGACGTCTTGGGAGAAGGATTAGTGATTACGCTACTTTGTTTGAGTCTGTGGAAAGGTACAGTCGAAGTAAGCCTCTTTCTGCACCTCTGTTGCTTCTTCCTGCACTTCTCTTCCTTCTTTCTGCACCTTTCTTCCTCTTTCTGGACTTATGTTGCCTCTTTCTGTATTTTTCTTGCATCTTTCTGCACCTTTCTTCCTCTATCTGCACCTCTCTTGCATCTTTCTGCACTTCTCTTGCTTCTTTCTGTGACCTTCTTCCTCTTTCTGTACATGTCCTACCTATGTAGGCATAGTTAGAAATTAGCATTTAAAAAACCTTAGAAATTCGCTGAGAAAAAACCACAGGTTTCAGGGGCGTCATAGTTAGGAATTAGCATTTACAAAACCTTAGAAATTCACTGACAAAACCACAGGTTTCAGGGACGTTATAGTTAGGAATTAGCATTTAAAAAACCTTAGATATTCATTGAAAAAAACACAGATTTCAGGGACATTATAGTTAGGCTGACATTTCACTCGTACAAAAGCAGAAAACTCGCGCCCCTGCAATGCACTGCTGATGATGCCACATATTACATCACTCATGACATGGTCAGTGACATCCCTGATCAATATCTGATGCACCTCTTCAGACCCTAATATAACGTTTCATACACCCACTCTATAATACAGACTACCATTCTCGAAACCATAAACACACCAATACCAGTTAGTACATTCCCACTCACTGATTCACAGGTCTACACACACATCCACTCACTCACCCATACAGTTACTCATACACGCAGTCACTCATCAATACAGCCACTGATATATACACTCATACACCCATACAGGCACTCACACACCGCCACTCACCCATAGAGTTACTCACACACCTAGTCAGTCAACCAAAGAATCAATTACACTGCCATTTACTCACCTATACAGTTATACACACAACACCTCACTTATTCATACAGATAGCAACACATACTTACTCTCTTGTATAATCACTGACACAGGCCCACACTCATCCATACAGCCACTCTCACAATCACTCACTCTCACATATAGTCACTTACATACTCCAACAATCACATATACTGCCTTAGTTACTCACACATATGTCACTGAGACATCCATTCACTCACCCACACAGCCATACGCACACTCACTCACCCATACAGCCCCTTCCAGATACCCTCATGAACCCATACACCCAGTGAATCACCCACTCACACATCCATGCAGGGAGTCACACACACCCCCACCCACCCACACAGACACTCAGGCACCCATTCAGGTACTCAGACAACCAATCATTAACCCATATAGACACTCATGTAGTTACTCACCAACCCATGCAGCCACTTACACACCAACTGACAGACTGATAGACATTCACACAGATTAGTCTTTCACCCATGCATTCACTAAGACACGTTTAATCACTCACTTATACAGTCAGTCACGCACCCACTAAATCATCCATTCAGATACTCATACACCCACTCATTCTTCAATACACCTTGGTGTATATATATATATATATTCACTGAAAAAACCATAGGTTTCAGGCCTGTTATAGTTAGGGTTTAGCATTTAAAAAACCTTTGAAATTCACTGAAAAAACCATAGGTTTTAGGGAAAGTTATAATTAGTTGGACATTGCACTCGTACAAAACCCGTGAAATTCCCCCGTTATAGTTAGTTCAGTTAACTATAACTCGCGCCCCCGCAATGCACTGCTGATGACGTCACATATTACATCACTCATGACATGGTCAGTGACATCACTGATGACATCACTGACATCATCCAGTGACTGTGTGTTTCTGTAAAGTTTAAATATGTTTAATATATATAGGGAAAGGCGTATTGAAGAATGAGTGGGTGTATAAGCGTCTGAATGGATGATTTAGTAGGTGTGTGACTGAGTCTATAAGTGAGTGATTAAATGTATCTTACTGGATGCATGGGTGAGTGACTAAACTGTGTGAATGTCTGTATCCATCTGTCTGTTGTTGTGTAAGCAGCTGCATGGGTTTCTGACTAGCTAAATGAGTGTCTATATGGGTTATGGATTGGTTCTCTGAGTATCTATATGGGTGCCTCAGTGTTTGTGTGGGTGGGGTGTTTGTGACTCTGTGCATAGATGTGTGAGTGGAGTGATTCACTGGGTGCATGGTTTCAACAGTGCGTCTGTGATGGACTGTATGGGTGGGTGAGTGTGTGTATGGGTGTGTTAGTGATTGAATGTATATCTCAGTGGTACATGTGTGAGTAACTACATATGTGAAAGGCAGAATATATGTGTGTTGGAGTATATAAATGGCTATAAGTGAGAGTGTGTGATTGTGAGAGTGGCTATATGGATGAGTGTGTGCTTGCATCAGTGATTGCATAGGAGCGTAAGAATGTGCTAGTATTTTTATGAATAAGTGAGCTGGTGTGTATAACTGTATAGGTGAGTAAATTGGAGTGTAATTAATTATTTGCATGACTGACTAGGTGTGTGAGTACCTCTATGGATGAGTTGCGTTGTGTGAGTGTTTATATAGGTGTATGAGTGCATATGATAGTCCTGTACTGAGTGACTGTAAGTATGAGTGACTGTACGGGTGAGTGAGTAGATGTGTGTGTGTAGACCTAAGAATCAGTGAGTGGGTATGTACTTATTGGTATTGGAGTGTGTATGGTTTTGAGATTGGCAGTCTGTAATTTAGAGTGGGTGTATCAAAAGTTATATTAGGGTGTGAGAAGATGCATTAAATTCTCACATGGATGATGTCATCAGTGATGTCATTTGAGATGTCATCAGTGATGTAATATGTGACGTCATCAGCAGTGCATTGCGGGGGCGCGAGTTATAGTTAGCTGAACTAACTATAACGGGGGAATTTCACGGGTTTTGTACGAGTGCAATGTACAACTAACTATAACTTTCCCTAAAACCTATGGTTTTTTCAGTGAATTGCAAAGGTTTTTAAATGCTAAACCCTAACTATAACAGGCCTGAAACCTATGGTTTTTTCAGTGAATTTCAAAGGTTTTTAAAATGCTAATTCCTAACTATAACAAGCCTGAAACCTATGGTTTTTCAGTGAATTTCAAAGGTTTTTTAAATGCTAATTCCTAACTATAACATGTCTGAAACCTATGGTTTTTTTCAGTGAATTTTCAAGGTTTTGTAAATGACAATTTTTAAATGTATTAATTGTTATATTTATTTTTTGATACTGATTTACTACATTTTTTAAACTATTTATTTTTAGATATTTTATTTTTAAATTACATTGTAATTACATTATACATTACATTACAAAATATACTTTCTCAGAATGAATTACTTTAGTTTAAATACTTTGTAAATAGGCAATAGACTTTTAAGTACAGAGTTACAGCTGTTGCAATGGGCAACACAATTTCAAACACAATGCAACATTGAGCTCAATGTGAATTTCTAGCTAAATGCAATTAGTTACTTTACGGACTACTTTTCTAACCACAGGACTGGATCCTAGATTCAGTCCTGGGACATCTCCTGTAAACAGTTGAGTAAAAGCGTTTTGGTTACAGTAGTGATTTTTAAGGAATATTATTGTATTTTAAAAGTTGACACTTAGAAACTTTTTCACATAGAATCACCAATGTTATCCTATGGGAGGAAATTCACTTAGCAGGTAAGTAGTGTTATCGTTACTTTTTCTTACTCAGTGGTGGATCCTGGATCCAGCACTAGTGCATCTCCTGTAAACAGTTGAAAGAATGCTTTTAAGTCATACAGGCGATTTTTAAGGAATATTTGTAGTTTGTGAAAATCAACACTTTGAAACTTTTCTGCTGAAAACCAGACAATGGATTCCTACGGAAGGAAATATAAGTTACTGGTAAGTACGGTTAAAATTACTTTTCAGGATCAGTACTGGGCTGAAAGATGCAGCACTGAGGTCTCTCCTGATAACAGGTGAGTAAATCGGAATTCGTATTTTGGCTGATTTTAGAGGAATATTTGTATGTTTCAAAAATCGACACTTAGAAACTTTTTCAGCAAAAAGCAGGCATTGATATCCTATGGAAGGAAATTCAAGTTACTGGTAAGTACGGTTATAATTACTTTTCAGGATCAGTACTGGGCTGAAAGATGCAGCACTGAGGTCTCTCCTGATAACAGGTGAGTAAATCGGAATTCGTATTTCGGCTGATTTTAGAGGAATATTATAAAGTTCCAAAACTCCACACTTAGAAGAATTTCCAAGTGAAACCAGTCAATGATATCCTATGGAAGGAAATTCAAGTTACTGGTAAGTACGGTTAAAATTACTTTTCAGGATCAGTACTGGGCTGAAAGATGCAGGACTGAGGTCTCTCCTGATAACAGGTGAGTAAATCGGAATTCGTAGTTCGGCTGATTTTAGAGGAATATTTGCACAATGGTGAAGGGAGGGGCGGGGCCTGAGGTGACATCTGTGCAAACGCGCCCCGTGGCGCGTTTTAAGTTGGGGGATTAAGTCCCCTTGAATCATGAGGGTCCCTGGGGTCCAACTAGCCCACCCTGTACCTCCAGTATGCGCCAGGGAGCTGCGTTGCAGAGAGGTGTTCAGAGGCCACGCCCTTTTGCACCTCTCTGCAACGCAGCTCTGTGGCGCTTTCTGGACGTACCTGGTGGGCTAGTTCGCCTCAGGGACCCTCAGGATTGAAGGGATTTCATTCCCCATCTTAAAATGCGCCACGGGGCCTGTTTGCACACATGTCACCTGAAGCCCCGCCCCCTCCCTTCACCACTGTGAAAACGTGCCCGATGGCGCGTTTTAAGTTGGGGGATTAAGTCCTCTTGAATACTGAGGGTCCCTGGAGTCCAACTAGCCCACCATGTACCTCCAAAAGCGCCACAGAGCTGCGTTGCAGAGAGGTGTAAAAGGGGCGTGGCCTCTGTACACCTCTCTGCAACGCAGCCCACTGGCGCATACCGGAGGGTCCTGGTGGGCTAGTTGGCCCCCAGGGACCCCCAGTATTCAAGGGAATTACTTCCCTTCTTAAAACGCGCCAGGGAGCGCATTTGCAGACTGCTGCAGATAGGGGCGGGCCTCAGCACGATGCCGGTCTTTTTTTTTTTTTGCTGTTTTTTCTGCCCAGGGGGTCCTTGTGGGACCCCTGAGCAGACCTAGGGGTCAGGGTGTTTCTACCCTATCCCCTTTGTGCGTTTTGCGCACTTGTTTCTTGTGTTTTTTTTTAAATCAGTGGGATCCGCGCACCCTAAGCGCATCCCGCCGATTTTGAAAAAAAAATGCTTTTCTGCCCAGGGGTCCTTGTGGGACCCCTGAGCAGACCTAGGGGGTCAGGGTGTTTCTACCTGCCCCCTTTGTGCGTTTTGCGCACTTGTTTCTTGTGCTTTTTTTTTTTTAATCGGCGGGATCCGCGCACCCTAAGCGCATCCCGCCGTTTAAAAAAAAAATGTTTTTCTGCCCAGGGGTCCTTGTGGGACCCCCTGAGCAGACCTAGGGGTCAGGGTGTTTCTACCCTGCCCCCTTTTGTGCTTTGCGCACTTGTTTCTGTCCCTCGGTTCTACCGAGGGACAAAATGGCTGCCAACACTTCCTGATTTGGAGTGTTGACAGCCACTTGACAGCCAATTAGCATGCAGCTCGTGATCAGGACGGTGCGCGCAGGGTGCGCTCAGGATACGCGGACCCTACTCGCCCATAGATATATATGTGACTTTACTTTTGATTTTCTCAGGAACTACCAAACGGATTTACACCATTTAAGCAAAAGGCACGACACTGAACCAAGGGCTACCTCTTTGCCAAATTTGGTGTAATTCCGTTCAGCAGTTCGGGCTGTAGCTGCGACTAAAGGTTCCTATGGAAAAATGAATGGGGAAAACGCGTTTTGGGACCCCCTTTTTTCTCGGCCCCCGCTTGACGAACCAACCCGAGTCTTTCAGGGAAGGAGCGGAGCGGAGCGCCCCAACAAGTTGGAAGGTTTTGCGAAGATTCGTCAACCGGCGCAAGAGTTATTTCAAATAGAATGTCACGGATTTCCTATGGATAATAGGTCCTAACTATAACTATCTACTGGCGACCGCCAGTAGATAATATATATATATATATATATATATATATATATATATATATATATATATATATATATATATATATATATATAACATTCTTAAACTTTTTAGAAACACTCACACTCACAGGATGTTGTCATCAGTGATGTCATTTGAGATGTCATCAGTGATGTCACTGACCATGTCATGAGTTATGTAATATGTGATATCATCAGCAGTGCATTGCGGGGGCATGAGTTATAGTTAGCTCAGCTAACTATAACAGCTGAATTACTCTGCTTTTGTACGAGTGAAATATCAGCCTAACTATAACGTCCCTGAAACCTGTGTTTTTTTCAGTGAATTTCTAAGGTTTTTTAAATGCTAATTCCTAACTATAATGTCCCTGAAATCTGTGGTTTTTTCAGTGAATATATATATATATATATGCACATACATGTATTTACAAGCTTTTTACTTACCTGCAATATTCTTACATTTTTCGTTGTAATAGGCATCCAATGTAAAGGCATATTAGTTGTAAACAATTTTGTTGTAAAACCCTTTCTTTGTAAAGGCATTTTCATTAAAAAGCCTTTGTTGTAAAGGCCTCTCGTTGTTTAGCTTTCATGAAAGAGACTATTTTCCGTGTGGCACTGCTTTCACTACAGGTCATAAGATTTATCATTTTCTGGTGTCAGGAGAGGTGAAGTAAATGTACCCATAGGTTGGGCTTACACAAGTTCAAGCAACTAACAATAGATCTCTTGGTTGTGATAAATTAGGCCAATTCTTAAAGGAAAAACACAAGTGAAGGCTTCATGTTTTTTTAGTGTAGCTGCCGATAAAACTTGACAAAGTTTCTTGCTGCTTGACATTCCTGAGCTTTGCATCTGATGTAGCTGTTCCCTACAGCTAGTGTGTGTCTGCTAAGGGAGAATGCGGTCGATGTTGGCATTTTCCAAGCATTCATGATACCACAGGGCTGACATTTTGTAAGCAGAGTATTCTTCAAAATTAAGTTAATGGTCCCGTAGCATTTCTTTATTTTTATGGAGCGACACCTGGTGGCCCCCCACACTCGGAAACCCGCCAACCCCCACAGACCACGCACGCAACTTGGGAATCATCCTGGACTCCGAGCTCAAATTGGACCACCAAATCAACTCCGTCTCGTCTTCCTGCTTCCACACCCTTCGCCTCCTTCGTAAGACCTTCAAATGGATCCCCCTAGAACACCGAAAGACCGTCACTCACGCCCTGGTCACCAGCAGACTCGACTACGGCAACGCACTCTACGCCGCAATAAACAAGAACCTCACCCGTAAGCTACAGAACAGCCAGAACGCCGCCGCAAGACTAGTCCTCAACCTGCCAAAACACTGCCACATCTCCCAGCACCTGCGCACACGCCACTGGCTCCCCGTTGAGGCGAGAATCACTTTCAAGATACTCACCCACGCACACAAGGCCTTCCACGCACCGGACCAGCATACCTAAACAGCCGACTCAAATTCCACGCACCCCAAAGGACCCTACGATCAGCCCAGCTCTCCTACGCCGTGGTCCCCCGCACCAGAAAGACCAGATCGGGAGGGCGCTCCTTCTCCTTCCTCGCGGCCAAAGCATGGAACGCCCTTCCGCTCCACCTCAGACAGACAACATCACTCCCCATCTTTGCAAGAAACCTCAAAACCTGGCTCTTCGACAAGCCCCCTCCTTGATGGAATGGAACCTGCACCCCCCCACCCCTAGCGCCTTGAGACCCTTACGGGTGAGTAGTCGCGCTTCAACAAACCCCTGATTGTTTGATTGATATGATATGAGAACATGTGTACTAGATTCATGCCTAGTGCTCCTTCCGATTAAAGCCCTAGATACCCTCTAGGTTATTTAGTTATGTAATGCAGTTTAAACAGCATTCAGATGGATATTCTATATTCATTATTAGACATCCATATTTATTGTCCATATTAAAATATAGTCCACACTTGAACCATAAATGTGTCAAATCATAACAGTGCACAGACAAAAAAATCTTCACAGCCAACGCACGTTTCACGAACTCTCAGATTTAATAAGAACTGTAAAACAGATTGTTACATTTAATTTGGAATACATGTTCATACTCAATTCTTTACCCTTCATATTGTAGAAGAAGCACTCCAGCATAAGAATCTCAAATATCACCATTGCCAAAATCTCTCTCAGTCCTGATTACTGCAACATATCCTCCTAGGATCAATGAGTATCTTTTCAAAGATGGTGGGGAAAGACGTTTGGGTAATTTGCCATAACGAGCTGAAAATCGGAATCCCATGCTCAGTACACCACTTTGGCATTAGCACAGGAAAGTACGCTGATTACAGAAACCAAAATTTGGCAGGCGCTACAATTTTTGATGAGCACTGCATGCCATAGCTGAACCATTTTAACTGTTTTTTCAGGGAACATATATTACATCTTTGTCATTTTTCAGCTTGGTGTGGATAGCACCAGTTAATCCTATGCTTGAATATTTTGGGTCCGATTCACAAAGGTAAATTTATACTTTTTCCTTAGTTTACAAATTTTGGATATTGACAAACAGATTATTTAATAGTAAGTTTACGACTGCGGATACTATGCTGTCGGCGCGGAGAACTAAAAAGATGAAACAGGCCTATCTCTGTAAGTTTACCTTTGTATTGGCCCGTTGCTGCTATATAAATGCACATATATATGTTGCCAGGGACAGCTGTACAGAACCTTCTCTGGCCCTCATTCGCCAGCACTTTGCTAGGGCGAGTAGGGGCAAAACAGCTAACTGGGGGGCTCATTTATGAGGTTTTGACATATGGCAGCTCCTCAAGAAATCTTGCTGCGCTGCCCTATGTCAAAACAAAATGGCAGTAATGCACCGTATCTATGATATACAGGGTATTCCTGTCCTTTTACCCTGCGCTGGCGCACAATGGACTGCCATGTGCCAACGCAGGCATCCATGCACCATGGTGCAAGGGTGCCTGCGTTGCAGGGCTGATTGTTTTTGTGCAGGAAGGAACACCTTCCTGCACAAAATCAGTCAATTCAGGCAATTTCCTCTTTCTATGTGTGCTGCAGAAATGAAAACATTTCTCCTCGTTGCACCTCCCTAATGCCACCCCTGTGGTGGCGTTAGATTCTGACGCATTCCCAGGTTTTTGATTTCTCGTAAATCTGGGAATGCTTCAGATTCCATGGGTGTTGCGTGGGAGCACCCACAGCAACACCCATGGAACGCCGTTTTCACACAGTGCTCTGCATGAAAGGGGCACATATTAACAAGGCCATGGCTTTACGTGGCCTTGTAAATATGCCGGAGCACATTGTTTCACCAGAACGTCAAAAAAGTGACATTCCGGTGGCGCAAAATTGCTCATAAATGAGGCCCTGGGTGTCATTTTCACCATGTGTAGATCTTGAGCAATGCATAGAATGTGAGTTATTGTTATGCCAGACATCATAATTGCTAATCATTTGCACTTTCTTTTTGTTTTAGATCAAAACCATGACTCCTCTTCAAATTATGTTTATAAACACACTTCGAACATTTCGTAATAACAATCATAATAAATGTTATGTTTTCAAATAAATAAATATAACTACTTAAGTGACAAAAATGTGTCTCGGAGGTGGATTTTTTGTGTGCATGCGTGCATGTGTGTTTAGTTCGCATTCACCTGGCTTGTCTGCTTGAGTTAATTCGTTGACTAGAGTAAGTGATAGCTCTGTTCCCAGATCAGTACTTACTGTGAAACTGAACACAAGCAGAAGACGAGCTTGTTTTCTCCACTTCGGCAAAATGCTACAAAACTGCATCCTGGTCCATTTCACTTGTAGGAAACGGCATACAATGAAGGGCAGCAAAAATGAAACAGAGAGCCTTCACTGGCCTCAGGGCAGGCAGCTGCAGTGTTTGCCTGTCACATTTCTGACCACACTGAATATGATCAATAATTGAAACCCATTTCTTTGGAAAGTCAGTCATTTCGTTTGATTGTTCTGCAATTCATTTTTGTCCCCGCTGCATCCATCTGCCATCCCAATCAAC
Organism: Calotriton arnoldi; assembly: GCA_963921515.1. Lineage (NCBI taxonomy): Eukaryota > Metazoa > Chordata > Amphibia > Caudata > Salamandridae > Calotriton > Calotriton arnoldi. The sequence continues at coordinate 615,929 of CAWUFW010003952.1, read as the reverse complement.
AGTGCTGCTAGTGGGTGATTCTGAGCCAGCGTGCACCTTTCCGTTATTGGCAAACCTGACAGATCCAATTGTGTTTTATTTAATAAAAACCTGCTGCAGCAGCATTACATGAATAATGCTTGGAACGATTGCTCACCCTTTGCAAATCTTGTTTTTTTCAACCAGGAGCTTGGAACAGACAATCAAATATTCCCTTTCTCTTCGGAGAAGACCGTCTGGCTTAACATCTGCCCAGACTGGGAGAGGGTAATAAAACCCTCAGATCAAGTTCTCTTACAGATTGCAAGTTTTGCGTTTCTCTGCACATCAAATATTAATGTGAAACTTTTTATGCAAATAGAATGTAGTTGTTAGTGAAAGTTCTGGACACTTCAAGTAACTGTTTTCGCATCTTCGAATCGAACTTTGATGATTGTTTATTTAATATATAATTTTAAAAGAAGTTGGAAGAAAGGGGAGCGTACAATTGAATACCATCAAAAGCAAAGGGCCAGATTAATCAAGGGATTGTGTTGCTCTTGACTCATGCAGGGTGACACAAGATTTACCAAGTAATGCAAGGCCACCTTTCTGTTCCCTGCGTTGCTTGGCAAATCAGGAGTAACGCAAGGCAGCGCAAGTCGCTACCTTGTATTGCTCTGCCTTCAGAAGGTGTTCCATGGTTGAAGCATGGGTGTTTCCATGCATCCACTCATGCATTTTGACACTTTCCAAGATTTGCCAACACTGGTAAACCTGGGAATGCATAAAAATACTATGCCTTCCCAGGAGAGGTATTGCACCTCTCCTGAAGGAGAAATATCTTTATTTCTTCTTGTTGTTTCCTCTTTCTAAGTGTGCAGCACTTGTTGCCCATGTGTGTTGTGTAAGCTGGTGACTGCGTATGCCAGATGGGGCTGCCATGAAGTTAGCCATGCTGATCGGCCAGGTGCTTGTATGCGGCTGAAGATTTGGCGAATCTGTGTTCCAAACAGGGCCCCCATAAAGATGAACTTGCTGCTGTGTCGACAGGGCAATTGCTCGAGTAAGGAGTAGGAATGGTGATCCTGTATGACAGAGGGGGCCACAGGAAAGGACAAGCATTTTAGCCTAATTTATGCCTATGTTAAGAGGAGAAACCGCCGTTGTGACCCACGCTGGCCTAAGCCCTTACTCAGGATTGGAAACCAGAAGCCGTTGAATCCCTCCCACCAGTGAGAAGTATCAAAGGAAACTTATAGTGGCATCAGAGGTGGTCTGAAGACACCCAGCTACTGTCCCTACAGAGCCGTGAGTGTTACTCACTAAAGGCAGCTGCTCCAGCCTCAGCGCTTGCAAGTGAAATGCTCTTGGTGGCTCAGTCATGCAATTCCTGCTAGTACGGGTAGGACTGATCAAAGGGTCGGAAGGCGCCAGGGGAACGTGTCTTCCAGATAGCACTTCGGCACTGGAACACTTTTGACTTTTCTAAAAGAGTCAGAGTGGAACTCCATAGACTCGGACTGCCAGTAGGGTCTAACTTGAATGCCGCCTATTGAACACTAGAACTCTGACCTCAGGGGGCTGTGTGCATTGTTTGTGTATGCTGTATTTCATTTTGTGTTCATATAGAAATACTACTTTTATTATAAAAGACAGTACTTGACTGGGAAATCATTTATTGTTGCTATTGAATGTACCTTGAATTAGGAGCCTTTGTTCAACCCCTCTATCTACCCCCCACCCCGAAAAGCCCTGGACTGCTAGACCCGCACTACCACTGAGAGTCAAGTGCTGATGGGGTACTTGGTCCAGTTGCTCAGGATCCATAGAAGGACTATAGTAGGTGTAGGAAGGTGGAATCTGACTATATGGTTGCCCCCACTTTTTTTATGGTGTTTTGCTGGTTTATGACTTAGTTGGACTGGGACCCTGCTATTCAGGGCCCCAGTCTATCTGCTCTCTCTAAACGACATGGAGTGCACTCTAGGTGCACTAGTGATTGGATACTGTGGTGCCTTATGAGTCCCTAGTATATGGTACCTTAGGTGCCAAGGGCATAGGTACTTCACAGGCCTACCAGGGGCTGCAGCATATATTATGCCACCCCTGGGAAGCAGTCTAAATCTGACACCACAGGCCTGCTACTGCAGCCTGGGTGAGGTGGTGCTAGCACCCCTCACTGAGATATAGGTTTCCTATATCTCTCCTGCACACACATATAAACCTATCAGTCACCCCTAAGGCAGGCCCTATCAATCCTGAGGGCAGGGTGCTTGGCTTCTATGTGAGGGGGTGCCTCTGCCTGAGCAGGGCCCCTCTGCAGCTCTCAGAGTCTATTCTCTGGTGCTGGTTGTGGATGCGGTTAAACCATATACTATTTAAGTGCATTATATCCTCGCGGTAAATGCTAACTTTGGAATGGCTGCATCAAAACATGTCGTGTTTGGTGTCAAACATCTTGGAATACTACCCCCCGCCAATCTTGGCGGCGGGGGTAGCATTCCACCCTTCTAGAGGGATAAGACATGTACCTGCTGTGGAAACGCGGTAGAATCCTAAAGAGCCCTGGCATCACAAAATGGATGCCACCAGTCACAGACACTGGGCTGCCCTCCTGCTGATGACCGAAACTCACAGTGGAGGAAGCCCAACAATAGGCATCCTGTCACAGGGAGGTGTAACCACCTCCCAGACAGGGTTTAGTGTATTGGGGCTGGGTGGGTGCACTCTTAGAGTGCTTTGAAGTCCTGCACTGGGGAGCAGAAGGCTCCTCTGTGCATATGCCAGTTCAAACCAGCTCAGGGGCTACCTGCCCCTGCTCTGGCGCGAAACTGGACAAAGGGAAGTGGGTGTAGCCACCCCTCCCTTGACCCTCCCATAGGTGGGGTCATAGAGCTAGTCCATCCCCTCTTTTTAGTATAAGAGGGGAACCTTGCCATTGCAAAGCAGATAACCCCTGGACGACGCTCTACAGAAGAATCCTGGCCCTTCGACGTTCCACTACCTTTGGAAGACAGAAGAATCTCCCTTGGAGTCAAGGAGTGACTCCCCTGCTTGGCAGGCACCTAAAACGACAACGACGGTCGCAAACTACGCCGCTCCCGCCGGAGTCCGAAGTCCCTGCAGCCCAAGAAGTGGATTTCCTGACCTCTCCCAGGCCATCGTGAGTCCCCAGCGAAGCTGAGGCAAGTGGACCCCCGAGTAACGAGGAACCGCGACCCCTGGGTACCGTGCACTATTGTCGAGTGCAACCCCTTCACAACGTTCTACGAACTTGTGCTTTGGATCACGTGTGGTCCCGACCTCCAGCAGGAATCCCTCCGAAGATCAGAGGCCTACACCGTCCCGAGTGACCGTGGGCCCCTGTTGAGTGATTCCGCCCGAGGTGTCTTCGCGAACCCTTGCCCGCTGGCTTGTGGGTCCCCAGAGGACTTCCTAAAGAAACCAAAGGGCTCCCCTGGTTGCTCCAGGCCTGCCCTGACTTACCCTTGCTGGGTGAGTCCCTCAGACCTTGCTGGTCTGCGCCATCGACTTTTCTTCACCTCCCCGAGACTTGCGGCTGCCAAGGCTTGTTGGCTCCGATCGAGTTGCCGACACCGCAGTCAGCTGCAGACGTCGAGGGACACACCGAATCCAGCTCCTGGTCGTCGTCGACGCCTCCTGGACCACGTGGCTGAAGAGTCAAGGCACCTGCAACCGACCTGAAGCGACCGACGACGGTGGGCATCCATCTTCCTTGCCCCGGGTCACTGCCAAGTGACTTTGAACACTGTCCCCTCTGCTTTCAGGTCATCCTTCTTCAAAATCCAGGCTTGGATTCCACCGGACACTTCTTCAGCTCCCGCAAGCAGCAAGTCTTCTTTGTTCGCCATTGAAAACGACGCCGCGACCCGACACCAAAGGACACCTGTGCACCCGGCTTCCCTGGGTGAGGTAACTCCAGCACTACGGTGCTCCTGTGGGTGTGGGCCCTAGAACTACTTACCCTGTAAGTGACTTGCTTGTAGGTTCTCCCGAGTATCCTAAAACTCTTTATTTCCAACCGCGACTTGCCCCATTGAAGTTAACGGCGATTCGCGCCTGTGTATCCACACTGCACGCGTCCCCCGTGGGTCCTTTACTTACCTGCCTTGGGTGGTTTCGTGAGGCCCCAGCACTTCTGAAGGCCTTAGGCCTTGTCTCCTTGCAAGTCGTTGTTTCTAAGTCTCTTACTTAGTATATGGTCTGGTACGCCCCTAGGGCCCCAGCCATATTTTGTGCTTAACTTATTGTGAAACGTTGATTTGTGCATATGTTTGTCTTCTAATCTCATAAAGAGATTAGTAGAGAGTTATTTAGAAATAAATACATATATATTTGATATATATACCTGTGTGGTGTCTTTTCATTTGGTGATTCAAGAGATTATATGGTAAAACAAGCTGCTTTACATTCCTCCGAGACTTAGCCTGAAGGCTGCTCTCCACAGCTACCACTAGGATAGCTTTCTTTAAAAGGTTGTCTTAAACCTATCTACCATAAGAGTCGATTTGCCCTGGTGCAAGGTGTCCACTTTAATTAGTGAACAGCATATACCAGGCCAACTTCTCACATTGGTGGGCAGCGTGTGGGATTCCAGCTTGCCATTGTTTTACCAGAAAATCTCTATTTGAATTACTAACTGAAAACCATTATAGGTACTCAAGGTACATATAAAGTCAAGCTTAGTATCAATAAGTTCTACTGAACTTAGAGCTGTGTGCCAAGGGATAGCACACCCTTTCCACAGCTCAAGCTAGGATCAGTAGGCCACAAACTAGTGTAGGTAGTACAACACTGCACAACACTAGAATGTCCTTAAGGGGTGGACCCAGTGGATCCACTCAGCCTCAGTATAAGGACATGGCTTTCTCTGACTTGAGAGCCATGTGTGTTGACAGACACCTGAGGATAGGACAGAGTCCCTCAACCCTGCACCTGATAGATCTGCTGACAGCAGATGACCTGAGATTGGCTCTAGGAGCTAAAGGGTTTGAATCAGTGGGTGGGTCAGTCATAGTATCTGGGTCAGATGATGAAAATCAGAATGACCAAGACTCTGTGATTGAAGGGCCAGGCTCCAAGGAGCCTGAAAAGGACAGAGGAATTCTCCCTAAGAGAACTGACAGAGAGGAGGAGAGGCACAGATCCCCTTCCAGGGAATCTGACCACTCTTATCACTCTGGCAGAGAATTTGTCCAGCAGAGGAGCTCATACTTTTCCTTAAGAGAGACCTCCTCTGAGAGAAGGTGCAAACTGCTCCAGTATGGGGAAGCCAGAGTGGCCCTCAGAACCAAGCAGTTGGCACTGGATAGAGAAGCCCTGGAGATCCAGAGAGCTTCCAGAAGGGAGGGTTTATAACCCCCTGGTGGCAGCAACAGTGTCCCTAGAGGCAGAGAATATGTCCCTGACCATAGGAACCTGAGCAAGGTTGTTCCTCCCTACCAGAGTGGGGATGATATCCACAAATGGATAACTGCTATGGAGAGGGCCTGTAGAGTACAGCAGGTCCCCCAAAAGCAGTGGGCAGCAATCTTGTGGCTCTCCTTTTCAGATAAAGGAAGAGACAAGCTCCTCACTGTTAGAGAAGAGGATGCTGACGATTATGAGGTCCTGAAGAGTGCACTGATAGATGGGTTTGGCTTAACCACTGAAGAGTACAGGTTGAAGTTCAGAGATACCCAGAAGGCACAGACTCAGGACTGGACAGACTTTGTAGATTGTGCATCCAAGGCTCTGGAGGGTTGGCTGGTTGGCAGTAGGGTTACTGATTTCAAAGGATTTTATAATCTAATGATGAGAGAACAGATCCTTAATAATTGTCAAAACCAGCTTTTACACCAGTACCTGGTGGACTCTGATCTGACCTCTCCCCAAGAATTGGGAAAGAAGGCAGACAAATGGGTCAGAACCAGAGTCAGGCCTAAGAATCAGGGTGGTGACCACAAGAAAGATTCTACCAAGTCCCAAGAGAAAGGTGGGGATAAATCCAAGGATAAGTCCACTACAGGGCCCCAAAATTCCTCTTCTGGGGTGGGTCCCAAACTCCTTCCTCTCCTGAAAAGAAACCCTATTGCCATGTCTGTAAAAAGCCTGGGCACTGGAAATCTGATCCCAGTTGTCCCAGGAATGGCAATAAAGAAAATGTTCCTCCAACAACTACTACCACCCCTCCTGGTACTACCAGTAGTAATCCTCCAGTTGGGAGTAGTGCACCCAAAAAGTTAGGTGCTTTTGCAAGAGGAACAGAGGTGGGCCCTAGTTTAGACAGGACCCCCTCAACAGACTCCTCAGATTCTGATGGTGGTGTAGGATATGCCACCTTTACCATGGGTCCCATAGCATTGGGCAGGTACAGACTGGAGCCAATAATTAATGGTCAGAAAGCTGTGGCATTTAGGGACACAGGGGCTAGTGTCACCATGGTGGCAGGAAACTAGTCCCCCCTCACCAGCTTTTACCTGAGTTTAAATACCAGGTGACCAACATTGATGGTGTCAGAACAGATCACCCCATGGCCATAGTCAATCTCAGCTGGGAGGGGGTCACAGGCCCAAAAGAGTGGCAGTGTCCCCAACCTTACCTGTAGATTGCCTGATGGGCAATGATCTGGAAATTTCAGCCTGGGCTGAAATTGAACACCAAACCCATCTGAAGATGTTGGGTGTCCCTGTAAAGGTTAGTGGGGCTGTGATGGCCACAGCCCCAGCCCAAGATTTTGGAGAGATGGAGCCTGGAAGAATGGCCCACTCTCCCCAGAGGAGAGCACAAGGGTTGAAGAAAAGTCTTCTTCCCTCCAGACAGTAGGTAAGGGTCAGCCTCCTCAGGGAACTGACCCTACCCCTAGTGAAGGAACTGCCACAGAGGTAGTCAGGCCTGGCCTGGCCACCCCCTGATAGCAGAGGACCCTTACAAGGTGGTACCCAGTCTGGAGCAGGTAACCTGCCCCTCTCTACCCTGCCTCAGTCAGCCCAGGGCTGCAGAGGTCAGGGAGGTCAGTGGACCCCCAGGGCCCCCTGTCCAGAGGAACCCCCATCAGCAGATTAGGGGCACCCAGGCTAGTAGCCCTAGCCAGGTAGAAATTCCTCAACCCACTGAGGGATCCCCCATACCTTTATGTAGGGACCTCCCCAGAAGGACTCTGTTAGGCAAGGGCAAACCTGGGACCAAAAGGTTCCAAACATGCCATGTCCCTCCAGTGTTCCACCCAAAGGGACCCAACCCCCGGCTGTAGGCAGTCAAAGGTTGACCCTTAGAGCAGAGTACCACTCAGTCATGGAAAGACAGGCATACATGGTGACCAGTGAGCTGAGAAAGCTGAGGCCAACATTCCTAGGGCCACACTTCCCTACTCAGACACCTCACCGGCCTGGTACTTTACCAAAGCACACCACAGGTAGTGATTCCCCATGGTGGAGACCCTCTCATACCCTTAGGGTGAGGGATTGCTTAGTGGACCATAAGACAGGGGGCAACCATGCTAGTGCAGGTGCTTCCTTATATGGCCACTTAGTCAATAAAGGCTCAACTGGCCAAGGTTAGCCTTATCTCCTTTCGTTTGGGGGGTTATGTAGGAAGGTGGAATCTGACTATATGGTTGCCCCCACTTTTTTATGGTGTTTTGCTGGTTTATGACTTAGTTGGACTGGGACCCTGCTATTCAGGGCCCCAGTCTATCTGCTCTCTCTAAACGACATGGAGTGCACTCTAGGTGCACTAGTGATTGGATACTGTGGTGCCTTATGAGTCCCTAGTATATGGTACCTTAGGTGCCAAGGGCATAGGTACTTCACAGGCCTACCAGGGGCTGCAGCATATATTATGCCACCCCTGGGAAGCAGTCTAAATCTGACACCACAGGCCTGCTACTGCAGCCTGGGTGAGGTGGTGCTAGCACCCCTCACTGAGATATAGGTTTCCTATATCTCTCCTGCACACACATATAAACCTATCAGTCACCCCTAAGGCAGGCCCTATCAATCCTGAGGGCAGGGTGCTTGGCTTCTATGTGAGGGGGTGCCTCTGCCTGAGCAGGGCCCCTCTGCAGCTCTCAGAGTCTATTCTCTGGTGCTGGTTGTGGATGCGGTTAAACCATATACTATTTAAGTGCATTATATCCTCGCGGTAAATGCTAACTTTGGAATGGCTGCATCAAAACATGTCGTGTTTGGTGTCAAACATCTTGGAATACTACCCCCCGCCAATCTTGGCGGCGGGAGTAGCATTCCACCCTTCTAGAGGGATAAGACATGTACCTGCTGTGGAAACGCGGTAGAATCCTAAAGAGCCCTGGCATCACAAAATGGATGCCACCAGTCACAGACACTGGGCTGCCCTCCTGCTGATGACCGAAACTCACAGTGGAGGAAGCCCAACAATAGGCATCCTGTCACAGGGAGGTGTAACCACCTCCCAGACAGGGTTTAGTGTATTGGGGCTGGGTGGGTGCACTCTTAGAGTGCTTTGAAGTCCTGCACTGGGGGAGCAGAAGGCTCCTCTGTGCATATGCCAGTTCAAACCAGCTCAGGGGCTACCTGCCCCTGCTCTGGCGCGAAACTGGACAAAGGGAAGTGGGTGTAGCCACCCCTCCCTTGACCCTCCCATAGGTGGGGTCATAGAGCTAGTCCATCCCCTCTTTTTAGTATAAGAGGGGGAACCTTGCCATTGCAAAGCAGATAACCCCTGGACGACGCTCTACAGAAGAATCCTGGCCCTTCGACGTTCCACTACCTTTGGAAGACAGAAGAATCTCCCTTGGAGTCAAGGAGTGACTCCCTGCTTGGCAGGCACCTAAAACGACAACAACGGTCGCAAACTACGCCGCTCCCGCCGGAGTCCGAAGTCCCTGCAGCCCAAGAAGTGGATTTCCTGACCTCTCCCAGGCCATCGTGAGTCCCCAGCGAAGCTGAGGCAAGTGGACCCCCGAGTAACGAGGAACCGCGACCCCTGGGTACCGTGCACTATTGTCGAGTGCAACCCCTTCACAACGTTCTACGAACTTGTGCTTTGGATCACGTGTGGTCCCGACCTCCAGCAGGAATCCCTCCGAAGATCAGAGGCCTACACCGTCCCGAGTGACCGTGGGCCCCTGTTGAGTGATTCCGCCCGAGGTGTCTTCGCGAACCCTTGCCCGCTGGCTTGTGGGTCCCCAGAGGACTTCCTAAAGAAACCAAAGGGCTCCCCTGGTTGCTCCAGGCCTGCCCTGACTTACCCTTGCTGGGTGAGTCCCTCAGACCTTGCTGGTCTGCGCCATCGACTTTTCTTCACCTCCCCGAGACTTGCGGCTGCCAAGGCTTCTTGGCTCCGATCGAGTTGCCGACACCGCAGTCAGCTGCAGACGTCGAGGGACACACCGAATCCAGCTCCTGGTCGTCGTCGACGCCTCCTGGACCACGTGGCTGAAGAGTCAAGGCACCTGCAACCGACCTGAAGCGACCGACGACAGTGGGCATCCATCTTCCTTGCCCCGGGTCACTGCCAAGTGACTTTGAACACTGTCCCCTCTGCTTTCAGGTCATCCTTCTTCAAAATCCAGGCTTGGATTCCACCGGACACTTCTTCAGCTCCCGCAAGCAGCAAGTCTTCTTTGTTCGCCATTGAAAACGACGCCGCGACCCGACACCAAAGGACACCTGTGCACCCGGCTTCCCTGGGTGAGGTAACTCCAGCACTACGGTGCTCCTGTGGGTGTGGGCCCTAGAACTACTTACCCTGTAAGTGACTTGCTTGTAGGTTCTCCCGAAGTATCCTAAAACTCTTTATTTCCAACCGCGACTTGCCCCATTGAAGTTAACGGCGATTCGCGCCTGTGTATCCACACTGCACGCGTCCCCCGTGGGTCCTTTACTTACCTGCCTTGGGTGGTTTCGTGAGGCCCCAGCACTTCTGAAGGCCTTAGGCCTTGTCTCCTTGCAAGTCGTTGTTTCTAAGTCTCTTACTTAGTATATGGTCTGGTACGCCCCTAGGGCCCCAGCCATATTTTGTGCTTAACTTATTGTGAAACGTTGATTTGTGCATATGTTTGTCTTCTAATCTCATAAAGAGATTAGTAGAGAGTTATTTAGAAATAAATACATATATATTTGATATATATACCTGTGTGGTGTCTTTTCATTTGGTGATTCAAGAGATTATATGGTAAAACAAGCTGCTTTACATTCCTCCGAGACTTAGCCTGAAGGCTGCTCTCCACAGCTACCACTAGGATAGCTTTCTTTAAAAGGTTGTCTTAAACCTATCTACCATAAGAGTCGATTTGCCCTGGTGCAAGGTGTCCACTTTAATTAGTGAACAGCATATACCAGGCCAACTTCTCACAGTAGGTCAGGACCCGGGACATCAGGAGCAAAAGCCATCAACCCCCACGGTTGGGCCTTCTTGCCCTCTGAACAGGGTTCTGACACAGATTGATACAGAAGTGGTAAGGATCTACAGTTAAAGGCCAGACCAAAGTCCAGACCCTGTGTCCACTGAGTACTGTGCTCAGTCCAAGGCCTAAGTCCAGCATCTGAAACAAATGATAGGCTGTAGACTTAGAAGACAACATAAGCTCAACCTTCCGCTTCAGGACAGTGCCTAAAGGGTTACAAGCAAACTGTCTCCAGCCCTTAGCACCCCTGATCTCTCACTCACAATCTCAAGTGGTGAAGTCAATCAGATGTCAATGCCTTGTGTTAGGTCAAGAGCAGTGCAGAAGGAAGAGTTGTGAAACAGTCATAGACACTATACCACAAGAACTCTAATTTTGGTTAAAAACTAATTTCAACAGAATTTTGACTGATCCTTAATTATCCTCATTTTATTTAAATTTTGCTAAAGGATATGGCTTATCAGATTGAGCTCAGATCCCACTGAACAACTCTTTCAGCAAATGCAGCCATGCAAAATGAGCTTTGGTTGGAGGGTGTGGCATTGGTCATGCATTAAGTATGTGATAACAACAGATTAGAGCCTAGTGTGGGTCCATTCACAGCACCCAGTTGCTCTTCCCCATAGTACTGCCTTCTACCAAAGCATTTGGCTAAGCCCTGTGAGCTTTTAAACACAAGGGGGCATATTCTCAAGGACTCATCACCGATTTAGCGGCACTTTACCGCCACAAAAGTGGCGATAGATTTTTCGCCCTATTCACAAGCCTGCGCTAACAGCCCATATCGTCAGTTTTCCTGAGATAGCTGCCGCAAAAAACATCTCCAAGGCTGACAGCGACTACTAACGCTAATCTTATGCAGAGTAGGAATTCCCGTGCAAAAACTCACGATAACACCACTTCGCGATATTCACAACGACCAGCCAGATTTGCGATGAGGGCCTAAAACATGCGATTAGGCACGTTAGCAGCAGGAACTTAAGACCTGCTTTCTTCTGCTCTTAAGTAGGATGAAAACCTGCAGTAGAAAGGGAGCCCAGCCCAGAGCCACTTCTGAAAATCAACACATGCCATGGAGCTACTAATCATGCAGCTTGGAGACCCAAGAGGGCCACAACACCCAACAACACCACCCCCAGTACCACCCCCACCCCCCAGATCACCCCCCCGGACTACCACCGAGGCAGCGTAGAACAAGACTGCGGACCTTCTGAAAATGCACCAGCCTCAGAGACTTAACGCCAGAGGAAGTCATTGCCCACTACAGGCTCAAAAGGACAACCATCCTCCACATCCTGACCCACATTGCCCACAGGCTGACGGTACCAACACAGCGGACAACCAACATCCCTCCGCAGACAAAGCTGCTGGCTGTGCTGCACTTGTTGGCCTCTGGTACCTTCCAACCAACAACTGCCAGAGTCGGAGGAGTCTCACAGCCAGCCCTATCAAAGTTCCTCACACCTGTCTTGGATGCCATCATCAGCTTGATACCCCAGCAACTTCACTTCCCCCTCACTGCGTAGGAACAGCTGGAGACCAAGCACGGCTCCTAAGCCATAGCTGGCTTCCCGCACGTGTTGGGGGCAATTGACTGCACACATGTCCTACTTGCGCCCCCTGCTGACACTGCACACAATTACCGCTACAGAAAGCACACGCATCCCATCAATGTGCAGACAAAAGTGGACCACCGGGGACTGTTCACCAATGCCGTCACCAACTTCCCAGGCAGTGTGCATGACTCCCACATCTTCCGACAGTCCATCATCCACCAGCGCTTTCAGGATGGCACCTATGGAAATGCACTGCTTGTTGGTAAGTACCAACGGAACACACCACACACCTCAACTCCACAATCATACAAATCACAACTGTGGGAATGCCCACGTAACAAAATCACATACAACATGCCAACCAACATGCCCACCTACCAGGCACAACAACACAAGTAACTGTGGCAACAGGGGCCAGACATGTAGACAAAACATCCACAAAGGCATAGCCCCTCTGCCACACAATTGCAGAAGGTGGGGAGAGGTGGGAAGCAAGAATGTGCGAAGGAGGCAAGTGACCCAGCAATAAGAAAGGACACAATGCCAAGTGTGGCGGTGATGTGCTGGACAGTCCTGAGTATGCAGAGCACAGACATGTCCATGTGGACATATACTGCTGGTGTCTGTAGTGTTGTGTTCAGTGGACGCAACCATGTCACCTCAGGCAGTGGGGAAGACCTTGGACATGTAGCTATGTCGCCCCCCCCTGTAAGCGTAAGCGTAGTGGGCTTGGCCGGCGTACGCCAGTCCAGCGCAGGAGTGTGAATAAACAGCCCGGGGCTCTGGGAGTGATTCACTTCCGGGATGGCCACCAAAGCAACTATGGCGTGTGTCTCTGTTGTGGTGTCAGCACGACCCAGCCCCTAATCGACAATGTTGCAATGTAGTGTTGTTGGGATTCCGCACATACACAGAACTATGCACAGCAATGCAGGACTTCGGTATATAGGGGCTACGCCTTCCTACAGCCTTAATACCCACAAGCCCACGACCGGCTAACTATAGTGTCCCACCTGCCCTCCCATACACAGATAGAGAAACAGGAGTTTAGACAACCCAGAACACAACACTCCCCTAATCACTCAGGGATCGTGGGAAAAGGTGATTCCCTATCGCTCAGACTCCCGTACTCATCCACAACAAGAGATTGACAGAGTCACTGAGTTAGTTTAAAATGTATATTTTAACTGACGTGCTCTGAAATGCAGTATACGAGCCACTACTAACATTAGAATGCATAATACAAACATTGTCAGCATTGTAGCAAGTCCACACAATTTAAAGGAGAAATCATTGTATATTGATTCTGGAGACAGGACTATAAAACCTACAATCCCTCCCCATGGACGGGAAAACCAAGATGACATCATAGAAGAACTCTGGGTTTGTATAGCAGACCCCATACCTCTAAGACATAGATCGTGTCTCCACATCACAGCTCTTCATTCTTGAAAAGTCACTCCTCAAGTGTGTCTGCGTGTAACATGCATCCTCCTAATATCAAAAAAAAGGTGGGTGTCCCACAAACAGCAGCTGCAGGGTATGTTTTGTCTATGTGCCAGGGCCTGACCAGATCAAAATAACAAGGGACGGTGTTGTTTGCCATTGCTCACGATGTACAGACCAAACTCCAGGAACAAGCAGGGAGCCAGCGCAGCCAGCGGGTCGCAGGTGACCAGCGAAAACATTCTTGCATAAGAATAAGCCTGTAGTGTTGTGTGCAAAACCAGCATCATGGCCTCTGGACCCATTCTAACCTAAAGATGTCAACGGGGTCCCTTAAATCCACATGACACCCTCCCCCTGGCCAGGTTGCAGAAGAATAGAAGAAACAAGGTCCAAGTCGCAAGCAGAGTCAAAGCACTGTGCATAGCAGGGGCAAAGTTTAATAAAATCAAAATCAAAATCAGGTTGATTAGCGGTAAAATACGAGAAGAAGAATACAATTAAAATGTCTTTTTGAACATTAATCATCGGAATCATATGAGATCCGTTGAACCTTAGAAGGCAAGGTGTTCCAAAGACGGTCCCCTCCTCAAAGACAAGGAGGGACAACACCCAATTCAACAACTCGAAGGAGCATACGTGCTCATCATAATTCATAGCTTCAAAAAGCATGGTCGGACATCCTGTATCGTACTCAATGTAGCTGTGGGCAGCAGGCGCAACGCCCCTTCACAGATGTCCCATTGTGCCAGCACTCCATTCACGGCCGCCATCAGCATGCGGGTACAAGTTGCACATGATTGATCATGATGCAGTAGGGGCCACAGCAACAGGTCGTAATCAGGGCAAGGCCGTATGGCGTTTGAAAGGCACAAATCCAAAGCCCAGGAGAAAGGACAGTCGCGGCACCAAAAAACTGGATGAACGCATGTGAAGTATGCGTATCTGTAAGTCACATTGTAGGCAGCACCCACAACAGCCATAGGCAGGCAACCAAGGAATTCCTGCAATCGGCTACGGTACAGCTCCTGCTGGACCGGATGATCGAGTAGCACATGAAGGGCAGCCATTACGAAGTAGTAAAACAAATACCAGGACAGCACCAGCGAGCAAGAGGATCAACGGCAACCCACCAAAAGCGCTTGAAAAAATGGAATGAATAAAAGCCGGAATTACACCAAATATCCTTTGAAACGAGGACACAAGACCTGAGCCCAACTATTTAAAAAAAGGTACAAGGCCTCCTGTGTCAGAAACATTGAATAATTGGTGTATCAACTCCCCAAAATGTAGTGGGAGATTGGTATTTTATTGGGATTGTATTTCACTTGACGCCCGAGCCACATGTTGCTCGAATGTTTCACGGGCCGAGGTCAAGGCAACTTCATGTTGGAATAACAGTGCTTTGAGCCTACTTAATTTGTTGAAGCTTGCTTTCGTAGTGGGAACAGAAGGCCACAGAGAGCTATCAGCAATGCCATGCGGGGCGGGAACAGGACGTTGCTGCAAGAGGGACACCGTTGCCGATACACCGGCGTGCGCCGATGCCATGCCATCATGTGCAGCTGTGATCAACGCATGTCTGCGGTCCTCGTTGGGAATCAGCGGAGCCCCAATGGAAGGAATTGTTACTTGCGGAACTTGTTCCGGGGACAATTGGTATTCATATTTGGACGGAAACCACTGTGGGTATTTTGTCCCGTCTCTGGTAGCCGCAACGGCTGCCAGTATGTCGGTATCGACTTTTGTCATAGACCTCGTGACTGCTGCTACTGAACAAGTGGCTACTGCATTTCTGGCTGCCTCGTCAGCCAGAGTGTTGCCTACAGCGTGTGGTCCCACACACTGATGGCCAAGAGTATGTATTACATGTGTAAGTGGCAAGCCCTCTTTTAGAGCCGCCACTCGTAACCAAAGCGTTTTATGCTTGATCGTGTTACCCACATGACATGACATGACAGTAGCATGCACCCGGAGGGCGGGCTCGCCCGAATGGAAAGATGAAGGAGCGCTCGGGGTCTTGGCTCATACATGCCAACTGTTGTGTGTGTACCTTCATTGCCGCAGCATAAGCCAAAGGCCTAGCATCAATTGCAGCGCGAGTTCAGCCAGGCCTGAACTCCACATCTGTGTCCGCCCTATCCTTACCAAGGCCTACACACACGTGGCCGCCCACCTTCAACGGCCAACATTACAGTGATGTTGTCAGGCTTGCTTACATGTGCAGACAGGCATGACAAAGGTGTGCCATAGGAGTGCAAGTGCTGCAACCGCGCAGCGCACACAAGTAAATAGGCCCGGGGGAGGGAGGAGCAGCTGTGAGGCTACATAACACACATTGACCCCGCACATTTGCCAGAAGCAATACATGGCAAACATGAATCCCAAAGTCACACAAATCACACACCACAAAACTTGTAAGTCTGCCAACACAGCATGCAGAACCACCAGTTTACACTGATCTCACTTACCTCTCACAGGTGATCAAGGATATGCACTCTGCTTGTGGATGATGGCACCCCTCCGAGCCCCGAACACCACGGCCCAGAGGCAGTACAATGTGGCCCACAAACGCACCAGGGGCATTGTTGAGCGCACATTTGGCGTGTTTAAGTCACGTTTCAGGTGCCTGGACATCACAGGTAGTAGACTCCTGTACAGCCCAGGAATAGTGTGCAAGATGATCATTGCATGTTGTGTATTGCACAACATATGGGTACGCAGCAATGCCCCATGGATCCAAGTGCCAGATGCACTAGACGGTGATGAGGAAGATGAGGCAGGTGGACCACACCCCACTGCAGCTGCAGCAGGAATGGCCCGAAGGAACACAATAATTGACAATTTCTTCGCATGAGCACGTCACACTGTGACAGTCCTTAGCAATCATGGAACAGTACAAAATGACCACATGACCAGCATGTGCAAATAAGTTCATTACAACACACATTCCCTGTGTGCATGTCAGTCCTATGCATTAGCACATCACTCTGACAAGTGTAAGTGCAACATTAAGTGCTAACAATCTTACAAATGGCACATAGATGGTGGGTATGTCACCTCTGTACAGAGAGGCTGCTCAGGGTGTCACATATTCGGGATGCCATTTCAGGGTGTCAAATGTAGTACGTAATCCCACTCATCAGCGTATCACATGTGTACAAAAACATGACATGTAGGCTGTCATTGGTGTTCCAAAAAAGACAACACATTGTCATTCGGGGTCAGATATGGAATTGCGGGTGTCATTTGGGGTCAGATATGAAATTGCGGGTGTCGTTTGGGGTCAGAGATGAACCACCCTGATGCAGAGATGTACCCTGTGACTCAAGTCCCACAACATGAGCAACATGGACGTAAGGGGCAAGGGGCACAGCGAACACCTCAGCAACATGGGAGATGCACACCAGCTGAGAAGCTAGCAGGAATACCGTGCCGGTAGGCGGAGCAGTGACATCCCCCCACACAAACAACATCACTTTTCCAGAATGCAAGCAGATGACAAACTAACATTAGGGATGAAAGCTCCTTTGTCTGAACTAGAAGGCGGTAGCACATCTGCACCTCCGACCTTGGAATTGCATGCGCCCGGCACCACCTGAGAGATATCATAGTAGCTGATGACGACTCCCACACTACGCACAGCGCTAACCAAGGACCAACGTATAGACACCCCACACACAGTGGTCCTTGCTTGCAGTTCTCTTGCATGGAATGACCTTCACACTTATGCACAGACCATCCCAGGAGTCCAACCGCTGCACACTGAAACAAATCATTGCTCCGAGCTGTGGCATCCATATAACTTAGACTTAGGCATTTTTACACACAGCCCTATTTCCTACATTGACGTGGGGCTATGTCGGGAAATTGTGAGATTGTTGTTTAGGAGCACTGAGGCCACAGGTAGCTCACACATTCCCAGTCATCTCACTGCCTGTCTGGGTCATGGTCAAACATGCGCATTGATATCAGTTCCCAGGGAGTACCTTTTTCTGGTATCACTGCCCCTACATTCATCCATGATTTCATACTTGCTTGCTAATAGACATGACACATCTGTGTGAATTGGAATGTTTTGGTCACATTCGGTGGAGTGTTGAAGCTGAACCTGTAAATGGCAATGTATACCCCACTTTACATTGTTGCCCTGCGGGGGGCCAGCCTTGTGCATGTGCATGTGTTTGCACATGCATGGGTTTGTTGTGAGATTGGTGATGTGTGGGGAGGGCCCCCTCTGGGCACATTGTCGACGGGGGCCTACTTGCTGTTTCTATGTGTGCTGCAGTGTGCCAGGTAGATCAGGGACATGATCCATAGTCATTGTGGGTGTGCACTGTGCTATACTTAATTGTGCATGTGTGCCATTGTGCCCATCTCCCCCCGTCCCCCCGGTCCCTGGTCGTTACTCACCCTGTTGCTGTTGGGTCAGGTCATGTTGAGCAGTGTCCGGTACCCCAACTCCTGCCACCGTCTCCCCACTGATGACTGTGGACACCATTTCCTCCATCTCATCCAGCTCCTGCTGTGGCGCTGGACTCCCACCTCCAGTCTGCATTGCTGCTTTCCGGTTGTTAGCGAGTTTCAGCTTCATTTTGCGCTTCACATCATTCCAGCGCTTCTTGCAGTCATCCACTTCCCTTCTCTTCACTCCGACTGCATTCACCTTGGCCAAGATGGACTGCCATATTGCATTTTTAGTTGCCAATGACACAGTGGAGGTGATGAATAGTTGTTGGTGGTGTTCTATCACCTCCGTAATCAGGATCTTGTTTTCCTGCGGACCAGTACTTAATTTGTAAAATAAGTGCCGGGGCTCAAAGTTTTATCTCAGAACCTCATTACCAGCGCTGCCGAATGCGGTATTGACATTCGTTTCATCTACCACCAGACACTCTCTCACTCTTTATCTCTGTTTTGCAGGTACTTTTCACTCCTACTTTTTCCCTGTGTCTCTATTTCCATTTGTTCCCTTCTTGCATCTTTACCCAGTTTTACCGTTCTCTCTCGTTCTGTCCCAGTCCCTAAAAATAAGTGCTGCGGGCCACCACCTGCAATCAAAAGTCCAAATTATGCACTGGAAATAGGATTCGTGATGGTAGTGTTGGCCTAGACTTTGGCTCTCCGGGCCTTACTTGATTTTTTTAAGTAAGCAGCCCTCGATTATGAAATGTAAACACGCAAGTATTTGTTACCGGAGCTAAGTTGAAATTAGTTATTGAAAGGCTTCTCTCTTTCTGTGTAGCCGAGCAGGTTCAACAAGGCCCGGTACAGGAGGAGGCAAAAACAGGCATTCACTGGCAGATTCACAGTGAAGTCCATCCCAGCAGTCCCATCCAGCTCAGCTCCGGCAACAAAGTGCCCAAGAGGCTGTCCCAGGAAGCGAGATGCATGCAATGGCAGGTCACCACTGCACACGACGGGTGAGGGAAACTAGAGGTCCAAAGTTAAGGCATTATTCCTGATTGGAAAAAAAGGCACAGTGACCAGCGAAAACATTCTTGCATAAGAATAAGCCTGTAGTGTTGTGTGCAAAACCAGCATCATGGCCTCTGGACCCATTCTAACCTAAAGATGTCAACGGAGTCCCTTAAATCCACATGACACCCTCCCCCTGGCCAGGTTGCAGAAGAATAGAAGAAACAAGGTCCAAGTCGCAAGCAGAGTCAAAGCACTGTGCATAGCAGGGGCAAAGTTTAATAAAATCAAAATCAAAATCAGGTTGATTAGCGGTAAAATACGAGAAGAAGAATACAATTAAAATGTCTTTTTGAACATTAATCATCAGAATCATATGAGATCTATTGAACCTTAGAAGGCAAGGTGTTCCAAAAGACGGTCCCCCTCCTCAAAGACAAGGAGGGACAACACCCAATTCAACAACTCGAAGGAGCATACGTGCTCATCATAATTCATAGCTTCAAAAAGCATGGTCGGACATCCTGTATCGTACTCAATGTAGCTGTGGGCAGCAGGCGCAACGCCCCTTCACAGATGTCCCATTGTGCCAGCACTCCATTCACGGCCGCCATCAGCATGCGGGTACAAGTTGCACATGATTGATCATGATGCAATAGGGGCCACAGCAACAGGTCGTAATCAGGGCAAGGCCGTATGGCGTTTGATAGGCACAAATCCAAAGCCCAGGAGAAAGGACAGTCGCGGCACCAAAAAACTGGATGAACGCATGTGAAGTATGCGTATCTGTAAGTCACATTGTAGGCAGCACCCACAACAGCCATAGGCAGGCAACCAAGGAATTCCTGCAATCGGCTACGGTACAGCTCCAGCTGGACCGGATGATCGAGTAGCACATGAAGGGCAGTCATTACGAAGTAGTAAAACAAATACCAGGACAGCACCAGCGAGCAAGAGGATCAACGGCAACCCACCAAAAGCGCTTGAAAAAATGGAATGAATAAAAGCCGGAATTACACCAAATATCCTTTGAAACGAGGACACAAGTCCTGAGCCCAACTATTTAAAAAAAGGTACAAGGCATCCTGTGTCAGAAACATTGAATAATTGGTGTATCAACTCCCCAAAATGTAGTGGGAGATTGGTATTTTATTGGGATTGTATTTCACTTGACGCCCGAGCCACCTGTTGCTCGAATGTTTCACGGGCTGAGGTCAAGGCAACTTCATGTTGGAATAACAGTGCTTTGAGCCTACTTAATTTGTTGAAGCTTGCTTTCGTAGTGGGAACAGAAGGCCACAGAGAGCTATCAGCAATGCCATGCGGGGCGGGAACAGGACGTTGCTGCAAGAGGGACACCGTTGCCGATACACCGGCGTGCGCCGATGCCATGCCCTCATGTGCAGCTGTGATCAACGCATGTCTGCGGTCCTCGTTGGGAATCAGCGGAGCCCCAATGGAAGGAATTGTTACTTGCGGAACTTGTTCCGGGGACAATTGGTATTCATATTTGGACGGAAACCACTGTGGGTATTTTGTCCCGTCTCTGTTAGCCGCAACGGCTGCCAGTATGTCGGTATCGACTTTTGTCATAGACCTCGTGACTGCTGCTACTGAACAAGTGGCTACTGCATTTCTGGCTGCCTCGTCAGCCAGAGTGTTGCCTACAGCGTGTGGTCCCACGCGCTGATGGCCAAGAGTATGTATTACATGTGTAAGTGGCAAGCCCTCTTTTAGAGCCGCCACTCGTAACCAAAGCGTTTTATGCTTGATCGTGTTACCCACATGACATGACATGACAGTAGCATGCACCCGGAGGGCGGGCTCGCCCGAATGGAAAGATGAAGGAGCGCTCGGGGTCTTGGCTCATACATGCCAACTGTTGTGTGTGTACCTTCATTGCCGCAGCATAAGCCAAATGCCTAGCCTCAATTGCAGCGCGAGTTCAGCCAGGCCTGAACTCCACATCTGTGTCCGCCCTATCCTTACCAAGGCCTACACACACGTGGCCGCCCACCTTCAACGGCCAACATTACAGTGATGTTGTCAGGCTTGCTTACATGCGCAGACAGGCATGACAAAGGTGTGCCATAGGAGTGCAAGTGCTGCAACCGCGCAGCGCACACAAGTAAATAGGCCCGGGGGGAGGGAGGAGCAGCTGTGAGGCTACGTAACACACATTGACCCCGCACATTTGCCAGAAGCAATACATGGCAAACATGAATCCCAAAGTCACACAAATCACACACCACAAAACTTGTAAGTCTGCCAACACAGCATGCAGAACCACCAGTTTACACTGATCTCACTTACCTCTCACAGGTGATCAAGGATATGCACTCTGCCCGTGGATGATGGCACCCCTCCGAGCCCCGAACACCCCGGCCCAGAGGCAGTACAATGTGGCCCACAAACGCACCAGGGGCATTGTTGAGCGCACATTTGGCGTGTTTAAGTCACGTTTCAGGTGCCTGGACATCACAGGTGGTAGACTCCTGTACAGCCCAGGAATAGTGTGCAAGATGATCATTGCATGTTGTGTATTGCACAACATATGGGTACGCAGCAATGCCCCATGGATCCAAGTGCCAGATGCACTAGACGGTGATGAGGAAGATGAGGCAGGTGGACCACACCCCACTGCAGCTGCAGCAGGAATGGCCCGAAGGAACACAATAATTGACAATTTCTTTGCATGAGCATGTCACACTGTGACAGTCCTTAGCAATCATGGAACAGTACAAAATGACCACATGACCAGCATGTGCAAATAAGTTCATTACAACACACATTCCCTGTGTGCATGTCAGTCCTATGCATTAGCACATCACTCTGACAAGTGTAAGTGCAACATTAAGTGCTAACAATCTTACAAATGGCACATAGATGGTGGGTATGTCACCTCTGTACAGAGAGGCTGCTCAGGGTGTCACATATTCGGGATGCCATTTCAGGGTGTCAAATGTAGTACGTAATCCCACTCATCAGCGTATCACATGTGTACAAAAACATGACATGTAGGCTGTCATTGGTGTTCCAAAAAAGACAACACATTGTCATTCGGGGTCAGATATGGAATTTCGGGTGTCATTTGGGGTCAGATATGAAATTGCGGGTGTCGTTTGGGGTCAGAGATGAACCACCCTGATGCAGAGATGCACCCTGTGACTCAAGTCCCACAACATGAGCAACATGGACGTAAGGGGCAAGGGGCACAGCGAACACCTCAGCAACATGGGAGATGCACACCAGCTGAGAAGCCAGCAGGAATACCGTGCCGCCAGGCGGAGCAGTGACATCCCCCCCCCCACCCAAACAACATCACTTTTCCAGAATGCAAGCAGATGACAAACTAACATTAGGGATGAAAGCTCCTTTGTCTGAACTAGAAGGCGGTAGCACATCTGCACCTCCGACCTTGGAATTGCATGCGCCCGGCACCACCTGAGAGATATCATAGTAGCTGATGACGACTCCCACACTACGCACAGCGCTAACCAAGGACCAACGTATACACACCCCACACACAGTGGTCCTTGCTCGCAGTTCTCTTGCATGGAATGACCTTCACACTTACGCACAGACCATCCCAGGAGTCCAACCGCTGCACACTGAAACAAATCATTGCTCCGAGCTGTGGCATCCATATAACTTAGACTTAGGCATTTTTACACACAGCCCTATTTCCTACATTGACGTGGGGCTATGTCGGGAAATTGCGAGATTGTTGTTTAGGAGCACTGAGGCCACAGGTAGCTCACACATTCCCAGTCATCTCACTGCCTGTCTGGGTCATGGTCAAACATGCGCATTGATATCAGTTCCCAGGGAGTACCTTTTTCTGGTATCACTGCCCCTACATTCATCCATGATGTCATACTTGCTTGCTAATAGACATGACACATCTGTGTGAATTGGAATGTTTTGGTCACATTCGGTGGAGTGTTGAAGCTGAACCTGTACATGGCAATGTATACCCCACTTTACATTGTTGCCCTGTGGGGGGCCAGCCTTGTGCATGGGTTTGTTGTGAGATTAGTGATGTGTGGGGAGGGCCCCCTCTGGGCACATTGTCGACGGGGGCCTACTTGCTGTTTCTATGTGTGCTGCAGTGTGACAGGTAGATCAGGGACATGATCCATAGTCATTGTGGGTGTGCACTGTGCTATACTTAATTGTGCATGTGTGCCATTGTGCCCATCTCCCCCCGTCCCCCCAGTCCCTGGTCGTTACTCACCCTGTTGCTGTTGGGTCAGGTCATGTTGAGCAGTGTCCGGTACCCCAACTCCTGCCACCGTCTCCCCACTGATGACTGTGGACACCATTTCCTCCATCTCATCCAGCTCCTGCTGTGGCGCTGGACTCCCACCTCCAGTCTGCATTGCTGCTTTCCGGTTGTTAGCGAGTTTCAGCTTCGTTTTGCGCTTCACATCATTCCAGCGCTTCTTGCAGTCATCCACTTCCCTTCTCTTCACTCCGACTGCATTCACCTTGGCCAAGATGGACTGCCATATTGCATTTTTAGTTTCCAATGACACAGTGGAGGTGATGAACAGTTGTTGGTGGTGTTCTATCACCTCCGTAATCAGGATCTTGTTTTCCTGCGGACCAGTACTTAATTTGTAAAATAAGTGCCGGGGCTCAAAGTTTTATCTCAGAACCTCATTACCAGCGCTGCCGAATGCGGTATTGACATTTGTTTCATCTACCACCAGACACTCTCTCACTCTTTATCTCTGTTTTGCAGGTACTTTTCACTCCTACTTTTTCCCTTTGTCTCTATTGTCCATTTGTTCCCTTCTTGCATCTTTACCCAGTTTTACTGTTCTCTCTCTTTCTGTCCCAGTCTAAAAATAAGTGCTGCGGGCCACCACCTGCAATCACCAGTCCAAATTATGCACTGGAAATAGGATTCGTGATGGTAGTGTTGGCCTAGACTTTGGCTCTCCGGGCCTTACTTGATTTTTTTTAAGTAAGCAGCCCTCGATTATGAAATGTAAACACGCAAGTATTTGTTACCGGAGCTAAGTTGAAATTAGTTATTGAAAGGCTTCTCTCTTTCTGTGTAGCCGAGCAGGTTCAACAAGGCCCGGTACAGGAGGAGGCAAAAACAGGCATTTACTGGCAGATTCACAGTAAAGTCCTTCCCAGCAGTGCCATCCAGCTCAGCTCCGGCAACAAAGTGCCCAAGAGGCTGTCCCAGGAAGCGAGATGCATGCAATGGCAGGTCACCACTGCACACGACGGGTGAGGGAAACTAGAGGTCCAAAGTTAAGGCATTATTCCTCATTGAAAAAAAAAGCACAGTGACATTTATTCCCCCACCTACCCTCACCCACTACTTACATTTCTGTAGCACTCATGACACAGGCAGTGTCTGAGGGGTGAGAAGAACTGTGGGCTCCGCCCTACTGCTGGTTTAGTTGGGGAGACACAGTCGTAGGCCTCTGTGAAATATTTTATTACTAGGCGCTGAGCACACAAGCTAGCGTAATGTACGCATTTTTATTTGATCGTCACGTTCCTTCATCGTCCTGGGCCTGCAATTATTATCCAATTAGAGGCTCAGACAGGGTGCAGGCCTTTCGACGAAATGGGTAAAAGGGAAATCAGCTCGGAAGATGGTTTGGGAAAAATACAGCAGCCCTGCTGCGTGCACTGCATTCCTCTTTGAAAAAGTATCTGCACCACAGCTGCCCTCATAAAAGATAGCTATAGTGCTGGCCCTGGCAAATAAGTGCCGGTGCAGAGCACCGGAAACCACAGGCACAAATTAAGCACTGCTGCGGACTGAATCGCAGGTTCCTCTTCTTCTTCTCCTTGCCCTTCTCCTTCCCCGAGGTCCCTGGCTGGTCCTCCGGGGGTTTTGTGGGGTTCTGGTTGGGCTCTGGACTTGCTCCAGCGTCCTCCATGGTGCTTCTCAGTAGTTTGTGTTTTTGTTTTTTTTTCTGGCAGTTTTTCTGGTGTTTTTCCCGCCTGACGTGGGAATAGCAAGCTTGGCGCTGCTTATCACTGATGTTTTTATCGCAGTTGGGCCCATCGCAACTTTTTTCACGTTCGGTTTTCCTTTTTTATCGCCGTCCCGGTAATTTTTACACGGACATTTGACGCGTTATCGGGATACTATCGCCTGTTGCCGGCATGTTGAGAATACGCCGTTAACACGACGTTAGTTTCCCACGATAGACGACGTTATGTAAAGTTGCGTTAACCTAGGTTGGCGATAATTATCGCCCGTTCTTGAGAATATGCCCCAAGATGTGGACTTTGGCTACATCCTGCATAAAGTTCCTGCCTACAGAATGGAAACTATTAGGCATTTGGACATGAGAGGCAGGCACAGGACAAGGAAACCAGTGCAGCACATGCAGATTTGCATCAGGTGCTGCAGTTCCTAGGCAACGGGTTTGCCCTTTGGGCATGTATTTTCCCAAGTCCAGTTGACAAAAGAAGATGCCTAATTTAAATTCTAGCTGTCTCGATGGACAGGGGACATAGGGCCCAGCACATGATTTTTAGCTGTTCCCTGCACTCAGCCCCACACAATGGATAGCCAGATTTTTATAGCCTTTAACCATCAGTCACTAAGCAGAGGGATGATACGTCATAGAATTTCATGTCATGTCATGTCAAGTTATGCCATGCTATGTTATGTTATGTTAAGTTATGTTATGTTATGCTGTGTTATGCTGTGTTATGATATTAAGACTATTTTTTAGCACTTGTTCTGCCATTTGCATGGCCTGGTACAGATGTTAAGATCTGCAAGCCTTAATGCCCTGGTTAGGAGCACTCTGATACAAACCACAGTCTGAATTGTGGTTGCTTCCGGAGGATCATCCTTAGCCTTAGTGTGGTTAATTTGCTTTCTATATATTTGTTCTTCTCTGTGTTGTATTATTTGGTGGTGTTTAGTTGCATAGCCAGACATCTTTACCAATTCTGATATGTGCCATTAATGTTCTGTATGATATGGTGATTCCACGAGGCTGATGCTATTGAAAGCACAGCTATATCCAAATACAGATAGTATGCATGTTAATGTGCACATGTTCCTTCATTATCCTCTGCTGTATGCTGTTTATCCCTATTTTATGAAACATTTGAAATGTGTTGGCTGCATGCACAGTGTACCATTTCATATGTATTGCTGCATGTTTGGAGGAGAGTGCTGTTATGGGCCCAATGATGCCCAACTAAATGGTGTATACTTAAGTTGAACTTAAGTTAGGATTTTGTCTTAAGATGAAAACTTAAGACAAACTTAAGACAAAATCCTAAATTAAGTTTAACTTAAGTTAGGATTTTGTCTTAAGACCAAAACTTAAGACAAACTTAAGACAAAATCCTAACATTACTTTTGTGAATCGAGCCCTCGGCCACTTGTCGGTTGAGTTCAACGGAACCCACTTGGAGTTAAGATCTTGTGGGTCCACAGACCTAGCTTCGACAGTCAGAACAATTTTACCTTACCTGGGGAGTCCTGGTGCATAGGTGACTTGGTAGTCCTTGGTGTTGAACGGGAGCCGCGGGTGTTGAAAATCAGTACTTAGCAAAACTGTACTTGCAGTTTGAGTTCACGCAAAGCTTAGAGGGGCCCCTGGACCAGGAATCAGCAGGCAGATCAGCTCTATCAAGCTTGGGTATCTCGGTGCAGAGGTGTACCTGGCTATCCATGGTGCTGAACTGGACTGCAGGAGCTCACTTTACCAGGCGTACCAATGCAGACAGGTTTGGGATGCAAGTACTCAACAACTGCGCCACAGAAGGAGAAGGTTGATGGAGCAAGGGATTCCCTCTTCTTGGAGCATCGAGTAAAGCAGTCAGTAAGACCACCAACAAACCTTGGTAGCGATGAAGCAAATTTTCTTCCACGAGTCTTGGGAACGCTGTGGAGGGCTGAGACTCACTGAGGTTCAGAACTACTCTTCACAGAAGGCACCTGGCTGGTTACTTTCAGGCTGGTCCTCGAACTTGGCCTCGGATAGTCCTCTTCTGGATCTTGGAAGTGTGATTTGTGCCTAACGACTGCAGGAGACTAGTACCTCTAGTCCTATGGAGTCCTGGTGAAGTCTTTGGGTCGCAGAGGGATTCACCTTCCTTTTGGAACCGGTCTCTGGTCCTGGATCCGTCATAGTCCGGAGGGTGCAGGACGCTGCAATGGGTGCAGTACTTCGTGCCTCTTCTTTGTGGAGTCCTGCCTTGTGCTGACACAGGTCTCTTCTTCAGAGCAGATCTGGAGTTCTGGTGTCAGGGGTGCCCCTTAAATCCTGGATTTAGTGGGTGTTTAGGGGTGTGAGGGCTAGTAGTCAATGGGCTACTAGGTCCTGCGGCTACTCCCCCCCTGAGGTGACCACATACGGGGGTATATGTCACCAAACTACCAATAACCCACTATTCTTGAAACTTTTCAAGATGGCATGGGCAATCCTCGGCTGTACAGACCCACTAGCCCACCCTATAAGTGTGGCTAGCCTTTTGGGGTTTGTAGGCCTCTTGCATAACTAATTTCCTGCCTGCCCACCAGCCCAGGTGCCTGGGGGCAGGCGGGGCCTTTGTTGCCACTGGGAGACAAGACACTTACATATCAGAGGCAGTGAAGACTTTGAGGCTCAGCACCCTGATGGATATTTCACTAGCAATCCAGGGAGAGCAGAGGTGTGACCTCCTTCCTGCCCAGGTCTTTTGTCTTACGTCCTCTGGGAGTGATAACACTCACCAGCAGGAGGTCAGGCTTCTGTCTTGGCAGCAAAACGGCTCAGAAAGCCTGCCAAGGCGCAAGGGGACTTGGTATCTCGGTGGGCACCCTCTAAGGGTGCCGCCTGGGTGCATGCCAGCTCACTCTCAACATGAGAATCCTGTCAGGGGTGAAAAAGCATGGTGTTTGATACCAAACACAACTAAATTTGGCGGTATCATTGTGGAGCTGGCTATCTTGGTTTTGTCCGGTAGCCATTCCATGTTAACCTATAGACCGCAGTTCACTTACAGTAAACATGAATGGCAAGGTTACTGTAGAGGTATATATGTCTGTATATATATATGCCTTCACCATTAATATAGTGCACCCTACCTCCTGGACTTTAAGAGGCCTACCTTAGAGATGACTTACATATATCAAGGCAGTGAGGGAGCTTGAGCAGGGAAGCTACTGAGGCAGGCTTCGGTAGCAGCCCTGCAGACTTTACATTTACTCAGGTCACTCAGGGTGGTACAAATAGTGCTGCAGCCCTGGTGACCACTTTAACACCAATGCCCTGGGTACCACTGGTACCATCTATTAGGGACTAGTAAGGGCGGGTTAAAGCATCTTGCCAGTTGGTTGCACCAATTCACATTACCTTTGAAGGGAAAGAGCACTGGCACTGGAGCCTAGTTAGCAGGTCCCAGTGCACTTCCAGTTCTAAAACCACAGCATCCAGAGCAAAAATTGGGGGTGGGGGTGACCATCCAAAGAGGGCACTTTCCTACAGAAGGGCACATGGACTTGCAACTTTTAAATATAAAGATGGTGCAGCCTCTATTGCATTCTGCACTTAGAGAACTGTTGAGAGGTAGAGACGGGCAAAAGAGGCAGATCTCCAATATATGTATACCACTTGCTGCTTCATTTTCATGTATGTGCAGTGTACTCCTCTCACACCTATCTAGAATGCGGGATCACTCTTAACTTGTTCATTAAAACCTCTCTCCTGTGCTTTGAGACCTCCCTCCTGTACACAAACATGACTCTGCTAAGATCCCACTTCTGAGTGCCAGCCTAACAGTTTTTATATTTCTATTTACCTTAGGGTAATTGTTCTCCACTCTTTATGTTCTGTCCTCAAGTGGTCTGAAAGAAAGACCATCTTGCATTTACCAACCTCATGCAACACAGGTGAAGGCACATAACACTTACTTTACTCTCCTGTGTGTGTTTGGGAGGGGTCTGTCTAAAGATGGGCAGCACACTCTTGAAATGTGTAAACAAAGAGATTTTTTCATGATGTTCCATACACCTCAACCTCCTTCCTTCAGCCTACTCTTCACATTCAAATGATAACATTCTACAAAAGGAACACACAACCTAGATTCTAATAAATGTAGAACTCCCTAACACAAGGAGAGAGCACTGAAGGAAGGATACCACACATCTTCCTCTCCATAATAAAACACAACAATAAAAGGAAAAGTTACCAATATATACAGCATACACAAATCTTACACATAATGATGCAACCAATGAGATTACTAAGCTAGAACATTAAATGGATTACTAAATATATGATAAGATTCTAAACAAGTGCATAAACCTTACAGTAGGAAATAAACCTGTTATACATAATCACTAAAATACTTTGGTTTGATGTGCAGTCGAGCACTTCTTCTCCTACTCTCATTGTTCACCTTCTCTACTCTCATTGTTGTGATTACCATCTCTATTGCTACAATTAACCTCACCATCACCATCCTCCCTCACCACAGGTTAGTTTTGCGACCCTGTTGAGTTGCCACACCTTATGATCTTCTGGTCTCATTTCATTTTTAAAGACTTTGATAACTTTCATGATTTGAGGAGCACTATTTATGGGTCAGGAATGTTCTGGGAAGATTGAAGGAGAATGGGCTCATGCTTAAAGCAAAAAATGTATATTTAACCTCACTGAGAGTGAAATCTTGGGCCATAGAATTACAGCAATGGGAACTGAGCCTACAAAAGAGTTGATGGATACCATAAATAGAATGACCACACCTGAGAACAAGAAAGGAGTATTTATATTTTTGGGTATGTCAGAATATTACAGCAAGTTTATACCCAAAGTCGCAGAACACACGTAATATGAGGATGCTATTATTTATTTATTTATTTATTTAAGCGATTTGTAGAGCGCACAAATACCCTTGGGTGTCTCGGCGCTGCGGACTGCTTAGAAGACAAGCCAGGAGCAGGTGATTATTGATTAAAAAGCCAAGTCTTTACTAGCTTTCTAAAGGCAAGCAGGGTAGGGCAGGATTTAATGTGAAGGGGAAGGGTGTTCCACAACTTGGCTGTGGCCACCGTGAATCTTCTATCACCCCAGGAGACTTTTTTAGTTTGAGGGACCTTCAAGAGGTTGGCTGCTGATGAACGCAGGGGTCTGTTGGGCTTATAAACACACAAAGCCCTCTTAAGAAACTCAGGTCCAATGTTGTGAATGGCTTTGAATGCGATGCAGAGTGCTTTAAATTTAACTCGGCATCTTATCAGTAGCCAATGGAGTTTTCGGACCACCTTTGAGATTGATTGATACTTAGGGGTGTTTGTTCGCATTCTAGCGGCTGAGTTCTGCACCATCTGTAGTCAATTTATGACCTTCTTCTGAGCATTAAGGAGGAGGCCGTTGCAATAGTCAATTTTTGACATTACTAGGGTGCTAATAAGGGTTTTTCCGGCACTGGGTGGAGTTTTTTAATCATCCTAAGGGTATAAAAGTATGAAGAGACAACTGCATTGGCATGGAATGAAAAAGATAACTTGTCGTCGAATAAGACACCTAAATTCCTGACTTTCGAGACAGGGAGAGGTGGAGGGCCCAGATTGGCTGGCCACCAAGTAGGGGACCATGCAGGGGAAAGATTACCAAAAATCAATACCTCCGTTTTATCAGAGTTCAACTTTAGGCAGTTGTTGGCCATCCAAATACTAATAGCCAACACTCCATCTTGAAAGCTAGCTGCAATTGCTCCTCCGTCGTTATGTATTGCGAGCACCAGTTGTGTGTCATCTGCGTAAGATGTCACACCCATCCCGTGGGTTTTGATGACCCTCGCCAAGTCCGACACGTAGATATTAAATAAGGTCGGACTCAAAGATGATCCTTGTGGCACACCACACGGGAGGGCAAATGGGGAGGACTTAAAGTCACCAAGACTTACTAATTGTGTGCGGTTAGAGAGAAACGAGGCCAATAGATATTTAGCCCTATGTTTGATGCCAATGGTTGAGACACGGTCGATCAGTGTAGCATGGTCGACCGTGTCAAAGGCTGCTGATAGATCTAACAACACTAAAACAGCAGCACCACCTTGGTCTAATACTGTCCTGTTTCCTTTTTTTATTAAAAAAAGGTGTAGGTTTTTCTAGGAATGCATTGTGAAAAAGAATTTGTTGTAAATTTCAGGTTAAAACAGACCATAAGCACCATAAGGAAATTTTTGTAAGAAAGGGCCTTGACAATGTATGGGTTGTTGTTCTGCAGGAATTACATTTTCATGTAGAATATGTGCCTGGTGCAAAGAACAATCTGGCTGATTGTTGTTCATGCCTGATTGATAAGGACACTACATGACAATTAGAAGATGACGAAGAATTAAGTGAGTTTGATGATGAAGTTGGTCTCATCATGGATAGTGTATTCAAGAAAGATGAATGGGTTAAACTACTGGAAGGTGATGAAACATTGCAGTCTGCTAATGAAGTGAGGCAGTAATATACATGGTTTCTAGGTGAAGCCTGCTGCATTGAAGAGAGATCGCCAATTGGATTTTAAATGTGTTATTCCTCCTCTCTTATCTTTCTGTAATGATGCCATGTATCAAGGAATAGTCATTTGTATGGTTTGCACTTACCTAATTAATGATAATGCATAATGCTGGTTCTTGGTATCCATTGGTGCAGTGATGTAATCCAAACTTACCTCCACAAGACCATTTAATCAATCAAACAGGATGTGTAAAGCGCTGCTAATCACCGTAAGGTAACCAGGCTCTAGGGTCCTGCTGCAATCAGTTGAAGAGCCAGATCTTGAGTCCCTTTCTGAATTCTGTGAGGGAGGACCCTGTTTGGAGGTGGAGGGCAAGGTCATTTCAGGCCTTGGCGGCAAGGTAGGAAAAGGTGCGTTCTCCGCTGTAGCTTTGGCTGATGCTGGGACATGGGTGAGGGAGGAGGAATGCAGGTGTCTGGAAGTATGGTGGTACTTCAGGCGGTGATTGATGTATTTTGTTCCTTGGTCATGCCGGGGCTTGTAGGCAAGTGTCAGCATCTTGAATTGGCATATTTTCTGGATGGGGAGCCAATGAAGGTTCCTGAGGTGGGGGTGATGTGGGTACATTTGGGGAGGTTGAGAATGAGTCTAGCAGCTGAGTTCTGTATCATCTGGAGTTTCTTCAGGAGTAGGGTGGTGATTCTTGCATAGAGCGTGTTGCCATAGTCGAGTTAGCTGGTGACTAGGGCTTGGGTGAACCAACTGGAGATCTTTCGGAGCATGCAAAGAGTGTGGAAGCCATGGAGGGGACTAGTTTTATCTGGCATTTCATGGTGAGCTTGCTGTCAAGGATAATACCAAGGTTGGTTTTCCCCAACACTTCCCTATGAAAGTTTTCCTTCCCTAGGGGGGTGTTCTTTCCAAAGATCAGAACTTCAGTCTTGTCTGTGTTGAGCTTTAGGCAGTTGGTCTTCATCCAGCTGGTGACGCTCTTCATGCAGTTGTGGAAGTTGATCCTGGTGGTGGATGAACTGGGTGTCTTCTGCATGGGAAATGATGTTGAGGTCCTGGTTTCTGACTATGTTGGCCAGGAGCATCATAGAGGTGTTGAACAGGGAGGGGCTGAGGGATGAACATTGCGGGACGCTGCAGATTATGCTTTTAGGATATGGCGTGATGGGTGGTAGGCAAATTCTCTTGATTCATCCTGTGAGAAAGAATGCAATCCACTTGAGGGCATCTGTTAGAAATGGGGGCTCTAGTTGGCAGTGGGATGCAATAGGCCCAGGCGGAGTTCGCAGAGTTGTGCAAAGCGGAACTCCGCGGAGTGGTGAAAAAACTTTGCAGCGCTACTCAGAGTTCTGCGAAAGGGCAGAGTTTGACGGCGTGTCCGTTTGCATTGTGACTCACAATGTGGAGTGCATCCTCGCATTCCAGATTGCTTGCAAACTGCACCACGTGGATTTCATGTGCGTCCTTGCATTCCAAATCATGTGTGAACAGCACCACACGGTTCGCATGGCCGCGGCCATCTTGATTTGCCACTCTGTTATGGTGCTAGGCCTAATTTGTAATCCCTCTTAAATCTTTTTAATCCCTGCTCTATCAAAGTTATCTACCCCTCATTTGTATTCATAATATAAGTGTATGTCTTTGTGTTTGCGTATTTCACGATTTAAAAAAAACAAATTTGGTGTTTTTCTTAACTTTTTGTATTTTGTTGATTTTTTTCCTTACTTCCTTATTTCTTCTTTCCTTTCCTTCCTTTTCCTTCTTTTCTCATCTTTTTTTACCCCACCCAGCGGCATGGCAGAGGGTCGTCTACTTTGAGGGCACTGCCGCCACCCAGGTGTGCAGCCCCAGGCGATCTTCAGCGAGGAGGAGGTGGCAGCACTAGTTTTTTCTGCAGCACCACCTCCCCTCCATGCGGGCATTAGGCGGCAGGCCCAGCAGTCAATACCCCCTGCGGGAGCATCGGCTGCGCTGGGGGAGAGTGTGCTGGAGCGTGCAATGCATCATTTTCCATGTCTACTTACAGCAGATGGGATAATATTCGCATTTCATACGTGATGACGTAGGATGACGTGGATGACGTAGTATCTTATTTATTATTCATCTGCCTCTTTGGTGTCAGAGTAGAAAGAGAAAGGCATTTGGAGAAGAGCGGGGCAATTGGAATTTTAAAAAATAGATAATTGTCAATTACAGCTGCCCCAGCTGCAGACAGTAGCAAAATACCCAACACGCTAACTAGCAATGAGCATGGATCCATTAATGCCTTACTCATTAATGAGAGGTAATTTATTTTTCCACTCAAAGCGTTAGTTACTTGAAAAGCCTTTAGAAGAAAAAAAATCAAATCACAATTTTTTTTATCCAGTGTTATTCTTATACTGCCTAATTCTTTTCTGCCACACAGTCAGTGCTTTTTATGTGTGGCATGTGTGGGTAAAACATAAAATTGGCCTTGTGACTTCCCTAAACATAATCAAATCAAATTCCAATGGCCCTAGGGGACCAGCAATATACTGTTACTATGCCACCCACTAATTTAAAACAATTGTTTGCACAGAGCATTATTTACAATATGTCTTTTTTGTTTTTCTCAATATAGCTACTCCTGCTGATTCACCTGTTCCAGCCTCTGCCACTGACCCATCAGCGGTGGCAGAGGCTGGAATGTAACTAGCAGAAATACCTGCGGCTGGTGGCTCGGGAGAAAGAAGATGCAGAAATACTGACTCTCAGCCGGGACCCAGTGCAGCTGGTCCCCCTCAGCCCCAGCCTTCCGGCTATCCCATCACTGGTGCAGCCACAAGCTGACAGCAACTGCTGCCACTACCTCCCACTCTGACAACAGCAGGCCATTGCTGCGGTATATCCTGCAGCGGCTGGACACTATGGAGAACCGGCTCAGTGCGATTGAGCAGAGCCTGGACCAGCAATGTTACCCAAATACAAAATGCCCTCTTTAAGTTCTTTTTAAATTTTTTGTTTTGGTGGGAGGGACTTGTTGTGGGTAGAGAGGGTGGGAAGGGAGTTGAGACCGGGTTATTTATTCATTGGACATTTCAGATTTTTGGACATTGGGGGTTGGGCACGTTTGTTTGGGGAGAGGGTTGGCCTGTTGTGAGTGGAGATGGTGGGTTTGTCTGTAAAAAATTTTTATGCCTGAAGTAGTTTGTTTTACTTTGACTTTGTACTGCTGCCTTTCATTTTTATACAGCCTGATTATGTGCTTGTAAGAGTGTACCACTTAATTGTAGGGTTATACCTCTCTAACAATCTTGACCATTAAGGGGATGCTGCCATGACCTTTATTGTCCACAACAACCTAGATAAACGATTACTTGCAATAGCTGTTAGTTACTTACTTACTAACTTAACTAGTTCACTTCACTCCATAGTTGTCTTACATGAATATAGATGAAGCAATAACAGGGAAGGCATCACAACTTCACAAGCGAGGTCCCACTTCCACTCGGGTGAGCTCTCAACGTAGGATTAATCTGAAGGATTATCCATCACAGGCAAATAAATGAAAATAAAAACACTGAGTTAGTGGGTTATATCATATACCTAAGCTAAAAAGAATTGAGACCAAACTACTACATGATGACAGAACAAGAATTCCTGATAGTGATAAAATAACAAAAAATAGCAATAGTAGTAACTTGAGCAATGGGGAGCTACTAGTAACTTACAAAATCCTTGAGTCACAAAAAATGGACTCAAAGTCTGGAGTGGACAAGATTAGCTTAGGCTTTTACTGTTATGCAACACAAGGCCTGAATGATGATGCTGACGACTGATGTTCTGTGTTCTATATCTAAAATATGGATCACTTTTATGCGCAGGTGGATAAATGGGGCCACTGTGGGCTATTGCTTAGAAGATCCTGCAGTAAGTTGACACTGCTTTCACCACATCTGCCCCACCAAGTGTGTGATACATTGATGGTGTAAATTAAGCTACACCTCAATAAATCAGACAGCCCGGGGAAAGAGGGTTATGGGTTTGATAAATGGATGGGAAAGGGGACTTGGGGATATTTTTGTCAAAGACAAACACTACACAAGGGCAACATTCATATGAGCGATGAGCAGCACATCTTTTGTCATCTATCTGTTGTGGGAGGAAACTGAGGAATGAATATGACACAGTGCAGTTAAATGCATTGCAAACAGTCTTTCTGCCCCGAAACCCAAGTTATCACATATCTAAATGTTCTGCCTTCCATGTTTGGCATGAACCCACCCACCCAGTTCTCTGCATATGAATGTTGAAAGAAAAATTATACTGCATTGTAAAATCAGGTGGCACACCTGCATTCTCCTTGGGAATGTCCATCACTCTTGGGTACCTGTGTGGACTGGTTCGGTATGTAAGCAGGAGTGTTGAGCTCAGCTTTTGCCTTTCATTCATGCAGGAGACTAAAAGGCCTATGTATTGTAAAATAGAAACTGCATTTTGGAGTCAAGGAGAAGGACAGAAGGAAGGTAAGCTTCATGAGTAGTGCATCAAGAAGACTCAGAGGCAGAGCAAAAAAAACAAGAGGGGGACTCAGAGTTTCACTTTTGCCACCAGTGCAACACAAACACACACAGCAGCATTTCATACATCATTGCACCTCTCTCCATTCAAGATAGCTGAGTACTAGGCCTCAGACTCACCTTTGAAGTCAATAACGTCTTGCCTCTACCTATTGATGAAGTAGTCCTGCAGCTCCCGTCCTGATTTCTTCCATCCTCCTCCTGACTCCAATTAACTAAGTCCCAGACCAGTCAGAACCCAAGCAAGATGGACGTGTTGTGCGCTGCTGTTGAAGAACAAGTAAAGAAACAAAATTGCAGTATTTTGCTTAGGTTTTTGTTTGTTAACTAAAATGACTGTTCTGGTCTCTGAAGAACCAAAAAAAAAGGAGAGGACCCTTCAAGTAAATCTGGCTAAGTGTGAAAGGTCCAATCAACTCCAGGGAAAAAATGATCACCCATCATTCAGGCCCAAAATTTTCAAATCATCTCAAGTTCCTGCATTACAGTTGAACATACCCGCCCTCACTGTCTGCTACCACATGAATCACATTTATCCCTCACAATAACTCAATAATCAGATCACTCATTGGTGCAATGTTTACCAGTTCAAATCCAAGCACAGTGGTAGGTACACTATCTCCCCTTTGATGCAAGCAACAGATTGGAAAGTGGCAGTCTTGTAAATCAAATGATCTCATGGGGCAGCCGTCCTAGGTGATGAAAATAATGAAGGATCATAGGAGTGGACCGTACAGGTTAATTTGTTTTCCCTAAGGAAGTCTGTAAAGGCCAATCACCTCCAGGGAAAAAATGATTGCCCATCATTCAGACACACAAACTTTGCAAATCATCTCAAGCAAATTCACAAATAACAGTTCAACACCTTCCTGTCTACCACCACATGAGTCAGCAATCATCACTCACACAATCACTCACTCACCATTGCAATAGTTGTAGTTACCTCTTCCAATCCAAGCAGGGTAGGTTAGGTAGTAGGTATTCATCTTTGACACAGGCAACACATTGAAATTTGGTATTGGCACTGTTGTAAATCAATGATCAGCCTTGCTAGTGTCAAGTGATGCAAAAAAAGGATAGGTATGCGAGGAGGGCAGGCATTGTCTCCAATGTCATGAAGGATTTGTGGAGGCTTCTTCTATTCATACTAGTCCAACTGCAATCAGGCAATATATGTGACTACAAAATGAAGGGGCAGCATAAATCTGGCACAAAAATAATAATGTTTCACTAGATATTATTTTTTGTTGCAAAGATAGAAGTTCAATGAGAAATAATTAAAAAGTTATATGAGTGCCCTGGCATACTCAGTCTGGAAAGTAGAGTTTGTCCTCAAACTCAGAAGTTGGTCAACTAACACTCTTGATTCTGAGCAATCACCCTCTTACTTATCCTGTGCGGTTTCAAGAGCGGTGTAATTGTGTGCCATGAAATGTTGGCTCATTTTGATCATAGTCAATCTCTCCATGTTTTGAGGTGAGAGACTGGTCCTTCTCACTGTAACAACCACACCAGCTGTACTGAACACATGCTCAGCAGACACACTGGGGACAGGACAAGCCAGATACCTTATTGACTGCCTGCTGAGCTCAGGCCATTGACACATCTTCCCATTCCACTATATCAATGGTTTTTGATCCACACAGACCTCTTTTGGATCATCCAGATACTCCTGGAACATCCTATAGATGCTCATTATTGCTGTCACTTACTCAACCTCTCTTGTCATCACCTCTGCACTGGACTTAAGCCCTGCCGATTGAAACCAATACGATGCAGCAGTTGGGTCCAGTCCTTCTGTTGCTGTTGTTGCCGGTGTTCTGCTTGATGGTGTTGTTGACTGCCGTGAGACAAGACTGCCCTCTTTGGAGTTGAATGCAGCACCCCAGAACTGTGGGGTGGGAGTCTAAGCTCCAGCCATTCTTTTTGCAGGTCTCCAGCTTGCTCAATAATCCAACTCTTGTATTTTGAAACATCCCCTTCAGAAAAAGGAATGAACGTGGGCAGAATTTTTTGCACTGTGGATCAAGTAGTGTGGCACAGATGTACTGTTTGGATGAGATGATGTCCTGTTGCTGACTTCTATTGCAAGTCAAGCGAAGAATTAAGCTCTTAACCAAGGCATGCGCTTCTGTGTATTCGTTCACACCTCCGGGGTCATACCTTTCAGACACATTCTTTACCTGGTCCTGTTGCAGATGCAACAACAGGATAGCTTGGCCCATGGTACTGTCCTCCTTCCTAACTTCCCGTGTGAAAACCTCAAAAGCGAGTAGCATCTGTGTCAGGCATTTGACTAGGCCCCATTTGTCACACATCAATAGTCATAGCTCTCCCAACTGTATCCCCTCCTCTATGAATGACATATTCATTGATCTGGTTGTACTGCTCAAACAGATGTTGCAACATGTAATAGGTTGAGTTCCAATGATTGACACCTCCTGTATCAGGGCTTTAACTGGTAATTTATTAGCATGCTGATTAATCCACTGCTGCTTCCAGGCTTTAAAAGAATGGATGAAATTAGTGCAGATTCTTCTGCAGTTGGTCAGTATGTTGCTGATTATGTCTTCCTTTTTGAGAAAGTCTTGCACCACCAGGTTGATGTAATGCATCAAACACAGGACCCTGAAATAGCCACTGTCTGACATGGCCTTGACTATGTTACTGCCATTGTCCATGGCAACAACTCCAATTCTGAGATCTCTGTGTCGCAGCCTGTCATGCACCTTGCTGTTAAATTCGTTCAAGAATTTTACAGCTGTAAGTAAGTTTTTCAACACGAACATGGCCACTGTTGCATGCCTCTGAACCCTCTTAAAACTTTCTTCAGGGCCAAGACAAGTAGATATCTTTTGCTTTACCCCTGCAAAAGAGATCCACTGCACAGTGATGCACATGTAATCAGTCGCCTGACAACTGGTCCACATGTCTGTCATCAGGTGGATAGTGTGGGCAACACTTTGCTGCCAAAGCTTGTCCAACCAACTGCAGCACATCATGATGCAGCACTGGATCAGCACCTCTGGCAAAATAGGTCCGACATGGAACCTTCCATTTTGTGCAGATGGCTGCCACAAGTTCTAAGAATTCCACTCCTTCCACAAAAGAAAAAGGGAGGAGGTCTAGCACTAACATTTTTTCCAGCTTCCCATTGTACAAACATGTGGTTGTGTGGTTGCACTCGTAGGGCCCCTCCTGCTTAAACATGCCCATAATAGTAGCTTGGATTTTCTTCTTTTCTGGAGTCACGGACACAGGCAACTTTTGTAGTAGGTGGTTGTAGACTCAATGTGCATTGTGATGGGGCAGTCACTGTATGCTGTGGTGTCTCCATCTCACTTCGCATCTGCTTGTGTACTGCTGGGGACAGGGCTGCTTTGCATGAAGATGTCACCCTCTTCTTCCTCATCATCACTTCCCACTGAGATTGGACTTGTAGCTGATGTACCCCACCTCTCCTCACCATCACAACCACGTTCAGCAATTTTTTTAAGGTGCTCCTCCCACATGAATGTGTGGTGTTTTTTCATATGGGTCATTTGGCCTCCAGTACCATAAGTTGTACCAGGTTTAACTCGACAAACATTTGTGTGCCAAATGCTGCATACTGCAATGTGCCCCCCCTCTTTTCTAACCATAAAGAAGTCCCAGAAGTACTTTTTTACTATGCCACTGCCAATCCCTGAAGAAGAACTGGAGGTAGGTGGGCATGCCGAAACTTGCCTTTCTGCTTTTCCTGAGGTAGCGGTTGGTGCAGGTCTCAGCTGGGGCTTTGCAAATATGGGAGTTGGTGGTGCTACCTGGGCCACATCCCTCGGAACAGGTTGAATAGCAATGTCAGAGTCCTCTTTGTCTCTTTCCACAATGACTGCCTCGTCGTCCGTCCTGAAGTGAGGCAGTGACAGCGACTACCTGAGGTGGAGAGGTAGTGTGTTCCAGATCTTTGCTGCGAGGCAGGAGAAGGGCCTTGCGGATATGTAGGATGGTAGCCAGGGCCAGTTGGGTGAAGCGGAGATCTCTGGTCGGTGCCTGGAATGTGAAGCAGGTCCCGCGTCATGTAATGCTTTGCAGACGTGTGTGAGGAGCTTGAAGGTGATTCTTTTGTTGACTGGGAGACAGTGGAGGTCTCTCAGGTGGCTGGTGATGTGGCTTCAGCGGGGGATGTTGAGGATAAGTATGGCGGGTCCTGAGCTTAGGTTGAAGTGGTGCTGTTGATGCAGGAGTGCTGCTCCCAGCTTGCTCTCTGGAGGCAGGTGCAGCAGGCACACATTGTCTGAAAAAGTGTTTAGACCGACATGCCACTGTTGGAAAGCTGCTTCTTTTTAGTGACTTCTTTCTTGGCAGCAACTTTCTTTGGGGCCATCTTAAAGCTCTCACTTGGCAGTGGCATGAAGCTGCAGAAGCGGAAGAGATTGGAGGACTGACGGGTGACTGCACAGGCCTTCTGTGTGGCAGTACTGCAGGTGATATCTCTTCTCTTGTGCACCTAAAATCAAACAAGCAAGGAAAAACATTTAGTGTGAACCGTGGCATTGGTTGCATTTTGAATTAGTACAGACAAAGACAATATTAGTGTGGTTGTTTTGTTTACTTAAGTAACAACTTTAAAGTCAAACCACACCACCAAAATTCCCCATCAAAAGAGCACGCAATATAGAGAATGATAGAGCTCTTTCCTTTATGTCCATATATTCTGAAGGAGACACCTGAGGCACTCAGGGAACTGAATGGGTCATTGGAATAGTAATCTTTTTAAAAATGGAGGTTAGTTTGCACCTATGGCAGGCATTGTGGTCCAGGGGAGAATGGAATAATAATCATCATTGCACAAATGAATGATGCTAATATGTCTACTCTAAAGTGCACTTCAGCCAGGGTGTCCAAGAGGAAATTGAATTATATACCTAAAAACTGAATGCTGTTTCAGTGCTCTGCGCTTATGGTGGATGGATGGTTGATGGATCGAAAGAGGCAAAACAGAAAAAATAATAAGTTAAAATTTTAAAAAAATTGAGAAAAATTAAAATTACATAAACAAATCATAATATTTTTTTTAAAAAGAATAAAAAGAATTAAAGTTAAAAATAAAATTAAAAAATGTAAATTAAAAAATTCGAATTACAAAAGTAAAAATAAGTGAAATTAACAAAAATATAAATAAAAAATAAACAATGAAAATAAAAAAAATCACAAAGATAAAATAAGAATTATAATTAAAAAAACCAATAATTGCCGAATGAGAAGAAAACCTATTGGAGGTGCAACCTAAAAAAATGCCAAAAATGCATGTAATATATATAAGCACAGTTCATCAAAATCATGTTCTTATATACATACTACAATGATCCTCAAGCATATTACTAAACTGATATCTCATCCATCCATGCACGCCTATGGCAAAGGCACACTGGCTGGACACACAAAATGCCTGCCATCAAGTGCTCCATGGTCAACAACATGTACTGGTTCTGCGTTGGGTTTTGAATCAGGCAGGAAGAATGGCGCTCAAGCTGATTCGCAGTAGAGTATGGGATACAGGAGAATAGTTACGGTGCTGCCAGGTCAGGGGAAAAAAACCCAAACAAACCCCTGGAAATGTGTGGGTGTGGACCCACACTGAAATTTGAAACCAAGTCCCGGGCACACGTTCAAAGTGATGTTCAGAGTAATGCGTTCAGAGTGACAATACACAGTTATGGTACTTCCTGTGAAAAAATTGTGGAGGTCGACACCAGTAGGTTCTTTATGTTGAATTTGTTTATATAGTCCTTGAAATAGGTAAAGTAAGAAAACCAGCCGACACGTGTTTTGTCACCTGGGATTTAACCCGTGACTCTTCAGGGCTGAATGGTGAGGAATGGTAACGTGCGATATCGCTGGACCGGTGATAATTCCAACCCGGTCTTAACACGGGTTTCTTGTGGAAGATATGGTAGAAAAGAGCGCCAGGGTGATTAGATAGGGAGGACGGGTGAGTCACTACCCCCGTATGTTCAGGATCCATGGCAGTAAGCGGGCGGGTACGTCCGTCTTACACGAAGTCCTGTGGTAACAGGAGAGTCGGTCAAGGATCCGTCTCGCTTTCCGGTTGCGGTTCCGGAAAACTTACACTTTTGAGTAATTTACACTTTTGAGCAAGTTTACTAATTTTTGTTTATTTAGAAATATGCATGTATGTTAGTACTAAAAAAAAGTTAATCCAGCACCACATATAGCAAACCACTGATACTGCAACACCGTCCCATAGAAAATAATAGAGTTATGGAATTAAAATAAAACAACGTGGAAATAAAGTTAAAATATATTTAAAAAAAATGTTTTAAATTGTTAGAAATATAATTTATTGTTTAAAAATATATGAAAATAGATTATATTTATTACTTAATTATAACATATTTAATACCCTATTTTGAACTTGAAAATTAACATAATATTTTGTATAAAAATGTTAATAAATTAATACTATACATCACTTTTAATAATTATTAATACATAATATTTTTTCATTAGATGGGAATTTGTTTTTTAATTTAAACTTTGAACGAAATAATTGTAATTTCATTTAATACATATCCATCAATTGAAGATTTATTTCAGAATTGAGTTCCAAAGTAGGATTTTTTAATTTTGTTCTACATTTAAAATATGTACATAAAAATAATTGACATTATTATTTAGAATATAAATATTTGTAATACTTATTTTCAAGTTAAAAGGCATTTATTTAATGTTCCCTTTACTTTAGAATAGGGAGACTCCACAGTTGGGGAGGAGATCTCCGCAAGGTAAAGTATAGGGAAAACTGATGCTATACTTACTATTGTTTTTTTTAAGTAGTCACCTATGCTCAGATTTAATCAATAATCAAAAATTAATAGACTTGATAAGTCTAAAGCGTAAATTACACAAACGTGTAAGTTACTTTTCTGAATCATGCCCAAAGAGCACAAGTACCAAAGAGATCAGAAGCGCAGGGCAACTAGAGCGGAAGTAAAGATAAATTGAAACAGAGAAAGAAACAACAATCTGAGAAGCAAAACATAGAGGGCCCTATTCAGAGCTGCAGCTGAGTGCAGGCTAAAGAGTGCAAATAAAGGAAACCAAAATGCATTGCAGGGCTGGAAGAAAGGTAAAGCAGGGTGCACAGGGACAAATATCATCTGTAGCAGAAGCAAAGTGAGAAAGAGGTTATGCAAGCAATTCATGAACATGCAGTATTAAGCATTTGCAGTTCAAAAGGTGTTCCAAAAATAAGCAAGTCCAGTTTGGGGATCACAAGATTAGGGTGCATGCAAGTAGCATGCATCAGTGCGTGCGTGCGTGCGTGTGTGTGTGTGTGTGTGTGTGTGTGAGTTGCACTCTATACGTTATGCTGGGTGATCTCTACCAGAGTGAAAATGAATAATCTAAAATGATATGGCGTAGAAAAAGTGTTTGCTGCTACAAAGGTTGGAATGGCAACAAAGGTTGGAACAGTGAAA
This sequence comes from Calotriton arnoldi, assembly GCA_963921515.1. Lineage (NCBI taxonomy): Eukaryota > Metazoa > Chordata > Amphibia > Caudata > Salamandridae > Calotriton > Calotriton arnoldi. Next base: position 572,681 of record CAWUFW010003952.1, on the reverse strand, counting down.
TTGGCATCTTCAAAAAATTTTGTGGGCAACATTAAAATACAACACTCCTCAAAGAAAGTGATAAGAGCCGGCATGTGCATTGTAGGACTAGGCGTAGCCGAAACGTAAGGTTGTTTCAGACTTGTATATGTTTATTGCTGCTGATGTGTTCTTTTTGCTTTAACCGTATTTTGGCAGTCTATGTATTGCATTGCATTGCGTATAGATGCAGAGGGTTTGAACATTTGTGAATGCGCATACTTTTATTTAAAGTCAATTCTTGCTTTCAGTCAATATTTCAGAACTTATCTTCAGTTAGTATCTCTGAACTGTTCTTCGTTTCTAAACATACCCTGTGAAAATGGGACATAGTGCACTTATTCACTCTTTCGGCAGCACAAGTATCTCACTGAGGGGGATATTCACAAGAAATGGCGAAAACTATCGCTAACCTCAGTTAGTGTGCGTTTTCTTATTGCCATGTTCCACGGGAAACTATCACCGTGTTAGCGGCGTATTCGCAACACGCCGCTAACTGGCGATAGTTTCCCCTACCGGGTGAAATGTCTAAGATTATGTCTAAGAGTATGAAACTAAGATTAGCGGCACGGCGATAAAAATCCTCACGCAAATGTGAAAATGGCGATGGGCCATTTAGCGATCAGAAACGTCACGCTAATTAGCGCCAGGCCTGTATTTTTCACATTCGACGGGAAAAACTACTATAAAACGCCCGCTAAGCAGCCCAAACACAAAAAAAAGAAAATTATTAAGGAAACAATTGAGAAGAACCATGGAGGAAGCTGGACCCAGTACAGAAGCCAACAACAACCCCCCAAACACCCAGGAGGACCAGCCAGAGACCATGGGGAAGGGCAAGGAGAAGAGGAAGACCCGGTTCAGTCAGCAGGAAAACCAGTTCCTGATTGTGGAGGTGACAGAAAACCAACAATAACTTTTTGTCAGCTCCACAGTGTCATTGGGAACAAAAAATGCAATATGGCAGTCCATCGCAGCCAAGGTGAATGCTGTTGGAGAGGTGAGGAGGACAGTGGACGGCTGCAAGAAGCGCTGGCATGATGCTAAGCGCAAGACCAAGCAGAAACTTGCAGCCAATCTGAAAGCAGCAATGCAGACTGGAGGTGGGAGTCCAACACCACAGGAGGAGCTGGATGCATTGGAGGAACGGTGTCCCAAGTCATCAGCGAGGAGACGGTGGTTGGAGTTCCGGGACAGGATACTGCTCAACATGACCAGACACAACACCAACAGGGTGAGTAACAACCAGGGACTGGGGGGACGGGGGGATATGGGCCTAATGGCACCCATGCACAATTAAATATATTGCAGTGCACACCCACAATGACTGTGGATTATGTCCCTGATACCCTTGGCCCTGGTGGCATAGACACATATCACCCTACTCACCCAATACATTGCAAGACACATATTGGTGAGCTCACAGACCTGGAAATGTGCACAGAAAAGTCTAGCAAATATAGTCCAAGTATCATATCAGACCACCAAATAAGGGCTACATGAAAGAGCAAAGGGCCACATTGATTGGAGATGCGGCAGGGTGTCAAAATGGCCCCCTGCCTCAACACCACGCATATGCATGTTCCCGTATGTCTGAGTCTTGTGCAAGATTGTGCATGTGCATCAAGGGTGACACTACTACACATACACAATCTGGCACACAACTCAGACACACGGGCACAATGGTGCATGTGTGCTGACATTGCTGGCGGCATGCCCACTCATGCACATAAAAGTCACATACACACTTCATCCTCATTTTGGCATTGGGGGATGTGGGCCAGTGCAGACAAGTCGTATATGTGTGGTGTTGAGGCAAGGGGGCCATGTAGACATCCTGCCGCATCTCCAGCTAATGTTCTTGCTTGCTTGTACAGGAGATGCAATCCTGTGTACACCAAGTGAGAAAGCATCTAGTGATTCTGCATACCATAAACACATGCATTGTCACAACAAAGTGACTATGTAGCCTACTGGCTAAAAGGTGCATATCCCACAATGCACACAATCAGCAGACTTTATTCAAAATGTGATGTAATACAATGAGCAGGTGGGATATGCCTACAGCACTACAGTGCATGGACAATGCATTTCAGGAATGTGCCACCCAAATATGTACCACATGCCTAGTCTGTGTGCCATACTCACAGAACTACAATGTCCCTGTATAGATGTGTGACAACGTAAGTATGACAACAAGCAAGGATAGCAAAGTAGCACCAAATAATGACAAGTAGCTAAATGGCACCATCACCCCTTAGGTCAAATAGCACTCCTCCACTATCAAGTGTACACATCTGCCATACAGAAAGCTGCATTCCACATCAGTCCTGGTGTGATTTGCCCATTACACCATTATGTGCATGTAAACCTATCAGTTTGGGAAGTCAACAGTGTCAGTGAAAAAATATGCAGTCATGGTCCTTATCATTCACACGCAAAGCCCGGCATCAAATAATCTGAACCATGACAGCATGTATCATCCATGTGACCATCTGCGTGGCAAAAACACAAACACACATCACCCTGCCATTTGCATCTGTTGGGAGGGGGCCGGAGACAGGGCCTGAGCACCACTAATACGCCTTAGTAAATCCACATCCATCAAATCCAGGCCCACTCATACACCACATGTGGGGTCAACGTTGAGTGTAATGGGTGTTGACACTGTCTGTTCAGCCAGCATAAACAATGGAAACTCAACGTGCACCATACTCACAACGGGTAAGCCAACAGGAGGGCAGTAAGGAATGCATGCAAGAAAAAACATGACTGACGACATGCACACTAGATAAAACACAATAGCCTAAGCTAGCTGGATGCACATGTGTACCGCATTGTGCAGCACACATAGAAACAGCAAGTAGGCCTTTGTTGCAAATGTGCATAAAGGGGGCCCACCTCACACATGACTATTCTCGCACCAAACCCATGCACATGTGCAGTACCCAGCAAAGCTGGCTGTCTGTGAGCCACACTGACAAAGCAAGTGACAGTGCATGATGAATAGCATGCCTGCCCCCCCAAACATATTAACATGGTGCAGGCCACGTCACTGTAGTGCCTAAGTGTGGACTTCATCCCTAAAGGAGCAGGTCACTTTCTGACACTTCCTCGTGTACATACAACCCCTGATGTAAACAAGACATCAGCTGACAAACAATGCACAAGTGTCCCAACTCTGACCAAGACCCATATTTACCCCACCTTGCAACATCTCACCATTGTGAAGGCACATGAGTGAAAGGCCCACTGCCTGAAAGGGATATGGGGCAGCAATACCAAAGCTGCTGGGGCGACTCTCCCACAATGCAGTGCGCACACACACATAAATCTGAACTACTCAACATTGACTACAATGTGGGACAAACTGCAACACTTTCACAACTTAACAGAGGACACAACTGGTGATGCTTGTGTGTAGAAATTAGCCATTCGCATGTGTCATAGCCGTAAACTGTTAGATGACAATGTACAACTACAACGTCACATCCGTGATGTTGCACTAATATTCACTATCCGGCAAAAAATATGCATCTCCTCCCAAACTGTCACAATGGACATTGTCATGCAGTCTGCCTGTAAACTCATACAATGCATGTTAATACATGAAACACACAGTTAAACTGCATCTCCCCTTTACATTGCAGAGGGAGAAACATCACCTCCTGAACAGCAGCCTGTCCCACTCTTCACTGATGAAGAAGAGGAATTCTCCACCATCAACACTGACACCGTCCAAGAGCTGCTAGACTCACTCAGCACCCCATCTCCAGGAGCAGGGCAATCCAGCAGTGTTGTGGAAACTCCACCCCTGCACAAACCACACAGCAGCAAGCACCTACCACCACAGCTGTCTCACAGGACCTTGAGGAGCCACTACTGGCATTTCAACACTGTGCGGTAGAGGTCCAGCAGGAGATGGCTGATCAGGTGTGGGTGGGGTTTGACAGCCTTGCGGCCAAACTTGATGCCATACGTGGGTGTCTGAGTTCCATTCGGGACCACCTACAGAACATCACAGACACCCACAGTCCGCTCCATGCTCTCCGACATTCCATGGCTGACATTGCTGGAGTCATGACTCAGAGACAAGAACAACTGTCCAGTCAGAGTGGCTACAGCGATGGCAGCCAGGAGTTGGGCCGCATGCGACGGATAATGGAGAACATGGAGCGGATGCAAGCGGAACAAATGGCTGCCACGGCTGCACATCAACTCAATGTAGCTGGAATCTTCCATGCCCTGCAGCTGATCATCACTGCATTGCTGCAACAAGGTTTGGCACAGATGAATGCTGCTGCAGCTTCTACATCCACATCTCCGTCCCCTGATGTGTCAGTGCCTCACAGTGCTGCAGCCAATCTACCACCAAGCCCATGTGAGGCACATGACACATCAGAGGACGAAGATGTGGATGAATCTGCATTTTTGCAAAGAAAAAAGCGGTAGCATTCATCTATGCAAAATGGCCTGTTTCTCCTTGGATCTGGGCTCAGCATCATGGCCCGTAATATCATCTTCCACTGTCCCCCGATACACTCTGTGACACTCACCTTGGACCTCGACATGGACTGCCATATTATGTCTTGTTCCCAATGACACTCTAATCAGCCTGCAGACTGAACTCTGCCTCTTCCTCTGGACATTTTACCTCAAAAGGACTCTGACTGGCCCTCCACTGGGCATCTATGGAATGTGGGGATTGTTTGGCCAAGTACTGGTCCAGTCTTCACCAATGTCAACAGACTTGTAAATAAAATATTTAACTCACACAGATGTGTGTTGTCCATGAGCAATCAAGTATAGGGGTCTCTAAAAATGTAGGGCCAATGAATCAACAAAAGGTACACCAAGGGAAAAAAGAGAAATGTACATGTATTACTGTGACCCAGATAGGCGGTGAGATGACCGGGTATGTGTGAACTAGCTGTGCCCTCATTGCTCCAATACAACAATCTAGCAACATCACAACTTAGCCTCACGTCCATCAAGGAAATAGGCATGTGTGCAAAAATGTCCAAGTCTGTTGCAGGTCACATGTAGTGTCCCCCTTTACAATTGCTAAAAATTATCTCTTGGCATATCTACTCACACTCTACGGGGTGGACCAAGCCTGTTGTGATGGTGGGCATTGCATGTCACATCCCAAGATGGTGCACGCCATATTCACATTGATGAAGATTCGTAAGGGCACATGCCTACCAGCCACAATTGGAACCACAATGTCTGCCTCAGTGAAGTAGTGTTGGCAATAGGGACTCACCCCAAAGTGCAAGACGTCAGTCAGCCCCTTCCTGTGGATGAACAATGCTTACAAAATTAGGAACCCTCTCATGCTGTGACCACTGTTAGCGGATAGGGCAATGTGTCTAGGGATGTGTGGTGCACTGCACTCAACATATAGTCAGATGCAGTGCCACCATTTCAAGGGTTATATTTTAAAGAAACAAGGGAACCCAAGTAAGGTCTGCCAGGGACCTTGGGAATCGAGCTATTTTTAAGAACAGTGTCCCTAGGAAAACGACAATAGAAAGGGGGGAATGAATATAGACCCAGTCAGTACTATATTTGTATAACTTGTCCAGCCGGACAGAGGTCAGATATTTAATATTTTAAATTCAGATAGGAACAATACAGACAAAACTATTTTGTAAGTGGGACACAAGCCTGCATCCTACTAAACCAAGAGGGACAGACAATAGAAAACACAGAAGGCTCAGGCAAAGCTATAGGTTTGTTAAACACACAATTTCTCAATGTAACAAACAAATCGCAAGGAACTACCTTTACACATTAAATAACAATTTAGAGCAGTGTATAAGGTGTATCGGGTGTCGACGGCGTTTCGATCCATATAAATAATAAATGGATCATCATGAGGACATTTAGAATAAGCATGCCTGTGTGTAATTGCCTGTAATGACTGAGGTACAATTGGGAGAAGAAAAAGGGGGGAAAAAGAAAGTACAAATATTTAAAAAGGAGCACCGATTCAGGTACCAGCATTAGAATAAAATACGGACTAGTCTGTTTCATGTAACAAGGTTTGTGAGCAACTCATATATAGATTACAATTGAACATTTTCCCTAATGCAAGGGAGACCGTGTGAGTAGAGATAAAAACATGAAAGGAAGAAAAATGCATAGCCGTTCTACGCTTGGCCGCGTGAAAGTGCCTAAGAGATAATAAAGGCGAGCGATTACGCTATGAGCTGGGAAGAGTGAGCGTTCGCGCCTTTAGTAAGCTTAGCCGTGAATAAACAATTATAGGGAGATACATGCATGTTGGCAATTCCCGCATGGAAAATAACCAATATATAGCTGAAGGCACAGATGACGAGCAGCCAAAACCTGAAGAGGAAAAATAGAAAAGCTGTAGTGAGGGGGGAAAAAAGGGGTTAAGATAGATGCCAAATGATGGGTAGGCAGGTGCTTACCAAGAAAGATAAAATCAGAGGTATGGGGGAGCCGGACCGGCTAGGGCGTCAAAGGCAAGGTATAAAAGTAGAGTGACCTGTACAAACAAGGGTAATAGGAAATTGTAAGGAGCGTGCTAAGCAACCGCTCAAGAACAGAAATTAGTGAGTAATGGGAATTGAGGGCTTACCCATCCAGTGATGGGAAGGGGAAGGCACGATGACTTATGTATCCAGATGGAGGAGGGAGCTGCAGCCGTGTGCTCCTGATTCCAGATAAGGGGTTATTCTGTAAGGAAAGATTGAGGTCAAGTTTGAAGAATGGTGGTGTCTTCAAGCGTTGTGAAAGGTCGTGGGTGGGAGAGAACGCTTACCTAGGTCCGTGTTCCTGGGTGGCAGACAGTGTGTGCCGGCTTCCGAAATGCGGGAGAGAAAGTCCCATGCCAGCTGGGTTTAAGGAGCGTGTGGATGTGTGCAATTGGACAGAAATGGTCATGTGGTCTATGAATTGAAATGGAAGAGGGACTAGGGAAAGAAAGAATGGTGTCGGCCATCTTTAAGCAGGTAGGGAAAGAATGGTGTCGGCCATCTTTAAGCAAGTAGGGAAATGGCCGAGTGGTAGAGTGTTGAATGCACTTCAGATGGCGAGAGCATTTAGAGAAGATAGGTCACGGAGGTGAGAGTAAAAGAGAATTGATATCCAGAGTTTCAGGAAAAGTGAAAACTGGGTGCCCATTGGTGAAATTCTATATAGTTACGAGTGTCAGGCGCTTACGTGATTAAAGGGTCAGAGTTAAGTACGGTCGGCTCTTTATTGTCGTTTTCCTAGGGACCACCATTTCAAGGGTGGCATCACTATGAGCCAATGCCAAAAGAAACAGCTGGGAGAAGTGGCTATGACACTGGCATTACAGGGAGCAATGCTACACTTACCCTCTTGTGTGCAGCACAACTGTGTGCCCGAATCAAAAACGTTATCTGAGACAAAACCCTAACTTTCCAAATTTCGGTATTCACAAAAGGCATTTAGGAGTAGTGAAGTCAGTATTCCTAACTTTACTACTCCTAAAGTCCATTTGTGAATACCGAAAGTCGTAAAGTGAGGACCTACTCTCATATTACTTTTGTGAATCGGGCCCACAGTTCTGCCACATGCCGTTTAAAATTGACCCGCTAAATGACAACATCCTGCATGGTCAGGAGGTTGAGCCTCCATGCACAGGAACATACAATTCCAATGATGCTGACACACTTGCACTACGCAGCAAGTGTGCCAAGGTCTGTGCATTGTAGATGGACTCAGCGCCAGGCTCATGTGATATGCAGGGGGTTGACGGAATCTGTGGTACCCGGCGCATACATTCATCTCCATGATGGATAACAGTTGCAAATTAAATGTCCGCTCAAGGCCATGTCCCTTGGATGTGTTGTAAATGGGCAACAATGTGCTGTCCAACTCCGTGAGTCAAACTTAAGATGTAAAACTTCACAAAAGAGTGTCCCTAGACTAGACCGTAAATCCTACTTGCCACCCTGTTATCCATGCCAGTTTACTGTGCTCACATCTAAGGTATCCTGACACAATCCATCCTGCTAAGTAACATGTCATGACCACACTTACACGTTCAACGGATTGTCCAGTGATAGTATGAGTTGCATACAAGGTAAAAAGCCACACTCCACCACATCACACCTGACATAAGTGCAACCAGAATTCTAAAGTATTATCCATTTATTATAAAAGTCCAAAAATGTACTATCCTAAACTAACACTAATCATTACTATTACTAATATAATCTAAACTAACTAGAAAATAGTGGTCAATTACCTAAACTATCTACCCTAACTAATCCTAAACACGCAACAACATATCTAAGACATCAACCCACCCTTAAGGCACATCATGAGACAGGACATAGACATCTAAGCTACACATAAACTAACTACACAGTTAACCTACACAAAGATATATATATATATATTTGTTTTAAACAACAAAGACATCAACCCCCCACCCAAAGGAAAAGGAAACTTATCTCCAAATACTATATAATTATAAATATCTAAAACTACCTTAAAATCTAACACTAACTATACCTACACTACAACTACACTACCTAACACTTAACATATTTACCTAACACTAACTACAATACAAGATAAAACATTGGGGGAAGGGAGAAGAGGGGGATGGGGCTCAACATGTCCAGTCTTCATGGGAGACCCAGGGCTGCCTTAATGTCCATCAGGTGCCTGTCATGCTCTGCCATTTCCCTCCGTAGTTCTGCCAGTATAGCATTATTGTCCATCAGTGTTCTCCGGTCCTGCACAGTGAACGGCACCACCTGATCAGCAGGTGCAGGTGGCATTGTCCCTTGGGTGTGTGGTGTTGGAGGGGGATGGGTAACTGCCTCTCCACGCTGGGACCCATGACCGACGCTTGAGGGGCCTGGGATGGCCTGTGTGCCACTCTTACTCCCACGTCTTACATCCTCGGGCACCGACTTCCAACTCCCAGATGCCCGGTCATCCTGGTACCTCCATGCCATGTTGCGGTACCCTTTAGCGACCTTCTTTATGTGGAGGTACCGGTCCTTCCTCTCCTGGAAGGCGTGCGACTCCTCTGGCGTCATGTTGTCTGTGAAATAAGAGCAATGACAAAATGTGAGTCCTTAAAACTATGTCAATGTTCTCCATTCAAATCTGAAACACAAGGTCACTGAAACATGGGAGCCTACACTCTAGAGTAACAATGTGAAGTCAGATTGTGCCCTGGACAATGAATTGTTGAATCCAGGATCAGTGACTACATGCTGGGGAGACTGACATGACAGAGCATGGCATGGGACATGTACTGTCACAACCAAATGAGACTGTCAGTGTCAAATGATGGTGCTATGACATACCCTGACTGAGGGTGACATGTACAAGGAATCGGAGGAGGGAGGCATTAGCCCTCCGTGTGGAGCGCCAGCCTCATCCTCTCCTGTAACACACTGCTGCATCATATGTAAAATGCTCATGTGCAGCCCTGCATGTCCCCCAGCAACTGTGTGCAGTTCATCAAGTCTGCACAAACACAGGCACCCTTGCACAAGAGTGCAAGTGTGTCTGTGTGAAGGGGGGGCTAGTTAATGTATAGGAAGGTTACCCTACCTGCACAGGAGCAATCCTGGAACAGCCCTACTCACACTTCCATCTGTGCTGCATCATGCAGCACACATGGAAACACATCAGGTGGCTGAACACTTACTTGTACATGAGGCGCTGGCCCTCTCTCCACCACTACTTCACAATAGGTGACGCGTTGCTGCCGAGAGGGGGAAACATTGTTTCCTCAAATTTGTCAATCATGCATGTCTTTGATCCGCTATGATCACTCCGTTGAAAAATTAACTACGCAGGCCTCTAGAACGCAAACTGTTACAATGCATTCCCCATTGTAACAGCACCCTGGAGTCATAATGGTTATTGTGTTGTAATGGGTAATGCTTTCTTACATATAGCGTTGTAGAGCCTTGCATTGTAAAATATATGGCACTGCAATAAATGCAGAGCTAAAGCATGTGGGGTAAATGCATGCGGAGTAATGTCACCAATTCAGACAGAGGGGCTCGTACACCTGAGCCTGAGTCGACCAGGGAATGACCCTAAGGAGACAGCTTGACAACACCATTGCAGTGGCCAAACATGCCAATGAGATTCATAGGGCCATCTTTGCTAGGTGTTTGGGGAACGTGCCATTGATATGCTTGGCTCAAAGCTACGCACTGCTACTTCAGTGAAGCTGGTATGCAGCATACCCACGAAATCACACTGCCGACAGGTGTCTGAGCACGCACGGCCTGAAAACCACTGCCTACTTGTGCATGATCGGGCCCACTTGCACAGTCATCTCAGTCAAGGATGTACATGCATTACATGTCTGCTCATACTCATCAGCAACACCACTCACATGTCTCCTCTCCTATCTGTACGCTCTGTAATCCACATGCATGTGCTGTTGTGACAGAACCCATAGATCAAATTTGCATGTGTATCACTGACTGGGAATGTGCAAAGTTACATCTGGAAGACGGGAAACAGCCTTAACCACGAAGGCTGAACAACGATCAGCCTTAACAACGAAGGCTGAACTACGCAAGCCCTACCGCGCATATGTCTTAACCACGCATGTGCGTGGTTAAGGCATATGCGCGGTAGGGCTTGCAGATGGACGGAAGCAGGAAGAGATTGTTGTGAAGTAAGTGGGGTAGGGGGGTGGGTCGGGGTTGTTTTGTGGGCTTAGGGTGGGTCGGGGGTAGTTATCTGGGCTGGTGGGTGGGTCGGGGTTAATGCAAGTTGGGCTGGGTTGGGTCGGGGGTTGTTTTGTTGGCTGAGTGTGGGTTGGGGGTAGTATACAGGGCTGGGAGGTGGCTCGGGGTATTTTGAGGGCCGGGGGCAGGTTTGGGTAGTATTAAGGGATGGGGGTTCCAGATAGTTTTCAGGGCACGGGGTCGACATTTTAGGGTTCAGGGCAGGGGTAGGGATCGTGATGGCACTTAGGACTTAGGGGGTGCAGGGTCGATTTTAGGGCTTAGGGGGTAGTTTAGTTTTCAGGGCTTCGGGCCGTTTTAGGGTTCAGGGCGGGGGACAGGGTCATTTTTAGGGATTAGGGGATAGTTTTTAGGGATATGGGGAGGGCGGAGGTGAAAATGTTACTAGAGATGGGGAAGTGGGGGACTATAGAAACTCAGGCCAGGTGCAAGGATCAGGGGATTACATTCTTAACCACGAATATGTATTTACCAAAAATGCCTTAACAACACATGATTCATTGTAAAGGCATGCGTGGTAAAGGCATATTCGTGATTAAGAATTTCGTTGTTTAGACTTCGTGGTTCCAGCATGCGTGACAAACACATTCGTGGTTAAATCATACAATTCTGGAAGACAAATGCATTGCTCTAACTTCACTCACAGATTTCTACACACTTCTGACTTCCACAATACATCATCACACTGTAGGCAAGGTACATGTGATACACACCCATACTGCATACTACAAGGTCTATCATTTGACCCTGACATTCATGAAATTGCACTATGCCATTTTATGATGGCTGAACTCACCAGTGGTGTGTGGGTCCTTGAAGCTGTCGATGTCCCCCTGTGTGATGAGAGGTCATCCAGCTGTGAGACATGAAAAGAAAGGTGTGTTGGTATCCGACATAAAATCACACAGGTCATATTCATCATACAAATCATCACCATAACTGACAATGCTCTGTAACTGTACTGTTGCATTTCATGTTGGCTACATGATTGGGTCTACTTTGCTTGCCATTCACACAAGACCTGTGAATGCTGAGTTGGGCCAAACAAGACAATGATGCTAGCAAACTTGCACATACTAGTTGTGTGACACATTCACAAGGCCCCATTTGTACACGCAACATGATGTAACACATGCTCTGTGTACAATAGCATTGCTGCAGATCGCACAAGGCTGTTTCACAGATGTTGGTGGTGTATGACACTCTGGAGATGTCCTATTTCCTTTGATCAATTGTTCATATCTCATACATTGTCACACGGAGCCTATGGACAAGGGCATGTAGCAAACATACCAAATAATGAAGAGGACAGCATTTTTACACTTCCTTTTGTGCAGCACACAGGTCCCAGAAACAATGCCTTGGAATGTTTATGTACAGTCACCCTTCCTGTACACAAACAATCTTTGCCATGCACGCAGTATTGCGCAAGGGTGTCAGCCTTGGCACTACAGTGCTGAGTGTAGCCCAGCGCAGTGGGTAACACAAACCTGCACCCTATGCTTGTCAATATGAATCAGCATTGTGTTGCTGATGTGACAACGTTAGGCATGAACGCATGACGTCTCCCACCTCACTCTGCCACATTTTTGCACTTGGACACCAGTGTGTTCCACACAGCATTTTTGGGTTTTCGTTACAGTGATAATATTTAAATTTAGAGGTAGAACTTACCACACTGTAGGCCAACGATGACTCCCAGGTGGTCCAACAGGTCACCCTCACGGCCCAGGCAATCCTGCCAGCGGTGCTTCCATTGGCGCACAGTCTGGTCCACACCAAAGACACGCTGCATCTGCGCCCGCACACGCTCCCACCTGACCTTCCGCACACTGACGCCATATACGGACAGGATGCGGCCTCCCCTCTCCACCATCAAGGGCAGGTAAAACTTGATGAGCCAGATGAAGCCCCCAATTCCCCCTCTGACATCCTGCCCTCCCTGCCCACACCCACCATCTCCCTGCACACACCTAAACCCACTGCCAAAAGGAAAGTAACCCAATATAATAGCCCCAAAAACTACAAAGAAAGTTAACTACCCCAAGACAAACACCCGACAATATTGAGGACAAGAGACAAAAGAACACGTAAAAACAAGTACACCACACTTCACAGAGACACTATCGACAGGACACAGGACACAGCAACACTCTCTAAATCATCAATCTGCACCACACAACACCAAACACCTCCAACACTCTCCACAATCACCAGCAATGTGCTCAAAAGAGAAAGTGAAAGTGCACAGCACTCCTCCAGTAACAGGAAGTATGCAGACACCACTTCCTGTGTGTTTGCGGCCCGTTTTTTGACAAAGCGGTAAAAATCTGCACGCAAATAGGCTTAGGGGTAATATTTCGTATTGTTCAATGTGTTTAGCGATGGATTTTCCATCGCGAGTATGAAAAAACATTGCGTTAACGTTAATGCGGGCAGATTTTGCATGCTACGTGCAAGTTCTTACACAGATGAACAGTCTTAGATAAAATTTCATTTCAGACCCCAAAAAACACCATGAAGAGCTTGTTTTAACCCCAAATGACACCCTAAAGTTCAATATTTTGCCCCAAATGACACCCTAAAATTCATATTTTACCCCAAATGACACCCCAAAATTCATATTTTACCCCAAATGACACCCTAAAATTCATATTTTGCCCCAAATGACACCCTAAAATTCATATTTTACCCCAATAGACACCCAAAATTTCATATTTTGCCCCAAATGACACCCTAAAATTCATATTTTACCCCAAATGACACCCCAAATGTCATTATTTAGCCCATTTGACACGCTAAAAAGTTGAATTTAGTACCACAATTGACACCCTGAACAGTCTAGTTGTGCACAAATGACACCCTAAAAAGCAAATCTCTGTACAGAGGAGACATACCCACCATCAAATTACAATTGTGATAGTCACGGGAGCTCTCGTCATGCTCCGTGACTGAGGTGGGCATGGCCAAGATCTGGCGGGCTAGTTTGAGTGCGAGAGGAGGCGGCGGCGGCGGCTCTTGGTCGGAGCTCGTGAGCGTTTCCAGACTTTTGTTTAGCTTGGAGTGACTCTACCTGTGGCGCCCGAACTTTCCTTTTTGGACAGAACTTCTCTTCGTGGCAGCCTGCACTGGTCTTGAGAGGCAGAAAACAGAGGCTGAGGCTGAGGCTGTGACGTCAGGATTGGAAATCCGGTAAGAGCACTGGCGAGAGAGATGCAAGGCTGCGAACATTCTCTGTCTGAAAGGCTTTAGAGGAGGTTTACGACTCTGGCCCTTGGGCCTTTTTTTGGATTGACACTGTAGTTTCTTTTGCGCCAAGAGAAGGAACAGCTCTCTGATAGAGCCCCGGAGGAAAACATATTTGCAAATTTGTGGAATTGCAGAATGGAAGCTGGGATGTGCTTTTTACTTTTCCCCTCCAGCCTGTATTTTTTTTATTTTTTTATTAAGGCTGCTAAATATTACTTTTGTATAGGTTATATAAGCTAAGTAAGAGAAGGTTCTGAGGTGTTTAGATCTGCTGCTCAGGGGATAGAGGCATGGAAACGGCCTAGTTAGACTGTGTTCAGCTTGTGCCCTCCTCTTATCTGCCTCTTACATGCCTCACAAGGAATCGGTAACAAGTTTGAAGGATCAAAGAATATGAAAAGAATTTCTCGTGATACTATGGTGAAACCTCGATTGATGGCAAATTCTGCAAGGGGCACGAGAACACGTCGCAAGAGTAAGAGTCCTTCCCTTAAAAACGCTGACTTCAGGCTGTTCAATGGAAGTGGAAGTGCACAAAAGGATTCATCTAATAAGTGCCTATTAGGTCTTGGAGGTCTGGGCTTTCAAAAAAAGCCTGATAATCAACAACTCATGAATGCCCCCCAGGGCCATGAAATTCAGCAAGCAAGATTGTCCCAATCAATAACGATGCCTTTGGGAGATACGAGCATCAGAGATCAGCCTCCCCTCAGCCCAGCTAATGCAGCTGCTGTCCAATGCAATGATACGCCTTCATCGACAACACCAACAACAGAGGACCCCCTAGCAGCTAAACAACATGCTCCTTGCCTGCTCTCTTTGGGATCTAACGCGAAGGTTCAGACACAGACTAATTTAAATAGCTTTATTTGACCTAAACCTAATACCAACCCTGAATTCCAGGAGGTGAGGAGCCCACAGCTTTTGGATGTGTCCCTCTTTACTACGGCAATGGAAGCCGCAACAGCAACGCCAGACAAGATCGCGCTTCAGAGCTCAGTCACACAGAGATTGGACGTGACGCCATCAGACCCCAGGAACATGTCTGCTTCAGAAGATTCCACACAAACCCTTCTTCTCCAGATATTAACAGAGCTCAAAAATATGAAACTATCCCAAGAAGAGGCTCAGAAAAGGACGGAGTCTCAATTGAACTCAATCCAGTCACATGTTCAGCAGCTCACATCTCGAGTCTCTGAAGCCGAGCAACGTATATCTGATCTTGAAGACTCTGCCCCTCTGCAATCAGATCAAGTTGCTAAATTGCAAACCGAGCTAGTAAATCTTCAGCTAAAAGTAGACGATGCATAAAATCGAACTCGAAGATGTAATCTACGTTTTACAGGGGTTACGGAAGGATTTGAGAAAGGGCAAGCAATGGACAAGGTTATTACGGACCTGGTCACTAAATATGTATGTCCTGAAGTTACTACTCAGATGACGGATCTCACGATCTTACGGGCACACCGAGTTCCGGCAGTTCAATATCCAAACGCCAAATACCCGAGAACGATTATTGTGAACTTCGGAGACTTCAGAATAAAGGAGAAAATGTTAGCCTGTGCAATTCGGGATAAAGGGTATCAGACAAGTGACAAGTTTTCGTTCAAAAGTTTCTCAGATATGTCTGCCATATCGGCTAAGCGCAGAAAGGAATTTAGAGGCATGATAAACTGTTTTCAACAAGTTGGAGCTCCTGCAGGACTGGTCCAGCAATAAAAATTGAAAGTTCTCCATAAAGGGAGAGTTCATATATTTCAATCAGTCCAAGAAGCGCAGGAACTCCTCCATTCTCTGCAACAGTCGGGGGAGGGGTGGGGGGTTTAAAATGACTTCCAGGTCTGGTAAAAGCAAAAGCTTAATGAAATGAAGATGATGATGACTCTGGATGTGCTCCCTCAGCTTCTTTCTTTTTGCTTGGTTTCTCTTCTCTTCTCGCTGTCTCTTTCCCTTTTTCTTTTGTTTTCTATATGTTCTTGGACCGCCATCTATTGGCTCACCACCTGGGTGCCATGTCACAGCACCCCAATGTTGGGAGGTGGGTGGGGAAGATGGGAGGTTTTTGTGCACTGGGGGCGGGCCACCTCTGGGAGCCCCAGACGTAGGGGCTCCATTATGGAGGCGATCCATGGGTGTGGGGAGGAAGGGTGCACGAAGGGCAGGGGGGGTGAAGGGAGTTGGGCTCACGGGTCATGGGGGGATGAAAAAATAAAATGTAGCGAATTTTTGATTGAATTTTTGAGTGAAATACAAAGGATTGAGATAATAATTCTCTCTATTTTTATTTTTAAATGACAGCTAGACCACTAAAGATTATTTCCTGTAATGTAAATGGCTTCAATAACAGACTGAGGCGACGCTCTATGTTGGCCTGGTTCAAGACCTTTCAAGCCGACATAATATTTTTACAAGAGACTCATTACAAAGAGGGCGCGCCAAGGGATAAATCCCCTGCTTTTGTTCAACACAAATTTTTTGCCTCCGCTAATGCGGCTATTAGAGGTGTAGCCATACTGGTTAGTAAAAAGATACAGGGGGTTATAATAATGGTCCAGAGAAATAATAACGCAAGATGGCTATGGCTGCAGATGAAGATCTGCAACCAAATATTTAATTTTGTTAGTTTTCATGGTCCAATAGAAGACTCACCAGAAACGCTTCAGTCATTATATGATTTTGCCACTGCTCAAACAGGATTCTTGGTTATTGGGGGGATTTTAATTTGCTAATCAATCCAGCTATGGATTCATCATGACCCCAGAAAACTCAGTCTAAACCTAAATCCGTCTGGCTGTGTCAAGATCTGATCCGTAACTTAAGATTAGTTGATTGTTGGCGGGATGAATTCCCCGAGAGAAGAAGTTTACCTGTCATTCAAAGAGATATCACTCATCTTCACGAATTGACTTTTTCTTGTTTATCATGCTCTTTTGAGCACTAAATCAGAGATCATTGAAAATCCTTTTTCTGACCATGCGTTAATTACGGTCCAATTCCTAATTCAAACCCCAGTACGTATTGAGTTTAGATGGTTTTTGGATAAGTCCCTCTTAGTGGATGAGAAGTGGGTGGCTGGCATGGGTTTGTTGTTAGAAGATTTCTGGAATCGCAATAAAAACACAGCCCCTATTTTTGCAGTTTGGGGGGCTCTTAAGGCATTTTTTCGAGGGGAAGTAATTAACTTCAATGCATATAAAAGGAAAAAAGAAAGGGAAGAAAAGTCTCAGATTGAGAATCAATTTTCTAATTTTACGGCTCAATATTTAGCGGTACCCTCCAGGGAAAATAAAATAAAGCTGCATCACGCTAAATACAATTTACAAGATGTCTTTATCTCCAAAGAAATCCTTGCGCACGATGCGGTCCTCCAAAAAAGATATGAAGAGAATGAACATATAGGTAAATATCTTGCATGGTCAGCAAAACGTAGGGTCAATAGGAATACTATTAAAAAGATAAATGACCCAGTTACTGGCATATCTACTTCACATCCCCAGGAAATTTCTGCCATTTTTTTGGAGCACTATAGGAAGCTTTACTCTGATCCCTATATCAGCTCATTAGAGGCAGTGGATGTCTGGCTTAACGGCATTAATTGTCCTTTAACTTAGCAGGAGAATAAAGACAGCTTAATTTCAGAAATTACAGCAGAAGAAATTAATCTCTGCGTGATGTCTTCTCCTTCTGCTAAAGCGTGTGGGTGCGATGGAATCCCTACAGAGTTTTACAAACTTTTTTTACCCCAACTAAACTCTGTCTTGAAATTATTATTCTATGAAATTTTGAAAGGTGAAACTGTCCCTGCTTCATTCACGGAAGCGGTAGTAGTCAGCTTTGTTAAAAAAGGCAAAGCGGAGGAGGAGGTTAACTCCTATCGGCCAATAAGTCTTCTTAACAATGATTATAAGATCTTTTCTAAGATTCTGGCGAATCGTTTATCCCAAGTGTCTACCTCTCTTGTACACAGAGACCAGAATGGGTTTATCCCAGGTAGACTTTTACCCACTAATACTCATGGGGGTATATTCACAAGAACGTGTGATAACTACCGCAAGAGTAGCGTAACGCAACTTTCAATATTGCAGCCTAGCGCAGGAAAATAACCCTGTGTCAACGTGGAATTCACAACAAGGTGGTAGCATGCGATAGTCTGCCGAAACCGCGGACAATATACAACCACCACGATGGAGATAAAAACACAAACCACAACACCAAAAAACACGCGAAGGGCCAAAGCGCGATGACGAAATCAGCGACAAGCAGCGCTAGGCCTGCAACACACACCTGGCAGGCGTCAAAAATCACCATAAAAGTAGAAAATACACCCACACACAAACTGACCAACACCCAAGCACCATGGAGGCATCCGGAGCAGGCGCAGAGGACGAGCACAACCCCACAAGCACCCCAGACGACCAGCCTGGGACCTCGGGGACAGGGAAGAGCAAGGACAAGAAGACCAGGAAGACCAAGTTCAGTCCGCAGGCGAACAGGATCATAGTCACAGAGGTGATGGAACACCATCAACAACTCTTCATCACCTCCAACGTGTCATTAGGCACCAAAAATGGAATATGGCGGGACATCGTCGACAAGGTGAATGCCGTCGGAGAGCACAAGCGGACAATGGATGAGGTCAAGAGGCAATGGAATGACATCAAGCGGAAGACCAAGGAGAAACTCAGCGCCAACCAGAAGGCAGCAACGCAGACCGGAGGTGGGGGCCCAGCGCCACAGCTGGAGCTGGATGACATGGAGGAGCTGGTGTCGACAGTCATCAGTATGGATACTGTGGCCGGAGTCGGGGGGACCGGACACTGCTCGACAGGACACAACACAACCGCAACAGGGTGAGTGACCACCAGGTACTGGGGGCATGGGGGGAGATGGCCACAATGGCACAAGCAAGCAGGGCACAGTGCACACCCACAATGACCCTGGGTTCTCGCCCAGACCCACAGACTGTCACAATGTACAATGCCTGTCTGAATGTCAACCTGTACCATGCGGCTACATACATGTGGACACATTGTAATACACCATCTCCCCTTCACATCGCAGGGGCACCCTCAACACCTCCTGCAGAGCAGTCACAGCCACTCTTCACTGATGACGAGGAGGAGGACAACACCAGCATCCACACCCAAACCATCCAAGACATCATTGACCTCATCCGCCAGCAACCTCCAGGATCAGGGCAGCCCAACTACATCGATGAGACCCCACCCACCACCCAAACCACCCAGCAGGAGGCACCCAGAGCCCCGACACTCTCCCAAGACCCCCAGGAAATGGCCTTCCAACGCCGTGTGCTGGAGGGCCAGAGGGAGACGGCCGAGCAGGTGCGGGTGGGGTTCGACCTCATGGCTACCAAACTGGACGCCATCCTTGGGTGTCTATGTCCGCCCCATGGTCTCCAACGAGCCCTGACTGACATAGCTGGAGTCATGACGCGGAGGGAGGAATACCTGTCCGCTCAGAGTGGCCCCAGCGATGCCAGCCGTGAGCTGGCACACATGCGGAGGCTCATGGAGGACATGGTGCGGATAGAGGCGGAAAGGATGGCAGCCACCGCTGCACATCAGTGAAATGTACCTGGGATCTACCAGGCCCTGCATGTCTTCATCATGGCATTGCTGCCACAAGGCGTGGCGATGATGAATGCTGCTGCCCCCACACCATCCACATCTCCGCCCCCTGGTGTGTCAGTGCCTCACAGTGCGGCAGGCGTATCCACTCAGGCACCTGATGTGTCACTGCCACACAGTGCAGCCGACAATCCTCCTCTGGCCCCTGATGTGTCAGTGGCACACAGTGCAGCAGCCGGTACTGCAACACCCACAGGTGGGGAAGGGCACACACCCGGGGACGAGGACGTGGATGGGACTGTGGTCAGGAGGGCCAGGCACTAGCATCCTTTTCTGCCACCTTGCCTGTTTCTGCTTGGTGCCGCACATGGCCTCAAGACCTACCACTGACCCCCGATACGCTCCGAGGCACTCACCTTGGACAGCGACATGGACTGCCACATCCTGTTTGACGACCATTGACACGGCGGACAGACTGCGGACTATACCCTTCCCCTTCCGCAGTACAGGTCATCCCCGGATGTACACTGGCTGGCCCTCCACGGGCCCATATTGTGTAGTGTGCATGGCATTGCCCTGTACCGCTCCTGCTGCATGACTGCACTGGATGTGCAAATAAACATCCAGTGATGCACTGCTGTGTAATGTCTTACGTCATTCATGTATAGATGTGTGGATGAATGTGGGGACAGTGCCTTCCCTTGCATCAATGATGTTCATCCTGTGGGATGCCAGTCAGAGGGTGCGACATTACATTTTGTGTACCGGGTCCCGTGAACACTACAACAGGGACACACGCATCAGTCACTTCATTGTCCGGACATGGACTGGACCACGCCCAGATCCCACGAGTCATTGTTGCAAGCCCTGCGCTGGTCCGGCGTACGGCAGGCCAGACCACTCCGCTTATGCCCCGAGGGGGGGCCCTCATTGCTACCCGTCGCAGCCATACTCGCTGGTGGTTTGCAGGTCACTGGTCTAGTTGTCAGCATGTCACAGCCACTCCCTGAGGGCAGGTTTTCACACACACCACACCCATCCGCCACAGGTGTCACAGGCCATGTGACACTGCCAATATAAGGGGCCGACGACGTCACATTCCCCTCTTCCGGTGGTGACTGGATGACGGACGCTCCACGGTTCGCACTCATATAGGGCCCATGAGTTGTTGCGCACAGGGTTAGTGGCATCAGAGGCCTTGAGTATGGCATGGGCCTACCACCACGTGGCGCAGACTGGGGTTGCACAGGGTTAGTGGCATCCGAGGCCTTGAGTACGGCACGGGCCTACCACCACATGGTGCAGACTGGGGTTGCACAGGGTTAGTGGCATCCAAGGCCTTGCGGACGGCACAGGCACCCCGCCACGGGATGGTGACTTTGGGTGCACTGAGTCAGTGGCACCTTGGGCTGCTGAGCGGGTGTGCAGCCTGCGATGATGCCTTGTCCCGGTGGTCCGGACAGCTCAGGTTTTGTGTGCCCTGTTGGACCGCAGTGTAGGCCAGAGCCAACGGACAGCGCGGGCCTACCTCCCTGTGACGTCGCTTCTGGGATCCCAGAGTTGGTGGCACCCATTGGGCTGAGCGGGTGTGCAGCCTGCGATGGTGCCGGGTGCACTGGTATGTCCTCTGCCATGGAGTAATCAAGACCCAGCACCAAACGAGAGACCTGGTGGCCTGCGGAGGGGGGCTTCATGATGTGGAGGGTGCCATGTCCGCGGGCCCCGTGCTTGTGGCTTGCAGCAGCACGTGGTGAGACCCCCTGTCTACGCGCCGGTGGCAGAAGGTGAGCATTGAGGCCTGGGTGTGCATGGGCGGGCATGCTCCAGTGGGTGGCGGGAGGGGTTGGGGTGCCTGTGCCTGGGTGTGCATGGGCAGGCAGGCGATGTTGTCTTGTGCAAGTGTGTGTACTGTACCAGTCATGTATCTGGGCTCTGTTTCAGCTGACGGCTCTGACTCAGATGTGTGACCTGGTGTCCTGCTATACATACCGGCATGTGGTTGGAGACACACCAGTGGCAGCAGGTGAGCAGTGTGGCCTGGGTGCGCAGGGGCAGCACGTTCTCTCTCTCTCTCCCTCTCTTCCTCTCTCTCTCCTCTTCTGTCTCTCCCTCTCTTCCTCTCTCTCTACTCTTCTCTCTCTCTCCCTCCCTCTCTTCCTCTCTCTCTCCTCTTCTCTCTCTCTCTCTCCCTTCCTCTCTTCCTCTCTTTCTCCTTCGCTCTCTCTCTGTCCTCTGATGTGCGCAGGACACACCTTCTCATCATGTTTTTTGTCTTACAGGCTGTGACCTACGTATTGTCCCGAGGGGAGCAGCCATGTGTCTTCATTTCATTTCGTTGTTCATTTTAATAAAGTTTCATTTGTTGCTTGGAAAGTGAATGTGTGCTGCTAATTTCTGTGATGACACATGCATGTCACCAGTTGTGATTGTGCGGCATCAAGCGGAATATTTTGTACATGTTTAGGTGTGGCTGATGTGGCATGTCTTTGGTCGGGGGGTGCCAGGGAGGGGTGGTCCTGGGGGTGGTGGCGGTGGGTGTTGTGGCCCTCTTGGGTGTCCGGGCCGCATGATGAGTGGCTCCATGGAATCTGTTGCCCTTGGGTTGTGGCTCTGGGCTGTGCTCCCTTTTGTGGTGCCGGCTGCCGTCCGACTTAACACCAGGTCAGAGCAGGTATAGATTTGCTGGTGCTAACCGCCTTATTGCCTGTTTTGTGTTTTTATCGCCGATGTGGCTGGTCGTTGTGAATGTTGAGGTGTGATGTTGTCGCGCCTTTTGGCACGGGAATGCCCACTCTGCATCTCATTAGTGATAGTTGCGCAGGTCCTCTGTGGCGATGTTTTTTGCGGCTGCTATCGCGGGTAAACTGGTGCTGTGGGCTGTTAACACCGGCTTGTGAATGGGGGGTAAATTTATCACTACTTTGGCTGCGATAAAGTGCCGTTAATTCGGCGATACCTCCTTGTGAATATGCCCCCTTATCTCTGCCAATCAATTGACTATTTCAATATTAATAAAACAAAAGCTGTCATTATGATGTTGGACGCAGAGAAAGCGTTCGACAGAGTTCAGTGGAACGTAATTTTTGCTATTTTAAATAAATTGGCGTTTCCTTCTGAACTCTGTCGAGCAATTAGAAATCTCTATGTGGGCGCTCAGGCGTCCATAATAATAAATGGGAATAAAGCTGGCATGATCTCCATTAGCCGGGGGACGCGGCAGGGCTGCCCCCTTTCTCCAATATTGTTTTCTTTATTTTTGGAACCTCTTGCATGCGCTATAAGGCAAGATGGTTCAATTTTACCTCCGATCCCAGGCGCCGCTAAATTGAAGCTGTTTGCCGATGATATGGCTTTATATCTGGCAGCTGAAGAAGACAATATTCGGTGCGCTTTGGCCAAAATAAGTGAATTTACCGTTATAGGGGCTATAAAATTAATCAGGCAAAGTCAGAGGCTCTTCTTTTTAATTGCTCGCCAGCTGTCTTACCTTCCTTGATGCAAGGTCAAGTTAGGTCCCATCCTATAAGATATTTGGGAATATTTGTTACATCCCACCTGGAAGATCTGTTTTCACTTAATTATATCCCTACTTTTAACAAAATGTGAAATTTGCTATCTCAATGGAAGGACCTTCCTTTAACAATCATGGGTAGAGTAGCTCTTATTAAAATGAACATACTCCCCTTGTTCTTATTTTTATTTTCCAACTTGATGGTCAGGGTTCCTCAGTCTTTTTTGAGCAAATTAACTCGGAAATAAGATCTTTTATATGGCAAGGCAAAAAACCTAGACTAAAGCTGGAAACTCTTCAACTAGAAGTCATAGATGGGGGTCTTGCGCTACCCAACTTACGCTTATATTACCAAGCCTCATTAATTAATTGGCTAAATTATAACAGTTTGGAAGAAATGTCTTCCGATAATTTTTTTCTTGGTTTAATGCTGGGGGAAACGGAGATTGCCCTAGCACCTTTCTTGCGAATCCCTAAGCTTCCAAAGAGATCACGATACAAAATTCCCAAGCTTGTAGCCTCCCAATTTCAGAAGGTCTGAGTGACTTTTGATATCACTTGGCTTCACCCGCAGCTGAAACTAGTGAATTGCCTCTCCTTGGGACTACATATGTCCATCCGAACCTGCGATCTCTGGGCTAAATTCGGATTCCGTAAGCTTCAAGATTTTTTTTTATATGGTAGAAAGAGAAACTGGCATGAAATCAGGTTGTTTAACAGTAAGATTAAGGTATCTCTTTTTTTTGTTATTTCTAGATAAATAAGTTTTGTTTAGGTCTGAGGAATTTGGATAATTCCAAAGGGGTAATATTAAGTAAAGCCCATTTTATACTTAAAGTTCGGGAATTGGGAGCTGGTATAAACTGCTTAAATCTACGCAGAACGATCAATTAGTTCGAATCCATCTGGAAAAAATCTCTGATTCAATTGACTACCGTATTAATATTCAGCAATGGCATAGTTTTAACAGAATGAGTCATAAAGCAGTAAGAGCAGCTAACCTAAGGAGAATGCCGTTTTTAGCAAATGGTTGATCTACTTTACACCTGCCAAACTCCATAAAATTTACCCTGCAGTCGATCCTCGATGTTTTAGATGCTATCAGGCTCTAGGAGATTGGCTACATGTGGGTTTTACTTGCACACAGATTGCGAGCTTTTGGGAAAATATTTTTTCAGAAGTAAGAAGAATCTTGGCAGTTGATCTTTCTTTTGTAGCCTCAACAGCTCTTCTAGGTCGAGCTGAAGCCCGTAGTTTGCTAACTCTACCTCAACGTCAATTTATTTTCATAGCTACATTGGTAGCAAGGTCATTAATTTTGGCGAATTGGAAAACAGTAATAATTCCAACTATTTCCCAATGGATAAATAAAATGAATAGAATTTTTAAACGGGAAACTATTTATGCAAGGAGTGGGTTCTGTAACTAAATTAAACAGAATATGGAAAGAATGGAAATAATTAAGCTTTTTGAATGAGTTATCGGTAGGATTTTGTATATGCTTTCTATGCTCAATGTATTTATTATCTATGATATGCATTTCGATCCTTTTATGCACTTTATGTAAATCTTGGAAGAAGTATGATAAAATGTCTTTCAGCTACATTGAAAATAAAAATATTTAAAAAAAAAAAATTACAATTGTGATATTATTACCACTTTATGTTAAACTTACACTTGTCAGAGTGATGTACTTATGCAGAGGAGAAACATGCACACAGGGTATGTGTGTTGTGTTTTTTATTTGCACAAACTGTGCTTGGAGTCATTTTGCACTGATATATAATTGCTAAGGACTGTCACGATGTGACGTGCTCAGGTGAAGAAATTGTTTATGATTCGGTTCCTTCGGGCAGTTCCTGCTGCAGAAACTGTGGGCTGTGCTGCACCAGCCTCATCTTCGTCATCATCCTCTGCATCATCCGGTGCATCTGGCACTTGGATCCATGGGGCATTGGTGCGTACACATATATTGTGCACTACACAACATGCTATGATTATCTTGCACACTATTTCTGGGCTGTACAACAGTCTGCCACCTGCGATGTCAATGCACTGGAAACGTGACTTTAGCACGCCAAATGTGCGCTCCACAATGGCCCTGGTGCGTCCGTGGGCTAAATTATACTGCCTCTGGGCCTGGGTGTTAGTGGCTCGGAGGGGTGTCATCAGCCATGGGGAGAGTGCATATCCTTGATCACCTGTAACATGTAATGGAGAGATGTGTCCATTAGTGGTTATGCATGCTGTGCTGGCAGTGTTAATAGTTTTGTGGTGTGTGATTTGTGCTACTTTGGAATTCATGTTAGCCATGTGTAGCTTCTGACAAATGACCAGCATCAATGCTAATTACATTGCCCCACAGCTGCTCGTCCCTCCCCCAGAGCCTATTTAATTGTGTGCGCTGCGTGATTGCATCACTGGCACTCCGACAGCGCTCCAATGTCGCCCTTCTGTGCATGTCCGCAAGCCTAACACGAACACAAGCAGGGACCCTGGCTCTCCTAACGTCTAGCGCTACCACTCATCCACCCTCCTTGCAGTCAACACCTGAAGAACGTTAATCTGCCAATAGGCCACACCAGACACGGCTCACGTTCAGTTCTGCTGCTGCCGGTGCCGCCAGACCTTCCCCACCGCCCAACACCTGCACTTTCCGATCCAGAGCTGCCACAAAGCAACACTCAGCGGCACCCTCACCTGCAGGGCCCACAGAGGGCGGGAACGCTTTGCCGACACCATCAACATCATCACACGCTATGCCATCTACTCCATGGACTTTGTACTCATTCCTGAGCTGAGCCTCCATCTCACATACCACAACAACTCCTAATCCATTACCCTCTGGCAAATGCTTGCTGAGATCGGACTGACCCAACTCTTCACCACACTGAGCCACAAGGCAGGGCACAGCCTTGACCCCATCTTTGCATGTGGAAACTGCGTCCACTTCATCAACACCACTCTACGCCCATGGAGTGACCACCACTGCGTACACTTCCTCGTCATGAAAGCCCAAGACACCCAAACCCACAGCCGGCGCAACACAAAGTTACTGGAGCTGAGTCACAGAGGAGCTGGTACACTCCAACAGCAACAGCAACACCCACATCGCTGCAGCAAACGCCAACAGCGCTGCCCGTGATTTCCACACATGTATCTCCAACTGCGCATACACACTTTCCCTACTATGCTACTCCAACATACAGCATGCAATGAATGCCACCTCGGTCACCAACAACATCCAAGATGACAGATGCATCTGCAGATGCCTGGAGAAGAACTAGAGCTACATGAAGGGAACCATGAGACATCACCACCTACAAGGACACAAAGCTCATACTCTCCCTCACCAAGGCGCCCACACACACCAGACTGGGCTTCCAGGGAGGATTGCAGCAAGTTGCAGCATGGATGATCTACAGCTGGGGGGTGCTCTACAAAGAGGAGACATAAGTCCTCATCCTCGTGAACACCCCATCAGCATGTGACAACACCTGGTGGGCCACCGCCTTCGGCAGCCCCCCGACAACTCTAGGTACCTAGGCATCGTACTCGACTCCTCCCTCTCCATGAACAGACAGGTCTACGCAGTGGCCTGCAGCTGCTTCGACAGCCTCTGCATCCTCCATGCGACCTGCACATGGTTCCCCCCCCTGGCAGGTAGGACAGTCACCCACGCAGCCATTGCCATCAGGCTGAACTACGGAAACGCACTATATGCCCACATGGACATGTCTGTGCTCAGCAAACTCCAGACTGTACAGCACACCACCGCCACACTCGGCCTTGTGTACATACTTTCCTCTTCGGTCGAGTCCCTCCATCGCACATACTTGGTTCCCACCTATCCCCACATTTGCTAATGTGAGGCAGAGTGGCTAGGCCTTTGGGGATGGTTTGTCTACATGGCTAGCCACAGTTGCCACAGTTACTTGTGTTGTTGTGTCTGGTAGGTGGGCATGTTGATTGACATGTTGTATGTGAGTTTGGAACGTGTGCATTCTCACATTTGTGAGTTCCATGACTGTGGAGTTGAGGTGTGTGGTGTGTTCAGTTAGTACTTACCAACAAGCAGTGCATTTCCATATGTGCCATCCTGAAACCGCTGGTTGATGATGGACTGGCGGAAGATGTAGGAATCATGCACACTCCCTGGGTACTTGGCTATGACATTGGTGAACAGGCCCCGGTGGGCCACTATTGCCTGCACATTGATGGAATATGTGTGCTTTCTGTTGCGGTATATATGTGCAGGGTGCACAAGTAGGACATGTGTGCAATCAATTGTCCCCAACACCTGCAGGAAGCCATCTATGGCGTAAAAGCCTTGCTTGGTCTCAAGCTGTTCCTGCGCAGTGTTGGGGAAGCATAGGTGCTGGAGTATCATGCTGATGATGGCATCCAAGACAGTTGGAAAGAACTTTGATAGGTCTGGCTGTGAGACTCCTCCAACTCTGGCAGTTGTTGGTTGGAAGGTACCAGAGGTCAACATGTGCAGCACAGCCAGCAGCTTTGTTTGCGGAGGGATGTTGGTTATCCGCTGTGTTGGTGCCGTCAGCCTGTGGCCTATCTGGGTCAGGATGCGGAGGATGGATGTCCTTTTGAGCCTGTAGTGGGCAATGACATCCTCTGGCGTTAGGTCTGTAAGGCTGAGGCGTCGGCGATGGACCCGCTGTCTTATTCAGCGCTGCCTCAGTGGTGGTCCTGGGGGAGGTGGCAGTGGCGGTGGTTGTTGTGGCCTTCTTGGTGCTCCAAGTTGCATGAGTAGTACCTCCATGGCATCAGTGGGTCTTCAGATGAGGCTCTGGGCTAGTCTCGCTTATATACTACTCTTTATCACCATTTTTAAGACTTCCTTTTTTCTGGTCTTAAGTCCCAGCAGCTAACAGGCCTTAGCAGCTGTTTTTTTTATCGCATCGCAGGTCCGGGCGAGCGTTGTGAATATCGCGAAGTGTGGTTAGCGTGCGTTTTTGCACGGGAACACCTACATTGCATATCATTAGCGATAGTAATGGCTAACATCGTTGGCGATGCTGAATGCGGCCGCTGTCGCCTGAAAGCTGTCGCTAACGGCTGTTAGCGACAGCTTGGTAATACTGCAATACAAATATCGCTGCCTTAGCGGCAGAAAAGTGCCGCTAATGCGGCGATAACTCCTTGTGAATATGCCCCTGAGTTTTTATGTAACACCCACAAAGTTACAACTGTGTCGGTTCTCAACTCATTTATAATTCATTTCATTGACCACTCTTCTGACCTCATTACACACCTACTAGTAACTTAAGAGTACAAAATGAGAGGCACCCCCCACGCCAAGGGGCGCCTTTAGTGGTATTTCGGGCAAGAGGCGATAAGTTTCGTTTCTGGGGAATTAGTTAAGGGGAGGGTCGCCTGGAAATGCGAGAAGGTAGGGAGGTGCGCAGGCGATCCCTCCCCAAAGCTAATAAAAGTGCTGGTCTCGAGGGAGTAGCCCTCTTTGTCCTCTCGCCTCGGGGATTGCCGGAGGGTCGCAGCTGTAAGGTGTTTTGTGGTGGGAAATGGGGGGACGAAGGGGATGCATTGGGCAATAGTGTGGAGGACGAATTGCACGTGATATGCCCACTATGTATGCACACTTTTTCCAAGCACGTGTTACTGCCTACTCTTTATACACAACGTAAATGTTTATGCCATTCTAAATTGCCATTAAGTTATGCACGCCACTTATGACTTTGCCCTTTCCTAAGTGTTACTTAAGCATGAAAAATCTAGATAAAGATTTTTCCACATGTTCCCACGCAACCTAAACAAAACTATTTAACTAACCAGAGTTTGAGTAAAACATATAAAATGTGGAACATGCAATGCTCAAACATTGAAAAGTTTTTAAAAGCACAATACTTGTTTCAGAACCATCTGTTGCAAAGCACTAGACTAGATATCCCGAAAGTAGACCTGCCATGTGTCATGCATATTTATGAATATTTGCATTTTTTCCTAAGTATCAAGATAAACTTGCTTGCACATTTAAAGCAGCAGGAGGCTTGATCCTGTGCACTGCCCAGAATAACAACGCGCATAATACAATGCCAGCGTGCGTTTTTAGCAGCTGTTTGTGGATTAATATCAGCTATCCAACTCATGCCTTTCGGGCTCCTACTCTTGAGACACCTCTGCATACAAATGTGTCTTTCCGTGGCAGAGTGGAGCGAGATTGTGAGCGCATTCTTCATCCGCCGACTGCTTATGCATATGGATCAGAGAGGCGCACCTTGACCCGCGCCAGATTTGATCCTCAACGAGCAGTGGTCCTTGCTTATTTTCCATTCAGCCAGTTGTTGTGCGCGCCATCGCGGAGTGGTGCTATGAATAGTAAGCGACGAAGAAGCATTGTGTCAGCTGAATGTTTGCGCCTGTCTCTCCTTGTAAACTCTCTCCTGGTTGACCTTTCCGAGCAGGACAGGGTCGCAGGAACACAATACGCACTATTTAAGGAAGGAAGATGTCGTTGTGTTGCCGACCTGTCTGTGTGAATGATGTCTGTGTTCGCGCACACCTCTGGGCCGCTTTCATCCGGGCACCTGTGTGGATGGGTGCAGTAAATTTACAAGCAATGACTTACAAAAGGACAAGTACACATACTTGATGACAAGTAGGCAAACCGAGATCATGTTGCACATGTCAGGATGTTAAGTAATTGGCAGAGCAAAAGAATATTGGGGCTTTCGGTGTTGGCGTATGTCAAACTTTCATATTTCTGTAGATGTGTTTTACTATTAAACATTATAGTAAGTTGAGAATATCACCGGAAACCTTTATGAGTAATTAAGCAAATGTACCAGGAGAAAAGACTACTAAAATTATGCTGACATAAATGACCGTATTTCTTCAAAGTAGGAGGGCAATACATGAATTCTGTTAATCAGCATAGCATTAGAGGCACATAGAAGGACAGAGCCTTCAATAGTAATAGATGTAAATGAGCGTGCTGGCGTACTTGCAGTCTTTTTGGTGTTTTTATTTTATTCACTGGCACAGCCATATGTGCAGCGCATCTGATTGGGCATGAGTCTTTAAATTCTACTATACATACTGGGGGTAAATGTGATAGAAGCCAAGCGGGGTTATCAAAGAAAAACACGGGAGATGTGAGTCAGAAGTATCCTGCAAATTAACATTTTCTCATACCACTTCTTTCAGGTGAACATAGTCAAGTAACTATATATGTGGAAACCTTCAGTGTTGTTGGACTTTACCCTTTCAGCAAAGTCATCCCCAAACTTTTTGCCTTCACTCCTCCAATTTTTGCAGAATTCGTTTTAGTTGGCCTTAGGACTCTGCACACTTTACCACTGCTAGCCAGTGTTTGTGCGCTCTCCTCAAAATATGACAAAATTGGCTTATACCCAATTGGCATATTTAATTTACTTAAAAGTCCCTAGCAAACTGGTATAACATGTACCCACGGCCTATAAATTAAATGCTGGCTGTGGACCTGCTGCACTGTTTGTGCCACCCACTTAAGCAGCCCTTTAAACATGTCTCAGGCCTGACATTCCTGAGCCTGTGAGTGCGGTTTTAAATTGCCATTTTGACCTGGCAATGTAATGCTTTTGCTAGGTCCAAACCTTCCTTTTTAATACATATAAGTGACTGCTAGGATATTCCCCGGACAGTAGAGAGGACATGGTGCAGTGTATTTAAAAATAATGCAATGCACTTTTAAGTTTTACATGTCCTTGTAGTGAAAAACTCTTAAATTGGTTTTTCACCACTGCAAGGCCTATCTCTCCCATACGATAACAATGGGGTTACCATATTACATCTAATAAGTGTAATTTCTTAATGGGAAGAGGTGACCAGTTCATGTTTGGTGTCTCTAAAATTGGTTTTGAAGCAGGGTCCCGTTTTACCATATAAAAATCCCCCATGCAGAATCCTGCTCTGCTCAGGCAGCATGACACTCCCATATAGGCCCCACCAGTCAGGCCCTGACAGATGTCCAAAGTTGTCCATTTTCCCTCAGCCTCTTAGTACCTGTCACAGTGGTCCACACCTCCTTAGATGCACACACATAGGCCCAAGCCCACCTCCTAAGATACACACATGTAGGCCCAGAGGCCATTGCCTCTGGTAATCATTTTCAAAACATTAAGTCTCGTAGGCCTCTCTGCCCTCACAACAGGGACCTGTGCTTTCCACCACGCTGTGAGGCACCAGCCAGCCCCCCCCCTTGTAAATTTCCACAGTTACAAGAATAAGGTTAGCCCACACGTACGTGACACTCTGCTGGTACATCTTGATCTTTCACAAGCAATGTCTGCAATCTTGTTAGTTATGAAACTTTCCAAGCTTGCTCAAGTGAAACCAAAGACACGGCTGCATGGCATAGAAATAATGTAAGAAATATTAATTTCCGAGCATCGCACGTTAAAAGTTATCTTTTTTTTAGATATTTACGGTCAAGAGCACTGACCACCTGCAAAAAGCCCCTGTTTCACCATGATACCACTTCTCTGTTCTCTCAAAACTTTCCGAAGTTACAGTAAGCGTGCGGTCAAGGGCCCACGTCAAGAACCCACGTCAGACGTGGGTAGGAGTTCTGCATTAAGCCATATAAAAGGTTTGCACCCAGGTCCAGGCCCTGAACTCCTACTATAGTGCTCAGCACTTGAGTTCCCGGTCGACCGATCTCCTATCTAGGGCCTAGAAGCCTCTTCTGAGGTGGTAATGCTCTTCTTTGATTGCCAGCCTTTTGGCTTTGTCAGCCCCTCTAATTTAGTTCATCCACATCCAAGTCATTGCATTTATCCTAGCTTAAATTGTGTACTCTTGGATGGTCTCTTGCTCTCTTAGTTAAGATTTGCCTTCTAGGCACTTGCCCATTCGTGACTTAAAATATGATGTATATGATTGTTGATGCTTTTATTTTCATCCTGCTCATGTGTTCATGAGAAACATTTGACGATGAACAGTTCCTTGTTTTATTGAGTTGCTTAATAAAGTGCCACTG
The DNA here is from genome assembly GCA_963921515.1 of Calotriton arnoldi. NCBI lineage: Eukaryota > Metazoa > Chordata > Amphibia > Caudata > Salamandridae > Calotriton > Calotriton arnoldi. The sequence continues at coordinate 540,584 of CAWUFW010003952.1, read as the reverse complement.
TATTTCACACTGTTGTTCCTTATTTCTCAAGAGTGAACGAGCAGAGCGCAGGTCTTGCTCTCGTGAGCTGGTAAGCCATGTGTGGCCACCGCAGTGTCTCTCCATTTACCCTCGAACAGCTGACGACCACAATGGTCTCGTGCAGACGGTTCCTCTGCAGCGCGGACCTGGGACACATCTGCGGCTGCCCATGGCCTCTCCCCGCCTCTCCCCACCACCAGCCGGGTAAGTCCGGGACACTTTTTTCCCCTGCCTTTCCTCCATTCTCTGGTGTGTGTGGTCCGGTGGATTGAGCCCTCCGGGGTATCGCTGTGCCCCTCCCTGGTCCCCTGTAGTTTCTGTCGTGCCACGACCACCGCCCTCTTCCCTCTGTGTGGATGGTCACACCTCGAGGGGGTTTTCCAGCTCTTTCCGTTCTGCTCTCATCGGCTCCGTCTTGGTTTCCTCCTGCTTGGTTTCTCTTGCCATCTCTCAGTATTGTTTTGTAGTGCTTTCTGCTTTCGTATATACTATGATTATGTTCTGTCCTCGTTTCAAGTTGACGTTCTTTATTTGCAGAAATGATGTTACATATATAGGTTTGAGTCCTGGACACATGGGTATCTAAACTCCTACGTAGGTTGGAAGTCCTTGATACTGCATAACGGTATCTAAACTCCGTCATAGGTATGAGTCCTTGCTCCTGCACGTGGGCCTTTATAATATGCACGTGGGTGGCTACATTCTGACACAGGTTGGGAATCCTTGATACTGTCCATGTTTGTCTAAATTCTGACACAGGGCTTTTGCGTCCTTGGCACTGTGCACAGGTGGCACAAGTGTCTAAATTATTACTGCTGACTCCAGCTTGGGGTCCTCCTGCATTGTGCTATTTAGGGTGTGGTCTATGTCTTCTCCTTAGTTTCCTGTCCTACGCAGGTGCCCTGTCTTCTCTGCATCATATTGTATGACAGTGTTTACATTTTACAGTGTTTTACACATCATTATACTTCGGTTTGTCGGTTGCCTTCCACATGATTTGTTGATTTATTGTGTTTCCTATTTGGTCCGTGGCTCACCCACACACCCCTTTTTTCTTTGTTCTTCACCCCCTCCCCTGCCCCTCCACATTTGGTCTCTCATGTGTATTTCTTGATAGGGTGCTCTTTTAAATGCGCCTTTATTTTTTCAGGTTTCTTTTCGGTACTTTCACACCTTCTTTTTTCTCCCTTTCTGCCGCCTCCTTCTCCTTTTCTTACGATTCACTTCTGCATGGCTTGGGTGTCTTCTTCTTATTCTTATCTTTCCAGTTCATATCTGTCTCTGCCAGGCGCACCTCTCGAATTTTATCTGCGCCATTCCTAAAAGAGGAACTATCTCTCTCGGAGGCTCTCTGCCCTTCACAGATTCCCCCCGCCTTCTTCTGCTCAGCGCGCTCGCAGAACGAGGAAGTGCACCTCTCCCCTTCGCAGCTTCACCTCGCCCCTCCCTGCTCTTTCCTCTGCAGCTGCACTTCGCCTCTCCATCAATAGGACCGCGTTTAGTATTGTGATCACAATTAATTTGGCGTATGCATATCCTTGATGGAATGATTGTTTATTTATTGTCCATTGTTTCTGTTTTTTGTGCTTCTGTTCCTTTTTAAGCCTCTGTTTGCCCTGCGGCCCCCGCTGCAGTTGCCTCCCGGCCCGCCCCTTCTGATGCTGCCCTGCCAACTCTACAGTCACTAGCCGAGTGATAGGGCTGCCAGGTGTTGCTGTTGTCTGATTTGCCCCCACTCTTTCCTCCCTACTAGCGGCAACTCCGCCAGGTAGCTGTTGTCTGGGTTGCTCCTATCCTGTCATCATTTCACCCTTAGCTTCAGCAGCCCCGCCAGGTAGCTGCTCCCTTGCTGCCTTTCATATTGCACATTCATTGCGCCTCTTTTTCTGTCTCTCACACTTTTGCCTACCATTTGTCCAGGCCAATTGGTAGCCAAAGGGGGGTGGAGTCGTATCTCCATTCCTCCTGTCAGCTCCCTTACCCCCTCCATCTATCTGATTCTTTCAACACTTCCACTTTAAATTCAGATTGTGATTATTCCGTGTTCACATGTTCTATTTTGTGTAGTTTTCAGTATCAAGACCGGTGGCTTGTACACCAATTTAATAACTGTATTTGATCTGTTTTAGCGAGACAAGAATAACTAGGACTGCAAATGTATTTTTAAACATGCAAGTTGAGAGTCCTTGAGTTCACCGTGAATATTATTGTTATATTAGTATATCCTGTTTTCAAAGCATTACGTGTTGCGGAAGTCTCATCATCATTTGATGGCGATGAGACCATGCTAGTTAGAATACCAAAAAAGAAATTAAATAAATAAATAAAGTGGCGCAGTATCACAGTTAATATTACATTTACATTTACGTTCCCATAAGTAGCTAAACTCCCTGATTAGCTAAAGCACACAAAGACACCCCCTGCTCCATGTCATGACGGTAGGTTATAAATGCTTTGAAATACATTGTTACGTTTAACTGGAAACACAGGCCTACAAGTGCTGTTACTAAAAATATTAGGAATTACAGAAATAGGCTCACGAGTGGAAGGAAGTACTTAAGAGGAGAACATTGGAACGGAGCCAAGGGCTACCGCTCGGTTTACGTTGTTGATGAGCACTGGGAAGGCTCACACACATAATGATTGATAACGACCAGGAAATAACAGACATATAGATGCAGTTACACTACAAGTACCATGATGTGCCTTAGCAGGCAACATGTAAGGTGTTGCATGACACGTGCAGCACCAAGCAATTAAGACCCAACTATTTTACTCTTACCTGTGTACGGCGTTTTATACAACATGCATGACAGGTAATGCCCCTCAGTTGGGTTTGTGGGAGCATGTGTGTGACTTCATGGTCACAAGTTCAGATGCTATCAGGTCTACTTAGCATTTTATCATTCTGAAGTGAATAGATGCGGGGTCTGTTCAGCCCTTCATCATTCTGAGGTGGATAAAATGAGTACCATTGAGTTGAGGTACAATAAAGATCCGCTATTCAGCGCCAAAATACCATTCTAAGTGAACGTGTGCTGACCAAAAAAACAAAAAAGACATGTTCTGTTAAAATAGGCTCTATTTAGCATTTACGTCGTAGAATTAAAAACAACACATGTTTTTTTTTTAAGTTACGAGGTATTGAAGGGTTAAAGGATTTCTCTTGGGCTGCCGTTATATTAACGCTGGCCGCAGAGTCTGGGCGTTGAACCAGGCAGGAAAAGAAACAGTGAATAAGACTTCCTGGGTTAAGAAACAGAACAGGAAAGTTGAAAATGAATATATATATATATATTTTTGTACACAGTTGGCAGAACGCAAAGAGCTGTGTGACTGAATGAACAGCATTGTAAGGGAGAGAAAAATAGGTTTAGTGTATAGATTCCTTGTCCAGTAAAACAATTTATGTCAAGTGCGTTGAGAAATATTATTATTAAAAGAAATAGTTGTGTTAAAGAACGAATATGGGGAGAGACTGATTCTCTTCCCCCACCATGGCAGACATGCCTATATTGAACTTGGGGTTAAGTTAGGAAAACAGAAACAAGAGAATAAGAGAAATAAACTGCCCAGGATCACGCAGTTTAGTAACTGGGTATGTATATATATATATATTCACTGAAAAAAACATAGGTTTCAGGGACGTTATAGTTACAAATTAGCATTTAAAAAACCTTTGAAATTCACTGAAAAACATAGGTTTTAGGGACAGTTATAGTTAGTTGGACATTGCACTCGTACAAAACCCGTGAAATTCCCCGTTATAGTTAGTCCAGCTAACTATAACTCGCGCCCGCAATGCACTGCTGATGACGTCACATATTACATCACTCATGACATTGTCAGTGACATCACTGATGACATCACTGATGACATATCAAATGACATCACTGATGACATCACTGATGACATCATCCAGTGACTGTGTGTTTCTGTAAAGTTTAAATATTTTTAATATATATAGGAAAAGACGTATTGAAGAATGAGTGGGTGTGTAAGTGTCTGTATGGATGATTTAGTAGGTGCGTGACTGACTCTATAAGTGAGTGATTTAACGTATCTTACTGAATGCATGGGTTAGTGACTAAACTGGGTGAATGTCTGTATCTGTCTGTCTGTTGCTGTGTAAGTGGCTGCATGTGTTTGTGAATAGCTACATGAGTGTCTATATGAGTTATTGAATGCTTGTCTGAGTATCTGTATGGGTGCCTGAGTGTTTGTGTGGGAGGGGTGTGTGCAACTCTGTGCATAGATGTGTGAGTGGGTGATTCACTGGGTGGATGGTTTCAAGAGTGCATCTGTGATAGACTGTATGGGTGGGTAAGTGTGTGTAACAGTGTGTTAGTGAGTGAATGTATGTCCCAGTGGTACATGTGTGAGTAACTACATATGTGAAAGGCAGTATATATGTGTGTTGGAGTATATAAATAGCTATAAGCGAGAGTGAGTGATTGTGATAGTGGCTGTATGGATGAGTGTGTGCTTGTATCAGTGATTGTATAAGAGCGTAAGAATGTGCTACTATTTGTATGAGTAAGTGAGCTGGTGTGTGTATAACTGTATAGGTGAGTAAATGGTAGTGTGTTTAATTATTTGCATGACTGACTAGGTGTGTGAGTACCTCTATGGATGAGTGGCGGTGTTTGAGTGTCTATATAGGAGTATGAGTGCATATGATAGTCCTGTACTGAGTGACCGTAAGTATGAGTGACTGTACGGGTGAGTGAGTGGATGTGTGCGTAGACCTAAGAATCAGTGAGTGGGTATGTAGTTATTGGTGTTGGAGTGTCTATGGTTTTGCGAATGGCAGTCTGTAATTTAGAGTGGGTGTATCAAAGGTTATATTAGGGTGTGAGGAGGTGCATGAGATTATCACGTGGATGATGTAATCAGTGATGTCATTTGAGATGTCATCAGTGATGTCATCAGTGATGTCACTGACCATGTCATGAGTGATGTAATATGTGACGTCATCAGCAGTGCATTGCGGGGCGCGAGTTATAGTTAGCTGGACTAACTATAACGGGGGAATTTCACGGGTTTTGTACGAGTGCAATGTCCAACTAACTATAACTGTCCCTAAAACCTATGGTTTTTTCAGTGAATTTCAAAGGTTTTTAAATGCTAATTTGTAACTATAACGTCCCTGAAACCTATGGTTTTTTCAGTGAATTTCAAAGGTTTTTTAAATGCTAATTTGTAACTATAACATGTCTGAAACCTACAGTTTTTTCAGTGAATTTCAAAGGATTTGTAAATGACAATTTTTAAATGTATTAATTGTTATATACATTTTTTTCATACTGATTTCCACATTTTTTAGAAACAATTTTTTTTTACATATTTTATTTTTTAAATTACATTGTAATTACATTATACATTACATTACAAAAAATATTTTCTCAGAATGAATTACTTTAGTTTAATTACTTTGCACATAGGCAATAGACTTTTAAGTACAGTAGTTACAGTTGTTGCAATGGGCAACACATTTTCAAACACAATGCAACATTCAGCTCAATGTGAATTTCTAGTTAAATGCAATTAGTTACTTTATGGATTACTTTTCTAACCACATTACTGGATCCTAGATTCAGTCCTGGGACATCTCCTGTAAACAGTTGAGTAAAAGCGTTTTGGTTACAGTCGTGATTTTTAAGGAATATTATTGTACTTTAAAAGTTCACACTTAGAAACTTTTCTCATAGAATCACCAATGTTATCCTATGGAAGGAAATTCACTTAGAAGTTAAAAACTGTTATCGTTACTTTTTCTTACTCAGTGTTGGATCCTGGATCCAGCACTGGTGCATCTCCTGTAAACAGTTGAAAGAATGCGTTTAAGTCATACAGGCGATTTTTTAGGAATATTTGTAGTTTGTGAAAATCGACACTTTGAAACTTTTCTGCTGAAAACCAGACAATGATATCTTATGGAAGGAAATTCAAGTTACTGGTAAGTACGGTTAAAATTACTTTTCAGGATTAGTACTGGGCTGAAAGATGCAGCACTGAGGTCTCTCCTGATAACAGGTTAGTAAATCGGAATTCGTATTTCGGCTGATTTTAGAGGAATATTTTAAAGGTCCAAAACTCCACACTTAGAAGAATTTCCAAGTGAAACCAGTCAATGTTAGCCTATGAAGGAAATTCAAGTTACCGGTAAATACGGTTAAAATTACTTTTGAGGATCAGTACTGGGCTGAAAGATGCAGCACTGAGGTCTCTCCTGATAACAGGTGAGTAAATCAGAATTCGGATTTCGGCTGATTTTAGAGGAATATTTTAAAGTTCCAAAACTCCACACTTAGAAGAATTTCCAAGTGAAACCAGTCAATGTTAGCCTATGGAAGGAAATTCAAGTTACTGGTAAGTACGATTAAAATTACTTTTCAGGACCAGTACTGGGCTGAAAGATGCAGCACTGAGGTCTCTCCTGATAACAGGTGAGTAAATCAGAATTCGGATTTCGGCTGATTTTAGAGGAATATTTGTATGTTTCAAAAATCAACACTTAGAAACTTTTTCAGCAAAAAGCAGGCAATGATATCCTATGGAAGGAAATTCAAGTTACTGGTAAGTACGGTTAAAATTACTTTTGAGGATCAGTACTGGGCTGAAAGATGCAGCACTGAGGTCTCTCCTGATAACAGGTGAGTAAATCGGAATTCGTATTTCGGCTGATTTTAGAGGAATATTTTAAAGTTCCAAAACTCCACACTTAGAAGAATTTCCAAGAGAAACCAGTCAATGTTAGCCTATGAAGGAAATTCAAGTTACCGGTAAGTACGGTTAAAATTACTTTTGAGGATCAGTACTGGGCTGAAAGATGCAGCACTGAGGTCTCTCCTGATAACAGGTGAGTAAATCGGAATTCGTATTTCGGCTGATTTTAGAGGAATATTTTAAAGTTCCAAAACTCCACACTTAGAAGAATTTCCAAGTGAAACCAGTCAATGTTAGCCTATGAAGGAAATTCAAGTTACCGGTAAGTACGGTTAAAATTACTTTTCCAGACCAGTACTGGGCTGAAAGATGCAGCACTGAGGTCTCTCCTGATAACAGGTGAGTAAATCAGAATTCGGATTTCGGCTGATTTTAGAGGAATATTTGCACAATGGTGAAGGGAGGGGCGGGGCCTGAGGTAACATCTGTGCAAACGCGCCCCGTGGCGCGTTTTAAGTTGGGGGATTAAGTCCCCTTGAATCATGCGGGTCCCTACGGGCCAACTAGCCCACCAGGAACCTCCAGTATGCGCCAGGGGCTGCGTTGCAGAGACATGTACAGAGGCCACACCCCTTTTACACCTCTCTGCAACGCAGCTCTGTGGCGCTTTCTGGACGTACCTGTTGGGCTAGTTGGCCCCCAGGACCCTCAGGATTGAAGGGGATTTAATTCCCCATCTTAAAATGAGCCACGGGGCCTGTTTGCACACATGTCACCTTAGGCCCCGCCCCCTCCCTTCACCACTGTGCAAACGCGCCCCGTGGCGCGTTTTAAGTCGGGGGATTAACTCCCCTTGAATCCTGAGGGTCCCTGGGGTGCAACTAGCCCACCATATACCTCCAAAAAGCGCCACAGAGCTGTGTTGCAGAGAGGTGTAAAAAGGGGCGTGGCCTCTGTACACCTCTCTGCAAGGCAGCCCCCTGGCGCATACTGGAGGTTCCTGGTGGGCTAGTTGGCCCCCAAGGACCCCCAGTATTCAAGGGAATTCGTTCCCCTCTGCAAACGCGCCAGGGGCGCGTTTGCAGAGTGGTGAAGGAAGGGGCGGGGCCTGCGGGCCCGATCGGTTATTTTTTTTATATTTTTTTCTCCCTGAAGGGGGCTGTGTGGCCCCCTTCCTTTTTCCTATTTTTAGGCCCTGGGGACCCCATCCCCCAGGGCCTTACCCCTTTTTTTTAAATTAAAATAAAATAAAAAAACGGGAAGAGGACCGCGTGGCCCCCTTTCCTGGGCCTGTATTGGCCCCGGGGACCCCATCCCCCGGGGCATGGCCTCTTTTTTTTCTTATTTGGAGGGGGCTGCGTGGCCCCCTCCTCAGGCCATTTAAGGCCCCGGGGACCCCATCCCCGGGGCCGGCCTTGCACTTTTTTTTTTTTTTTCCTTTGGGGAGGGGGGCTGCGTGGCCCCCCTCCGTGGCCACTTATGGCCCCGGGGACCCCATCCCCCGGGGCCTGGCCTCTCGTTGGGGACTGTGGGGGTCCCCAAACCCCCACAGTCCCGCCGGCTCCCCGTGTCCTACGGGAGCCGGCATAGCTTTACACATGGGGAGCAGCTAACATGCTGCTCCCCATGTGGAAAGCAGTCGGCTTTGGATATTGGAAGAGAGCAGGTTTCCTGCTCTCTCTTCCAATATCCAAAGCAAGTTTGTAATGACAGGACGGGAGCCGCGAGGCTCCCGTCCTGTCATTGCAAACAGCAGTGTCCCGGGGGTAGGCACCCGGGACACTGCAGGAGCCGGCCCTGGGGGTGGCGGTCCCCAGGGCCATCAAGGGCTCCAGGAGGGGGCCGCGCGGCCCCCCTCCCTACATCAGCACAGCTGAGGTGGTGGTCCCCGGGGCTTGGGGGTCCAAAACGGACCCCCATTTTAATTTTTCTTAGTGCCCCGGGGAGGTGGTGGTCCCCGGGGCATGTGGGGGGGCTGGAGCCCCCCCCACACAGGTTTTTAATTTTAAAAAAAGAAGCCCCGGGGAGGTGGTGGTCCCCGGGGCTGCGGGAGGGCTCAGAGCCCTCCCGCTTCATTATACATAAAGCCCCGGGGGGTGGTGGTCCCCGGGGCTTGGGGGGCCCTTAGAGGCCCCCCACACATAAAATTAACCCCCCAGCATGCCCCCGGGACTTGGCCCACCCGGGGGCCAATTAACATCGAAGCGCGGAGACCGCGCTTCGTTTTTTTTTTTTGGCAGGGTTCGCGCTCCTGAGCGCATCCTGCCGATTTTAAAAAAAAAAAAATTTTTTGCCCAGGGGGTCCTTGTGGGACCCCTGAGCAGACCTAGGGGTCAGGGTGTTTCTACCCTGCCCCCTTTGTGCGCTTTGCGCACTTGTTTCTGTCCCTCGGTTCTACCGAGGGACAAAATGGCTGCCAACATTTCCTGAATCGGAATGTTGACAGCCAGCTGACAGCCAATTAACATGCAGCTCGTGCTCGGGAGGATCCGCGGCCCTAGATATCACTATCTTTTTACTTTTGATTTTCTCAGCAACTACTGAACGGATTTACACCATTTAACAAAAGGGTTCTTTCTGAACCAAGAACTACCTCTTTGCCAAATTTGGTGTAATTCCGTTCAGCAGTTCGGGCTGTAGCCGTGTCTAAAGTTTCCTATGGAAAATTGCATGGGGAAAACGCGTTTTGGGACCCCCTTTTTCTCGGCCCCCGCTTGACGAATCCCCCGAGACTTTCAGGGTAGGAGCAGACCGGAGCGGGCCATAAAGTTTGAAAATTTTGCGAAGATACGTCAACCGGCAAGAGAGTTATTTGAAATAGAATGTCGCGGATTTCCTATGGATAATAGGTTGTAACTATAACTATCTACTGGCGACCGCCAGTAGATAATATATGTATATATATATACTTAGCTCCCCTAGGACACACTACTGCCCAGCGACATTTTTGCCTGGCATCAATTAAATGGGTTAGAGTGGTGTTGAGGAAAAGTGATGGGTTTTTGGCGGCAGCAGGAAAGTCAAATAATTGTTTTTTATCACTACGCGCATCACCATTGCTTGAAATAAAGTCAGCTAAGTGTACATGGATATATAAATGAACGCATGTCCTTCAGTGACACATTTTTCAGAGAGTGTTGTTTGGCCACTAAAGGTAACTGGGGTATCACCAAAAGGGGACGGTGTGTATGATGCAACTGATCCCAGCTTATTTGTTCAGTTGCGGCAACGAGAACAGACTGTTGGTAAAGAATGAGCCTATACAGATATTGTCCGCTTTTGGCATAAAGTACATGTAATAACTCAGAGTTTCCAACAATGTTTAGCGGGTCTAGTGGCTCAGGGTCTGTTTCCACAGCCAGCCATCATGCTATCAATACCATCTGCAGTGCCAAGTTGTGTATATTTCAAAGCTGGGGACCACATTCCGTAGGCATGTATCGGGCGCATTACCTTTTCTATGGAGAGAGTGAGACATCACTTATGCTGAGGGCAGATCAGCTCTGACAAGATAGGCCTTAGATTTTGGAAGTAAGAGCACAAGCTGGACAAACTGGCGTGCTTTAAAAAATAAAAGAGTATAAGTAACACGATTGTTTTAATGATTGACGCTCTGCCCAAAGGGGACAGCAGTAGCATTGTCCAGAATATGGTCCACCATCGAATTCCAGACACACATATATCTAGATTGCCACCCTTCAACTTTTCCTCTATGAAATAAATTTGGATTCCTCGATATTTAAAAGTTTCCAGTACACATTGAACGGAGTTCCAGACATATGATGGGTGGTGATCAGTATCAGGATTTATCACAATTGCCTTTGAGGCCAGGCCCTACTACCAAATTCCGGCAATAACAAGATTAGTGGGGATACGCGTGTTATTGGGTCCCTAAGAATAGGCAAAGCATCATCTGTACCTTATCATGCATGTTTTTAGCACACTAATTTCTCTAGTACTTAGTATGGGTGACAGTAGACACCTCTGTCTGGAGGTCCCACTGGGGCCCCTGAAAATATGTCCTCCAGTTGAATACACCCTATCAGGTACGAACACTGGCCATCCATAGTATATATAACAACTAGATCTAGAGCAATAAGAGGCCAGGAAGCCCTGTCCGTGTCAGTACCACAAAAATATAGGGCCACACCAATGTGTTGAACGTTTTTTTATGGTGTTAAATTCAGAAGGTAATAAGTATAACTCCGGAGCATTTCCGCCTACCGGCTGGTCTATAGTGAGTTGCACCGCCTGCACCTCTAGATTTCAATTAAGTAAAGCTGCTTGTTCAGCAGTGGGGGTCTATATTGGGTTAGACATTCTGTAATGCATACTTTGTTTGTGAGGGAGAAAACAAGTTGCCCTTTACAAATTCTGATAGGGAGCTGAGAACGATTTGTTTATATCTACCTGTGTGGTCACTAAATGGCCTTCTAGTGCCCGTATAGCACAGATAGGTCTACTTGATGTCTCATATTAATTAAAACAATGCCAAAAGATAGCTTGCTGTATCACCTTCATTATATTGGCACGTGATGTATGTGTGATACAGACACTGTAACTTTATATCATATTTTAATTCACTAGTGTTCTAAATTGTGACACTTAGAGGCCATCCTAACTCAGGGGCACTATGAGTGTAGCTGTGTGGCAGGAGGGAAGGAATAAGTTGTGGGATATGTGCAGCTCTGTGCAGCATACAAAATATGAGACAACGACCAGAGATCGGTAGGAATAGATTACCACAGATAGCAGCCAAAACGACTTCCTCCACACACGCCCCAGTGCTAGGAAATGTGAGGAATAAATAAAAGTTCATATATAAAGTGTATTTCAATGTAGAAGGATAATATGCATGGAGTAGCGATGCTCAATATTGCAATATTGTCAGAATAGAAAGTATGTAACTTTAAAGGTGCATTTTTCAACAGCAGTTGCAGTCTTTAGAGGTGGTTGCATATATTTTGCAGTTCAACAACTATGAGTTTTTATTTCCCAATTGTGTTACTGGGATGGAGATTATTGAGATGTTCGTATCTCTTGGGAACAATTATTTATAGTACAATGTTTTGGTTCTTCTTTGGTTTTCGGGGTTAATTGATGTTCCGAGATTTCGCAACATTATTATTATTAGGGTCTTCCCTGCGTCTCTAAGAAGTGTATTGGATTTCCTGTCTTAGGGATGTTTGCATAGATAGGCTCAATGTTATTGTTTTCATCACCTCTTGTCTGGTTAGAAATAACATTTAAATAGGAAAGATTTGTCATGCCACAGGCTCAGGCCTACTACATTTTCCCACACGTTTGGATGACAGCTGGACCATGTGTCCATTATGATATTAGAGCAGCAACAACTTTCAGCAAAGCCAGAACAGGACTGGTTAAAAAAAAAAAAAAAAGGCAAAATACGTGCCGCAATTGAGGGAAATAAATACATGGATCACTCTGTTTTCACTCACAAATATTACAATGTTCTGACAACAACCTAACGCCCCGTATACTTCTCACTGAACAATTAATATATGTATAAGTCACATTAACTAGACCTAACAGTGGCATTGAAATTATGAAAGAAGACATATATGTGTATAAGTTAACACGCGCTGCGAAGTTAGTACACCTACATATTTGCTCATGCTTAAATGCAGTTCACATATATGTTTTCTAGGAGTACTATTTCTTGGCCTACTTCTGTAGTCTTGTGAATTCACAGAAGTTGTATATCTGCACATGATCCAAGGACATGGGTGCACTTTATTTAATAATTGGGCCCCTAATTAGGTCTGGCGTTAACCATGACTTTTTATGTTTAATAAAATATTGTCTCTCTCCCTCTCTCTTGGCTAGCTTCACTGTGAGTGACTTTATTCTGTTCTTTCACAAGGAGCATGTCGACACACAGTTGTTTTATTCAGTGCCAGGAACTACTGTGCAATGTGTGATTTTTGAGACCAAAACAATTTTTGCTTTTTTGCCAATGTTTGTTATAATGGTGAGGGCCCAGCAGCTCCCGCACCAATGAGGTTTCACAGAAATATTGCCAAAACAAGTTGTGCATTGACAAAGCCAAAAGGCCGACCAACAATTTCAGACCTACTGGCTTTACCAATGCTTGTTTATTTTTATGTTGCAAAGAAATGGTACCTACCTTATTCCAGTAGTTTACCGAGCATTCTGAGAGCAGTATCCATAGCCTCACATTGCTAAATATTGAAAACGTATGTACACATTTTTCCTAACCACTGTCAGTAGTGCAGTCTGAGCTTACAACATTTACTTAGAGCGCTCACCCTAATAATAAAGCCTTTGCATTAATGAACAATAAATACAAGTTTGAACAGCATTAACATATGTACAAAAATATTACCTTCACTGCAGACTATGCCTTTCCCTGATCCATAATGTGGTACTGTAAACTGGCAGCCAAAGGGTTTGTGCTGTAGGGGGTTGGGCCTACTTGTCCCAAGGACAAAATACGCATGAAAACTTGTTGCCCTTGACCTCAAACAATATGTCCCGGTCGTGGGGCTATAGGGATTCCACATCCCTGGGCACAGTTTGACAACTATGAGTGTTTTGATTCCTAAAGGTGTTACTGTGACAGAGATTTTCATCTGTGTTTGCTGTTGGGACAAGCTATAGTACAATGTTTTAATTCTTCTTTTGCTTCTGGAGATAATGAATTTCTTTTTAAAGCCTTGTACAGGGATTGCAATATAATTTTTAGGTTCTTTCATTCATTTGGAGTCCCCTCCTTACCTCAGCTGGCCAACAAATGCAGCGTACACCATTAATAGCTTAACTATTGCAAGACATGTTGCTACCAAAGTTTCAATTGTAGAATGTGCTGCACACACCTCCTCCAAGGACTATGTATCAATTGGTAAATAATGTATTGATGCAGATGTACAAAAAAAGGAATAGCATTAACTGGTTGTGAGTACACAATGGTTCAGATTGCTTCTACTACACATGTGATCATGATATAAAGATAAAGGATGATGATATGTACTATGACCCTAAGTATATTATTGAAAGGACTGGGTGGAAGAAAAGGAAGAAGGGAACAGGGGAGGATGTATGCAAAAAGAAAAGGAATACGGTTAGGCCCAAATGGAAAAATATGTTTACCAACGATAATGCTTGCTCCCATGGCCCGTCTTTTTCATGGTTCATCACTTGTAGGACGTCATGGGAAGATCAGACTGTTTTCCTAATGCTGTATTTCCACTGCCCCAGGCCACTTCATTTCCCCACATTAAATGGACTTCATCAGCATGCCCCCTACTCAAACTACAAGTACGTGTTGGTTATTGTGTGCATGATCAGCAAATGGACTGAGGCATGCCAATCCAAGAACAGCAATACACAAACTATTGCCAAATGCCTCCTCAAAGAGTTCATACCGCGCTTTAAAGTACCTATGCTTTTGGGTTCTGACAATGGACCGGCGTTCATCTCACATGTGATTGAGGGGTTGTGCAAGGGGCAAGGAGCCACACAGAAAATACATGTGTTCCATGGAAACTACCAAGTGGGAATGGTATCCCAAGCTCATCCTGAAGGGTTGCAAGTGCTACACAGCAGAGAAAGGAAGAGTGTGTAAGCGGACCCCAACGATACATTAACTAAAGACGTCTGGAAAAATCAATGCCCCAACCCCTCAGTCTACAAGTTGTGACAACGAGACATCTTTACCTTTTTTCATCACTTTGTTTTCCTCATATCGAATGTGCCTAAGTAATAGAAGTGCTAGTAACCTCTCAAATTACTTGAAGACAGGCACCACCGGTTACGTTTTCTGTTTAAAGGTATCATCTCTGAGGCTCTACATTATGCCTCAGCAGACTTTGTGAAAAGATTAAAAGTACAGCAGAAGATAAGACATTCTTCCAACTAGTCACACTAGCCACACGTACCAACGATTGGAACAATGCCTCAAGACTTTCAGAACAATGAGAGAAAATGACCATGGGTGCTGCTAGCAGCATTGACCACAATTGCTGCCATTATAATGACTACGCTCCTTAAAGTGTGTTGTGATCACAGTATTATACCTGAGATACTGCTTAAATGACACAGAGATATTGTACCAAAGTGAATAAATAGCCATTGATAAAGATGGGACAGGGGGACAGTTGACAGGGCAGGATGTTACACACCGGCCTACAGACACAGAAAACAGCATGTGTTACAATGTCATACCTGTCTCCAAATACGTGGGCTGTGTCCTAATGTACAATATGCTCTTCAGTCAGCACACCATGTCCGTAGCAGTTGCACCTCCCGAGAATAGCAGAATTAGCAAAGGGAGAGCAAGGATAGAACAGGGAATGCGAGTAACTTAGCACTTATAGAAGTTGTAGAAGTAACAACAATAGGACTACACTAAGTGCAAGAATTTTGTTCAAAAAATGAACAAGAGGAGGGAAATGAAGCAGGGTCCCGTTTTACCATATAAAAATCCCCCATGCAGAATCCTGCTCTGCTCAGGCAGCATGACACTCCCATATAGGCCCCACCAGTCAGGCCCTGACAGATGTCCAAAGTTGTCCATTTTCCCTCAGCCTTTTAGTACCTGTCACAGTGGTCTACACCTCCTTAGATGCACACACATAGGCCCAAGCCCACCTCCTAAGATACACACATGTAGGCCCAGAGGCCATTGCCTCTGGTAATCATTTTCAAAACATTAAGGGGCATATTTACGTTCCCTGGCGCATCCCTGCATATCAGCAGGGATGCGCCAGGGAAAATGCGTCACGCAAGTTTACCCTTGCGCCACGTCCGATGCGCCGCATTTAGAATGCGGCGCATCGTGGCGCAAGGATAAGCAGAAGCGTGACGCATCTGCCGGCGGAAAGTTGGCGCAGTGCTGAAGTTGTGTCGCAAGCGCGACGCAACTCCAGCACTGTTCCAACCTTCCCTATCTCTAACATGGTGCGTCAATCCTTACGCCTGCTTGAAGCAGGCGTAAGGATTTGACGCACCAGCGTCGAAAAGTGACTGCGTGAAATCTTGTAGATTTCACTATCTCACTTTTTTGAGGCGTTCCTGCGCCGGAACGCCCCCCCCGCGCCGGTACGCCCACATGAAACCTGACGCAGGTTTCATGTGGCGCAGGGGTTTACTACGTGACGCATCTCCCTAGATGCGTCACGTTGTAAATATAGCGCAACGCGGCGCATGGTTTGCGTCGCCGCTGCGTCACATGCGTGACGCAACGGCGGCGCAAAAGTGGCGCAAGGGGCTTGTAAATATGCCCCTAAGTCTCGTAGGCCTCTCTGCCCTCACAACAGGGACCTGTGCTTTCCACCGCGCTGCGAGGCACCAGCCAGCCCCCCCCTTGTAAATTTCCACAGTTACAAGAATAAGGTTAGCCCACACGTACGTGACACTCTGCTGGTACATCTTGATCTTTCACAAGCAATGTCTGCAATATTGTTAGTTATGAAACTTTCCAAGCTTGCTCAAGTGAAACCAAAGACACGGCTGCATGGCATAGAAATAATGTAAGAAATATTAATTTCCGAGCATCGCACGTTAAAAGTTATCTTTTTTTTTAGATATTTACGGTCAAGAGCACTGACCACCTGCAAAAAGCCCCTGTTTCACCATGATACCACTTCTCTGTTCTCTCAAAACTTTCCGAAGTTACAGTAAGCGTGCGGTCAAGGGCCCACGTCAAGAACCCACGTCAGACGTGGGTAGGAGTTCTGCATTAAGCCATATAAAAGGTTTGCACCCAGGTCCAGGCCCTGAACTCCTACTATAGTGCTCAGCACTTGAGTTCCCGGTCGACCGATCTCCTATCTAGGGCCTAGAAGCCTCTTCTGAGTTGGTAATGCTCTTCTTTGATTGCCAGCTTTTTGGCTTTGTCAGCCCCTCTAATTTAGCTCATCCACACCCAAGTCATTGTATTTATCCTAGCTTAAATTGTGTACTCTTGGATGGCCTCTTGCTCTCTTAGTTAAGATTTGCCTTCTAGGCACTTGCCCATTTGTGACTTAAAATATGATGTATATGATTGTTGATGCCTTTATTTTCATCCTGCTCATGTGTTGATGAGAAACATTTGACGATGAACAGTTCCTTGTTTTATTGAGTTGCTTAATAAAGTGCCACTGTATTTCACACTGTTGTTCCTTATTTCTAAAGAGTGAACGAGCAGAGCGCAGGTCTTGCTCTCGTGAGCTGGTAAGCCATGTGTGGCCACCGCAGTGTCTCTCCATTTACCCTCGAACAGCTTCAAATCCTAACTTATGGTAAATTCAGATTTAAAATTACAATTTTGAAAACAACAGTAAGTTGGCATGTTCCTGCCTTACCCATTTAGTGCCTGTAGCCTGTACCTGGGTCACATGACTGGATATAGTTGACAGTTGAGCTTTGTGTATTCCTCCCAGGCAGCCATACAATGAGGAGTTTAGGTGTACCTGGATGGGCCATCATTGGCAGGATGGGAGGGAGAAGCTGAGCACAGCCCCACTTACACTTGAAAGGGCTGTGCTCTGCCTACACACAAAGGGGTGCATACCCTTTGTAGTTAGTCTGTAGTCAGGACAGGGAAGGCAGGATGCTTGAGGATTTCAATGGGAAACTTCCAGAAGCTTTGCCCTTACTTCAAAGGTGCAACTGGGCATAAATACTGGACCTCAGACACCAACTCTTTAGTACACTTATGGATCTGTGGATACTCTACCAGGAAGACGGATTGCTGTGCTGCTGAAAGGACTGCAATTCTGCTGGATTGCTGCTCTGACAGAACTGCTGCCCAGCTGTGCTGACCTGTTGCCTGCTGCCCTCTTGCCTGGGGAAGGAGAACTAGACCTGCATCTTCGTCTTGAGCCCAGGACACTAGAGTAACTCCAAGTGCCAGTCTGCTGGCCTCCTGATCTGAGCCTCAGGGACATAAGGCTCCCTGATATCATGTACCAGCCCATGGAGCCAGCTGCAGCGAGTTCCTGACCCTCAAGTGGTGCCCCTTGGGTCCAGGACCATTGTTGTGGCTCAGCATTTCGATGTTCTAAGCTGCGCCACTGAACTGAAGTCCAGATGCTTCTGATGGGGCGATGCTGAATCACCTCTCCACCGAAGCACTGTCCTCAGCATAAGATACTAGGGTCTGTGCTTGTGTCAGTACCCAAGGGGAAGGAGGGACTAGGATTGACAAGAGAGAGACGTGGAGATGGGTTGATTTCACCTGGTCAAGGGACAACTGCGTCAACACTGATCACTGTTCATCTGCTTCAGCAACTTAGGGTGTTGCAGAGATGCTGCACTGGCCACCTGTCAATGAAAAATATACAATTAACTCTGCCTCCTCATGAATGTACTCACATTATACATTGGTCTAAAGTTGTCTGTATCTCACCCCTAAATGCACAGGGTATCGCCTAGAAACTACACCCTGTTGTTCCTAGGATTCGCATGCTTGAGGGGTTCATGGAGTATACAACGTGCATTGTGGCATGTGACTAGGAACATCTGAAGTGGTTGAATTGTCTGCCATATCATGGAATACTCTCTTGAATTATGATCATCAAAAAGGGATCATGGGATACATTATTACATCATCACAATTTGCATAATATTCATGCAAGTCCTTTGACAATGTTTGATACAGTTCCATACTTATACAATAAAGTTCTGAACTTCGAAGTGTGTCTTTCTGTAGCCCTACTGATAGCGATTCATGTCCTTTTACCATGTAAGCCTCTGTGCACATCTCTGTAGGGTCAACTATAGCATCCTAATGCCAACAACCACAACCTTTGCATTTGCGTCATGTGAGTCTCTGAGGGCTGCGGTTTATGATTATGGGGGCGGCAAGTTGCTTTGCATTAACATCAAACCTCGTTTACATCATTTTGTTATTTGTCCCTTTTCTTTTGCAGGAAACAGAACTTGCAGGAAGTGGAAGGTCTCGAAGACCCGGAGGCCGAAGGTGCAGCCGATCAAGGAGAGAGGAAGAAGTCGTTAACTGGAAATCACAGCGGGAGCCAGGAGCAGGTAAGTGGTGCAAGATGCAATGAGGCCAAGCACCACTATGCATTTGGAAGCGGCTTTTATAGCCGTGTCTGCACATGGAAGCCAGAAGCACATGCGACAATTGGAGCAGGTGCTCAAGAGGCTGGGTGGGGCCGGGCATGGCAGTTGGAACACGTTGGTTAAGTGCTCATGCAAATCATGTGTAAACGGTTGTGTGCCTGCCTTTTTAGATTGTGCAGAGTTCTGTTTCAGTGCAACAACTGCTGCCTGGGATATTTTACAAAAACAGTGAATCACAAATACAGTCTTCATTGTAAACCTACCAATGCTACCAGGGATATTTATGATAATACAAAATAATGTATAAATCATGAAATCTTAGTAAAGCCCTTCACAAACCCTGGGGAGGTGGGTCATTCTTTAAAAAACCAAGGACCCAGTTATCCATGCTTCTTAGTGCACAAGTTGTGCATTATAGGGGCATGCAGTGGCGAAAGTTGGAAACCTGACATCGCGAGCTGAAATCAAGCTTTTGGGCCCTTGTGACAGCAAATGTGCCCGTTTGTACTGAGACCTCACCAATGGCACCGTAATTCTATGTGAAGCACCACCAGCCCAACTCTTTGGACTCCAGCATTGACCGCTCACGGGGGACCACCAGCATTAAGCTCCAGCTCGCCCATCCGCGATGCCTGTTCTGCTCTTCACCCTACGCTGACCTCCTCCAGCGACACTCTCCTTGCTCCTCGCATCCCTCTTCAATGCAAATGGGACTCATGGTGCTGTCTTGAGAAGGTAAAACTTCAGCAGAACTAATCTGGCAACTGTTAGCGACCTAGGCTCTATACTGGTCAGCCTGAACTTGTGACTTTGACCTGGTCCAGTGTGACTAGATAGCCTGAACTGGGGCTTTGTGCTTTTGGGTGCTATTTTCACTAAATTCTTTAAAAATTCATATCTCCAGTGCTACTGATTAGATTTTTGTTATTTTGGTTTTGCTTTATTTATTACATTTTGATGTATTATTCTAACTTGGTGTAGGATACTTTTAGGTGATGTTTTAACTGTGTTACTGTAGGAAAGTGCCCTTTTTAGATGGTCACCCCCCACTTTTTGGTCTAGATGCTGTGGCTTTAGAACTGAAAGTGCACTGGGACCTGCTAACAAGGCCCCAGTGCAAGTGCTCTTTCCCTCCAAAGGTAATGTGAATTGGTACACCCAATTGCCAAGATGCTTTAACCCCCCCTTGTATGTCCCTAGTATATGGTACCAGTGGTACCCACAGCAAGGGTGTTAAAGGGGTCAGCAGGGCTGCAACACCATTTGTGCCACTCAAGTAAAAGTTAAGTTTGCAGAGCTGCTACTGCAGACTGCACAAGCAGCTTCCCTGCTCAAGTTTGACCTTGTCACACACTATGTGTGACAGAGTTCCCTCACTGCCTTGATATATGTAAGTAACCCCATAGGTAGTCTTTCTGAAGTCTAGGCGGCAGGGTGTATTATTTCAATTGTGAAGGCATATATGTTCAGACATATATACCTCTACAGTAACCTTGCCAATTATGTTTACTGTAAGTGAGCAGTAGCCTATAGGTTAACATCGACTGGCTCCCGGACAAAACCTAGATAGCCAGCTCCACGATGGTACCACTGAATTTAGTCATGTATGGTATCAAACACCATGCTTTTTCACCCTTGGCAACATTTTTGTGTCGATGGTAAGCTGCCATGCACCAAGGTGGCACCCTCAGAGGGTGTCCACCAAGATACCGAGGTCCCTTACGCCTTGGCAGTCTTTCTGAGCCATTTGCCACCAAGACAGAAGTCTGTCCTACTGCTGGTGAGTGCTATCACTCCCAGAGGACGTGAGACAAAAGGCCTGGGCAGGAAGGGGGTAACACCTCCTCCCTCCCAGGATGGCTAGTGAAAGACCCATCAGGGTGATGAGCCTCAAAGGTTTTAGCACCTCTGATATGTAAGTGGCTTATCTCCCAGTGGAGACCAATGCCTCCCTACCCTCAGGCACTTGTATTTGCAAGCAGGTGGGAAATTAGGTTTTCAGGAGGAATACACCACCCCAAATGCTAGCCACGCGGCTAGGGTGGGCTACTTGGTCTGTACAGCTGAGGATGGCCCATGCCATCTTGAAAAGTCCCAAGAATAGTGGGCTCTCGGTAGTTTGGTAACATACACCCCTCCGGATGTGCTCACCTCAAGGGCGGATTAGCCGCAAGAAGAGTAGATTATTGGCTACTAGCCCTCACACTCCTAAGCCCCCTAAACCCCCCTTAAAGCCAGGTTTTAAGGGGCACCCCTGACACCAGAACTCCAGATCTGCTCTGAAGAAGAAGAGGGCAAAGAAGAGACATTGTCAGCACAAGGCAGGACTCCACAAAGAAGACATGCTGGACTATGACACGTCCAGGACCAGAAACCAGTTCCAAAAGGAAGATGAACCCCTCTGCGATCCAAAGACTACACCAGAAATACCTGGGACAAGACGTACTAGAACCCTGCAGTCAACAGGCATAAACCGCACTTCCACAATCCAAAGAAGGACTGAACGCCGGGCTCCGTCTTGGACCAACCCTAACGTAACAAGCCGGGTGCCTTGTGGCAAGCACAGTCCTGAACCACAGTGAGTCTCAGCCCTCTACAGTGTCCCCAGGACCTCAGTAAGAAGATTGATCCAGTCGTAACCTTTGCCGTGATTAAGGCCCACTTGGTGGTCTGGATGACTACTAACTGCTTCACTCAACGCCCCATGCAGAGTTAACCTTTTGCATCATCTCCCCTCTACTCCTGTGGTGCATTTGTTGAGGTTTTGCATTCCAAATATTGCTTCTTTGGCACATCTGGTAAAGCCAGCTCCCGCATTCCTGTGCAGCACCACAGATTGTCAGGCACCCCTCTGCACCTGAGACGCCCGAGCTAGGTATAGCTGTTCTACCTGGTGAATCCTGATTCTTCGGCCCCTCCAAGGGGATCCTCTGACCTCAACCTGCAAGTATTGTTTTGTCCAGTACTGCTTTTGGCAGCCCCCGCAACTCCTGTTCAGCACCAAGGACAGCTAAGTCACCTCACACTCAGACTCCATGGACAAGGTAAATGAGTTCTGTCTGTCAGAGCTTGGTCTCTGGACCCACAAGTATGTTCCGTTGAACTCACCCCACAAGTGACCACGTATCACCTGAGATTTTCCCCATTGACTGCAATGGTAAAGTTTGACAGCTCTGCAAAGTATTGCTTTTATCACTGTAAATAATGTAGCTCTGGTTATAAGAACTGTACATACTTCATTCTGGTGTCTAAAGATTCTTAAAATACGCTCTATTTTTATAAATTGGTGTTGGATTTCTTTCGAGTCATTACGATTACTTATCACCAATGTTGGTACTGTAAAATACTTTACACATGTTCCTCTAAGTAAGCCTGTCTGCTCTTTCTCACTCAAACTGGACTGAGAGAAGGATTACTAGTGTGAATCCATGATCCACTTTAGGTATTGTGTCAATATTACATGGTAAGGCCTTTCAGCCGTACCACAAAATATTACAACCTTGCTACATTGGTGTTTCAGAGGTGAGATCTAGAACTTGTGTTTCGCAGTACCACTTGAATTTAAGTATATGTTTTTGTGGAAGAAGAAATCCTCAAAAGTTTCTTTAGAAAATGTTAGGTAGATTTTTCTTAAGCAAAGTTTCATTATAATTATCAGGGCCCTGTGTAGTTCCTCATTCCAATAGTGCAAGTTCCAGCAATTTAGAAAGTTAGGATAAAAGTGTTTTAAAAAGTTCCTAGTTTTTTTTAATAGGATCTCAACTTCCTAGATAAAGTAAGCACAATGGAGGATGTATAGAATCTCGATATGCCCATCTTCTCCACTCTCAGAATGATCTGAGAATAATGTGCAAAGTTAGAGGCATTAGCTTTAGATCTACTGCCAAAAAGGAGGAACTCAAGAAGGCACTCAGTGCCTACGAGGAAGTACAGGATATGGAGAGTCATACCTCTGAAGTCGAGATAGAGGAAGAGGATGACCTCCTAGGCCAAATGAACAATGGGGAAGAAGATGAAGACCAAAACTCTGCACCCTTTCCCTGACCCCCCTAACCAAAGGGAAGTGGGAGAAATCACTCTAGAACCCTTTTAGACAACAAGGCAAAAAACTTTGAAGGTCTGTTACTTGTGGATCTGCTGCAGTGGGCAGAGGACACTCAAATTGACCCCCGAACCAAACAGGGCATGTCAACCAATGTCCTGGCTCTATCGATAATAATGGACAAACTCAAGCTAAAAAGCAACTGGCCTACCTTTGTTAGATAGACTTTAAGGCTGCTTTTGACTGCACACAGTTCAACTTTCTTTGGCAAAAACTGACACTTTGCGGCATACTGGCTCACCTTCTAAAGGTTATACAGTTGTTATACACAGATATCTGGGCTACGGGGAGAATCAGAGATGGCTCTATATTATCCAGGAAAATAAAAACTTCCCAGGGCTTAAATTAAGGTTGTGTCCTGGTGCCATATTTGTTCAGCCGTTTTATGTCCGATCTATCTCCCACCTTGGACGCAGTGAATGCCCACTTCCCCAAGCTAGGTACCAAGCACATCTTGAATCTTTTGTACGCCGATGATGTGGTTCTCCTCAGTCAGACAAAAATTGGCCTACAGCACCTTATTGATAAATGTTCCCAATGCTCCTCATCTAATGGCATGACAGTAAACTTGAAGAAAACCAAGAGAGCTGGGGGGAGGGGGAGCAGGAAAAGGGGTCAGAGACAGGATATCCCAGAAAAAGACCCAAGGTGGGGGTGACCCCAAAAAGGGTGTGCAGACTACCCAACAGGACAAGGAGGTGAGCACTGACAAAGTTATAAAGCAAAATATATTTAAAGGTCCCCAAAAGGGCACCCCTGACACTAGAACCATAGATCTGTTCTGAAGAAGAGGACAAAGAAGAGACCATGTCAGCACAAGGCAGGACTCTACAAAGAAGAGGAGCGAAGTACTGCACCTGTGACAACTCCCTGCACCTGCTGGACTACGACTCATCCGCGACCAGAGACAGGTTCCAAAAGGAAAGTTAAACCCTCTACAACCCAAAGACTTCACCAGGACTCAGTAGGACAAGATGTACTAGTCTCGTGCAGTTGGCAGGCACAAGTCGCACTTCCATGATCCAAAGAAGAACTGACTGCAAGGGTCCGTCATGGACCAGCCCAAAGGTAACCAGCCAAGTGCCTTCTGGGAAGCGTAGTCCTTCACCTCAGCAAGTCTGAGCCCTCTACAGCATTCCAGAGACCTCCGGATGAAGATTGACCCAGTTGTGACCTTTGCCGGGACCAAGGCTTGTTGGTGGTACCAACTGCTTCACTGAACGCCCCATGCAGAGGGAGACTTTTGCATTGTTCCCCCTCCCCTCCTGTGGCACAGTTGTCGAGTTCTTGCATCCCAAAGACGGCTTCATTGGCACGCCTGGTAAAGTCAGCTACCACAGTCTCGTTCAGCACCATGGATAGCCAGGTGCACCTCTGCACCTGAGATGCCTGAACTAGGTAGAGCTGGTCTACCTGGTGATTCCTGGTCCAGGGGTCCCTCCTAGCTTTTCCTCCAATGGGATCTTCTGAACTCAGCCTGCAAGTATTGTTTTGTCATGTACTGTTTTTGACAGCTCCAGTGGCTCCCATTCAGCTCCAAGGACAGCCATGCCACCTCTGCACCTGGACTCCCTGGGCAAGGTAAAAGTGTTCTGATTGTCGAAGCTTGGTCTGTGGACCTGCAAGACCTCAACTCCAAGTGGATTCTGCTGAACTCACCCGACAAACAACCGAGCATCATCTGAGATTTTCCCCATTGACCACAATGGTAATGTTTGACAGCTCTACAAAATGTTGATTTTATTATCACTGTGAATTCTTTAGCTCCGGTTATACGAACTGTACATACTTCATTCTGGTGTCTAAAGATATCTAAAAATAAGCAACATTTTTATAAATTGGGGTTGGATTTCGTTCGAGTTGTGTCACTTATCGTTAATGTTGGTACTGTAAAATGCTTTACAAATGTTTCTCCAAGTAAGCCTGTCGGTTCTTTGCCACTCGACCAGGACTAAGTAAAGGATTACTAGTGTGAATCCAGGATCCACTTTTGGGTATTGTGTCAATATTACATGGTAAGGCCTCCAAGCCATACCACATAATATTACCACCTTGCTGCAGTTACTATTTGAAGTGTTGCACAAATCCTTCACACAATCCTGACTGCTGTGTGCCAAGCTATCAGGGGGTAGATCACAGATAATTTAGTGACTTTTTCTGGCTGGTTCACACAGCAAGGGACTGTGGCTGTTGCTTGACCAGGGCTCACACCTGAGTCAACCAACAACCCACTTTCTCACAAATGTATTTCTACAAATTTTTCTCATAACTAAAAAAAGTAACTCACACCTGTGATCCATATGAAGTGAAATCCTACTCGCCTATGTCCTTTAAAACTGGAATGTTACATCATCGTGCATGGCTGCAGAAAGCAGTTCCTGTTTTGAAGTCTTTATGCAGGATTTGTTTACAAATGTTGATACTGCTACAAAAAGTTGGATACATCATCCTTCATCCATCTCAATCTCAACAAATTCCAAGTACCCTTGCTAAAGATGTGCAGAGAGACAGCCACACCACAGATGGCAGGCTGCATGAAAGTTGCCTGCAAGACCAACACGTTGTTTATGAATTTGGTACACAAAACAAATACCTTCTAAACCAGGAGCCGTAGTGTACATTGTGCCCCAGGGGTGCAAAGGATGTGTATGTGCCCGATTTGTGCTCCCCCAGGGCACAATGGTATTACAGAAAGGGTGGCAGGCGCTTGTGCGTCCCATTATTGATCAAAGCATAAAAACCTTCCTTTCTCTCTCTTTTTCTCTCTCGCTCGCTTTCTCTCTCTTTCTCTCTCTCTCTCTTTTCCATCCCATAATGCAATTATCACTTTATGTATGGACTTCAAAATGTTAAAATAGCATATTGTTTCAAATGTTGTCCTATGATTTGGCACAAAACTGTCAAAAGTCACTTCTGGCCTAGTGAGTTAGGTTTTAAACTCTCCCTCTGAAGGTGAATGGTTTTATTCCTGGTTTTATTCCTGGTTTTATTCCTGGTTTCTAAGTCATTGTGTACGTTTTGATTTACTTGGATTTCACGTGTTAAACATTAAAAGTGAAATATCATTGAATTCTTTATAACATCAAAATGTTTGAGTCGCATGTCATAGTTATTTCTTGACTTTACAGGGTAAGGTGTCACTTGTGGCCTAGCCATTAAGGTCTCAGACTACTCATTGTGGAGATTGAGAGTTCAAATTTAGGTGTCTAAGTGGTTATTACTCTGCTCTAGCTTCCCGTCAACTTTAAATGTTATGTTACATACTGAAAGGTGATCTCACTCTTTTTACTTGGCAAATGCATTGTTCTTTCCAATTTGTCCAAAAACGTCTCATTTAAATGAAATCATTCATCAAAGTCTAAAAAACGTCCCTCTCTTTCCCTGTCTCTCTTTCTATCTCCTCTCTTTAGTTCTCTCTCTGTTTTCTATCTCTCAATCTCTCTCTCTCAATCTCTCACTCTCTCTCTCTTTCTCTAACTCTCTTGTTCTTCCATCACATAATGCGATGGAAGAGAGAGAGAAAGAAAGAGAGATTGCTAATGCAATGGTCTCTCCATATATGGACTTCAAACTGTCAAAATAGCACAATGTTTTGGTTTGAATGTTGTAGTTATGTTTTGACACAGAGCTGTAAAGAGTCCCTCCTGGCCTAGTCACTTAAGTCTTAGACTCTCACTATGAAGGTTACTAGTCGGAGTCATGGTTTCTAAGTGATTGTGTATCTTTTGATTTACTTGAATTTCTCTTGTTAAACATTTATAGTGAAAGACCATTGAATTTTTAGTAACATCACAATGTTAGGGTTGAATGTCACATTTAGGTCTTGGCTCTACAGGGTAAGGAGTCACTCGTGGCCTAGTGGTTACGGTCTCATTGTGGAGATTGAGAGTTCACAACTAGGTGTCTCTGTGGTCATTTTTCTACCCTAGTAGCTTGCCATCTTCAAATGCTTAAGATACATACTGAAGGGGATCTCACTCTTTTTAAATGTCAAAATAGCACAATGTTGTGGTTTGAATGTTGTAGTTATGTTTTGAAACAGAGCTGAATAGAGTCCCTTCTGGCCTAGAGAGTTAGGTCTTAGACTCTCTTTGATGGTTAATGGTTTGAGTCCTGGTTTCTAAGTGATTGTAGATGTTTCAAATTACCTGGATTTCACTTGTTACACATTCATTTTGAAAGATCATTGAATACTTTTTCACATCAAACTGTTTGAGTCGCCTGTCATAGTAAGATCTTGAGCGTAAGGGAAAGGAGTCACATGTGGCCTAGTGGTAAAAGTCTCTAATTCTCACTGTGGAGATTAAGGGTTTTAAGTCTAGGTGTCTCAGTGTTTATTACACCGCTCTACTTTCTTTTCAACTTCAAATGTTTACATTACATACTGAAAGAAATGAGATGTAAGAGAGAGAGTGAGATACATCGAAATACAATGGTCTCTATATGTGAACTTCAAAATGTCAAAATAGCGCAGTGTTGTGTTTTTCACTTATGGCCTAGTGATTAAGGTTTCAGATTCTCATTGTGTAGACTGAGGAATTTAGTCTAGGTGATTCAGTGGCCATTTCTCTGCTCTAATTTCTTGTCAACTTTGAGTGAATAAGTTGCATACTGAAAGGTGATCCAACTCTTTTTAATTGGCAAATACATTTTTCTTTACATTTTTTCCCAAAATATATCATTCATAGAAGCATAGAAATCTTCCTTCACTCTCTCTCTCTCTCTCCTCTCTCTTTCTCGCTCTCTCTTTCTCTACCTCTCAATGTCTCTCTATTTCTCTCAATGTCTTTCTCTCTCTCTCACTTTCTCCCTCTCTCTCTAAAACCTAAACCACTAGGGCAAAATTGACATCCCATAATGGGATGGAAGAGAGAGAGAGAGAGAGAGTTTGCTAATGCAATGGTCTCTCCATATATGGACTTCAAATGTCAAAAGAGCAAAATCTTTTGGTTTGGATGTTGTATTTATGTTTTGACACAGAAAAGAGTCAATTTTGGTTTAGTGGTTTAGGTTTTAGACTCTCCCTCTGGTTAAAATCCTGGTTTCTCAGTGATTGTGTATCCGTGGATTTTATTTGTTAAACTTTCATAGTGAAAGATCATTGAATTCTTTATAATACCAAAATGTTTGGGTCGCATGTCATAGACAGGTCTTGACCCTACAGGGTAAGGGCTCACGCGGCAGGTCTAGTGGTTAAGGTCTCAGACTCTCACTGTGGAGAAAGATGACTCAAGGCTAAGTGGTCATGTCTCTGCTCTAGTTTCTTGTCCACTTCAAATGTTTACGTTACATACTGAAAGGTGATCTCATTCTTTTTCATTGGAAAATACATTTTTGTTTTCAATTTGTCCAAAAATATCTCATGTTTAGTATATCATTCAACAAAGCCTAACCATTTTCTCTCCTCTCTCTCTCTCCTGCTCCTTTTGTCTCTCTATCTTCCATTCCATAATGGGATGGAAGAGAGAGAGAGAGAGAGAGAGAGAGAGAGAGAGAGAGAGAGAGAGAGAGAGAGAGAGAGAGAGAGAGAGAGCTAATACAATGGTTTCTCCGTAGATGGACTTGAAAATTTAACTTAGCACAGTGTTCATGTTTGAATGTTGTAGTTATCTTTTGACACAGAACTGTAAAGAGTCACTTCTGGCCTCGTGGGTTAGGTCTGAGCCTCTCTGTCTGATGGTTAGTGGTTTGAGTCACTGTCTTTAAGTGATTGTGTACATTTTGGTTTACTTGGATTTCACTTGTTAAACATTGACATTGTGAAAGATCATTGAATTCTTTAGCAAATCAAAATATTTTGCTCACATGTCATTCTTAGGTCTTGACTATACAGGTTAAGAAGTCATTATGGGCCTAGTGGTTAAGGTCTAAGACTCTCAATGTGGAGAGTGTGGAGAGTGAGGTTTCATGTCTAGGTGTTGATGGAGCAAGGTTTCAAAAATGAAACTTGCTTGTACGCAATTCTCCTCATAGTATTAATTTATTAAACTTGTATTGTCAAAACTAACCTTTGCATTCACAAACACAAGAGGGACAGAAGCTTGCCTATGTGTTTTACTAATGAATAACGCTTGTCTGTTATCCAAAATGTCTGCTAAAGCGCGGGAACCTCAATGCGCATGTCGCAACCTGATCACATGGTGTGACGTCTTTCTTTGCTTGGTGGGAAACTTCTGCTTCTGCGCAGTGTGCACTAAAATGGCCGCTAAATGTTTTCACATGCTTCAGCTTGCTCTCATGTCATTATTAAATTGTCGTTTTCTTAATGCTACTAATGCAGGATAGTATTATAATTAATTGGGAATAGAGTAGGGAAAGTGGGTATACAGTGAAACTTTTTATTTGTGATTTTAATATTTTCTTCTTGCACTTTTAGTAATTCGTAAACTTGGGCCTGGGTTGGTGACTTGAAACTCGAGAGACAGATGGTTCTGCACATGTGTCCTGTGTGCCTGCCAAGTGAAGTCAACAAGACGTCTTCCAAGGCCATGACCCATTGGCCGAAGATGCTGTACTGTATGTTTCCGGTGGACAAGATTGATACTTTTCCCCTGTAAAATGTATAACATTTGTCGTGAGACGGGTGGGAAATAAAGCGAATGTATTAATTTGAAGGGGCGGGAACGTAAAGACAATAGGCTTTACAATTTAGGCCAAATCAACATGGTGCAAGAATCCACCCCCTGTCCCTGTCCAATCAGAAGTAGTGGTCCCATATTTTAGCAACATTAAGGGAGGTACATGTGCGTAGAAGAGTATAATAGAATATAGCATTAGTTAATTAGTCAGAGCATGCTTTCACGAAGAACAGGCGTCCATGCTGCGAGAGAGCTCTTAGCTCCAGACTGACATGCTGATCGGTTGCTGACTGAATCCCTGTCCAGAAGAGGTCCTGAGGAGGGGGCGGCGGAGTCCATTAGAAGGAAGGCACAGCAGAATCAAGAGAAGTCGAGTATCAGAGAGGGGAACGGCGCAGGCGTCGTTGTAGAGAGGTCACCGGTCCTGTCCTGATCCTGGAAGAAGTCTTTGCTCTTCATCCTTCCTGGGTCCTATCTTATCCAACTCCTTGGCCAAGGGGCTTGGTTCTCGCATTTAGGTAACTATACTGCAACCTTTAGTTGCACTGCTGTCTCTATTCTCTCCTCTTCCTTAAACACCGTCATTTATTAGCAAAATCATTTCTATGCTTTTTCTTGGGTATTTTCAATCAAGTGTTTTCTGTATTTTACTCTGCTAAAACTTTAGATAAACATTTTAAAACTTCCTGACTCAGTGGTTATTTCAGGATTATGTACTATAATGAATGTCACTCATTTTAAACTTCCCAATTAGCAAAGGATCCATTGGTAAGTTATTACTCTTCAATCAGAAGGTAATTGGTAGCAGGGACTTTGATAAAAGAGTACATCTGACACCCAGCGTAAGTATTAGTGTAGTGTGAATGTATGGGCCCAAGTGAGTATATGTTGTATGAATGTTGTTGGCTAATATTGCGCTGGATCAGTTTTCTGGTAGCAGAGGATGGTTATGGTTACTCTTTGTTAATTGGGTAATGAGAGTTTTTATTTGTATTTTTATGAACTAACATCCGCTTAAAATTTTGAGTTTGTTATATGTTGTCCAGAATACCCCGGGGTAAAAAGAATAGTGGGTGGCAAGTGGAAGCCATACTGCAGTGAGGTTATCTGTCAGGCAGAAATAGTACTGAGAAGTTAAGCAGGACTTTCAGTACTCGTTAGGGACTCTATGCATGTGAGTAATAGCAAAAAAGGGTACGCTGATAAAAATTTGATGTTATATCACCTAGTAAGGGTAACATTGGAGAAGTAACAGGTACTTCTGGAGCTTGTGTGAAGAGTAGACGGAAGTGTTTTACTCGTAGTGTATGTTTTAGTAAACGGAAAGGTTTTACTAAGGTGTGGAAGAAACTATCCTTTTCAAAATTAGTGGAAACTGGCACGATAGCGAATGTTTTATGTTGTTACTGAAATGTAATTAAGATTTATAGAGAAAATAAGTTTGTGTAAATTTTTGTAAAGGGAGGGTCAGTTGCCGGAGAGGGAGCTGACGTCACAAAACGCCGCGCTGTGGTATGTTGAAACAGCGGGTGTGGAGAGACACTTGTAAAGGAGGGGTCAGTAGTCAGGAGTAGTACTGACGTCACAGGTGCCACGCTGGGATTGGTTAAACCAGCGAGGACAGAAAAGAGCAGATTGTAAAGGAGGGGTTGACAGAAAACGTCACCAAAAGGCCGCGCAAGGATTGGCTCGGAAATAAAAGATAGCAGACATTTGATTGGTCGAAATTATAGAAGCAAAATTCTTAGTGGATAAGGATTGCATGTTAAAACGCGATCCGACTTTAACAGGAACTCGTCCGGATAGGAGATTCCTAGGTTTTGCAGAATATAATTTTGTACACAGAAGATTAGATAGAATGTACGGAGAAAGGAGAAAAATGTCATTCTTACAAAAGATTAAGAATTATTTTAAAAAGGACAAACCAATCAAAACTAGAGAAGGAATTATTATTCCACCAGCTAAAACACCAGCATCATTTATGATGATGGAGAGAGGTTATCATACTTGTGTATGGATGGAGAATTGGATAGAATACACCAAAAATGATGGAGTATTAGCATTTCCCCAGAATGGCACGTTCAATGGGCGAATTCTTCAGAACTTGAGATTGAGGATGAATGACTTAGAACCCAGACCTAGATTAACTCAGTACGAAGCTCTAGAGGAATGGGAAACCGAGGCATTTGAGCGGGACCGATCTAGAAGTAATAGGAGTTACCCAGGATTTTTCCCCAGATATTTACGTGAGTCGAGAGAAGGTCAGATGAAACAATGGAGAAGGGCAATGATTACAGAGGGACTGTATCCATTATTCACAGAAGGAGAGAAATCAGGAGGAAAATGTACAGAAAAGACAAAACATTTAATGAGAAATGTGGATTCAGAAGACGAATTTATGGAAGAAATGTTAAGAAATCCCCCACCATATCAGGAAGGGACAAGTGGATGCACCCCAAGTGCACCACCGAAAACTCCAATGGTACCACAAGTAATGCATGAATTTACCCCGACTAGAATACTTCATGACAAAGAAAAAGAAGCCCTAGAAAAGACCAGAGCAGAATTAATACAGAAAATAACTCAGATAAAGGTACATCCTGATTCGTTGACCATACCTGTAACAATTGGTCCAGTAGTTCCATTATATGGTACTCAGGGAAATTGTCCTCCACCCATACTTGCACCTACTCCTGTGAGTAATCCCAGACCTGAAGCTCCAGTTGTAATTGAGGATCAATTTAGTGACTGTGAATCCACAATATCACTTATGGACTTGCCTATTCGAGGTTCTGTAAATAGTACTCCAAGAAAAGATGTACCTGGAGGTTCAAAAGATGTAAGTTTAGTAACTTCATCAGGCGCAAAAAGTGCTACCATAGTAACACCTGAAGATCTAGAAAGATGGGTGCAAGGGTCAGTTAAACAGTGCACACCTCCGAAAATAATGGACATTCATAAATTAAAAGTTGAATTAGAAGAAATAATAGCAGGAAATGTAGGATTAGAACGCTTAAATACCTATGATGAAGAAGAATTATTGTTCCTATGTAGGAGTATCACTAGAAATGTGAGGTTATTTCATGAAAAATTGTCCAATTTAGCATTACAGATGGGAATAGAAATAGGGAGATCAAAGGTACTACAGAAACCCTATAGAGCAGAATTTTCAGACAAAGACTTAGAAAATATGAATGCCTCTGGAAGAAGATTACAAATAAGAGAATTAATGTTAGTTTTGCAAAAATGGGGAGACCTAGATAAATAGAAAACTAGGTGGGCCAAGAAAAAGGAAGAAGCACGAACAAGTAGAACAGCATCTGAATATGTGATGAAGGAATCAGGAAAAGCAGATCAAATATATCCCATGGAGCAGACAGGATATTTTATCATTTATGAATGATTTTCCAAAGCTGAGGGAAAAGCCAATTGAATGGTACAAGCAGGTTGAAAGGTTTGTGAAGGTGTCAAAGGTATTGTTGAAGGATTTGGATGGTCTGTTTGACATAGTGGTACCTGCCGATTTATGGACAGATTGTAAGATCACAGTGGATTGGCCAAGTGATGAGTATCCCAGAGATCCGAAAACAGGTGCCCCGTCAAATGAGGTAATGAAAAAGTATCAGCAAGTGATAACTTACCTGAAAGGGAAAATACCACCGAAAGAAACAGATTGGGTGAAAATAGACCGAACCACCCAAGAAGCCAGTGAAACAGTACATTCCTATTATGAGCGTTTATTGCAAGTGTTTAAACAGTATAGTGGATTTGAGGACATTGGAGACAAAAACATGAGTCAGTTTGTGTATCGGTTTGTTTACGGTCTGAAGCCAGAGATTTGCCAGATGATTAAACAACACATGCTGTGTTGGCAGGGAAAGCCCATAGTTGAGATTCTGAAGTATGCAAAATATTGTGGAGACGATATTGAGGATAGACACAAGAAATTACAAGAAAAGGTGATGTGGGCACAGGTGAAAATGGCAGAGAAGCAGGGAATTAATTTGGAAAATCCGAGTGAAAATCCAGGAAAAGATTCTGGAATGAGTGGTAATACGGGAAATGGTGGAAATTTTAGAGGACGAATGAGTAGAGAAGAAACTAAAAAGAAATTTCCTTGTCATGGATGCGGAAAATTGGGGCATTGGAAGGACGAATGTAAAAAGATTCGGAATAATAATGGCCCAAATCAAAACTTAAATCCACAGACGCAGAATGACTCACAGCAGGGTGTAAATCCCCAAGGTCAATTACCACCTCCACCTGTTCAGGGTAATGTAAGCAGAGCAGAGCACGGTACAGACATTGGATGCCCAGGAGGGAGTGGTAAGAATGATTATACGACATCACAATTTCTTTTGCAGGACAATTACTGTGAATTCAACTCATGACGGTGCCTAGGAGAGGGGAAGAAGGAGTGCGTACTTGGCGCATCCTTACAGGTAGATCAGTCTGGTCCATATGTTGAAGGAAATGTGAAAGGTAATGATATTACTTTCCTTTTGGACACTGGTGCTACCAGGTCTACGGTGAGATCAGCAGATATCCCAGACCTTCCTCTCTCTGGTGAAGATATCCAAGTAATAGGGGTAGCTAATCAAAGAATTAGAACGCCTCTTACAGAACCAATGGAAGTCAAAATAGGAAACTTCAGAGAAATGCACCAATTTGTAGTGTGCGATTCTAGCCCAGTGAATTTATTAGGTAGGGATTTATTGTGCAAAATGAACTGTACAATTGGTGTGGCAGTTCAGACACCAGATGAGGACCATGTATATAAAATTATGGTTGCAAAACAAGGTACAGAAATAGACGAAATGTTTTCGTTAATAACAAGAGATGAGTTACCAGAAGAATTAAAAGGTACAGTAAACCCAATAGTATGGGATTTCACCAAAAAGAAGTAGGACTTATGGCAAAAATAGATCCAGTTCAAATTACGGTAAAAGAAGGTGCAATTTTCCCAAATACCAGACAGTACAAAATGAGTGCAGAAGTAAAAGCAGGAGTCATTGAAGAAATAAATCGAATGGTAGAACAAAACATCCTAAAAGAAGTAATGAGTAGCCCATGTAATTCACCAATCATGGGACTAAAGAAACCTAGTGGAAAATATAGGATTGTTCAGGACCTGCGTAAAATAAACAAGATTGTGGAACCATGTTGTCCCATAGTACCAAATCCTGCAGTAATTCTATACCAGATCCCTTGGAATGCAGGATGGTTCACAGTAATTGATTTATGTCAAGCATTCTTTTCAATACCATTGCATCCAGACAGCCAGTATCTTTTCTCATTTAAATTTGAGAACAAAGTCTATGTGTGGAATCGTGTTCCTCAGGGGTACACAGAAAGGCCTTCCATCTTCAACCAGATACTGAAAAAGTGCCTGGAAAAATTAGTGATGCCAGGAAGCTCAGTCTTATTCCAATATATCGACGACTTATTGGTGGCGTCAACCACCAGAGAAGACTGTGTTGTTGATTCCATAGCATTATTAAATCTCTTGGCTGAGGAAGGGCATAAAGTC
Source organism: Calotriton arnoldi (assembly GCA_963921515.1). Taxonomy (NCBI): domain Eukaryota; kingdom Metazoa; phylum Chordata; class Amphibia; order Caudata; family Salamandridae; genus Calotriton; species Calotriton arnoldi. The sequence continues at coordinate 505,633 of CAWUFW010003952.1, read as the reverse complement.
TCACCTGAAAAGTTACAGTTTTGCAGGACAGCTGTTAAATATCTGGGACACCAAATTGAGAGGGGAAAAAGAAGAATAACCTCTGAAAGAGTAGAATTAATAAAGAGAATGCAAATGCCTGTAACCCAAAGACAAGTGCAAATGTTCCTAGGAATAGTAGGCTACTGTCGACAATGGATACCAAATTTTTCCATGTTAGCTAAGCCCTTAATTAACATCACGAAAAAGAAAGCAAAGGACCCTGTTGAGTGGGAGGATGAAAGTGTAGAAGCTTTTGTAAAATTGAGAAACGCACTTTGTTCAGCACCTGCCTTAGGCATGCCTGATTATAAAAGAGAATTTGCATTATTCTGTTAAGAGAGAGAAAATTGTGCACTTTCTGTCCTAACTCAGAGACATGCACTAGACAGACGTCCTATAGCGTACTTTTCTGCTACATTGGACCCAGTAGCAGCCGCGTTGCCAGGATGCTTAAAAGCAGTGGCAGCAACTTGTTTGAGCATTGAACAAAGCGAGTCAATTGTGATGGGACATCCTGTAAAAGTGTATGTTCCACATGCAGTTGTGATTCTATTGACAAGAACCAGAACTCAGCATCTTACTCCTAGTCGGCTGACTAAATATGAGAGGATAATAATGGGTGCTGAAAATGTGACCATGGTAAGGTGTACAATAATAAATCCAGCAACTTTATTGCCGGACCCATATCATGAAACAAATAAAGATGACGAAGAAGATGAACATGATTGTGTACAAATTACAGAATTATGTACAAAACCACGCCCAGACATAGAGGAACAGCCTCTTAAAAAGCCAGACAGGGAGCTATTTGTCGATGGTTCATGTCAAAGACATGAAGATGGTAAACTAACTGCTGCCTATGCGGTATGTGAATTAACTGGAATAGTCGAAGCATCCTATTTACCAGGAGTAAAATCTGCACAAGTAGCTGAATTGATTGCATTAATAAAAGCTTGCAAAATTGGGAGGAATCAGAGAGTAACTATATTTACTGATAGTCAATATGGTTACGGGGTTGGGCATGATTTTGGCCAACTGTGGATGCAGAGGGATTTCATGACTTCTTCAGGATCCCCCATTACAAATGGACAATTTGTAAGGGAATTGCTAGAAGCAATACAATCATCAAAAGAATTGGCTGTGGTGAAATGTGCCGCACATCAGTCAGGAGATGACTGGGTGGTAGTCGGCAACAGATATGCAGACCTGGTGGCTCAACATTGTGCCAAAACCAGAACGTCAGTCAATAAGAGGGTGGAAAGAATGGGAATCAGCTGCCAACTTATGCTGTATATGCCACCTGAAACTTGGAATGAGGTGAAGAAATTGCAAGATGAGGTTGATGAAAGTGAGAAAAATGTGTGGATCAAAGTGGGTTGCTCCCAAAGAGGAGAAGATGAAGTGTGGATCAGTGCAGATGGCAGACCAGTCATGCCAGACTGTTTACTCTCACAAATGGCCAGAATGCATCATGGAGACACACACATAGGGAGAGATGCAATGATTAGGCTGTTCAGACAAAATTGGTACAATCCCAAATTCAGGGCTGTTGCAGAAAGTCTTTGCCAGAGATGTCTAACTTGCCAAATGCATAATCCAGGCAGGAAAACGATAATTGGGTTTGGAAAGATTGGAAAGGCAGAGGGCCCATTTATAAGTCTCCAGTTCGACTTCATACAGTTACCACCATGCAGAGGACTAAAATATGTACTAGTCATAGTGTGTCTGTTTTCAAAGTGGGTGGAAGCTTACCCTACTAGGAGAAATGACAGTATTACAGTTGCAAAACTGTTGTTACGTGAGCTCATACCTAGGTTTGGTTTCCCAGTATCTTCGGAATCAGCTAGAGGAAAACACTTTAATAGCGAAGTGATCCAGATAATCTGTGAAGCATTTCAAATAAAACAGAAACTGCACTGTGCATATCGTCCAGAAGCTTCTGGAGTGGTGGAACAATTGAATGGCACTATAAAGTCAAGATTGGGAAAAATGTGTGCATCAACATCATTAGAGTGGCTAGACGCATTGCCACTTGTCTTGATGGGACTCAGAAGTATACCTGACAGAACGACAGGATTGAGCCCCCATGAAATAATGATGGGAAGAGCAATGAGACAAACACATGTTCCCACAAACAAACTGGTGAATATATCTGATGATATGGTTTTGGATTATTGCAAAGGATTGGCTGACCTAGTGCGTTCTGTCTCTCATCAGGTTGGAGAAGACGCAGTTTCCAGGCAGCCTGAACTAGAACATGATCTGAATCCTGGTGATTGGGTGGTAGTGAAGAATCACACCAGAGAAACGTGTCTATCACCCAGGTGGAGCAGACCGTGTCAAGTTATATTGACCACCAATACAGCAGTGAAGTGTGCAAGATTTCCTAATTGGATTCACGTAAGCCACACAAAGAGAGTACCAGACCCTGAAGAGGAGAATTCACAGACAACACCAATCACTGAAGAAGCTGAAGGTTGCCCAGCAGAGGAATCTCAGGATCGAGGTTCGAGAGAAGCTGACGGAGAACAACCGAGCACAAGTCAGAATTGGAAACCAGTGGTAGAAGTTCCTGAAGTATACCACAGAACAAGAAGTCAAGCGAAATTGGAAGAAATAGAAGAAGATCAGATAGGTGAAGAAGAAGCAGCTCAGGTACAAGAAGAAAAGACAATAAGAGAACCCGAGCAAGGTCAGATAGGGAAAGAAAATTGGACTCAAAACAGTGAAAACCTAATAGACTTTGAACAGGGAAAGACAGGTTTAGAAGAATCCGGTCAGGCTGCAGAAGTTCACAGTGCAATAAGCCCTGATCAGAAGCAGTTAGATCAAGAAGAATTCACTAAAGAAAAAGGGGTTGATACAAATGAACATAAAGAAATAAAAAAGGAACAAAGCCAACATCTTGAAAGTCATTGTGGAGCTATTGAAGAGAAACCAATCAGACCTGAAAAAGAACAAACAAAAGAAGCAGTAATCAAAGAAAACAAAACAGTATTGAGCAGTAAAAATAACGAGATCTCTGAAGACGTAAACAGAGAAACAGTGCCAACCAAGAAGACAAGAAAAGGAGATCATTGGCCCAGTGTCATTAAAAGAGTAAAATACCACATAACAACCAGAAGTGAAGATCCAGAACAAGTACCTGAAGTGACAAGTCAAACTGAACAAGAGAAAAAGTCAGGAAAAAGAAAAAGTAAAAGACTGAGACTTGTGAATAACAAATTCAAGGGTCCTGACTGGACTTATATCATTCTTGAAGATTTTGAAAGCTCAGAGTCAAGTCACAGTGGTGGCGAAGGAACAAGTTCAGAACTAACATACGAAGAAGAAACAAGACCACCTTGACTAAACAAAAGAATCCTCTAAAGAAAAGAAGAAGAGATAAGAAGAGCAATCTTCCTTGTCGAAAAATGCCTGAAGATAGAGTTACTGGGAGACCAAAACGAAATTGTTGTAGGAGATGCTGTGCAATCTGCATATGTAGTCTAGTATTGGTGCTTATAGTATGGTTAGTCCTGATTGTAGCAGTTCCTTACCTTATGATAATAGATAAGAAGATTAATAATGAAACTAAAAGGAGGACAGCAAACATGAAGGGCAATAGAGTAGAATTAATGACAGAAGATGAGGCAGAAATTCATCATGAAATAGCTGATAACGACACTAATTTAAATGTTTTCACAAAATTATTGTTTCAATATGTAGACACAATGGAAGTTAGTAATTGTTATGTCTGTATGAAGTTACCTGAATCAGTAGCCGAAGGATTAACATACCATCACTTACCTCTGACATATGGCATCTCATGTAGTGTATTAACAAGTTTATTTTATAGAACATGTAGGCTACAGTACTATTATTCAAACTTTGATGTGATATTTTCTGAGGTTCCGATTCGCAAGAGTATGAACCCAGTGCTAAGTAGTCAAGACGCACAGTTTATGGGAGAATTTTTCTTAACAATGAAATCGATAGACTTAACACATGCACATAGACACAATCTAACATGTTCTTTACTAGAAGAAGAAAAGATATTTTTGAATTTAGTAGAAGATAGAAGACATGATTTTCAAAAGAAAGCTTCAGAGCATAAGGCTCAGTTGCCACCTTGGGCGGAGAAGGAAGGGAGTTATACACCTGGTAAAGCTCAAGCTGCAATGGCTCTGGATTTCGTAAAGAAAGGGAAAATTTGTCTTCATAGGTTAAAGACTGATTATAACAATGTTTTCATCGGTACCAGTGAATGTGAACACAATTTTTTAATTCTTGGAGGTTGGGGACTCAAAGGAGGAACAGATTCAGTTTTTCCTGGAATTTATTATGTATGCGGGAATAAGGCTTACTTTAGGCTTCCTGCACGGTGGTATGGAAGTTGTTATTTTGGAATAGTTTTTCCAAAGATATACCACGTAAAAAGAAACACTGGAAGCAATGAAAACAATAATGAGTTAATACGTAGTAAAAGAGCTAGTTTTTCTGAAATTGTAGGTGATATATTTGGTGCATTGATACCTTCAGTCGGAATAATTCTGAACTCAAGGAAAATATGTAAATTGTCTACAGTGGTTGATCGTTTATCAACGGATACTGCTGGAGGTTTTCTAATGATTAATACGGAGATGGTTGCGATTAGATCTATGGTGATGCAAAATCGACTTGCTCTTGACATTCTATTGGAAAAAGAGGGAGGAGTCTGTAAATTATTGAAGACGAAACATTGTTCACTTATATTCCTGATAAGAGTGCAGAAATTTTAACGTATATTCAGAACATAACTAAACTTGAGAAAGAACTTAAACCACTGTAAGTTGATAGTGTATGGGAAAGATTGACAAATAGTATTTCGTCAATTGGAACCTGGTTTGCTAATGTAGGGAAAGGACTTATAGGTCACATATTAGTACCCCTAGCAGGAATAGCAATAATAATATAGTCAATAACCATATGGTGCAAATGCTGTAGAAAGAATGGAACATATAAAGTGACAGGAAAAGGAAAGAAGAGAAAACTAGATGAAATAGAACTTGAAGAATGGAGAAGTGATTTATACAAAAAGTTGAAAGGAGATGTGAAGAACAGAAAATGTAAACATGAGAATGAAACGAATTGCTAGAAGTTGGCATCTGATTGAGGGTAGTATTTTTGATGGCTCAGAAACGCCATCAGAGAGGGGATTGATGGAGCAAGGTTTCAAAAATGAAACTTGCTTGTATGCAATTCTCCTCATAGTATTAATTTATTAAACTTGTATTGTCAAAACTAACCTTTGCATTCACAAACACAAGAGGGACAGAAGCGTGCCTATGTGTTTTACTAATGAATAATGCTTGTCTGTAATCCAAAATGTCCGCTAAAGCGCGGGAACCTCAATGCGCATGTCGCAACCTGATCACATGGTGTGACATCTTCCTTTGCTTGGTGGGAAACTTCTGCTTCTGCGCAGTGTGCACTAAAATGGCCGCTAAATGTTTTCACATGCTTCAGCTTGCTCTCATGTCATTATTAAATTGTCGTTTTCTTAATGCTACTAATGCAGGATAGTATTATAATTAATTGGGAATAGAGTAGGGAAAGTGGGTATACAGTGAAACTTTTTATTTGTGATTTTAATATTTTCTTCTTGCACTTTTAGTAATTCGTAAACTTGGGCCTGGGTTGGTGACTTGAAACTCGAGCGACAGATGGTTCTGCGCATGTGTCCTGTGTGCCTGACAAGTGAAGTCAACTTGGACGTCTTCCAAGGCCATGACCCATTGGCCGAAGATGCTGTACTTTATGTTTCCGGTGGACAAAATTGATACTTTTCCCCTGTAAAATGCATAACATTTGTCGTGAGACGGGTGGGAAATAAAGCGAATGTATTAATTTGAAGGGGCGGGAACGTAAAGACAATAGGCTTTACAATTTAGGCCAAATCAACACGGTGCTAGAATCCACCCTCTGTCCCTGTCCAATCAGAAGTAGTGGTCCCATATTTTAGCAACATTAAGGGGAGGTACATGTGCGTAGAAGGGTATAATAGAATATAGCATTAGTTAATTAGTCAGAGCATGCTTTCACGAAGAACAGGCGTCCATGCTGCGAGAGAGCTCTTAGCTCCAGACTATCATGCTGATCGGTTGCTGACTGAATCCCTGTCCAGAAGAGGTCCTGAGGAGGGGGCGGCGGATTCCATTAGAAGGAAGGCACGGGAGAATCGAGAGAAGTCGAGTATCAGAGAGGGGAACAGCGCAGGCGTCGTTGTAGAGAGGTCACCGGTCCTGTCCTGATCCTGGAAGAAGTCTTTGCTCTTCATCCTTCCTGGGTCCTATCTTTTCCAACTCCTTGGCCAAGGGGCTTGGTTCTCGCATATAGGTAACTATACTGCAACCTTTAGTTGCGCTGCTGTCTCTATTCTCTCCACTTCCTTAAACACCGTCATTTATTAGAAAAATCATTTCTATGCTTTTTCTTGGGTATTTTCAATCAAGTACCGTGTTTTCTGTATTTTACTCTGCTAAAACTTTAGAAAAACATTTTAAAACTTTCTGACTCAGTGGTTATTTCAGGATTATGTACTATAATGAATGTCACTCATTTTAAACTTCCCAATTAGCAAAGGATCCATTGGTAAGTTATTACTCTTCAATCAGAAGGTAATTGGTAGCAGGGACTTTGATAAAAGAGTACATCTGACACCCAGCGTAAGTATTAGTGTAGTGTGAATGTATGGGCCCAAGTGAGTATATGTTGTATGAATGTTGTTGGCTAATATTGCGCTGGATCAGTGTCTCAGAGGTCATTTCTCCGCTCTAGCCTTTTGTCATCTTCATATGTTTACGTTACATACTGAAAGGTGGTCTCACTCTATTTAATTGGCAAACACATTTTCATTTCAATTTGTCCAAAAATATTTCATTTTAAATATATAATTCATCAACGCATAACAAATGTACCTCTCTCTCCTCTCTTTGTCTCACCATCATTCTATTTCGCTCCCTCAATGTCTCTCTCTCTCTTTTTCTCTCTCTCTCTCTCTATCTTCCATCCTATTATAGGATGGAAGAGAGAGAGCGGGATTGCTAATGCAATGGTCTCACTATGTATGAAATTCAAAATTTTAAAACAGCACAATGTTTTGGTTTGATTGTACTTGTTCTGTTTGAGATTGAGTTGTAAAGAGGAACTTCTTGCCTTGTGGGTTAGGTCTTTGCCTCTGCTTCTGAAGGTTACTGGTTTGAGTCATGGTTTCTAAGTGATTCTGAATCATTTGATTTAGTTGGATTTCACTTGTTTTAAACATTCATAGTGAAATATCATTGAATTCTTTATTACATCAAAATATTTGGGTTGCATGTCATAGTTAGGTCTTGACTCTATAGAGTAAGGAGTCACTTGTGGCCTAGTGGGTAAGGTTTTTGATTCTCACTGTGGAGATTGAGGGTTCAATTCTAGGTGTCTCAGTGATTCCAGCAAGGTGCTAATATTATGTGTTATGGTTGTGAGGCCTTACCATTTAATATTGACATGATACCCAAAAGTGCACATCGGATTCACAGTAGTAATCTTTCTCTCGGTCCTGCCAGGATGGCAAAGAGCACACAGGTTTTCTTAGAGAAACGTGTAAAGCATTTTACAGTACCAATAGTGATGATAAGTAATTGAGACAACTCAAAAGAAATTCAACGCCAATTTATAAATTTTTACAAAAATAGAGCTTATTCATATGTAAATCTAAACACCAAAACAAAGTCAATGGAAGGTGGATGACCGGAGTTATAGATTTTAAAGTGTTCAAGAAATCAATACTTTGCAGAGCTGTCAAACTTTACCATTATGGTCAATGAGGAAATCTCAATGATACTCAGTTACTTGCAGGGTGAGTTCAACTGAACCCACTTAGTATTAAGGTCTTGGGGGGTCCATAGACCAAGCTGCGACAGTCAGAACAATTTTACCTTGCCCAGGCAATCTGGGTGCAGAAGTAGCTTGGCTGTCCTTGGTGCTGTCAAAAACAGTACTTGACAAAACAATGCTTGCAGGTTGAGTTCACAAGAGCCCCTTGGAGGTGAAGCTTGGAGGGGCCCCTGGACCGGGAATTACCAGGTAGACCAGCTCTACCTAGCTTGGGTATCGCAGTTGCAGAGGTGTGCCTGGCTCTGTGGTACTGAATAGGACTGCTGGTGCTAGCTTTACCAGGCGTGCAAACAAAGCCATCTTTGGGATGCAAGAACTTGGCAACTGAGCCAAAGAAGTGGGGGGGAGTGACGCAAAAGGTTCCCTCCCCATGGGGCATCAAGTCAAGTAGTTAACCAGACCACCAACAAGCCAGAGGTCCTGGGAATGCTGTAGAGGGATGAGTCTCACTGAGGTTCAGGACTACAAGCACCTGGCTGGTAATTTTTGGGCTGGTCCACAACAGAGTCTGGTGGTCAGTCCCTCTTTGAGTCATGGACGTGCAGTTTGTGCCTGGTGACTGCAGGGACCTAGTACCTCTAGACCTAGGGAGTCCTGGTGAAGTCTTTTATTTATTTATTTATTTATTTAAGGGTTTTGTAGAGCGCCTGAATCACTCCCGAAGGGGTATCTCTGCGCTGTAGCGGACCTACGGGCGGGCTATGGACAGATTAGAACAGGGAGGCTTTAAGCAGTTTCCTGAAACGTAAATAGTCCGGGCATTGTCGGAGCTGTAGGGGGAGCTCATTCCAGTATAGGGGGGCGAGGAGGGAAAAGGATTTCCCACCAAGTCTAGCTTTCCTGACCCTTGGTACCTGTAAAAGAAGTTTACAGCTAGATCTTAGGGTCCTATACGGGGTATAAGGCTTGAGCTTGCTAGAGATGTAAGAGGGACCCTTTTTATGGATAGCTCTGTAGACTATACAGCCTGCCTTAAACTTTATCCGCTTGTGGACCGGTAACCAGTGGAGTTTGCGTAGCCACGGCAAGGAAGGGGTTCCAGGTGTGGAGTTCGTAATGAGCCGTGCAGCAGTGTTCTGGACCACCTGAAGCCTGTTTAGGGAAGACTCGTTTGCAGAAAGCAGAAGAGCATTGCAATCTTTGGGTTGCAGAGGGGTTCACCTTCCTTCTGGAACCAGTCTCTGGTCGTGGGGGAGTAGTAGTCCAGTGGGTGCAGGGAGTTGCCACAGGTGCACTACTTTGTGCCTCTTCTTTGTGGAGTCCTGCCTTGCACTAACACAGATCTCTTCTTTGTCATTTTCTTCTTCAGAACAGATCTAGAGTTCTGGTGTCAGGGGTGCCTCTTAAATCCTCGATTTAGAGTGTGATAAGGGGTGTGACTTCTAGTAGCCTATAGGCTTCTAGTCCTGTGGCTATTCTACCCCTGAGGTGACCACATCCGTGGGTGTATGTCACCAAACTACCCAGAACCCACTATTTTAGATGTTTTCCAAGATGGCACAGGCATCATTGGCTGTGCAGACCCACTAGCCCACCCTGCATCAGTGGCTAGCCTTTGGGGGTTGTAGGCCTCCTTCATCACTAATTTCCTGCCTGCCCACCAGCCCGGGTGCCTCTGTGCAGGTGGGGCCTTTGTCTCCACTGGGAGACAAGTCACTTATCTATCAGAGCCAGTGGAGCCTTTGAGTCTCACTGCGCTGATGAGTCATTTACTGACCATCCTGGGGGGACGGAGGTGTGACCTCCTTCCTGCCCAGGCCTTTTGTCTCAAATCCTGTGGGAGTGATAGCACTCACCAGCAAAAGGTCAGATCTTTTGTTTGGTGCCAACTAGTTCAGAAAGTCTGCCAAGACACAAGCATACTCAGTATCTCTGTGGGCAACCTCTAAGGATGCCACCTGGTTGCATGCCACCACACTCTCAACACAAGAATCGCGTCAGGGGTGAAAAAGCACAGTGTTTGATACCAAACACAACTACATTTGGTGGTACCATCCTGGAGCTGGCTATCTCAATTTTGTCCAGTAGCCAGTCTATGTTAACCTATGGACCGCCATTCATATGTCTGAACATATATACCATTAAGATAATGCACCCTACCTCCTGGGCTTTAGGAGACCTACCTTAGGGGTGACTTATATACCTTAAGGCAGTGAGGTGACTCTGTCACACATGGTGTGTGCAGAATCATATTTGAGCAGAGAAGCTACTCGTGAAGGCTGCGGAAGCAGCCCTGCAGACTTTACTTTTACTCGGACTACTCAGGGTGGCACAAATAGTGCTGCAGTCCTGGTGACTACTTTAACACCTTTGCCTTGGGTACCAGTAGTACCATATGCTACGGACTTACAAGAAGGTTAACACATTTTGCCAACTGAGTGTACGAATTCACATTACTTTTTGAGGGAAAGAGCACTGGTGCTGGGGCCTGGTTAGCAGGTCCTAGTGCAGTTTCAGTTCTAAAACCACAGCATCAAGAGCAAAAGGTGTGGGAGTGACCATCCAAAAAGGGCACTTTCCTACACTTTCTCTCTTCCATCCCATAATGGGATGGAAGAGAGAGAGAAAGAGTGAGATTGCTAATACAACGGTCTCTCCATATATGGACTACAAAACGTCAAAATAGCACAATGTTTTGATTCAAATGTTGAAGTTATGTTTTGACAGAAAGCTGTAATGAGTTGCTTCTAGCCTTGTGGATTAAGTCTTAAAATTTCCCTCTGAAAGCTAATGGTTGGCACCCTGGTTATCCAAGTGATTGTGTATCTTTTGATTTCCTTGGATTTCACTTGTTAAACATTCATGGTGAAAGATCATTGAATTTTTTTTATTACATCAAAATGTTTGGGTCACATGTCATAGTTAGGTCTTGAATCTACAGGATAAAGAGTCACTTGTGAGCTAGTGGTTAATGTCTCACTGTGGAGATTGAAGGTTCAAGTCTAGGTGTCTCAGTGGTCATTTCTCTGCTCTAATTTCTTGTAAACTTTAAATGTTTAATTAAATACTAAAAGATGATCTCACTCTTTTTAATTGGCAAATACTTTTTTCCGATTTGACTCAAAACATCTCATTTTAGGTATATCCTTCATCAAAGTGTATATCTCTTTTCCTCTCTCTTTCTTTCTCTCTATCTATAATAGGATGGAAAAGAGAGAGAGAGAGAAAGCGATTGCTAATGCAATTATCACTATACACACAGACTTCAAAATGTCAAAGAAGCACAATGTTTTGCTTCAAGTGTTTTAGTTATGTTTTCACGCAGAGCTGCAAAGAGTCAATTTTGCCCTAATGGATTACATTTTAAACTCTCTCTTTGAAGGTTAATGGTTCGAGTCCTGATTTCTCAGTTATTATGTGCCTTTTGATTTTCTTGGATTTCACTTGTTAAACATTCATAGTGAAAGATCATTGAATTTTTATAACATCAAAATGTTTGGATGCATATTCAGTAGTCAACCATAGTCAACCTTTCAATTGCCATCTCTTACAGGGCCGAACACTGTTCCTGTGCCAGTTTCTTCTCGCGCAAGGTGATGGATCTTTGCCACCGTATTTTGATTCAAAGAGCTATTTTATCATTAAAAGCAAAATTTCATATTCAATTCCAAGTTAGGTCAATGATGAGAGTGTGAATGAGTTTTAAAAGCTTTATTCTCATTAAGAAATTAGTACGTTTCTTTTTATTTGTCTCTATTTAAATTAGTCATTAAATCTTTAGTAGGTTTACAGAGTCTCATAAAATGTTATAGTTAGAACAAATAGACAAACAAGGCATAAGGTTGTTCCACAAAGGTACATACCGCTAATCTAAAGAACAGGACTAGAATCTCAAAATTATTAAAACTCCTGAAGAGTTCAAGTTCTAAGGAAAAGAGCGAGATCAGAAGCACAAAGAGGACAGCCAAATTAAGCAGCAGAACTTCCCATAAAGAAAAGTCCATAAAACTCAGCCGAGTCTCAGTAATACGAGCCAATGATCATACAGTTGCAGTAGAAATCTGTAAAAATTAAGCATCAGAATAATTAAGGAATGAACAGAAGCAGCAGCAGCATCAACCATCAGTCTAGAAAGGTGGGTAAGGAGTGGAGAAAAAACTTCTCAAAAGCATTGCATCTAACTAGGAATACGCTCTGATATAAAAGACATGAATACATGTTATAGACATTGTATCTGGTTTCTTCCTCTCTGGTTCATTCGACTGGCAGCACTCATCTGTGAGCAGGTTCAGCTCTTCCTTTCCCATGAAATAACATGCAGCTTGCAAAGTTTTATCATAAAGTTAGCTACAGACATTCGTGTGTAGTTAAATTCTGGAAACATAAGCTTCAGTTCCCATAGTTATTGAGCACAGGTTGGCCTTCTAAATATTAAATGCTGTGCTGTGTATACAATGAGCTATACTAAAGATGAGAAACATCCACTTGCAAAATCACAATTATGTAATGTATTTCATCAATGCGAACAAGATATATTGTTTAAAATGTAAAACTATTCTATGCAAGCATTATGTGAGCCATGTGAAAATAGGCAGTTAATTTTTATGCAAATAGAATATTGCTTAAGAGAAGTGACACATTTGTTTAACTGAAACAATCTGTAGTCAAGATTAATATTTCTAAGCATGTAAAATAAGGTCAAGCTTTCTAGTTTACGTTGTGCACATTACAGCAATATTAGGTTCACTTCTAGTTAAAGGAACGTGTTTCTTATCATTTCTGTGACCTATATAAATAGCTATGACTACCTACTGCAATTTGCACATTTTAAATGCATGTCATTTCAGTTTTGAATTTTACATTAACCATTACACATTTGGCTGCTAATCTAAATAATTAGCATTTTAACTAATGGACCTTATCAGTCCCCCATCTGATGGGCATCTTAACTATCACACTATCTTGATTTCACATGTGAGTTTTGCTCAAAGGGGACTTTCATCATCTGTTGAATCTTGTTGTTTCCATTTTAAACTTTGGAAATTTAATGACTTACTGTAGTTATCATTCATGAGGTTGTGTAAATGTAATTATTTTTCAAATTTCTTATTTCTTTCTCTACTCTTTCTCTCATTTAAAAAGAATCTGCAGCCTTTAAATAAAGCAAATAAGCATAACAAATAAAACCTGAGTATTAGAATTGACATAAACATAGCTTTCAAAATAAATCTCCTGCTGTTGTGATCCAATTCCCAAAAGTATAAATCCCTTACACAAAATTTTCAAAAACACTAGAAGCATGCATCTCTTCTAATTCAGGTTTTAAGTCTGAAATGTTCTTTTCAAATTCCTCTATTTTCTGACTCTTGTCAGGTATGTATGAGCAACAATGGGTTAATTTAAGCCTCTTGCAGACTCTGACATTCTCTGTGAGTTCAATGTCTAATGCTAGATGATTTTGCAAAACCATTGATTTTATTGCTACAAGCTCAGGCCCACATTCATGGGATTTTGGCATAGGGCACCACAGCAAGCACCTTGCTGCACTGCTCTTCTCCAAAGTAAAAGGGCAGGAATGCACTGTATGTAACAATACAGTGCATTGCTGTCCTTTCGCCCTGCGCTGGCACCATTTTGATATCCTAGCTCCAACATAGGCACCCTTGCACCTTCGTGCAAGGGTGCCTCTGTCACATGCAGGATTGTTTTGTGCAGGAAGGGACACCTTTCTGCACCAAAAAAATCCTAAGAGTCATTTTCCTAATTTTATGTGTGTTGCAGAATGCAGCACACATAAAAAGAGGCAAAAATAAGGTGAAATCAACATATTGCTCCTTGTTATGCCTCATCTCCGGAGGTGTACGGATTTGGCTCTTCCCCAGGTTTACACAATTTTGTAAATCTGGGGCAGCATCAAAATCCAAGGTTATTGCTTGGGAAAACCCACTGCAATTCCCATGGAATGCTTCCCGGGCTCAGAGTAGGTACTTTCATCTCTTCTAATTCAGGTTCTATGTCTGAATTGTTCTTTGTAAAGTCCTCTATTTTCTGATTCTCATAAGGTATGTATTAGCAACAAAGGGTTAATTTGACCCTCTTGCAGACTCCACCTTTATCTGAGAGTTAAATGTCTAATGCTAGACGATCTTGCAAAACCATTGACTGTATTGCTTCAAGCTCAGACCCACATTTTTGGGATTTTGGTTTAGGGCAAAGAAGCAAGGCACCTTGCTGCACTGCCCTTCACCAAAGTGAAAGGGCAGGAATGTACTGTATTTATGCAATACTGTGCATTGCTGTCCTTTTTCGCTATGCTGGTGCTGTTTCGGCAGCTTAGCACCAACTTTGGCACCCTTGCATCATGGTGCAAGGGTCCCTTTGATGCATGCAGGATTGTTTTTTGCAGGAAGGGGCACCTTCCTGTACAAAAACAATCCTAAGAGGCATTTTCCTCTTTCTATGTGTGCGGCAGAATGCAGCACACATAGAAACAATATACATATTTCTCCTTGTTATGTCTCACCTCATGAGGCGTACGGATTTGGCGCTTTTCCAGGTTTACATGATTTTTAAAATCTGGGGCAGAGGCAAAATCCATGGGTGTTGCATGGGAAAACCCACTGCAACGCCCATGGAACACCTCCTGGGTGCAGGTAGGTGCTTCCATCTTTTCCAATGCAGGTTTTAAGTCTGAAATGTTTTTTGCAAATTCTGCTATTTTCTGACTCTCGTTAGGTATGTATGAGCAATAATGGATTAATTTGAGCCTCATGCAGACTCGCCCTTTCTCTGTGAGTAAAATGTCTAATGCTAGACAATCATGCAAAACCATTGATCGTATTGCTACAAGCTCAGGCCCACATTTATGGGATTTCAGCATAGGGAAGCGCAGCAAGGCACCCTGCAGTGCTGGTCTTTGTCAAACTGAAAGGGCATGAATACACCGTATTTATGCAATACTTGCATTTCTGTCCTTTCTCCCTGTGCTGGCACCATTTCGACAGCCTAGCGCCAACATAGAAGTCTATGCATGCAGGATTACTTTGTGCAGGAAGGGACACCTTCCTGCACAAAAACGATGCTAAGAGGCATTTTCCTTTTTCTATGTTTGCTGCAGAATGCAGCACACATAGAAAGTGGAAAATCGTGGAGAAATAAACATATTTCTCCTCGTTACACTTCACCTCCAGAGGTATACGGATTTGGCACTTATCACGGTTACATGATTTTGTAAATATAGCGTCAAAACCCATGGGTGCTGCATGGGAAAACCCACAGCAAAACCAATGGAATGCTTCTTGGGCGCCTAAGGCAACACAGCAATTTGCACTGCATTGCCTTGCTCAAGATTTATGAGGCCACTTAAAGACACGCAGGCTAGCTTTGCATGGCTTCATAAATTGGACTGATAGCCCTGGTCATGCATGTACCATTTTACGTGGTACAAAAGTAACACAGGGCTCTCTTAAATAAACCGAGTGTTTACTACTAATAACGCTCCAGAAGTACTAATTGCCAGCTTATCAACAACAGTTGACACTTTTCTAATCTTTTTGTCATTTAATATGTCTCCTAAGGTGGAATGATTGCACCAAATATGTCTCCCACTAATTCACCTCCACCTTCTGCACTAAGGGTGTGTCTATGTGCTGGTGTCATTGTTAATGCATCTATACTATTCACATGGTACATATTAGGAAAAAGCAAGGCTAAATAGCATATACCTTCTCAGTCAGCAGGCAGCAGAAAATAGGCATGCTGTCCTCAGGCAAAATAAACTCCTGGAATTGCAGATTCTTCTCCCTGTAAAATTTGCCATGTCCCTCCTATTACTTCGAATTTGTGTTCACAACTACTAATCCCGACAGGGCTTATTTATGAGACCCCTGAGTCATTTGTGCACCATGTAAAGTGGTACATGCGTAATGCAGAGCTCTCAATCCGATTTATTAAGCCATGCAAAGCCACCCAGTGTGGCTTTGAATGGCCTCATAAATCTTGAGTAAGGCAGCACAGTGCAAATCGGTGTGTCACCTTACTCTGCACATGGGAGGCTTTCCATTTGCGTTGATGTGGGGTTTTTCAGGCAACACCCAAGGATTTTGACTCCCCCCAGATTTAAAAAATCATGTAAACCTGGGGAAGCGCCAAATCCATCCGCCTCCTGAGTTGATGTGTAGTGAGGAGAAATATGTTTATTGCTCCATGTTTTTTTTTCTCTTTCTATTTGTGCTGCATTCTGCAATACACATAGAAAGAGGAAACCATCTCATTGGATTGTGTTTGTGCAGGAAGGTGTCACTTCTTGCTCAAAAACAATCCTGCATGCAACAGAGACACCTCTGCACCATGGTGCAAGGGTGTCTACGTTGGCGCTAGGCTACCAAAACAGTGCCAGTGCAGGCAGAAAGAACAACAGTGCACCATATTGCATAAATAGGGTGCATTCCTGCCCTTTCACTTTGGCGGCGCAGCAAAGTGCCTTGCTGTGCTGCCCTAAGCCAAATCCTATAAATGAGAGTATACATATCAGGTTTGTTTGGGTGTCCTTCTTCTGTAATTGCAAATTTCTCCTTTATCTTGACTGTCTAATCTTAATTTTGGGTACACCATTTTCTTTTTAAATTCATCTTCTTTCTTCAAAACATTTTTCAAACATTTTTCAAAACATCACTGTGTTTATCTTTACTACGTGTCAGGTTAGTATTTTTTTCCTCTAAAGTCATGATGACAACTTTTTATAGGGGTCAAATTAGACAGGTTACATTGTTCTGTTAAGCCTTTACATTATCTATAGGTCTGTGTGGCATAAAATAATGCCAAGCTGTGTCCATTTCTTTTGCTTGGGGGTGTAAATTCATGCTTACTACTAAGGCACTCTAGAAAGCATTAAGTCATAGTTAGAATAGAAATACTAAAAATGCTCTCTCCTGTATACAAGTGACAGTCTTATACTACATGCAATTCCACAGGATAATGGCATGTGATAATATGTGGCTGCTTCTGGTGACGATAAATGAGCACAGAAATAACAGTCCTTTGCTCCCTTGGCATGTGTGTTATCCTGTACTAATCTAGAATAAACAGTTATTGAGTAATCCTCTCTGTTATATGCAACAAATGAAGCATTCAATTGCTTTTCATCATTCAATTATGTATGTGTTTTTGTTGTGTTTGCATTTCTAAAGCCCTTTTCAGGTGCTTAATAAAATTCTACTTGCGCTATTGCAATCATTATTACTGTTATTACAAAAATTGAGCACATAACATATTTACACCTATTTCTAAGGCAACACATGTTTCTCTAAAAGCAGATTAGATGCAGCCACGTTCAAAGCAGATATTTTGTTTAAGTAGCTTCTTTATGATGAGTTAGCTTTCAGCAAAGCAATCTTGTTATATATTTTTTTATTTATTTAGGAGTTATATATATAGTGCTGGCAAGACCTGAGGGTATAAGAGCGCTATACAACTATACATGTTCACAGCAAAATAAGTACAATGAGAACAGTTAAGTCAAATCAAATCAAATCAATGGTTGAGTACGAGGGAAGAAAAGTAACAGGGTAGGGGTACAGGGAGAACCCGGGGTAGAGACACTGTCTCGTTAGGCGATTGAAGACCAGCTAGTTGAGGTGCCGGTTGAGAAGGGGATCCTTAGGCGGTCTCTTGAAGCTCAAGAAAGAGGGGTTTGTCCTGATTTGTATTGGTATGGAGTTCCAGATTTTATGGGCATTGCTCGAGACGGAGCGTGACAGTGTTTTTTGCTTTTGGGCATTAGGGGGGATGAGGAGTAGGGTGTTTGAGCTTCTGAGGTTACTCGTCTGACCTGCCTTTTTGAGTTTAGAGGCAAGGTAAGTTGATTTTCTAGTGTGGAGGGCTTTGTGGGTAAGATATGCAGTTCTGAAGCTGCATCGAGCATCTATTGGGAGACAGTTCAGTTCTTTCAGGCCGGAGAGATGGGGTCATATTTTGTTATTCCTGTGACTATTCAGGCTGCGCCATTGAGAGTGGTTCTAAGGGGTGCAAGATGGGATTTAGCAGTGCCTGTGAGGGTGGCAACACCGTAGTCCAATCTAGACAGCACCAGCGCCTGTGTGGCTGATTTAAGATCATTTGGCAGGAAGTAGGGTTTGGTCTTCTTCAGAAGTTTGAAGTTGTAGAAGGCACTCTTCGCACTATGCTTTATATGATCTTTCATGTTAAGCTAGTGGCCTGCCATGATTCCCATAGATTTGACGGAGTTAGAGTTCAGTTAAGAACGTCTATGGAGTTTGTTCATTGGGGGAGGGCTGCTCTGTCTTTTATATGACCAGAATTTCTGTTTTATCTTGGTTGAGGTTTAGGTGGTTTTGAGATAGCCAGTGTTGGACTTCTATGAGGGTGGCATTTAACTGATGTATGTTTTCAAGTGAGGAGATTTCCATGAAGAGCTTGGTGTAGTCAGCATATAGATGGTATGGGATTTTTGCTAGGTGAGGATGACGGTGAGGGGTTCCATGTAGATATTGAACAGTATGGGTGAGAGGACAGAGCTTTGGGGGACACCCCAGGTTATTGCAGCTGTATCAGAGGTTTGATTGCTTATTTTTATTTTTTGGAAGCAGTTTTGTAGAAAAGATGTGAACCAGCATAGGACCATTCCATCCACACCAATCCTTTTTTTTCGTCGTCATTTTTTACTGAGTTCCAAAACACACAGTAGTGCGCCGCATGCACAGTGTGATACAAAATGGAAATTACAACATAGTCGATACATCAATGGGGGGGACTAGGGGAGGAGAAGGGGGGGTAGGGAAGAGGGAGGAGGGAAGGGAGAGGGAAAAGGAAAATATAACAATGAAGAGAGACATAGCATCAACATAAACAGTGCGGAAAAGTGAACGGCTTGATGTAGGGCACTGGACCCAGTACAATGGGTGTCAGATAGGGTGCAGTGATCATTCCCCTTGCCAACAGCAAAGGTGGTGGCCGCGAGTCGTGGACGCTCTGGGTGGGAAGAGATTGGCACGCAGGACTGCGAATGTGAGGTGGCGGCTGTCCGTGCTGGGTAGGAAGAGCGGGCGTCTGCCTACGTGTCAGATGGTGGGGGGGTGTTGAGAGGAAGGGCCGCGGGTGAGAAGAGAACAGCATTGGGGGTGAGAGGGGTGATGGGGTGAGGCGGGTGGGGAGGATGGGAGGGGGGAGGGGTGAAGGGATGACATAGGAATGTGTGTAGAAGGGGGGAGGAAAACAAAGGGGGAGGAGAAGTAGGGGAGGGTAGGGGGAGGGTGGGTGAAGGTAACCGGAAGTTTCTGAAGGGGGTGAAGAGGTGGGGGAGGAGGGAGGTCTATCTGACTGGCCGCTGCCGCAATCCCACAAAAAGGGAGCCCATGTCTGTGCAAAAACCTCTGCCTGATCCTGCATTAGTGGGACGCTGTTTGAGTCATCGCCACCATCAAGCTCTCTTGCGAGGGGGAGTGGGCAACCTCCATTGCCGAAGGATGCAAAGCTGGGCTGTAGATAGCGCTGTGTGTAGGAGGCAGTGTTGTGGGTAAGTGATGTCCGGGGAATCTCTAATGTCATGCAGAAGGAGGACGGGGTGAGGGGGGGGCGTAGAGGCATGGACACTCCCAAGGTGTCACCAATATCGGACCAGAAGGGCTTAATAGAAGGGGAATCACAAAGAATATTGGGGAGGTCACAGCGTGCGTACGGGCATCTCCAACACCATGAGTGGGGCAGGAGGCCGGCCCTCTGCAGCTTCGCAGGAGTCCAGTACTACTCATGGAGTGTCTTAAAAAGGCAGAATTTCAACCGGGCCTCACGGGTCCCCTATCCAGGGCCTCCATAACCTCCATCCAGTCCTCTTCTATGATGGTGAATGGTAGAAGGGCCTGGCACTTAGTGCGGAGGCCGTGCAGGAGGGGTTGTGAGAATAGGTGGTTCGTAAGTGTGCCATAGAGTCTTGACATCACTCCCTTGTGTCAGCCCCATGGACAGATAGTCCACTACTGGCGAAGATTGCAGGGCCCAAGGGCGAGGACCAATACATCGCCTCAGAGAGTGCTGCAACTGCAGGTACTGCCAGGCCTGCCGCTGATGGAACCCAAATTCCTCCCTTAGGGCCCAATTACGATGTGGGCTGAAACGGCTCTGACCATCGGTCGGAGTCCTTCAGCCTGCATCGTAATCGGCTGGTCAGATTAGTTTCTGACCAACCCATTTTGATGGGGTCCGTCGGAAGGGAATCCGGATCGGATATCTGAATGGCCACTGACGGGCTCGGAGAGCCTGTCCGCCATTCGGAAAGCCTACAGTAATCCCTTGCTCGCTCTTTCCGCGTGAGGGATTACGATGGCAGATTCCCAAAGCCTTTCAGTGCCGGGCTTTCCGACAAAGAAAGGCTTTGGGAATCTGTCTTTGGGGGCCCCCAGCAGGGCCCCCATGGGTGTAAGGCCACCGAATGGTGGCCTAGGAGGCAACTAGGGTACCCCCTGTTGATCCCTGCACCCGGTGGCAGGCACCTTGAGATTCCTGCCACGGGGTGCAGGGATGAACTGCACCCCTGCTCTCTACAATGAGAACATGCATTCAGGTCAGAATGCATGCTCCCATTGTAAAGTATAGGATTGCGACCGAACAGGATTTGGTCGCATCCTACTTGCTGGGCTGGAACCGACAACAGGAGGTCGTTTGGTTCCAGTTCTCAACCGATGTCGGACGGGCTCCGGTCCATCTGACATTGGAATTGCCCCTTAGCTGGATGAAAGGTTTCAAGTCGCTGTCCAGTAACACCTGGTCCAGAATCCATACGCATGCTTCTTCCCATTGGGGCCAACAGAGTGTCTGGCCGTTTATACGGATGCTGTTGTTGCCCCATATTGGTGCCTTTGTGTGTAGTCAGTGGTCCACGCCTAAAAGGTGGTGCGCATGTTACCAAGCTTTGTGTGTAGCCTGTATCACAGGATGTGGAGGAGGTAGTTGGGGGGTGTGGTCCCCGTAAAGGGGGTCAAGTCCATTGCCACAGGTGGGGAGCAGGCGCTCAGTCATGACACACTGCGGGGTGTACGGCTTATCCGGGAGCAGATAAGCGAGCTGGGAGAGATGAAGGGCTAAAGAGTAGTGTTCTACAGACTTTAGGCGCAGACCACTACAGGAGCGGCGAGCCATTAGTTAGCTAAGCGGGGACAGCTGGAACCTCAAACGAAGTCCCGTATTCGGGTGTCAATGAGGCGTAGAGTAGTTAGTGGGACTATGACGGGTAGCATTCCCAGTTTGTAGGTAAAGGGCAGTAGCGTGACTATTCATACCGCCTGTACTCTGCCCCACATGGAGAATCCCAGAAGGGACCATTTGTTGAAGTCCGATTTCATCTGCGCGATTAGAGGTGTCAGGTTGTCCACGACCATTCCTTCCAGGCCTCTGTTAACCAGGACCCCAAGATACTTGAGCTGTGAAGATCTTCATCGGAAAAGATGGCCCTGGATCGCCGCCTTTGTGGTGCCTAAGGAGAGCGTAAGGGCCTTGCTATTGTCACAATTCACCTTGTAGCCAGATAGGGCTGCGAATTCATCGATGACTTCTAGTAGTGCCGGTAAGGAGTGCGGGAGGTCCTTGAGGGTAAGCAGAATATCGTCAGCATATAGATATATATTAGAAATGCCCCCTGCAATGGGTATGCTCGCTATAAGCGGCTAGTGGCGGATGACAGAGACCAAGGGCTCCATGGCCAGTAAGAACAAGAGGGAAGAGTGGGCAACCCTGACGGATGCCTCTCCAGATTTGAAAGGTATCTGAGGAACCCTCTTCAATTCACCTGGGCCACAGGACAGTCGAAAAGTAAGCGCACCTTGGAGATAAACTGCTCTCCCAGGTCGAAACATTTCATAGCAGCAAAGATGTACCCCCATTTGAGGCGATCAAACACCTTTTCTGCATCTGGGGAGAGGGCTACCGCATCCTCCAGTAGGTCCTTAGCGGCCCAGGAAGTGGGAGCCAGGGTGCGGAGGTGGTACCTGGAGGAGTGGCCCGGGACCCGTATTTGGTGAATAAGAGAGGCTATGACCTTTCTCAGGTGTGCTGCCAAGATGCTGGCTAAGATTTTAATATCCCCATTTAGGACAGAAATGGGGTGAAGCTGCAGCATAGTAGCGGGTCTCTCCTCGGTTTGGGCAGAACTGCAATAACCGCTCTGTTAGAGAGAGGTCCCAAGGAGGTCGTCCCTTCCGCCTCTTGTAAGGTGGCAAGTAGGGTATCAAATGCCTCTTCTCTGGACCATTTGTAGAATTCCACAGGGAATCTGTCCTCGCCCAGGGCCTTGTGGTAGGGCAACTTGGAGATGGCTGTTGCAATTTCTTCCTTACTAATATCCCCTGCTAAGAGTTCCCTACCCTGATCCGTCAAGCGTGGAAGGTCGACTCCCTCAAGAAACGTGGATATCAGTTCCGCGCTAGCAGGTGCCGCTGGGGTTTAAAGTTGTTCGTAAAAAGACACAAATTTGTTGACAATGTCCTGGGGTCGAGAGAGGATATCCCTGTTTGCAGATCGGATAGCCGGAATGGCCATTGCAGCCTCCCGTTGCCTCAGTTGTACTGCTAGCAGTCGGCCCGCTTTTTCCACCTACTCATAATGTCTCCCTTTCAGATGTTGGAGGGCGTATTCAGCTTTGAAGGTGAAGAGGCCATTAAGAGCTATACAGGCTTGCTCTAGACGGAGGTGGTTGGGTACGGAGGGGTGGGTGGAGTAGAGGCGGGTGAGGGAGGCAATCTGTCCCTCCAGCTCAATCCGACAATGTCACACATGCTTGTTGGCCACGGCTTCATCTCTCATCAGCTGCCCATGAATGGTTGCCTTCAGGGCCGCCCACAAAATCCTGCGGAGTCAACTGATGCCTTGTTGTCCATCAGGTAGACAGATAGGTGTGCCACAATTGGGTCTTGCCCTGAGGTGAGTGGTATCTCTGCATATTCAGGTGCCATGTTTTGCGACCAACGGAGGCCAAACCCACATCGAGGGACAACAGGACCGGTGAGTGGTCAGAGAGTGCAGCCTCCAAGATATGGGAATCCCAGACAAGTGCCACGCAGAGTGAGAGACTAGGAAGTAGTCCAGCCTGGATTGGGTGCCGTGGACCGAGGACAGGAAGGTGTATTCCCAGTCTGTCGGGTGGAAAAGGCACCATTGATCCATGAGGCTGTGATCTGAGGCGATATCTCCTAGCAGGGCTCTGTCCCTGTCATTCCCCCTGTCCAAGGGCCCTGTCCTGTCTGGCACCGCATCTCAGGCGAGATTCCAGTCACCTCCCGTGATATATCAAGACGCTCCAATCTCGACGAGCAGGCAGTTCAGGTGAAGGAAGAAGGAGCGTTTGGCCCTTGTCGGGGCATACACTGAGCTCACGCATAGAGATCTGCCTCCCAATCTCGGTTTGGCAAATGTGTATCTGCCATCCTGGCCGGACCACATTTTCACAACTGTGAAGAGCAATGATTTACGGAGAAGTATCTCCATTCTGCATGTTGGCGGTTGACCGCCCTCAGCAGCGGTTGGCACCGCAACATTGCTGTGGATCACTCTGCCCAGCCAGTCGCGGCACAGCTTGTCAGATTCTAGGGCACCTAGATGCATCTCCTGTAGGAGGTCAACATCCACTTTCTTCGTTTGGAGGTAGGAGAGCACCTTCTTCCATTTAATGTAATGCATGAGGCCATTGACGTTCCATAAGAGGACGTGTAGCAGATGTGGAGCGACCAATCCTTTTTTAAGCGAATCTAGGAGAAACTTGTGGTCAACCATGTCAAAGGCTGCCAATAGGTCTAGGAGTATGAGTAGGCAGCGTCAGTCTCTATCTAAGGATTTGTGTAGGTCATCTACTATGTTCAAAATAGCTGTTTCCTTGCTGCATCCTTGTCTGAAGCCCGATTAGTGAGTGTCCAGGAGATTGTTGTATTTGAAGTGTTAGTTAAGTGTTGAGTGAACACACCTGTCTAGAGTTTTGGCTAGGAAGGGAAGATTGGAAACTGGTCTGAGGTAATTGAGGTTGTTCGGGCATGCTACCAGTTTTTTAAGCAGTGGCGTGATATGACCGAGTTGAGACAGTCTGGCATCACCCCAGTCAACATGGAGCTATTTATAATCTTAGTCCAGAGGGTGTTAGAGCTTGGTTGAGTTATTTTGCCAGGGGGTCTGCAAGGTGGGAGGAGGGTTTAGATGGAGCCAGCAGATCAGATATGTCTGCCTTTGAGAGTGGGTTGAAGACCTTCCAACTAGTAGGGTTTATGTGGGGTCCTTAGATCCTATTGTACTCATTGTTGGTGATTGGGGCTGGGATGTCTGTGGAGTGAGAGGGCTAGTTGTTATCCCCATTTCTGGGAGGGGGTTTCAATTGGATGTCTGTGATTATCAAGGGAGAGCTTGATTTTCATGATTTTATCATTGAAGAAGTTGGCAAATGTGTCTCTCCGTTCTTTAGATATCTGAACGTTTTTTAAGGCTGGCTTGGAGGTTTTTTGTTTGATGATGCTGAAGAGCCCTTTTAGGTAGTTTTTGGCCTTTTCAAGAGTGTTGGCGGAAGAAGGAGGCTTTTTGTATTCATTAAGGCCCTGATTCACAGAACTAACTTACGTCAAAAACGTAAACGTAAACGTAAAGTTAGTACGTTTTAGGTATTCACAGAATACACTTACTCATTTTGGTATTCACAGAATGAACTTACTCATTTCGGTATTCACAGAAGTTAGGAGTCCTAAAGTTAGAACTACTAACTTCTGTGAATACCAAAATGAGTAAGTTCATTCTGTGAATACCAAAATGAGTAAGTGTATTCTGTGAATACCTAAAAAGTACTAACTTTACGTTTATGTTTACGTCTACGTTTACGTTTTTGACGTAAGTTAGTTCTGTGAATCAGGCCCAATGTGTTTTTTATTTTTCCTGCACTCTCTCCTGAGCTGGTCCATGTGGGGTGTGGATGTATTTGTTTGTCAGAGTCTTTTAGCTGCTCTGAGCTGTCTTCTTTCAATGTTGAGGTCTTTGTTGAACCAGTATCTCAAGGAGAGTTTCTCATCTTTTTCAGTTTCAGAGGGGATACTTGGTCCAGGATGGAGGACATTGTTGAGTTGCAGTGGGTGGTGAGTTCAGTTGATGATAGGTTCTCTGATGTGGGTGGTAGAAGTGTCGGCATTCTTTCTTCAAGGTCCGGTAGAGGAACTTGCCTTATGTTCCTCGTCCAAAGGCGGTCTTTTTGCATATGGGTTGGGTGGAGAGACACTTTGTTGATCTGAAACAAAATGATGTGGTGGTCCAACCAGTCAACGGGGAGGATGCTGTCAATAGTTAGTATTTCTTCATGAACTATGATAGCATCTAGGGTTAAGCCTTTGTTGTGGGTTTGACCTTTGCAATGATGGACGAGGTTCTTACTGAGTAAGAGGTTGTTTATGGATTTGATTTGACTATTGCTTTTATCGTTCCGGTTGAGGTCACCTAGGATGATGTTATTGGTGTGTGAGAGTGAGCAGTGCATTATCAGATCTGCTAGCTGTTCGCAAAAGAAAGGCACAGTACCAGGTGGGTGGTATAGAAGGTGACAGTTCATTGTTATGTTATTATTCATCCTTATGGTAGTGCTGATGTATTCAAATGTATTGTAGGTAAAGGTGTCTGTTTCACCCACATTGATGTAGTTCTTGTGGATAATGGCGATTCCTCTACCTTGGCGGTCCTTCCTGTCTTTTTTGATGATTGAAAACCCCTGTGGGACTAGCGTGTCCAAGATCGGTTATGAGGATTAATTTAGCCTTGTTTCTATACTGAATGCGACATCAATGTTGTGGTTCAGGATGGTTTCTGCTAATTCTGTTGCATGCTTGGTTGCAGATCTGTAGTTTTATGAGCATGCACTAGGTCTCTCTACTGTTCTTAGGATCTTGGGGGAGGAAGACAAGGGGACATTTATGAGGTGTGCAGTGGCCTGGTATTCTCATTGGTGTGGATTTTCTACCTAGTCCCGTAAAAACCTGGATTTTTAACGAGCTGTTGTGACTATTAGATGCTAGAATGTAAATTTGGCTAACTCCACCACCTCGCTCAGAGACATTGTGACGGCCATTCTTTTAGGCTTCTGAGCTTCGTCGTTGAGAGGCGAAGTAGTCCAGCTGTGTGGCTGTTTCTTCACCTGTCTGAGGAGTTGTATGCTGCTGCATGTAGGGGGGTAAGGTTAATGGGTAGGATTAGGACATATGTTTAGGTTCATTATGATATTGTTGAGATCCAGTAAAAAAAAAATACTAATTGGTTTTCTATGCAGGTGAGATGCCCATTTAGTTTGGACATGGACATTTATTTTATTGAGGAGGGAGTGAGGATGAATCACTTCATGTTATATAGGGTAGGGTCAAATAATGTGTGATGGTGGGAAAGAGATTCAAAAAGTCGGTGTTGGAGCGTTTAGAAATGTTACTTCATTCTTTGTTGTTGGTGGGTGAGTGAAATGGTGTCATCAGTGTATTGGAGAGCATATAAGGTAAGCAGTAGGAGTTAGTGGCATGAGCAACCGGGTTGATGCCCGAGAGGTTTGGTAGAAAGGGGGAGTGAGTGTGGTTTGTGATGGGGTGGAGGAAGGAGGAGCTGAAAGGTTGGGGTGGGATTATTGGTGGTCTTCTGAGCTAAGCTGGTGTTGAGTGTTTGGCTCATATCTCAGCTCAGTGAGCCTCATCAGAGAGCTTCAAATGACAATGGACATGTGTGCTGAATAGGGCTATTGTAGGAGTCCTTTAAACAGATAGGGTGTTATCAGTATATGATGCCTCGGATAAACCATTATATTTATTAGATGGCCCAGGCCTCTTTCAGTTTTGAAATTCTGGGGTAAGCCAAAGACCATCAGTCTAATATGCCCACCCCCATTTCTGTGTGTTCTATCAGTCTAAAGTCCTCTTTCAGTTACTGTTTCTTTAGGCGTTGGCCATTTTGGTTGACCACATGTAAAGCTTCTGTGCTGGTCAGAAGGAAAAGAATTATAGACAATCCTTAACGTTACTCAATGTTCTTCTAAATTGTTATCCCTACTCTTCTACAGCAGAATCAGGCCTGGGTAATCTTCTTTAATATAAAAATGAGTTAGTGAGTGTCAGTCTCTTTATTTCTTTCAAGCAACCTTTTTTGATTTCTCTTTTTATTCAATGTCTCTTTATGATTGCACAGTTAATTTTTGTCAAGTATCTTTTATCCCAGCAATGCTTACTATAGTGATGTCTTGTAGGTTTCAATTGTTCAGATTTCACCACATCACACAATTCATCAATTGTGACAGTCAGTACTTTGCCCACATAGTAGGACCACTCAGGTACTGAATACCTCCGATAAGGCACTCTTGCTCTTTTGGATTTTATCAGTTTTGGATTCTCTCCTTCTGTATCACTTTCATCACTTGACTCTGTCTCCTCAGGAATGGTTGATGGAATCCTATCAGCTAATATTCTCTTTCTCAGTTTTCCTTGATTACGGTTGCCATTCAACTCCAGGGTGATTCTACTTGGTTCTGTGCTTGTTCCTTCACCCAGATCTTCCAACTGAATTGATGTTGTCTCAGTAACATTTCGAAGTTGAGTGTCAGTCTCTTCTTCTCCTTAATTAGAGACATCAATGCCACTTTGTGAAATAACTGGTACTTGAATTTGTGTTGCAATTGTGAATCTTCACCCCTTTCTTGTCCTTGCTGCTGTTGTGTTCTCAGTACCACTGCTCCTTGCCGTCTCTCAGCTCATGGTGGTCCAGTCACCAATGCACTTCGCTCAGGATGATAGAGCACAATTTCTGTGTCTGGATTTTTCACTTTCTTGGTATGCGATACATGTACCTAACTTGCAACTCCAACACACTTAACATCTGTATTGGTCACTAAAATAACTTGGAAGGGGCCTTTCCAGCTCAGTTCCAGACAAGTCTTCTGAATGTGCTTCTTGATTACAACACACTCATCAAGATTGAAGTTGTGCCACTATTCTTGATGCAGACCTTTAGTGGCAGCTGCAATCTAGTAAGAATCCAAATGTTCCACATCAGCCAATCCTTTGCAGTAACTGAGTATCAATTCATCTGTGATGTTCAAAAGTGCAGTTTCTGATACAGCAGACAGCCTCATGGCACATCCCATCATTTGATAGGCCAGTCTTCCTATCAGGGATACTTCGAATACTCATCAGCACAAAAGGTAAAGCATCTGCCCATTTCAGTGATGTTGAAGAACAAACCTTTGCTAGTAGGGACTTAATAGTCCCATTGAGCTTTTTAACTATATATCCAAAGCCTCAAGTCGATAGTTGCAATGTAGTCTTTGCTCAATCTGTAATGCTGAACAAATCATTTTCAGGACCTCATTGTTAAAGTGAGTCCCCCTATCTTATTCCAGCAAAACCGGAATTTTGTACCTGGGAATCAATTCTCGCAATAACTGTTTTGCTTCTGTGAGACTGTCATTTCTGGTTGGGTAGGCTTTCACCCATCTTGTGAAGACACATACTATGACTAGGACATATCTCAGCCTATTGCAAACAGACATTTCAATGAAGTCCATCTGCTCTCCCCATGTGATTCAGTGTAGCATGTGCTCTTTTTCCTGCATTCATTTTTTGACATGTCACACACCGATGACAAACTTCTTCTGCAAGCATCCTGAACCTAGGATTAAACCAATTTCGTTTGAAGAGTCTTACCAAGCTGTTTCTTCCTAAATGTGTGCATCCATGAAAGTATTGTGTCATTGGGAATAGCAAACTATCAGGTAACACTGGTCTCCCTTCAGCTGACATCCATATGTGATTTGCATTTTTTTCACAACCTGCTCTGATCCAACTTTGTTGTTCAGCATCTGAAACATGTTCTTGTACTCTTTTTAATTCATCCTCAGTATCTGTTACTGTAATCAACATAGAAAATTAAGTATCCTCCTCAGATTCACATGTGACATTTCCATTAAATGTACAGGCCAACATAGCACAATATTGTGCTACTAAATCTGCATACCTGTTTTCCATGTTAATGTAACCATTACCATTTTGATGGGCTGCACATTTAACAAAAGCAATTTCTGCAGGTAATTGTAGTGGTCTAACAATTTTCTCACTTGCACCCCATTTTAATAGGGGGACCTGAAGAAGTCATGGAACATCTTTGTAATCGTGGACAACAACAAAGCTGTACTGACTATCTGTAAATATAGTCACTCTCATTTAAGCAGTTAAACTTCATGCTCTGGTAAGGGCAATTAATTCTGAAACTTGTGCTGAAGTAACTCCTTGAAGCCATGAAGCTTTGACAACATAATTTATTGCACACATAGTGTAAGCTGCTCTCAGGGTACCTTGATTATTTCTCATACATGAGCCATCTACAAAAATTACATGGTTAGGCTCAATCAGGAGCTCTTCTTTAATATCAGGTCTAGGCTTTGTGCATAAATCCGTAACATCTAGTCAATCATGTTCAATTTGATCACAAACGGTGCCATTTATTTGCATTGAAAGTTGCTGGATTCACAATTGACAGTGTTGTAGAACTACATTATCGGATGACAAAATTCTCAGGTCGTATTTTGTGAATCTATTACGGGTCAAATACTGTGATTTTGTTTGTGACAATAGAAGCTGCACAGAGTGTGGGACCATTCCAGTTAAAGGATATCCCATCACTATGCTCTCACCCTTTTCCAGACTAGTCCTCAGCATGGCGACCGCTGTAAAGCAGCCGGACAGTCTTGCGACAATGGGGTCAAGGGTGGTGGAAAAGTAAGCCACTGGTTTCCATGCATCACCATGTGTCTGAGTTAGCACTGAGAGAGCGCAGCCCTCCTTCTCATTGCAAAATAAAGTAAATGCTTTACTGTAATCTGGCATTCCTAGTGCTAGGGCACAACGAAGATTTTCTTTCAGCACTTGGAAGGCTTTCAAGCAATCGTTGTCCCAAGGAAGCAGACCAGACACATCCTTGTGTGTCAGCCTCAGTAAAGACTTTGCCACTAGGAACACATTTGGTATCTACTGTCTACAGTAGCCAACTATTCCAAGAAAATTCCTGACTTATTTCTGTGTTTGAGATGGATTCATTGGTAGAATTGCTTCCACTCTCTTTGGTGACACCTTCCTAGCTCCTTTCTCAATTATTAGTTCCGGATATTGAACTTCTTTTTGACAGTTCTGCAGTTCACCTAGTTACACTTTATGTCCATTTTCAGCCAGGTGATTCAACAAGGCAATGGAATCTTGTTTGTGAGTTGTGAGTCTCTTAAGCCACCAGTGGCTCGTCTATGTGCTGCACAAGAACAGTAGAGCATTTGAAATGACTCCAGATTTTTTTTCAAGATCAGGTTGAAAATAGATGGACTCTCCTTATACCCATGGAGGACTCTGCACCAGGCCAAAACTCTCTACTGAAAAATAAATGAAAAGAGTAGCTGGCAATCTTCATGCAATGGCACTGAGAAGAAAACCTGGCAAAGATCTAGAACAGTAAACCATTCTGCAGCTCATGGAATTTGGAATCATATTGTGGTTGGATTCCGTACCATGGGACAGCCATCTCGTTAATCTTTCTCAAATCCTGCACAATCCTATAGTTTCCATTGGGTTTCTGCAAACCCATGATCAGGGAGATACATGGACTCTCAATCAATTCCCTCAAAATCCTTTTCTGTGTCATGTCTTCTGTTGCAGGCACTATACCTACAATTGTTTCTGGGGTCAGAAAATATGATGGTGTTCTTGGGTATACCACCTTTGCCTTTAAAGTAATTCTGTCTGGTTATACTCCTTTAATCAGTCCAATGTCTTTCTCTGTGAGGTACAATACTCTGGGTTCACAGTTTTCCTCAAGTGAGCAGGAAATTCTTCAATTGTTTCTTATGGAAAGAATCCTACAACTGCCTTTTGTAGAACCATTTTAAACTCTACCTCTTCATCGTGCGTCTGGAACTCTACACCATTCAATGTACAAAAGATTGTGCAATTTTGCTTGGCCAATAAATCTCTCCCCTTCAGATTTACCAGGTTTGTGTCACAAACAACAAAGTTGTATTTTTCTTCAAAATAATCAATTTTTACTGAAACCTTCTGTGAAAGTGGATGGGTAATTTCTTTATTTGAAATTCCTACAACTTGGATCTTCTTTCCAAAGATGGGTAGTTCTGGGACTGCCACAGTTCAAACAATGGATCTGGTAGCACCAGTATCTATTAGAAATGATACAGGGTTGCCATTCACCTCACCTTCTACTACTGGACCACTCTGATCTACTTCTAAGATTGCACCAAGCATGCAATATTCCTCCCCATCAGGCACCATCATTGGGACATATCAGAGCCTGAGCCATCATTATCAAAAACAGGAAACTGCTGAAAGACATTCTGATTTGAGTTATGGAATTGCTGCAATGTATTCTGATTTGCATTTACAAAAGGATTTGTGTTTGCTTTTGGCATCTGGTTCAAATTATATCTTGGTTTTCCTATATTCTGTGGGACCATTTGAGCTTGTCGGGCCTGGTTCATTGGAACTTGTTTTTGCATTGGCACCTGCATCTGTTGTAGGGGTGTATTTTGCATCTGCATTCCCTTCTGCATTTGCACATATACCATTTGTATTTTCAGGATTAAATATACACTCCCTCTTCCAATGCCAGATTTTATGACAGATGTGACAAGGAGTAATTTACTTCCATGCTGCAACCTCCATTCCTGAACCTGGATCAATCAGAACATGTCTTCCTCTACCTTGTGGAACACAAAACCCTCCTGGATTACCCTGACAACCTGCTTGAGGAACAACACCTTGCATACCTCCTTGATTTCCTGCAAAAAAATGCTTCTGAAAAACTTTCTGAGCAAAGTTTGTCTGAACCAACATGAATTTATCTTTAATCTTTTTCTGTTTCATTTCTTGATCATCACTGCAATATTTTGCACACCTCAGGATCTAATCAAGTGATTTACTCTGCCTCCAGATTACAATTTGGGTTATATGCAAATTGATCTCCGGTCTTAATCCTTAAACAAACTGAGATAGAAAAATCTCCATGTCTTTCTCATCAGGGTATTCTCATCCACTATGGTGCTGGAACTCCTGTAACAACCTGCTCATAGTACTCATGAGATGATGCTCTTGCCTTTTATGTTGTTCAATTAATTTTCAACCAATTATGATCACTTGGAGGCACTCTGCCTTTTAGGAAAGTAATCACTGCTTCATATTTTCTCTCAATAACTACAAGAAATGGTGCATTAGTCCATGCCATTCTCGCTGGCTCTTCATGTGGCCATTGTACATCAGTCTTACACTCAGCCCACAAATCACTTGATACCACAATATCAAAGAATGTATTCAAACCAATCCAAAGCACCTTTGAAATCTTCATAAAGCGATCAACTTGTGAGTACTACTGCACAGGCTTTTCTCTCAGTTAAAAGCTGCAAGATCTCTTCTACTCCAAGGTACATGGACACACACTCCTTCCGCTATTTCTCTCAGTGGATAAGCTGAAGCTCCTTTCTCATTCTGTTAATTCTTTTCCTCCACTAACTCAGGTTCTTTCTTTTTATTTTCATGTTTTCTTGCCCATTTGTTATCAAATTGTTCAGTTTCACTCCATTTACGAAATGCATTTGACTAATTCTGTAATGAGCAACCGCATTCCGGAAGAACACATTGTTTCAATTGCTTCATCATCTAATTGAAACCTGTCACTTTTCAGCAAAGGAAAACTTTTAGAAAGGTCAACCTCATATGTCTGAGCCAATTCAGTCAATTTTTCATGTGTAATTGCTGCTTATCTTGTAATTTCCGTACACAGGTAAATCTTTCTCTTGATATTGGTTCAAATGTTCTAGCTCTAAACACCCCCTAATTATTTCTTTTAGTTCAACTTCTAATTTGGAAATATATAATGGTCTCTCTATTTCGGGTTCTGGGCTAGTTTGTTGCACTATGCTCTCTGTATTTGTAATCCCTGCAGCTTCCTTAAACCATGGTGGTTAAAGTTCCATCTTGAAATAAATTGGTTTCCCCAGGGGTTACTAATGTTGTGAAAACAAGCCTTCCCCCATCTCTTAATGCTTGAACTTTGAGATGGTCTCCATACAACCATCTATGAATTCTTGGAGATCGGAATAAAACCTCCTGCAGCTCCTTGAGCCTCTGAAGTATATTTAATATTTAATGGTGCAACTGGTCTAGGCACTGTCTGTAGAATTACTGGTTGAAGCACTTTCACCGGACTATGCATAACCAGTGTATTTACCACAGGAGCAGTCTTTGGCTGGGCATCTTGTGGTGGGGAAAATCTGTAGTATTTGAAGGGGTCTCTCAATTTGTACCACTCTAGTTGCTATAGGGGCAGTAGCTATGGTACTGCTCATTGTGGCACCACTCTCAGTACTATCAGTTGGTGTTGTATTAGGCGGGGGTTGTGCAGCCAACATTTCTTCTAAAATCTCATCCCCATAATCACTATTTGTCTTATTTTCTTTTTCTTTTTCCCCTTTATCTTTTTCCTGGGTCTGTTTCTTTTTTTTCTCTGGTAATTCAGTAGAAATAGCTCGATACAATCTAGTCCCTTCAACTATGGCTTTCCTCCATTTCTGCTGTTCTTCATCCCATCGAGCATCTGCATAATTGTACATTGCTCTCTTCGTTCTATTCGGATATTTTTCTTTTTCTTTCTCTCTGGCAACTTTTTCCCATATATTCAAGGCTTCATATGGTGTAGATCTATGGAGTGGTTTCATTTTATACAATTTTTCATTCCATCTCTCAATAATTCTAGTCACAAAGCTGCCGTATTTTGGGAAATCTTAATGCACCTTTGTTAGAACTGGGGGTCTCTAGTTGGCAGAGGTAGGTACCTTTGTCCAAATAGGGACCCTTGCTTCTAGTCAGGGTAAGGGGATACACTACTAAAATAACCCCTGCTCACCCCCTTGGTAGCTTGGCACGAGCAGGCAGGCTTATCTCAGAGGCAGTGTGTAAAGTATTTGTGAACACATACAGTAACACAGTGACAACACTACAGATGGACACCACACAGGTTGTATTATAAAAATAAGTATTTTTATATAGACTTAACACAAGACCCAAAACGACAAAAATTCACAATACACTATGAAAAATATGACTGTCAATGGTAGAAAATAGTTCAGTTCAATAAAGATGATAAATGCAACACTCTATGTTCAATGTACCTTTGGATGCGTAACGCGATACAAACAAAAGAGTTGCAGGGAAGGTGATGCATCGGTTCCTTACACGCAAGAACGGAGATGCGTCGATTCTTTGCTCCGGGGCAGGTGTGCGTCGGTTCCCTACTGCTGCGTAGGGGACGGTGATGAGTCGGTTCCTTACCGGAGAGGAGGTGATGCGTCAGTTCTTCACCGCGTGGGGAGGTGATGCGTCGGTTTCTTACTGCGCTTCTGTGGCGATGCGACCAGCAGTGCCTTGATGCGATGACGACCCGGTGCAATGAAACAAAATGGCGTCTTTCTCTTGATGCGACAACGAAGAAGGCGATGCATGCACGCCCGACGGCCGTGCGGCGACTCGGTAAATCTTCTGAGCCGCGACAGGCCCTGCGACACGCTTCTCCGATGATGCGACGGCGTCTGCTGCGACGGTGACACTCTTCGCTGGTGATGCGAGGCGCTTCGGTGATGCAATGGCGACAGTGGCAGTGGCGGCACGCTTTCTCGGCGATGCGACAACAGCTGCTGCGCCAGCGACACGCTTCTTCTTCGTGAGTCGCGCTTCCAGCTCCCAGCGACACGCAGTCTCTCAGAAGGCCCAACACAACAGTAGGCACTTCAAATTCCCAGCAAGGGAATTCAGGGGAGCTGGTTGGTGAAGTCTTGTATCCCTGATACTTCAGCAGGAGGCAAGCTCAATCTTCAAGCCCTTGGAGATTTTCTGCAAGATGATGAAAGTAGTCACAAAGTTCCTTTCTCCTTTCTTTGGCAATCAGGCAACCACTGCAGGCCAATCCCTCAAACAGCACACAGCATAGGGATAGTCTCCTCCTTCAGTTTCTCTGGTTCCTCTCCTCAGCAAAGGTTCTTCTTGTTTCCCAGAAGTGATCTAAAATCTTGGGGTCTGGGTCCCAATATTTATACTAGCAAATCCTTTGTCCTCTGAAGGCAGAGGGTCCTGTACCTAGTCCAAACCAGTTCTGGGTGCATTCTGCCAGTGCACGCCTTCTTCCTTTGTCAATGTGGGCCAGGGACATCAGACGCACCACAGGAGGTGGAGCCAGCATTGTGGAAGGCAGGCACAGCCCTATTCAGGCCCAGGTGCTACTCCTCCCACCACTCTACATGCAGTTGGTCTATTCAGCCCTGTGCTGACTCACCCTGTCTCCTGGAGTCCCCCAGCCCCTGTCGCTCACAAACCCAGACATACAATACACAAGCTAGCAGAGGAAGGCTGGATGGTTAGGCAAGACAATGCCTACTTTCTAAAAGTGGTATTTTCAAACACAGAATGTTAAAACCAACTTCACTAAAAGATGTATTTTATCATTCTGAGTTCAGGCATACTAAATTCGTTTTTCTACCATGTTCCCTGGGTCAGTTAGGATTATAAGATGTTATAATCAAACTGCCCATTCTGGCCTATGGGGACAGGTAGCCTTGCAATAGCGAAAAACGAAATTGGCTGTAATTCACTATCAGGACATGCCACACACATCAGGGCATGTCCTACCTCTTACATACAATGCACCCTGCCCGCAGGCCTACCTTAGGGGTGACTAACATGCAGAAAAGGGAAGGTTTGGGGACTGGTAAGTGGGTGCACTTACCAAGTCGACATGGCAGTACCAGACTGCACACAGGCTCTGCAATGGCAGGCCTGAGACACACTTTACAAGCTGCTCCTGTGGGTGGCACAACCAGTGCTGCAAGCCCACCAACAGTATTTGGTTCACAGGCCCTGGGCACAAAGAGTGCACTGTACTAGGGTCTGACAGTGAATCAAATAGGCCAAACATGGAGTCACTAATCCATACATTAATTTATAACGGAGAGCATATGCACTTTAGCACTGATCAGCAGTGGTAAAGTGCCCAGAGTCAAAAAACCAACAAAAACAGGTCAGAAAATGTACAGGAGGGAGGCAAAAAGTTCAGAGATGACCCTGCAAAAAGGGCCAAGTCCAACACAACCCCCTTCCAGCCAAAAACACAGGGTAGACTAATCACTACCTTGATGGGCTTCCCTGCTTTGGGCGATAGAACATGGATCCTGGCCCGCAACTGCAGGGGCATACTCCAGTTCTACGCCAATCTGAACCTATTTGGATCCCTCCGTCCATACTCTCAGGGCCCACCAAGCTAACCCATGGGGAACCCTTCTCCTCATCTGTGGACACCATCTGTGCAGCACCTAACTTTAGCTTGCTCACAGGTGTGTCCCAACAGACAGACAGGACCCACATGGCCATCACAGAGGTGTGGCCCCGTCCACCCCCAGGGTGCGACTCTTGTCCCCCCCCCCAGGGGACACTCTGTCCACCAAGACAGCAAGCCACCGTGGCCACTGACAGTGGTCAGTGATGAGACCCAGGCCTTATGCCTCACAGGGCTCTCAAACCTCTGTGGCGTTAGAGAGTGGGGGGCAGTAGCCCCAGGTGCTTGGCACCCTTTGTCCACTCTCCCTCCTGTCAGGTCAGGTATGACATCCTGACACTGACCCACCAGCCCCGGGCCTGTACCTGGCGGCTGGACAGGAGACTGGGGTGGGCTTTCTCACACCCGGTCCTCCTTCTCCTCATTGGGGCTCTGTACCCTCCCACCTGGAGTGGGACCCCCTTCCAGAACTGCCAGGGCACCTGTGGCAGGTGTCCCGCACAATTCGCCCACCAGTTCAGGGGTTCTATCCTGCAACTGGGGGTCCAGGTCAGGGGGGACACCCCGAACCTGGCCCTCCAACCTAGGGTCTAGAGCCTCCAGTTGAACCGGGGTCAGAGGCGAGGACTCCCTCCCTCTGCACCCCCTTCCAGAGTGCTGTACCCTCCCACCTGGAGTGGTACCCCTAGAAGACCAACCGGTCAGGACACTGTGTACCGTTGTCCCTCCCTCCAGGTCAGACAACACCTGAACCTGGCTTCCCAACCCAGGGACCAACCCCTGCAGTTGAACACTTGCCCGGCGCACCAGGACTTCATGTGGAGCACATATGCCCCCCCGAGGGTGACACACAACTCATGTGTCGTGGGACAGTCTGCCTGGCGCAGATCTCCCAACCCCTGTCCATCTGACAGTGCATGAAGATCCCCCAGGACAGAAATGGTATCACCATGGTCATTCACTGGTGGCTCAGCCCTTCTGGCTGGCCCCTGACCCACTGGTTCTTCCACTGGGGACTCTTTCCCCCTCTCACCCCTCAATCTGGACTTCTGCACCCTCCACTTAGGAGTGGCACTGCCAGACACCAGAACTGATGGAGGCCTGCTTACAGACACTCCTAGTTCACCAGACACTAGGGGATCCCCCTCAAATGGCCTACTAGTACAGCCTAGGCCCCCAACCTGGTGTTCCCTTAAGGAACCCTCCAGGCCTTGAGACTGGGTTTCGGGCACCTTGGGACACGCAGTCCCACACTCACTCCTTCTCTGCAGAGACAGGACATGAGCCCCTACACCCCTCCCACTACCACAGGACCTAGCTGGGCTACACTGAACCTCTCCCACCACTCTGGGTTGGAAGACACCTGAGCCACTCCTCTTAGGGTCACTCCCCAATGCCTCTTCAGACCCGCTGGAATCCACCAAAAGGTCTGCCTCCATGGTGAGCTCCCTGGGGTCAGAGAACTCACACTCCACCAGGTGTTGGCATAGCTCTGGAAAATAGGGACTTACAATATGCTCTCCCACAATTGGATCACACAGTCCCACCAAACTATCCTTCACCTCACCATCCAGTGCCTTGCACACGTACCCCACACCACTCTCCTGAGACTGGCAAAACAGTATCTGACTGTCTTTGTCACTCAACCCACACTCTTCTGGGCGGTCTCCACATTCACACACCAGGACTTCAACCATGGGGGAACACCCCTCCCTGCTCCTCTCATCTAGAGTCAGTGGAGTGTCCCTCCCACCACCAGGACCATGAACCCCGGGGCCAGTTCCCCAATCTATCTCAGGGACACTGTGCACCACCGGGGCTACCTCATATCCTTGAACCTCCTGGTGTATGTTAACCCCCTCCAAGTCAGGCGCAACATCTTTCGGTGTGTGTACTACCCCCTCAGCACTAGATAACTCAATATTGCTGCCACAATCTGAGCTGGATTCCGCCTCCAACTCAGCAAAGCTCACTTCCTGAGCTACACAATTTTCTTGGTGCTGGGCTGAGACCCTCATGGCCTCAAGCCTCTCGAGCTCCAAATCAAGCTCTCTCATTATCAACTCATGTTCCAATCTCATTCTCTTTTCCTCTAGGGCCAATTTCTTAATTTCCAATTCCAACTGCCCACCCATCTTAAGCTTGGTCAGCTCCATTTCATGCATCCTACTTCTCTCCCTGTCCTCCAGCTCTCCTGAGGACAGGACCTTGGTAGAAACACTGCTACCTGCTGGGGAAGGTGCTTTCCTCCCCCCTGGACCCAATAGCTCATCTAGCTGCCCTCCTGCATCCTCAGCCCCCTCCTCATGCTCTTCCACATGCTCAGGGTTATTCTTTGCTTCCACCCACACCCTCAGCGCCT
This sequence comes from Calotriton arnoldi, assembly GCA_963921515.1. NCBI lineage: Eukaryota > Metazoa > Chordata > Amphibia > Caudata > Salamandridae > Calotriton > Calotriton arnoldi. The sequence goes on along the minus strand of CAWUFW010003952.1, from coordinate 467,049 downwards.
TTTGGAACTCATCTTTCTTGGAGAGATCGGTCATAGCAACTTTAAATCTCCTGCAGAAGTGTTTCAGCTGTTTTACAGTGTAACTTTCTAGTTTCTCTTCTTCAAAATCTAAATCAACAGATGCGATGGACGCTGTTTTGCTCATGGTGAAGCTTGACAGTTCTTGGAAAAAATAGAAATCCCAGGAAAACAATCTACCAGAAATGTATGTGGTTGCATTTGGTCTGCACTCACTAGTAGTGTACACCAATTACTGTATATGAGTCACAAATGCAAGTCCAGAATCCTCACCGCTGACCACCAATGTTAGAACTGGGGGTCTCTAGTTGGCAGAGGTAGGTACCTTTGTCCAAATAGGGACCCTTGCTTCTAGTCAGGGTAAGGGGGATACACTACTAAAATAACCCCTGCTCACCCCCTTGGTAGCTTGGCACGAGCAGGCAGGCTTATCTCAGAGGCAGTGTGTAAAGCATTTGTGAACACATACAGTAACACAGTGACAACACTACAGATGGACACCACACAGGTTGTATTATAAAAATAAGTATTTTTATATAGACTTAACACAAGACCCAAAACGACAAAAATCCACAATTCACTATGAAAAATATGACTGTCAATAGTAGAAAATAGTTCAGGTCAATAAAGATGATAAATGCGACACTCTACGTTCAATGTACCTTCGGATGCGTAACGCGATACAAACAAAAGAGTTGCAAGGAAGTTGATGCGTCGGTTCCTTACACGCAAGAACGGAGATGCGTCGGTTCCTTGCTCCGGGGGAGGTGATGCGTCGGTTCCCTACCGCTGCGTAGGGGACGGTGATGCGTCGGTTCCTTACCGGAGAGGAGGTGATGCGTTGGTTCTTCACCGCGTGGGGAGGTGATGCGTCTGTTTCTTACTGCGCTTCTGTGGCGATGCGACCCGCAGCGCCTCGATGCGATGATGACCCGGTGCAATGAAACAAAATGGCGTCTTCCTCTTGATGCGACAACAAAGAAGGCGATGCGTGCACGCCCGACGGCCGTGCAGCGACTCGGTGAATCTTCTGAGCCGCGACAGGCCCTGCGACACTCTTCTCCGATGATGCAACGGCGTCTGCTGCGACTGCGACACTCTTCTCCGGTGATGCGAGGCGCTTCGGTGAAGCGATGGCGACAGCGGCGGCACGCTTTCTCGGCGATGTGACGACAGCTGCTGCAGCGGCGACACGCTTCTTCTTCGTGAGTCGCGCTTCCAGGTCCCAGCGACACGCAGTCTCTCAGAAGGCCCAACACAACAGTAGGCACTTCAAATTCCCAGCAAGGGAATTCAGGGGAGCTGGTTGGTGAAGTCTTGTATCCCTGAGACTTCAGCAGGAGGCAAGCTCTATCTTCAAGCCCTTGGAGATTTTCTGCAAGATGATGAAAGTAGTCACAAAGTTCCTTTCTCCTTTCTTTGGCAATCAGGCAACCACTGCAGGCCAATCCCTCAAACAGCACACATCATAGGGATAGTCTCCTCCTTCAGTTTGTCTGGTTCCTCTCCTCAGCAAAGGTTCTTCTTGTTTCCCAGAAGTGATCTAAAATCTTGGGGTCTGGGTCCCAATATTTATACTAGCAAATCCTTTGTCCTCCGAAGGCAGAGGGTCCTGTACCTAGTCCAAACCAGTTCTGGGTGCATTCTGCCAGTGCACACCTTCTTCCTTTGTCAATGTGGGCCAGGGACATCAGACGCACCACAGGAGGTGGAGCCAGCTTTGTGGAAGGCAGGCACAGCCCTATTCAGGCCCAGGTGCTACTCCTCCCACCACTCTACATGCAGGTAGGTCTATTCAGCCCTGTGCTGACTCACCCTGTCTCCTGGAGTCCCCCAGCCCCTGTCGCTCACAAACCCAGACATACAATACACAAGCTAGCAGAGGCAGGCTGGATGGTTAGGCAGTAAAATACCTACTTTCTAAAAGTGGTATTTTCAAACACAGAATGTTAAAACCAACTTCACTAAAAGATGTATTTTATCATTCAGGCATACTAAATTCGTTTTTCTACCATGTTCCCTGGGTCAGTTAGGATTATAAGATGTTATAATCAAACTGCCCATTCTGGCCTATGGGGACAGGTAGCCTTGCAATAGTGAAACACGAGATTGGCTGTAATTCACTATCAGGACATGCCACACACATCAGGGCATGTCCTACCTCTTACATACAATGCACCCTGCCCGCAGGCCTACCTTAGGGGTGACTAACATGCAGAAAAGGGAAGGTTTGGGGACTGGTAAGTGGGTGCACTTACCAAGTCGACATGGCAGTACCAGACTGCACACAGGCTCTGCAATGGCAGGCCTGAGACACACTTTACAAGCTGCTCCTGTGGGTGACACAACCAGTGCTGCAAGCCCACCAGCAGCATTTGGTTCACAGGCCCTGGGCACAAACAGTGCACTGTACTAAGGTCTGACAGTGAATCAAATAGGCCAAACATGGAGTCACTAATCCATACATTAATTTATAACAGAGAGCATATGCACTTTAGCACTGATCAGCAGTGGTAAAGTGCCCAGAGTCATAAAACCAACAAAAACAGGTCAGAATAAGTACAGGAGGGAGGCAAAAAGTTCAGGGATGACCCTGCAAAAAGGGCCAATTGCAACAACCTTCCTTCTCAGTGATCTTGCTCCCTTGACTAAGCCATAAAGATGTATGTAATCCCAATTCAGCTGTCATATAATGTGAAGGCGTGCCCTCAGTTGGTTCCTCTTCACCTTCCGGTACCAGAATCGTAACATCACCCTTCACAAAATTTTGTAATTCTTTAAAACATTTCATGATTCTGGCAAAATTGCAAAGTAAACAATTTTAATTCAACAATTTGATCCTTTTCTGTAAACGTCAAATTTCACTCCAATCCTGCCACAGTTATTATTTTATTGAAATACTGTTAACAAATCACAGCGGTACACCCTGACGTCACCAACCATTCACAGCGCGAAAGCATACCAATCAACCATTCTAAGTGTGAAACACTATGACGTATAATCTCAGTCCTTGCAGCAGCTCACCCTCCTTAACATTTTCTAGCGTACTTACACAAACCAACAAAACCTTTTCAAATGACAATAATGAAATGTATATCAATTTCATCCACACAAAAGAATATCACAATCACCAGTGAATATCGACCAGCGTGAAATCACGCTAATCAATGCAGCTTCAGACTTTGAACAAACAGGTTCTGCTAACATAAATCAATAGTAAACAACAACAACAACAGATTATTAGTATTTGTATCTTAATTGTGTAGGTGTTGGCACCTCACACTCTACACCACAAACCTCTGCAAACAAGAAGTACCATTCAATGATGGCTTACTCATATGTGTTTTACACTTAATTCAATATTCATCCTGGGATCTTAGACTACCGAGTCTGAAACTCTTCAATCTCTTTGCATAGAAACAATAAACATCTCCGTTTATCAATTCATTCACTCTCAACTCATTAGTAAAACAGTAAACACAATTACAATAGATGTTGCATCACCCTATTAATACTCACACCTCCAAAACAGCAACTGCCTTTGAAAATTTGAAATTGTCAGCTCCTCAAACTCCAGGCATTGGATTTCAGGATTCGGGTACTTTATTCTAATTGTGGTATTTATTTATAGCTCTTTGATCAAGGTGTAAGCATAAAACTGATAGCAAGGATTGGGGCCAAAATTAAATATTATGGTTCAACCTTTCAATTATCATCACTTACAGGTTCAAGCCCTGTTCCTGCACCGGTTTCTTCTCGTGTAAGGTGACCAATCTTTGCCAACATATTTTGATTCAAAGAGCTGTTTCATCATCAAAAGCAAAATGTAAAATTTGACTCCAGATTTACTCTATGATGAGAGTGATCCAGCGCAATATTAGCCAATAACATTCATACACCATATACTCACTTGGGCCCATACATTCACACTACACTAATACTTAACTGGGTGTCAGATGTACTCTTTTATCAAAGTCCCTGCTACCAATTACCTTCTGATTGAAGAGTAATAACTTACCAATGGATCCTTTGCTAATTGGGAAATTTAAAATGAGTGACATTCATTATAGTACATAATCCTGAAATAACCACTGAGTCAGGAAGTTTTAAAATGTTTATCTAAAGTTTTAGCAGAGTAAAATACAGAAAACACGGTACTTGATTGAAATACCCAGGAAAAAGCATAGAAATGATTTTGCTAATAAATGACGGTGTTTAAGGAAGAGGAGAAGATAGAGACAGCAGCGCAACAAAAGGTTGCAGTATAATTACGTAAATGCGAGAACCAAGCCCCTTAGCCAAGGAGTTGGAAAAGATAGGACCCAGGAAGGATGAAGAGCAAAGACTTCTTCCAGGATCAGGACAGGACCAGTAACCTCTCTACAACGACGCCTGCGCCGTTCCCCTCTCTGATACTCGACTTCTCTTGATTCTCCAGTGCCTTCCTTCTAATGGACTCCGCCGCCCCCTGCTCAGGACCTCTTCCGGACAGGAATTCAGTCAGCAACCGATCAGCTGGGCAGTCTGGAGTTGAGAGCGCTCTGGCAGTATGAACGCCTGTTCTTCGTGAACGCATGCTCTTCTGACTAATTTACTAATGCTATATTCTATTATACCCTTCTACACCCATGTACCTCCCCTTAATGTTGCTAAAATATGGGACCACTACTTCTGATTGGACAGGGACAGGGGTGGATTCTCGCACCATATCGATTTGGCCTAAATTGTAAAGCCTATTGTCTTTACGTTCCCTCCCCTTCAAATTAATACATTCGCTTTATTTCCCACCCGTCTCACGACAAATGTTATACATTTTACAGGAGAAAAGTAACAATTTGTCCGCCGGAAACATTGGGTACATCATCTTCGGCCAATAGGTCGTGGCCTTGGGAGACGTCCAAGTTGACTTCACTTGGCAGGCATACAGGACACATGTGCAGAACTCTCTGTCTCTCGAGTTTCAAGACACCAACCCAGGCCCAAGTTTACGAATTACTAAAAGTGTAAGAAGAAAATATTAAAATCACAAATAAAAAGTTTCACTGTATACCCACTTTCCCTACTCTATTCCCATTTAATCATAATACTATCCTGCATTAGTAGCATTAAGAAAACGACAATTTAATAATGACATGAGAGCAAGCTTAAGCATGTGAAAACATTTAGCGGCCATTTTAATGCACACTGCGCAGAAGTAGAATTTTCCCACCAAGCAAAGAAAGACGTCACACCATGTGATCAGGTTGCGACATGCGCATTGAGGTTCCCGCGCTTTAGCGGCCATCTTGGTTTATAGACAAGCGTTATTCATTAGTAAAACACATAGGCAAGCGTCTATCCCTTCTGTGTTTGTGAATGCAAAGATTAGTATTGACAGTACAAGTTTAATAAATTAATACTATGAGGAGGATTGCATACAAGCAAGTTTCATTTTTGAAACCTTGCTCCATCAATCCCCTCTCTGATGGCGTTTCTGAGCCATCAAAATACTACCCTCAATCAGATGCCAACTTCTAGCAAATCGTTTCATTCTCATTTTTACTTTTTCTATTCTTACAGTCTCCTTTTAATTTCTTGTATAAATCACTTCTCCATTCTTCTAGTTCGAATTCATCCAGTTTTCTCTTCTTTCCTTTTCCTGTCACTTTATATGTTCCATTCTTTCTACAACATTTGCACCATATTGTCATTGCTAAAATTATTATTGCTATCCCTGCTAAGGGTACTAATATTTGACCTATAAGTCCTTTCCCTATATTAGCAAACCAGGTTCCAATTGACGAGATACTATTTGTCAATCTTTCCCATACACTATCAACTTCCAGTGGTTTTAGTACTTTCTCAAGTTTAGTTATGTTCTGAATATACGTTCCAATTTCTGCACTCTTATCAGGAATATAAGTGCAACAATGTTTTGTTTTCAATAATTTACAGACTCCTCCCTCTTTTGCCAATAGAATGTCAAGAGCAAGTCGATTTTGCATCACCATAGATCTAATCGCAACCATCTCTGTATTAATCATTAGAAAACCTCCAGCAGTATCCGTTGATAAACGATCAACCACTGTAGACAATTTGCATATTTTCCTTGAGTTCAGAATTATTCCCACTGAAGGTATCAATGCACCAAATATATCACCTACAATTTCTGAAAAACTAGCTCTTTTACTACGTATTAATTCATTATTGTTTTCATTGCTTCCAGTGTTTCTTTTTACGTGGTATATCTTTGGAAAAACTATTCCAAAATAACAACTTCCATACCATCTTGCAGGAAGCCTAAAGTAAGCCTTATTCCCACATACATAATAGATTCCAGGAAAAACTGAATCTGTTCCTCCTTTGAGTCCCCAACCTCCAATAATTAGAAAATTATGTTCACACTCACTGGTACCAATGAAAACATTGTTATAATCAGTCTTTAACCTATGAAGACAAATTTTCCCTTTCTTTACGAAATCCAGAGCCATTGCAGCTTGAGCTTTACCAGGTGTATAACTCCCTTCCTTCTCCGCCCAAGGTGGCAACTGAGCCTTATGCTCTGAAGCTTTCTTTTGAAAATCATGTCTTCTATCTTCTACTAAATTCAAAAATATCTTTTCTTCTTCTAGTAAAGAACATGTTAGATTGTGTCTATGTGCATGTGTTATGTCTATCGATTTCATTGTTAAGAAAAACTCTCCCATAAACTGTGCGTCTTGACTAGTAAGCACTGGGTTCATACTCTTGCGAATCGGAACCTCAGAAAATATCACATCTAAGTTTGAATAATAATACTGAAGTTTCCCTGTTCTATAAAATAAACTAGACAAAACACTACATGATATGCCATATGTCAGTGGTAAGTGATGGTATGTTAATCCTTCCGCTACTGATTCAGGTAACTTCATACAGACATAACAATTACTAACTTCCATTGTCTCTACATACTGAAACAATAACTTTGTGAAAACATTTAAACTAGTGTCGTTATCAGCTATTTCATGATGAATTTCTGCCTCATCTTCTGCCATTAATTCTACTCTACTGCCCTTCATGTTTGCTGTCCTCCCTTTAGTTTCATTATTAATCTTCTTATCTATTATCATAAGGTAAGGAACTGCTACAATCAGTACTAACCATACTATAAGCACCAATACTAGACTACATATGCAGATTGCACAGCATCTCCTACAACAATTTCGTTTTGGTCTCACAGTAACTCTATCATCAGGCATTTTTCGACAAGGAAGATTTCTCTTCTTATCTCTTCTTCTTTTCTTTAGATGATTCTTTTGTTTATTCAGGGTGGTCTTGTTTCTTCTTCGTATGTTAGTTCTGCACTTGTTCCTTCGCCACCACTGTCACTTGACTCTGACCTTTCAAAATCTTCAAGAATGATATAAGTCCAGTCAGGACCCTTGAATTTGTTATTCACAAGTCTCAGTCTTTTACTTTTTCTTTTTCCTGACTTTTTCTCTTGTTCAGTTTGGCTTGTCACTTCAGGTACTTGTTCTGGATCTTCACTTCTGGTTGTTATGTGGTATTTTACTCTTTTAATGACACTTGGCCAATGATCTCCTTTTCTTGTTTTCTTTGTTGGCACTGTTTCTCTGTTAAGTCTTCAAAGATCTCGTTATTTTCACTGCTCAATACTGTTTTGTTTTCTTTGATTACTGCCTCTTTTGTTTGTTCTTTTTCAGGTCTGATTGGTTTCTTTTCACTAGCTCCACAATAACTTTCAAGATGTTGGCTTTGTTCCTTTTTTATTTCTTTATGTTCATTTGTATTTACCCCTTTTTCTTTAGTGAATTCTTCTTGATCTAACTGCTTCTGATCAGGGCTTATTGCACTGTGAACTTCTGCAGCCTGACCTGATTCTTCTAAACCTGTCTTTCCCTGTGTAAAGTCAATTAAATCTTCACTCTTTTTAGTCCAATTTTCTTTCCCTATCTGATTTAGTTCAGGATCTTTTACTATCTTTTCTTCTTGATCCTGAACTTCTTCTTCTTCACCTATCTGATCTTCTTCAATTTCCTCCAATTTCGCTTGACTTCTTGTTCTGTGGTATACTTCAGGAACTTCTACCACTGGTATCCAATCCTGACTTGTGCTCGGTTGTTCTCCGTCAGCTTCTTTCGAACCTCTAGCCTGAGATTCCTCAGCTGGGCAATCTTCAGCTTCTTCAGTGATTGGCGTTGTCAGTAGATTCTCTTCTTCAGGTTCTGGTACTCTCTTTGTGTGGCTTACATGAATCCAATTAGGAAATCTTGCACACTTCACTGCTGTATTGGTGGTCAATATAACTTGACAAGGTCTGCTCCACCTGGGTGATAGACAAGTTTCTCTGGTGTGATTCTTCACTACCATCCAATCACCAGGATTCAGATCATGTTCTAGTTCAGGCTGCCTGGAAACTGCGTCTTCTCCAACCTGATGAGAGACAGAACGCACTAGGTCAGCCAATCCTTTGCAATAATCCAGAACCATATCATCAGATATATTTACTAATTTATTTGTGGGAACATGTGTTTGTCTCATTGCTCTTCCCATCATTATTTCATGGGGGCTCAATCCTGTTGTTCTGTCAGGTATGCTTCTGATTCCCATCAAGACAAGTGGCAATGGTCTGGCCACTCTAATGATGTTGATGCACACATTTTTCCCAATCTTGACTTTATAGTGCCATTCAATTGTTCAACCACTCCTGAAGCCTCTGGGCGATATGCACAGTGCAATTTCTGTTTAATTTGAAATGCTTCACAGATTATCTGGATCACTTCGCTATTAAAGTGTTTTCCTCTATCTGATTCCAAAGATACTGGGAAACCAAATCTAGGTATGAGCTCACGTAACAACAGTTTTGCAACTGTAATACTGTCATTTCTCCTAGTAGGGTAAGCCTCCACCCACTTTGAAAACAGACACACTATGACTAGTACGTATTTTAGCCCTCTACATGGTGGTAACTGTATGAAGTCGAACTGGAGTCTTATAAATGGGCCCTCTGCCTTTCCAATTTTTCCAAACCCAATTATCGTTTTCCTGCCTGGATTATGCATTTGGCAAGTTAGACATCTCTGGCAAAGACTCTCTGCAACAGCCCTGAATTTGGGATTGTACCAATTTTGTCTGAACAGCCTAATCATTGCATCTCTCCCTATGTGTGTGTCTCCATGATGCATTCTGGCCATTTGTGAGAGTAAACAGTCTGGCATGACTGGTCTGCCATCTGCACTGATCCATACTTCATCTTCTCCTCTTTGGGAGCAACCCACTTTGATCCACAAATTTTTCTCACTTTCATCAACCTCATCTTGTAATTTCTTCACCTCATTCCAAGTTTCAGGTGGCATATACAGCATAAGTTGGCAGCTGATTCCCATTCTTTCCACCCTCTTATAGACTGACGTTCTGGTTTTGGCACAATGTTGAGCCACCAAGTCTGCATATCTGTTGTTGACTACCACCCAGTCATCTCCTGACTGGTGTGCGGCACATTTCACCACAGCCAATTCTTTTGGTGATTGTATTGCTTCTAGCAATTCCCTTACAAATTGTCCATTTTTAATGGGGGATCCTGAAGAAGTCATGAAATCCCTCTGCATCCACAGTTGGCCAAAATCATGCACAACCCCGTAACCATATTGACTATCTGTAAATATGGTCACTCTCTGATTCCTCCCAATTGTGCATGCTTTTATCAAAGCAATCAATTCATCTACTTGTGCAGATTTTACTCCTGGTAAATAGGATGCTTCGACTATTCCAGTTAATTCACATACCGCATAGGCAGCAGTTAGTTTACCATCTTCATGTCTTTGACATGAACCATCGACAAATAGCTCCCTGTCTGGCTTTTTAAGAGGCTGTTCCTCTATGTCTGGGCGTGGTTTTGTACATAATTCTGTAATTTGTACACAATCATGTTCATCTTCTTCGTCATCTTTATTTGTTTCATGATATGGGTCCGGCAATAAAGTTGCTGGATTTATTATTGTCCACCTTAGGTAAGTCACATTTTCAGCACCCATTATTATCCTCTCATATTTAGTCAGCCGACTAGGAGTAAGATGCTGAGTTCGGGTTCTTGTCAATAGAATCACAACTGCATGTGGAACATACACTTTTACAGGATGTCCCATCACAATTGACTCGCTTTGTTCAATGCTCAAACAAGTCGCTGCCACTGCTTTTAAGCATCCTGGCAACGCGGCTGCTACTGGGTCCAATGTAGCAGAAAAGTACGCTATAGGACGTCTGTCTAGTCCATGTCTCTGAGTTAGGACAGAAAGTGCACAGTTTTCTCTCTCTTGACAGAATAATGCGAATTCTCTTTTATAATCAGGCATGCCTAAAGCAGGTGCTGAACAAAGTGCGTTTCTCAATTTTACAAAAGCTTCTACACTTTCATCCTCCCACTCACCAGGGTCCTTTGCTTTCTTTTTCGTCATGTTAATTAAGGGCTTAGCTAACATGGAGAAATTTGGTATCCATTGTCGACAGTAGCCTACTATTCCTAGGAACATTCTCACTTGTCTTTGAGTTACAGGCATTTGCATTCCCTTTATTAATTCTACTCTTTCAGAGGTTATTCTTCTTTTTCCCCTCTCAATTTGATGTCCCAGATATTTAACAGCTGTCTTGCAAAACTGTAACTTTTCAGGTGAGACTTTATGCCCTTCCTCAACCAAAAGATTTAATAATGCTATGGAATCAACAACACAGTCTTCTCTGGTGGTCGATGCCACCAATAAGTCATCGATATATTGAACTAAAACTGAGCTTCCTGGCATCACTAGTTTTTCTAGGCACTTTTTCAGTATCTGGTTGAAGATGGAAGGACTTTCTGTGTACCCTTGAGGAACACGATTCCACACATAGACCTTGTTCTCAAATTTAAATGAGAAAAGATACTGGCTGTCTGGATGCAATGGTATTGAAAAGAATGCTTGACACAAATCAATTACTGTGAACCATCCTGCATTCCAAGGGATCTGGTATAGAATTACTGCAGGATTTGGTACTATGGGACAACAAGGTTCCACAATCTTGTTTATTTTACGCAGGTCCTGAACAATCCTATATTTTCCACTAGGTTTCTTTAGTCCCATGATTGGTGAATTACATGGGCTACTCATTACTTCTTTTAGAATGTTTTGTTTTACCATTCGATTGATTTCTTCAATGACTCCTGCTTTTACTTCTGGACTCATTTTGTATTGTTTAGTATTTGGGAAAATCGCACCTTCTTTTACAGTAATTTGATCTGGATCTATTTTTGCCATAAGTCCTGCTTCTTTTCCGGTGAAATCCCATACTATTTGGTTTACTGTACCTTTTAATTCTTCTGGCAACTCATCTTTTGTTATCAACGAAAACATTTCATCTATTTCTGTACCTTGTTTTGCAACCATAATTTTATATACATGGTCCTCATCTGGTGTCTGAACTGCCACACCATCCGGCGTGCAGAAAATTGTACAGTTCATTTTGAACAATAAATCTCTACCTAATAAATTCACTGGGCTAGAATCGCACACTACAAATTGGTGCATTTCTCTGAAGTTTCCTATTTTGACTTCCATTGGTTCTGTAAGAGGCGTTCTAATTCTTTGATTAGCTACCCCTACTACTTGGATATCTTCACCAGAGAGAGGAAGGTCTGGGATGTCTGCTGATCTCACAGTAGACCTGGTAGCACCAGTGTCCAAAAGGAAGGTAATATCATTACCTTTCACATTTCCTTCAACATATGGACCAGACTGATCTACCTGTAAGGATGCGCCAAGTATGCACTCCTTCTTCCCCTCTCCTAGGCACCGTCATGAGTCGAATTTACAGTAATTGTCCTGCAAAAGAAATTGTGATGTCATATAACCATTCTTACCACTCCCTCCTGGGAATCCAATGTCTGTACCATGTTTTGCTCTGCTTATATTACCCTGAACAGGTGGAGGTGGTAATTGATTCTGGGGATTTACACCCTGTTGTGAGTCATTCTGTGTCTGTGGATTTAAGTTTTGATTTGGGCCATTATTATTCCGAATCTTTTTACATTCATCCTTCCAATGCCCCAATTTTTCACATCCATGACAAGGAAATTTCTTTTTAGCTTCTTCTCTACTCATTCGTCCTCTAAATTTTCCACCATTTCCCGTATCACCACTCGTTCCAGAATCTTTTCCTGGATTTTCACTCAGATTTTCCAAATTAATTCCCTGCTTTTCTGCCATTTTCACCTGTGCCCACATCACCTTTTCTTGTAATTTCTTGTGTCTATCCTCAATATCGTCTCCACAATATTTCGCATATTTCAGAATTTCATCTGTGGGCTTTCCCTGCCAACACATCATGTGTTGTTTAATCATCTGGCAAATCTCTGGCTTCAGACCGTAAACAAACCGATACACAAACTGACTCATGTTTTTGTCTCCAATGTCCTCAAATCCACTATACTGTTTAAACACCTGCAATAAACGCTCATAATAGGAATGTACTGTTTCACTGGCTTCTTGGGTTGTTCGATCTATTTTCACCCAATCTGTTTCTTTCGGGGGTATTTTCCCTTTCAGGTATGTTATCACCTGCTGATACTTTTTCATCACATCATTTGACGGGGCACCTGTTTTCGGATCTCTGGGATATTCATCACTAGGCCAATCGACTGTGATCTTACAATCTGTCCATAAATCGGCAGGTACCACTATGTCAAACAAACCATCTAAATCCTTCAACAATACCTTTGACACCTTCACAAACCTTTCAACCTGTTTGTACCATTCAATTGGTTTTTCTCTCAGCTTTGGAAAATCATTCGTAAATGATAAAATATCCTGTCTGCTCCATGGGACATGTACATATCCTCCTCCCGCAACTTCTCGCATTGGATACATCTGGTCTGCTTTTCTTGCTTCCTTCATCACATATTCTGATGCTGTTCTACTTGTTCGTGCTTCTTCCTTTTTCTTGGCCCACCTAGATCTCCATTTATCTAGATCTCCCCATTTTTGTAAAACTAACATTAATTCTCTTATTTGCAGTCTTCTTCCAGATGCATTCATATTTTCTAAATCTTTGTCCGCAAATTCTGCTCTATATGGTTTCTGTAATACTTTTGATCTCCCTATTTCAATTCCCATCTGTAGTGCTAAATTGGACAATTTTTCATGAAATACCTTTACATTTCTAGTGATACTCCTGCACAAGAATAATAATTCTTCTTCATCATAGGTATTCAAGCGTTCTACTCCTACATTTCCTGCTATTATTTCTTCTAATTCAACTTTTAATTTATGGATATCCAGTACTTTTGGAGGTGTGCACTGTTTAACTGACCCTTGTACCCATCTTTCTAGATCTTCAGGTGTTACTATGGTAGCACTTTTTGCTCCTGATGAAGTTACTAAACTTACATCTTTTGAACCTCCAGGTACATCTTTTCTGGGAGTACTATTTACAGAACCTCGAATAGGTAAATCCATGAGTGATATTATGGATTCACAGTCACTAAATTGATCCTCAATTATAACTGGAGCTTCAGGTTTGGGGTTACTCACAGGAGTAGGTGTAAGTATCGGTTAAGGGCAATTTCCCTGCATACCATATAATGGAACTACTGGACCAATTGTTACAGGTATGGTCAACGAATCAGGATGTACTTTTATCTGAGTTATTTTCTGTATTAATTCTGCTCTGTTCTTTTCTAGGGCTTCTTTTTCTTTGTCATGAAGTATTCTAGTCGGGGTGAATTCATGCATTACCTTTGGTACCATTGGAGTTTGTGGTGGTGCACTAGGAGGGCATCTACTTGTCCCTTCCTGATATGGTGGGGGATTTCTTAACATTTCTTCCATAAATTCGTCTTCAGATTCCTCATTTCTCATTAAATGTTTTGTCTTTTCTGTACATTTGCCTCCTGATTTTTCTCCTTCTGTGAATAATGGATACAGTCCCTCTGTAATCATTGCCCTTCTCCATTGTTTCATCTGACCCTCTCTTGACTCACGTAAATATCTGGGGTAAAATCCTGGGTAACTCCTATTACTTCTAGATCTATCCCGCTCAAATGCCTTGGTTTCCCATTCTTCTAGAGCTTCATACTGGGTTAATCTAGGTCTGGGTTCTAAATCATTCATCCTCAATCTCAAGTTTTGAAGAATTCTTCCATTGAAGGTACCATTCTCGGGAAATGTTAATACTCCATCATTTTTGGTGTATTCTATCCAATTCTCCATCCATACACAAGTATGATAACCTCTCTCCATCATCATAAATGATGCTGGCGTTTTAGCTGGTGGAATAATAATTCCTTCTCTAGTTTTGATTGGTTTGTCCTTTTTAAAATAATTCTTAATCTTTTGTAAGAATGACATTTTTCTCCTTTCTCCGTACATTCTATCTAATCTTCTGTGTACAAAATTATATTCTGCAAAACCTAGGAATCTCCTATCCGGACGAGTTCCTGTTAAAGTCGGATCACGTTTTAACATGCAATCCTTATCCACTAAGAATTTAGCTTCTATATTTCGACCAATCAAATGTCTGCTATCTTTTATTTCCGAGCCAATCCTTGTGTGGCCTTTTGGTGACGTTTCTCTGTCAACCCCTCCTTTACAATCTGCTCTTTTCTGTCCTCGCTGGTTTAACCAATCCCAGCGCGGCACCTGTGACGTCAGTACTACTCCTGACTACTGACCCCTCCTTTACAAAGGTTTTCTCCACACCCGCTGTTTCAACCTACCACAGCGTGGCGTTTTGTGATGTCAGCTCCCTCTCCGGCAACTGACCCTCCCTTTACAAAACTTTACGCAAACTTATTTTCTCTATAAATCTTAATTAAATTTCAGTAACAACATAAAACATTCGCTATCGTGCCAGTTTCCACTAATTTCGAAAAAGATAGTTTCTTCCACACTTTAGTAAAACCTTTCCGTTTACTAATACATACACTACGAGTAAAACACTTCCGTCTACTCTTCACACAAGCTCCAGAGGTACCTGTTACTTCTCCAATGTTACCCTTACTAGGTGATATAACATCAAATTTTTATCAGCGTACCCTTTTTGCTATTACTCACACGCATAGAGTCCCTAACGAGTACTTGAAGTCCTGCTTAACTTCTCAGTACTATTTCTGCCTGACAGATAACCTCACTGCAGTATGGCTTCCACTTGCCACCCACTATTCTTTTTCCCCCGGGGTTTTCTGGACAACATATAACAACAACTCAAAAATAAGCGGATGTTAGTGCATAAAAAAAATACAAATAAAATTCTCATTACCCAATTAACAAAGAGTAACACAAACCATCCTCTGCTACCAGAAAACTGATCCAGCGCAATATTAGCCAATAACATTCATACACCATATACTCACTTGGGCCCATACATTCACACTACACTAATAATACTTGAAAATTTGAAATTGTCAGCTCCTCAAACTCCAGGCATTGGATTTCAGGATTCGGGTACTTTATTCTAATTGTGGTATTTATTTATAGCTCTTTGATCAAGGTGTAAGCATAAAACTGATAGCAAGGATTGGGGCCAAAATTAAATATTATGGTTCAACCTTTCAATTACCATCACTTACAGGTTCAAGCCCTGTTCCTGCACCGGTTTCTTCTCGTGTAAGGTGACCAATCTTTGCCAACATATTTTGATTCAAAGAGCTGTTTCATCATCAAAAGCAAAATGTAAAATTTGACTCCAGATTTACTCTATGATGAGAGTGATCCAGCGCAATATTAGCCAATAACATTCATACACCATATACTCACTTGGGCCCATACATTCACACTACACTAATACTTAACTGGGTGTCAGATGTACTCTTTTATCAAAGTCCCTGCTATCAATTACCTTCTGATTGAAGAGTAATAACTTACCAATGGATCCTTTGCTAATTGGGAAATTTAAAATGAGTGTCATTCATTATAGTACATAATCCTGAAATAACCACTGAGTCAGGAAGTTTTAAAATGTTTATCTAAAGTTTTAGCAGAGTAAAATACAGAAAACACGGTACTTGATTGAAATACCCAAGAAAAAGCATAGAAATGATTTTGCTAATAAATGACGGTGTTTAAGGAAGAGGAGAAGATAGAGACAGCAGCGCAACTAAAGGTTGCAGTATAGTTACCTAAATGCGAGAACCAAGCCCCTTAGCCAAGGAGTTGGAAAAGATAGGACCCAGGAAGGATGAAGAGCAAAGACTTCTTCCAGGATCAGGACAGGACCAGTAACCTCTCTACAACGACGCCTACGCCGTTCCCCTCTCTGATACTCGACTTCTCTCGATTCTCCCGTGCCTTCCTTCTAATGGACTCCGCCGCCCCCTCCTCAGGACCTCTTCCGGACAGGAATTCAGTCAGCAACCGATCAGCTGGGCAGTCTGGAGTTGAGAGCACTCTGGCAGTATGAACGCCTGTTCTTCGTGAACGCATGCTCTTCTGACTAATTTACTAATGCTATATTCTATTATACCCTTCTACACCCATGTACCTCCCCTTAATGTTGCTAAAATATGGGACCACTACTTCTGATTGGACAGGGACAGGGGGTGGATTCTCGCACCATATCGATTTGGCCTAAATTGTAAAGCCTATTGTCTTTACGTTCCCTCCCCTTCAAATTAATACATTCGCTTTATTTTCCACCCGTCTCACGACAAATGTTATACATTTTACAGGAGAAAAGTAACAATTTGTCCGCCGGAAACATTGGGTACATCATCTTCGGCCAATAGGTCGTGGCCTTGGGAGACGTCCAAGTTGACTTCACTTGGCAGGCATACAGGACACATGCGCAGAACCCTCTGTCTCTCGAGTTTCAAGACACCAACCCAGGCCCAAGTTTACGAATTACTAAAAGTGTAAGAAGAAAATATTAAAATCACAAATAAAAAGTTTCACTGTATACCCACTTTCCCTACTAAAACATTTAGCGGCCATTTTAATGCACACTGCGCAGAAGTAGAAGTTTCCCACCAAGCAAAGAAAGACGTCACACCATGTGATCAGGTTGCGACATGCGCATTGAGGTTCCAGCGCTTTAGCGGCCATCTTGGTTTATAGACAAGCGTTATTCATTAGTAAAACACATAGGCAAGCGTCTATCCCTTCTGTGTTTGTGAATGCAAAGATTAGTATTGACAGTACAAGTTTAATAAATTAATACTATGAGGAGGATTGCATACAAGCAAGTTTCATTTTTGAAACCTTGCTCCATCAAGAGTTTGGATAAGATTTAAAAGCTTTTTTCTAATTTAGAGATTTTAAGTTTCTTTTTATTCTTCTTTATTTGAATTAGTCAAGAAATCTTTAGTAGGTTTACAGAAATCTCTCAAAAAGTTATGGTTAGATCAAATAGAAAAATAATGCATTAAGCGCGTTCCATAAAGGAATAGACTCCTATTCTAAAAAACAGTACTAGAATCTCAAAATCAGTAGTTCTCAGGAAAAAAGCAAGATCAAAAGAGCATAAAACTCAAAGCCAAATTAAGGCAGCTGAACATCCCATAAAGAATAGTTCATGAAACTCAGCTGAGTCTCAGTAATACGAGACAATGATCATACAGTCACAGTAGCAATCTGTAAAAATAAAGCATCAGAATAATTAATGAATGAACAGAAGGAGCATAAGCTAAAACCATCAGTCTAGGAATGTGGGTAAGGAGTGGAAAAAAAGCATCTCAAATGCATTGCATCGAAATAGGAACACACACTATTATAAAATACTTTAATACATGTTACAGACATTGTAGCAGGTTTCTTCATCTCTGTTCCAATCCACTGGCAACACTCATCTGTGAAGAGGTTCATCCTCCTTTTCCACGGAATAACATGCAGCTTGCACACTTTTATCACAAATTAGCTTCTTGCGTAGTTACAGTCTGGAAACATAAGCTTCAGTTCCCAAAGGCATTGAGCACAGGTTGGCCTTCACAATACACAATAATTTATACTAAAGATGGGAAACATCAACTTGCAAAATCACTATTAGGTAGTGCATTTCATCAATGTGAACAAGAAGTATTGTTTAAAATGTAAAGCTATTCTAGTCAAGTATTATGTGGGACATGAGAAAATATGCAGTTTAGTCATTTGGAAATAGAATATTGGTTATGAGAAGTAATACATTTGTTTAACCCAAACAATCTGTAGTTAAGATGAATATTTCTAAGCATGTCAAATAAGGTAAAGCTTTCTAAATTACTTTGTGCACATTTCAGCAATATTAGGTTCACTTTTAGTTAAAGGAATTTGTTTCTTAGCATTTCTATGGCCTATACAGATAGCTATGAATGCCCATTGCAATTTGCACTTTTAAATGCATGTCATTTCAGCTTTGAATTTTACATTGATCATTGTACTTTTAGCTGCTAATCGAAATAATTTTCCTTTTAATTAATGGACCTTATCAAAGTCTAGGTATCTTGCTGGCACACATGTAGTTCCAGCACTATCATGAGAGTGCATTCCCTCATTTGCATGGAGATGTGACCCCATGCAAATGAGGGAATCACTTTTCCTCTGTGTCCATGCCATATTACTGATGTGGGTGCAGAGACAAGCATGCCTTTCGGAGGTGCACTGAAAGTGCACCATAAACATGTAGCACACTTTCAGTGTATCTCATAATGGTGCCCTCTGGGGAGGAGAAATGGGTCCCATGTAGCCCCCAGATACACCCCTGCAGGCAGGTCCAGTCACTCACTGCACCTGTCTGCAAAGGGATCTCAAATCCCTCCTCAAAGTTCAGGTGGGTTGCCAATACTGTGAAACACGGAACAGCTTTGAAGAAAGCCAATCTGTATTTCACTTGAATGCGCTGCCCCCAAGACAGCACAAGTTTGCAGCTGACCTGAGGGAAGCGCATTCTTTGTAATATGGTGCACTGTCCCTATTGGCGCCTGGTGCACCTTTTGAAAGATGCACCAAAAACTGTGATTCATTAGCACACATTCAGAACACTCCCTCTGATCCTTCGCTCAGCCATCCTGATTACGCTAACATTTTGTTGAATGTTTGTAGTGTAGCAAACTACTTACAAATTCTTTGTCCCACAAAGATCCAGCTTCGTTGGAGTTCTTACAAAATTGGTATGAACATCCCTCATTCCTGAAATGTTACTTCCTTTGGTCAATCAATTTGCTGCACTTAATCAAATGGGAGAATATGCAAAGCATGCAGACTTTTCCGAGTCCGTTACTCAAGATTTATATTTTTAGGAGCAGAGATTCACTTTTTACACCATAAGGTGAAATCTTTGGTTGCAAAATGGTTGCGAACCAGTCAAACAGAATATTGCCTCATGAAAATCTAAAATACCTTTTCAATATCAGTAGTATCATGTTTTCACATGGACAGGCAGTAACAATATAAAAGGCACTGCTTCTCCTGAACTTGGCACCATACCACCCAGAGAAGCCATCTGAAATTAATTAATTGAATCTGTGCAGTTTGTTCATTGCTCACTATGCAGCAAAGCCTTTTGCACATGCATAGCAAAACAACAAGAACACTTTCTCCTCATGTTTATTTAAAGCCATTTACAATAAAGTTTCTTATGTTATTGCAATTAGCTCTTGTAGGAAAGTGAAATAATAATTAAGGTGGATGGAAGTTTACCACAGGGAAAAAAGTCACTAACCTGTTAAGCGTAGTCACAGGTTTCAGCATTTTAAACCTCAGCTTAACCCCTGGTAGCTATGGCACAAACAAGACAGGCCTTAATTAAAGAAAATGTTTAAAGCATGTAGAAGTACCAACACAGCTAAAATGTTAAAAACACAAACAATAAAAATCTTACTCCCATTTAGAAAGGTAGAGTGAAATTTTAAAATGAATGCCAAAAAGCACTCAGCCTCAATGATAGTCTATGAGCGTAGGGCAGACCAGTCACATACTCCAAACTTGTTCATCCCAGTCAGATCCTTTACTTTGGGACATAGGGACATATTTATGAGTGACTTGTGTCATGCTTGCACCACGCCAAGCCACATTGCATGGCATTGAATGGCTTTATAAATATGGAGTAATGCAACACAGCGCAAATCGCTGTGTTGCATTACACTGCGCAAGGGAGGCGTTCGATGGATGTTGAAGTGGACGTTCCCATGCAAGTCGCATAGTTTTTGGCGCGTTCCTAGATTTACCAAACCTGTTAAACCTGGGAATGTGCCAAAAAGAAACGCCTCACCAAGTGAGGCGTAACAAGGCGAAATATGTTTATTTCTCCTCCTTAATCCTGCCTACAACACAGGCACCCTTGCACTGTAGTGCAAGGGTGCCTGAAATTGGCGCTAGGCTGTCGAAATGGCACCAATGCAGGGGGGAAGGACAGAAATGCACTGTATTGGATAAATACGATGCATTCCCTACGCCACCATTCCCATAAATATACCCCTTAGTCTCTGAAATGGAGTCTAAATCCTGTAGCGAGGCAGGGTGGTAGGCTGTTATTAGACTCCAATGCAGAGAGAGGTGGCAGTCTTGGCAGGAGATGTGACCGATGGTCCCCTACTCTCTAGACAGAAAGACCAGCAATGGGACATTGGTTTTCATTTTATACCCAAGCAGAAAGGCAATCTTTAGAGGCTAATGCAGAAATGACTATTACTGACAAGCCAATTGTGAGAAATGTGATTAATAGTGAACGCGGATGGTAAACCTCTTCAAGTAATAAAGGCAGTATTTCTTGCTAGGTCCATTTAGGTCTCAATGGTTTAAACCTGAGCTCAACCCTTGCTAGCTGTAGTACAGAGTGGATAGGAGAAATGTGTGAGGGAGCTTTTATGTATTAATCAAAAATGTTAATTATTAATAGTGTGTTGAGGAAGTAATTTACACTTGTATTTATACATGTACACTGTCATGGAGCTGTTACCTTTGAAACGATTTTGATATGACTGGTTAAAGTCCATTTTCTTGACTTATAGTAATTAGACCTCAGCTAAGCCTTGACTTCATTTTGTCCAAAATGGATTCACATACACTGCTTGTTATTTCTGCTGCACGTAGCCAAGCAAGTCATGTTTGTTTATTTCTGAATGGCACTGTTCTCGATAAAGTCTCTCTAGACTGGCTCACTAATGTAGCATTTTCCTAAGGATCATCTGCTTGTACTCAGCATTATGATCATTCACAAAGGGTCACTGTTGTTTATGTAACTAGTTTGTTCTGGAACCTCCGGGTGATATTATTTTAGTCTCTTTGAATCAAAATTCAAGCCGTTTAGTACTTATGTGGTAGAGCTGTATGACAATTTTAAATTTTGTATTCTGATTTGTTGAAAATATATTTCTTTACTCACAGCACAATGGTTCTGCACCATTCATAATGTTCTATGAGAACATTTCCTATTTAAACCTTCAAATTTAGCTGTGAGCCAGAGACCTTTCCTATGCTACTAGGATGCTACCTGAATGCTTACTGATTTTGCTGTATATTTGAGACTTAGTCTATTTTTGATTTTGCCTATTATTCTGTATTCTCCTATTACTAAAAGGCTATATTATTATGACAATAATTGTATGCAGCTAAATGGGATTTACTGCATTTGCACTTTACTGTTTCTGTATTGTACAGTTGGCAGTTTTGTAATAAACCTTTGTATATTTCCAAAATTTGGCCTTAAAACTGACTTTTTTTATTTATTGAGCCAGTCTTCTCTTATTTGACTGCATTTTAATATGTTGATTTGTACCTTGTCTCTGGGATACATTGACTCATGAAACTGAGGTTGACACCGACCTTGATCCACCCAACCAGTGGGTTTGTTATTGATGGGTAAGTTTTAGAACTACAGCATACCCACCTGTGTAAAAGCATTTATCAGTACCAAAACAGTTAAAAAATAGAAGAAACAACACAATAAAAACCCCACTCCAATTGATAAAAACTGTGAAAATTGTAATAAGAATCTAGACACCGGAACAACAAACATCTGATGTAGGGAATCAGAGATATGATTTTTCAAAGTATTATGTCACTAGTGACAAAAAAACACTATGGGGCTCATTACGATGTCGGGCGGAAACTTGCTGACCGACACCATGTCGGATTCGGGAACCAACCAACTTGCGGTCGGCGGTTCTACCTGAGTAATTACGATGCGACCAAACATTGTTCGGTCGGAGTCCCATTGTTCCCTTTGGGAGCTTGTGTTCTGCCTGACAACACAGGCCCCTATGGGGAAATGGGGTGGGGGTGTGTAAAACCCGGCACCCTGTTGCAGGCACCCCACAGTGCCTGCCACACAGTGCAGGGTTATACAGTGGGGTCCCTTAGGTACCCCCTCAGCTCCAACTGGAAGCTGAAGGGGGCCCTTCTAGGGGCCCCCAAAGTCACTTTCCGACAGCCTTTACCTGTTGGACAGGCCAACTGAGAAAAGTTATTGGAAATTGACATTGTAATTGGTTGGTCGGAAACGCTGTTCGTAGAGGTTCACGATGAGGTTCTGACCAACACAGATACTCCGAGATCCATTCAGAACCGATTCGGAATGACCACGCAGTTTACTTTCCGACCACGAACATTGTAATCGGTCGTATGGATTGTAAACTGACGGGGTCGGTCGGAAGGGTTCCGACGCTGTCTAGGAAATGTCTTTCTGCCCGACATTGTAATGAGCCCCAAATTGTCAACTTCCAGTATCTGGTCACGTTAGACTGGGTCAAAGTCAAATGTTAAGGCTAACAGTGATGAAGTGTGGGTCGGATACAGGGACCAGGTTCGGCTGGTGGAAAGTTTGCCTTCTGACTTACCATTTTTTGGGGAAGAAAATCCTTGTTGATGAGTTCATTGGCAGGCAGGGGTGCCAGCTGGATCCGAATAGAAACTCATCAACAATAGCCAGCTGAATCACTAGACCTCGCTGGGAAACTTGGCTCCCGGTGGGAAGTTTGAGGATCTTGATTTTGATGGCAGTAAAACTCAGAGCGAGCAAAGTCTGAAGCTGAGGCCCAGGAAGGCATTAGAGACCACAAGGTGCTGCTCGGTGTTGGTCAAAGTGAAATCCTCTACGTTCAAACTTAGAAGCTTTTCAGTAAGTCAGGATCCTTTCAGCAGAGCAACCCAGCCAGTTGAGTCCATCCGCCGGATCAATCTTCACTGATGTGGCTTGGCGGAGTCTGCTGGTAGCATCTGGCTCTTTTCGCAGAAAGTTTGTAAAAAGTTTCCAAGCGTCAGTCTTGCAGTTTCTGAAAGGGAAAGAGTAAACTCTAACACAAGCCAAGGATCCAGGACTGGTGCCACTTTGGCTACTTGGAAAATGTCAGGGGCTGGCTTAGGTGTGAGTTACATTTGCCTGTGACAGGGGATGCCATTTGAAGGTGGTGAATTTGGCGGGCACATCCCCCCAGGCTATCTACTCAGGTGGATTTCAAAACTGCTCCCAGCCAAGGCTCTTTTTTATCTTTCCTTGGGCCCAACAGGCTGCCAGGTGACAATTGGGGATTAACTGTGAAAAGACTACAAGAGGCATTAGGCAGGAAAATGCCAACTTTATAAAAGTGTTATTTTCGAGTCTGGGGGAACATTGTGGCCGCTAGTTAGAGCGGTCGCGGGCTCTCACTCGATTCTGGCAGTCTAAACACGGTACCTGGATGTGAAGCTGTGTGAAGTCGCCGCAAGGTAGGCGCGGTGTCAGGGACTGCTTTTCTCTCCCTCATTTCTCAGCGTTCTGCTGCTTGTAAGTTAGGGAAGTGACGGTGGTGGGCGGAGCGGTGAAGACGCCGCAGAGGAGCCGCTGGGCGGTAGCGGCAGTGCGGATTGCGTGTGGCAGGCACGCCGCAGCCAGGGTCGGCTTCCCGGGCAGCGGGAGTCAGGTGACTGAACTGACGGCTCCATGTGTTTCTACGTGGTCTTTCCCTGAAACTGAAACTAATTTAGGATCCCCTGAATCTGAAATTGGCTGGTTCTGAAGCAGCGGTGAGACGGAGTATCTGGAGAATCTTGGTTACGGTATATGGCACTCGCAAATGACCCCGGTAAGGAGGAGGAAAAAGGGGGATTGGGGGCCTATGCTGAATGTGGAGAAGGGCACTGTTTGTGATGAGCAGCAAGCCAGTGGGGTTCAGGCTGAATCATATATTGGTGCAAATAGGCTAAATAGATATACCCTCAGAAGTAGGGACATCTGAGGCCAAAGTCGGCCCCCTTCTGAGGCTCAAACCAGGGAAACTACTCCGCCCACTGTGCAAATTAATTCTCAAAAAACCTCAGAAGCCCGCTCCTGCCCCCTTACCCTACAAAACAAAAAGGTGCCTGTAGAGAAGATCCCCCCAACCAGGGGAAAAAAGCTAACCATAAGTAAACCAGCTAATATTCTAGTTACTCCATCACTCCGCTCTTACTTTAAGGTTCAGGCTCAATCTTTTTTGTTAACTCAATCCACCCAACCTACTCAAGCTATTCAGGATAGTCAGTCCAACTCTACCCTTACCCCTACGGTGGCCACGAGTAGCAGTTTTGGCTCAACGCAACTGATTTCTTTTGAGTTGCCCAGGATAGTAAACACTGGGGGATTGGAAACAGACATGAACACTGTACCTCTTGAAAACAGATTCGCTCCCTTGGCCTCTTTGGCAGGGGTAGAAAATGACAACATCTGCCCCCCATACAACCCTAGGTCTGAGATTCCGCAGAATCAGTTCACCCAACAGAGAGATGAGCCGAGGGATGAGCTAAGGGAATCAGCTACAGGCTCCAATTCAGGGGTCCAAACATCTACAGAGGGTCTTTTAGCTACCTTACTCACTGAAATCAGGGAAAAATGTGCGGTTTCAGAAAGCAATCAAACAAAAATCCAAGCAGTCTGCGAAACGCTGGAAGAAAAAATGAATGACATGATGGAAAGAGTCGGAGCAATGGAGACAGCTTTGGAAGACCTTTCAAAACAAGTAGAAAAAAATTCATCTGAAATCACGAGACTAAAAGACAATGACAAAGAACTGAGGGACAAAATAGAAAGTTTAGAAAACAGTGCTGGAAGGAATAATATTAGGATCCTGAATGTCCCAGAAGAGGTTGAGGGAGGAGACATAAGATCCTTTATTATCAGCCTTCTTAGAGAATTCCACCCTGACATAGAAAGACAGACCCTGGAAGATGATATTCAGAGAGTCCATCGTGACCCATACTTTAAAAGACCCGGGAAAAAAAGCCCGAGAAGGATCCTAGTTAACTTTAAAACACAGGACAGGCAGTGGGAACTAGGGAAATATATCCAAGAATTAAGGGGTCTGGGTGCTGCAGCAAATCTACGATTCCCCGCCTCTCTAAAGGTGATGTGGAATAATAAAATGTATAATTTTAAGGACCCCCTTGAAGTCAAATCCCTGATTGATCAGATTAACAGCACATCCAAATGAGAAATCTTAAAATGCCTGCTCAGATAGAGATAGAGCCCGAAGCAGAGGTACCTCCGGCATACCTCTAGTATTGAGGGAGGGTTCCCCGGGGTGGGGGGACTGGAAGGAAGGGGTGGGGTGGGACACAAATAGAAATAAAATTAAAAAAATAAAGATTTTCTGTTCGTGCACGGGGTGGGGGAGCATGCAGGAAAAAAGAAAAAAATTGTCCTCATTTATAAATAACAACCAAATATTTCAAATTGGCCCGTATAAACTTTTCATTTCTTTATCGTGCGCAGCTTATATAAGCTTTCCTCTCTCAACTTACCATGTGGCCATCTACTTTTTCCATGACAGATTTAGGTAGGACAGAGAAATCAAAAAATTTAAAAATACTATCATGGAACGTAAATGGTCTCAGGGTTCCCTCCAGAAGAAGGAAAATTGTAGAATATCTGAGACTCTCAGATAGCGATGTGTGTTTTATTCACGAGTCACACCTGCTTAAGGAGGAATGGACATCGATTTCAAAAAATTAAAAATGGGTAGAACACTGCATCTGCACAACTCAATCCTGTACAATAAAAGGGGTTGCTCTTATGTTTAAAAAAACTATCCAAGCTATACTTGGGGATTGCATCGTTGACCCTTTGGGGAGGTGGGCAATTGCCAGGGCCAAAATTAATGGCTCCTGGCTGACTTTTGTGGGGTATTATGGACCAAATCTAGACGATCCGGCTCCATTTCAAACTTTATTCCTCCAATTAATCAATATAAATGATCCTATTATATTTGGCGGTGACTTTAATTTGGTTTTGGATCCTAGTCAAGATTCAACCTCAAGTAGAGCAGTGGCAGCAACTCAAAACATGAGAGCTGCCCTAAAACAGCTGATGATAGATATGGGGCTCTTAGATATTTGGAGAGAGATGGGACGTAAGGCAGGGACAGCTGGGGGGAACAAAACTTTTCATAATAAAAAGTGCGATCATCGTTCCAGGATTGATTTTTTCCTGGTCGATGCCTCCACCTGTAAGAACACGATTAAGGTTAGTCATGTCCCGGAACATCTGTCTGATCACTCTGATGTGGTCTTAGAAATTGTCATTGCGAAGAGACCCTCCTCTCGTAGGTGGACCCTAAATCGCTCGCTACTCCTGGAAGCCGCAGTAAATGAAAAGCTAAAAATAGTAACTAATGAGTTCTTTGTATTTAATCTTAACTCAGCACCCCTTCACGTGGTATGGGACTCATGTAAGGACTTCTTAAGAGGTATTTTAACAACTCTCTCTATTGCTCAAACTAAGAGAGTGAGGGGTGAAATCAGAGCTTTAGAAGCTGTAGTACACATCAATCAGGAAGCGTTAGAACAAACTCCTGATAATTTGAATATCTCACAAAATTTTATGGCAGCGAAACACAAGCTTGCGGATTATCTTGAAGTGATAATTAAAAGAAAATGGGAAGCCAGCAGGCTGTCTCACCACGAATACGGGGAGGGATGTGGCAAATTCCTTGCGTGGAAAACGAAGGCAGACCAGTCCAGAAATTTGATAAAAGATCTTAGATGTTTGAACTCTGGTAATATTATTACTGATGACTCTGGGATCGAAGAAGCCTTTGATCAATTCTTGCAAGGCCTCTATGCAGAGGACCCAACATTAAGCGAAAACTTCATGGAGGAATTTCTTCTAGATCTGGATCTTCCCTCACTCCAGATTGCAGAAAAAACTAATTTAAGTCGCCCCATAACTTTGGAGGAAGTCGTTCAAACTATTAGTACCCTGAAAAAGGGGAAAGCCGCTGGTCCTGATTCTATCGCAAACGAGATCTATGTTATCTTAAAGGAAGAGCTTGCTCCATTTCTGCTCCAACTGTTCAACTCTGCTTTCATATCTGGTCAAGACCTCCCCTTATCATGGGATGAAGCCACCATAACCATTCTCTGAAAACCAAACAAGAACCCGAGATCCTGTGAGTCTTACAGGCCTATTTCACTTCTAAATAGTGACCATAAACTATATACCCAGAGTATAACTAAACACTTGGATAAGGTAATAGGACTACTGATACACCCAGATCAGAAAGGTTTTATGAAGGGGAGGCAGCTTTATGAATTAACGCACGATCTAATTGGGGCAATAGACATGGCGAGAACGTATGAGATCCCACTAGCAGTAATGACTTTTGATGCTGCAAAAGCATTCGATCGGGTCAGTTGGCCGTTCTTATATAAAATGATTCAGCGTTTTAATTTAGGGGAAATTTTCTTAGCAGCAGTTAAGGCCCTCTATAAAAACGCATCTGCTAAGGTCCTTGTTAACGGTAATCTTACAAGGTCACTAAAAATAGGCAGGGGGACAAGACAGGGCTGCCCTCTTTCCCCTCTCCTTTTCAATATATATATTGAACCCTTAGCGTGCAAATTAAGAGCTTGCCGGAACATTCACCCTTTTATTTGTAATGGTTGGGAAAAGAAAATCAGGCTATATGCCGATGATCTTATGATCCTGACAGGTGATTTAGAGCAGTCACTTCCAGCGATTTGGGAGCAGCTGGAGAGTTTTGGGAGGGCGTCTGGATACCTGATTAACCAACAAAAAACTGAGTTAATGAAATGGAATACTCACTATAGGAGCGACCTCACAAAGAGAGAAATTAGATATCGAGGCGTCCAAATAGACCATAACATCGATAAGATAGCATAGGTCAACTTTGATAAAGTAACTACGATTATCAAATCACAGTTACACACATGGGGGGCTCTTCCACTTTCTTTTTTGGGTAAATCGAACCTTCTAAAAATGTCAATTCTTCCTAAATTTACTTTTTTGTTTAATACTATCCAGTTAGAGTTTCCGAAGATTTGGTTCAAGAAGGTACAAGGGGCTTTTTCTAGTTTTATTTGGGGAAACAAAAAACCAAGAATATCCTTAAAGAAATTTAGAAGAAAGAAAGCTCATGGAGGCATCGCTACCCCAGATTTATACCTGTATTATTGTGCCTTCCATCTAAAGAACTTTCGGCAACTACTGATGGGTAGTTCGGCTTTCTCCCTGATCTTTAAGGCTCTTACAGCCAGTGTACCTCACCAGGCAGAGTCTTTTCTTCTAAAATTTGGTCATCCTAAATTTTTCAAGAAGGTGAGATTGAAGGTTCTTGTGGCTGCAGTTAAGCTTTGGTCTCAGGTGAGACGATTTCTAAAAATTCCCTACTATAGCGACATAGCACCTATCTGGGACTCTCCAGGTACTCCAGCCTCTTTGGTGGACGCCCTCTCCATTCCGCTTCGATCCTGTGGCATCCGCATGTGGGGGCAGCTTATTGTGGATTCTGAATTAATCTCATGGCACCACTTCTCTGCGATTTGTGAGAACTTGGTCTCGAAATTCAAATATTATCAATTGTCAAGTTGGGTAAAATCCTTGGGGAAGGAGCTTGAAGGGAAAGGGGACTTGGTGTCAAAGATCTGCATACGTCCCACAATTCGGAAAGAGGTCGCAGAATGGTACTGGTTGTTAACTCAAAGTGGAGAAGATACGCAAGACCCATTCACAGAGATCTGGAAGAGGGACCTGCCGGGTAAAGACCTTTAAAAATTAGGGCAAGTATCTATGTTTCTTTTATGGTCTTGTGTGAAATCTGCATAGTTAAAAAAGAACCTTCTTTTCACAGTCCACAAGGCATACTGGACGCCACAGAAAATATAAAAAATGGGGAGTCGAGAGATTAGGAAATGCCCGAAATGCGGAGAAGACAACGTAAATGAGGTCCATATGTTCTGGCGGTGTCCCTCAATCCAGTCCTTTTGGCAGAAAGTGGGTAAGACCATATCAGGTATTATGGGTCAAGGGATTAAGTTGACTATACCCTCTGTGATTTTTGGTGATGATCAGCCTGTATTGTCCCACATCGAGTACAGTGATTGTCACTCTTTTTGAATATCTGGTGGATCTTTAATGGAGCGATATGTGAATTGTGGAACAATGAGAAAAACAACCTTTGTATTCAACATTTGAAAAGGTATTATAGTTCAGTAGTATAGTGTTTGCCCGTGGACTTTGAGTAAAATGTATATTATACTTAGCCCACTTCTTGTGTAGCCTGGGTTTCTTCGAATTTGAAGTAGAATTGAGAGATAACTTTAACAAAATGCTTCAACTCATATATGGAAGGAATGCAGGGATAGGGTGGCTTTTAACTCCTCCTCAGTTTTCTTCATGACTATAACATCTTTAATATGCCTATAAGGAAGAAATCTATATTGAATAATTTTCCAATTTCTTAACTCTTTTAACCATATCAGTTATTTATGCAGAGAAGATTCATAGGATGATTAATTTAAGTAAATTGAGGATCAGATTGAAAAGTGGTAGCTGCATGAACTGGAGGGAATCTTAATTACTTCTGATTAGTGCACCAGACATGAGCAGTGGCTCAAATTGTTTTTCCTCAGATTTTCTTGAAATAAATGGGATGCATTTTGATAAAATAACATATTGGAAGAAGTGTATAATGTAGAACTGCCCATAATATATGTTTGAATTCCAGAGATCTCCTGGGAGCTAATTTAATTATGTGTAATCCAGCCACCCAATAATTAAGCTGCAAATAGGGTCTACCCAAGACAGTTCAGTGTAAAATCCTATCAAACTTTTTCTTGGACGTGCATGGATTCTTAGTTACCGAAATCAAAGAATCTATCCTAGTTTTGAGTTCTGCAAAAAACAATTTAGGAACAAAGGGGCCGATTCATTGAACTAATCTGAGATAAAATCCTAAACTTAACACTTTTGGTATTCACAGAAGGCATTTAGTAGTAGTAAAGTTAGGACTCCTAACTTTACTACTACTAAATGCCTTCTGTGAATACCAAAAGTAGTAAGTTTAGGATTTTATCTCAGATTAGTTCTGTGAATCGGCCCCGATGACTGCAAGGTTTTGATCAAAGAAATACTCACTTCAAAAGAGTTACCATTTTAATAAAAATGACCCATGCATTATTTGAAAGAGGAATATTTTACCTCAAATCACATACTACTTAATTTTCCGCTCATTTATTATAATTTGCCTTCATTAAGTGTGTCAAAGTCATCCTGTACCCCCATTTATTTCTGGCTGGTACTGGTGGTAACTGACTCTGACTGTCCGGTGGCTCTGCCTCACCAGGCCCAGGGCGAGTGCTATGGTAAAAACACACAATGGGTTAGGGTACCCCTATGATTGGCAGGCCACACCCTTTAAGACGCAAGTACTTAATAGGGCAGGGGGATTAAAACTACCTTTAAGTCCCAACTATATAACAGGGCATGGCAGTTTAGAGGCCAGCAGTCCTTTCTGCACTTCCATGTGTGCACTGCTGAGAATCCGAGGTCATTTTAAAAGCAGGCCTCTGTTGCAGGACTGCTTTTAAATGTAAATTGTGCCCAAACTCGCCTTTGGTGGGAGGGGCACTTAAAGATTGATAAACTTCAATATTTTGGCTTTTAAGCCACCCCCAGGGTCTCTCCTAAGTATCTCAGGGGCAGGGGGTCAGGTACCTATAAGGAGGACCCTTATAAGATAGGTTTTATATGCCCAGGGAATAGAGAAATTGCACATTTCACTTCCCTCATTGTAGTAAATTGCTTCCCAAAATCGACTTTTGTGCTAGGAGCACTTTGGAGTGAGGATCTACGTTATTTTTGCATATTCAGGACCCCTAAATTCTTCCCTAGGTGTCCCAGGGGTGGGGGGTCATGTAGCTGTAGGTAAGGTCCTTATGAAAGATGTTTTATAGGGCCTGGTGTTGCAGAAGTTGAACATTTAATTTTCCCCATTGTATATTTCCAGTCACATAGGTTAACATTGTAATAGTTTATGAACGCATAACTATCGCTAAGGATGGCCAAAAAATATCATTCAAGGACTTAGGAAAATGGTATTTATAAATCCACCAATATGCCATTGTTGAATTTATCCTGAAATATGCTATTGTTAAATGTATCCTTATATATACAGAAATAAGTTATAATGCTTTCTTGTCTGTAAGCTAAAATTCAGCCTTCCTGTGGTCTCACCTGATTGGTCAGATTTAAGAGGATTAGCCAGGCTGCTTTGATGAAGTGATAAGTTGCACCCGGGTAGAAAGGTTATCTGGGATGTGAGAGATCTCTACTGCACAGGGATGCCAGAGCAGGGTGGAGGGTTTGTTGCAAACACAAGGAGATGATGGCCGGAGCGCTGAAACGTTTCAGACACTCACCCCCAGTCACAGATCTGGGTTGAATCCATCATCATTCTTTAGCTCACTTCGCCACCTCAGTTCAGACCCAACTATATGCAAATCAGTCTTGACACTGTGCCTCATGGGAACAGTCCAGCCCGAACTGCCAAGCCAGGTCTTCCCTGAACCGGAAACAAGCATCCTGGGACCGGTTTCTGGGTAACAACCTTCATCAGCCAGGCTAGCTTGAATCCAGTGGCAAAGTGAGCAAGGGACCCACGTCTGGGCATACCCTGCCAACTTAGGGCGCACAAAGCAAACACAAGGAGATGATGGACGGAGCGCTGAAACTTTTCAGACACTCACCCCCAGTCACAGATCTGAGTTGAATCCATCATCATTCTTTAGCTCACTTCGCCACCTCAGTTCAGACCCAGCTATATGCAAATCAGTCTTGACCCTGTGCCTCATAGGAACCATGTAAACCATGAGATTCAAAGGAAGAAGGGGACAGTAAGAAAAGGCCAGGTACATCTACCCCCATCCCCTCTGAACCCAGCCAGATGGCAGGCTTAAGGACGGAATCTGCAGATGTCAGGGGGAGGAGACCTATGGAAATGAGCCATACTCGAGGTTGGTTTAAATAATTCCAACTGCTCTGCTGAGATTTCAGCCATATTGAATTTTGGAGCAATAGTGCTCTCTGGGAGACCATTATGCCACACTTTGGAGGAAGTGGTCATGCTCTGGGGTGTTGCCCTGCACCTCATTGGACAGGACTGCCCTCCTACTTGACCTTAGAGAATACTGAATAAGTATCTGAGAGGGGCAGAGCCTCTCAGATCTGCTGTTTGAAGCTAAGAGAAGAAGAAGTGTCCAAGCTGGACGTTTGATTTGCACCAACCAGGCCCTGCACTCTGACGGACTGTGCTTGCTGCACAATCTGGAACTACAGCCCTGTGGACCTAACTTACTTCAAGAGGAATAAAGAGTGGACTCCCTGCAAGCTACAGGTTAACAGAGCTCACCTGGACCGTCACCACCAAGAATCCCCAGCCTGGAGTGTGTCCAGTGGATTTGTAAACTTTTTTGTCCATGTAGGTAGTGGGACCTGAATTCCCAAACTGTCAAGGACCATCTTGGAGATTCCAGGCCCTTGGATTCGGTTTTGGACACTTGGGGACCCCAGAGAAATTTCAGGAAGAAGTTCCAGAAGTTTGGATTACATTGGAGCAACTTTTCAAAAAAAGCTCCAGAGGGGGACTGACTCAACTGCGAGAGCCAAGCCAGCGACCAGCAACCGCGAGCCAGCTGCCCTGCTGGTTCATCCTGCTGAAATGCTCCAGAGGCCCAATTTCCAGAGTTTGACTGGGAGCTTCCTGGGAAAGCAAGCCGGCGAATCCTCGCCGAACCCGGGCTAGTGAAGAGCATCGAGCAGAAAAAGCTCCAGAAAAGTTTCTAAGTCCGAAGGTAAAAACTTTGACCGAGGCCTACCACGAGGGGTGGACACGCAGGGTTCCATCGCAGTCACTATGAAACTTTGACTTTGTCCCGGTCTAGCTCGGCCAGATGTCCCAATAGGCACTATAGGTTTCTATGTGGTATATAGTGCTAAATCTTTCAAATTTCATATCTCCAGTTTCTTACATCAGATTGTTTTTGTTTTGCTTTCATTTTAAAGATACAAATATTTCCAATTTTTATATATATTGGGGTTGGATTTTTATTGTGTTTTGTGTCTTAATTATTTATTGAATTGGTGTTTTTAAATGTATATATGCCTGTCTCTGAAGTTAAGCCTGCATGGGAATAATTTTCTGAGGCCTAGTCTGTGCCCTAGACTGTGTTAGTGGCCTTATTGCTAGTGGTAGATATATATTTACCACTAATAAAAATCCACTGTCCAACATTAAGTCCACCATATTTTTAGTTATCTTCACCCCTCGGTACCTAACTTGTGATTTAATTAAATTGCTCCAGTCCAACTCATTGGATTTCAAATTCCAGCATGTGATTTTTAGTCTTCCCTTGATTTAGTTTATATCCTGCAAAAGCCCTAATTTGTTTAGGTCAAACATTATATGATTATAAGCAGATATAGCAATAGAAAATAACAATGAGTCATCAGCATATGTTAGAACCTTGTCGTCGAGTATACTCATTATAAATTGAGCGATCAATGATTTAGATCAGTTTAATAGCTAGTGTTTCAATATATAGTGAAAAATGCAAAGAGGACATTAGGCTCATACCTTTGTATATTAAAGAATCACTACTTAGTTACCTAGTAAAACCCAGTCTCCACTAGAGATGGAAATAAAAAGGTCTGGTCAGATTGATAAAGTATTAAGGAAAGGCATATTTTTCAAATGTGAGCCTGAGACAATCCCAGTCAACTCTATAAAATAATTTCTCAACATCCACTAAAACTGCAAGTAAGAGATAAGAGAGTCAAGTAGCTTTGTCAAAACATGTAATGATTGCAGTTATATTGTAATTTATATTGCACCCAAATATAAAGCCCTATTGAGCTTGGTGAATAATTGTGCCCATCATGTTGTGGTGCAAGTTAGTGAATATTCTTGCTAACATCCTACTATTGTCTTTTCATAATGAGATAAGGCAATATGATGTGGGTAACTTGAAATCTTTCCCTTGTTTTGATAATAGCATTATATTTTCTTCCTGCCAATATGAAGGTGCTCCAATTAAAAAAACGTCTTGATAAAATTGATATGATAGAAATAAAATCTGCGCAGCAACTCCGGATTTCATTTGGAATTCCATCTGGGCAAGGAGATTTAGAGGTTTAGGCCTGATTGATACTGTCTAAGATCTCTTGAGATGTAATAGACTGATTCAAGTAAATGTGATTCACTAAAGTTTACATTGGAATATTGATCTCAACAAGGAACATATTACATTGCTCAGTAATAAATTGTTCAGCATGATAATACATAAGGAGCAGGAACTGAGAAAATCCAACAACACTTTCTTTATTTTAATAAGTTCCTGCCTTGGACATAGAGATGGGAAATTCGACCATTATTGGCCCAGCTTCTGTACTGCTATGATAACACCTTGCCACCTTTTCAAGGCTGCTAATAGAATTCTGTTTCTTGCTGAAGTACATTTTTTGTAACATTCATTGATAACCAATCTGTGTAACCTTTTGGTTATGTTTTATATCTTTTTTTTTTTTTTTTTTTAATTTGTTGTTGTTGTTGACAAACATAAAAATAACAGAAATACAAACAAAAAAACATATTACCACTGGACAGCTAACACGTCTATCCGCGAATAGTATCAGTTAATAAATCACCGTTAAAAAAAAAAGAAAACCCCTTATATTAACTCACACACATCAGAATTGATCATTTTCTCTTTTTCAATTAAGTCACCAGCAATTCCCAAAATATCATATAATATATACATACATATACATGCTGAAACCACGGAGCATTAAATAGCCCTGACTACCCAGAATTACTGAAGCCAATCTCTTATCGGAGCCCACAGTTTATGTCCCCTTTCTCGTCTACTTCTTCCTTTTAGCCGATACACTGAGCTCTCTAAATTATATACCGCTAATAGCCGTGAGCGCCAATTGCAGAAGGTAGGGGGGTCAGGGCTAATCCAGTTAGAAGTGATACAGAGTCTGGCTACAGCCATTGCCATAAAGACGAACCCAGTGACAGCACCAGACCAGCTTGCTTCCGTCCTCAACCCCATGATGACCATGTCTGAAGAAATAGATATGGGGAACTTTAAAATTTTTGCCAAAAAAAGCTCCAGATCCTGAAAAAATATCATGAGCCTAGGACAAGAAAAAAACATATGCACTGTATCAGCTAGTGGCACCCCACATCTGCGACAGGAGCTACCCACACTCCCAGCCCATTTAGCTATTTTAGCCGGTGTATAGTACAAATCAAAGATGGACATGTAGTGTTGACTGCGGAGACTCCCTGATAATAAAGTCTGATTAGCTACCTCAAGTGACTCTGCCATATTAATCCCCACCTTCTCAAATTTTCGTACCCATTTATCATTTTGGTAGACAAGATCGTCAGGCAGGGATTCCAACAAAGTCTGATAAATCCCGCTTATCCGAGATTTCCGACTAATCAATTCAACTAATGAGATCTTCTCATATTCTCCATTCAGACATTGTTTCCTACTACCTAAGAAACTACGGATCTGTAAATATTTGAAGAAATCCCGCTTACCAAGACCATACTTCTCTTGCAAAAAGGAGAAGGGAGCTAGTTGACCTTTCTGGGCCAGATCACCCACCATGCTAATCCCAAGATTACTCCATCTTTGAGTAGTCTGATCTTGAAAAATTAAGGGTAAAACCCCAGAGGCCGAGAAGGGTGTATAACTATTAATATTATGAATTTTAAACCTGCTGCGCAACTTCCTCCAAACCATATAAGCAGCCTGTATGATCTTAAATCTAGTTTTCTTATAATAGCTGGGTTCTAAGATCTTAAGCAAACAATTCTTAGCCTCAACCCCCAACCCAATTTCATAAATAGTTGGACGGGACGCCACTGAGCACCGACTCCGGTCTCCAACCAGAAGAATACCCATATGTTGGAGCATACATGCCCAATAATAAAATAAAAAATTTGGGATAGCCCACCCCCCACGCATCCTAGGGAGGGTCAGCGACTTGGCCGCTCTCCTTGATTTGTGGTAACTCCACATAAATCTGGAACACATTCTTTCGATCCTTAAAAACCATGGAGCAGGAAACACCAAGGGAATAGTCCTAAAGAGGTATAATATTTTGGGCAATACCATCATTTTGATGACATTACTTCGCCCATGCCTTGACAGATGTAAGTGGTCTAGTCTTTCCAATAACTGATTGGTTGTGTCAAGTATAGGAGCCATATTTATGTCAGGGATTTGACCAACCTCTGCAGTAAGCCTGATCCCCAAATAAGTCACTACTGGGACAACTGGTAAATCATGAAACACCTCCCTGCCAGAATACAAGATCTGAGTTTTATCGGTATTTAACTTATACCCTGCATGATAACCAAAATCCTCAGCCTGCTCTATAACTGCCGAATATGCTGGTATTATATGAGACGTAACTATCGCAACGTCATCGGCATAGGCCAATGTTTTATATTCATAACCATTAGCCTTTATAGGATGAATATTGCTACATTGTTCAAATTTCTGCAAAAGAGGGTCAATATATAATGAGAACAAAAGAGGGGAGCAGGGGCAACCCTGCCTGGTACCCCTACTAATATTAATCACCTTAGATTCCTGTCCTGAGATTCGGACCACCGCGACTGGTAGCACATATAAAGCCTGAATTGCCTGTATAAATTCCTTAGCCATCCCCTTCCAGCGAAGGACGGACCACAGGAATCGCCAGGAGACCCTATCAAACGCTTTTTCGGCGTCCAACAGGATCATCCCGAGCGAAGATCCCGTAGCCCGCGCCCAGTCAAGAAGGGAGATAGCTCTCCTGACATGGTCAGTCGTATCCCTCCCCGGGATAAACCCATGCTGTCGTAGAGAGACCAGAGGTTCGATAACACTGCCTAATCTAGACGCCAAGATCTTAGAATAAATTTTACTGTCGGCATTAATAAGCGAGATAGGCCGATATGATGAGGGATTTAATTCTGGTTTCTCTTTCTTTTTGAATACCACAATAGTAGTTCTCCTCCAGGATTCAGGGATACAGCCTTTTTGAGCCGACTGAAATAAAGATATTAAATCAGCCCTTAAAACATTCTGAAATGTTCTGTAAAATTCAAGAGGAATCCCATCGGGACCCACTGCTTTGCCGGCAGCAAGAGAAGTTATAGCCGCCTCTATCTCTTCCCACAAAATTGGGGCCGCAAGGACAGTGTTTTGATCTGATGTAACTTTAAGAGTTTGAAGATCCTCCAAAAAATGTTCCTCCAAAGACTGTTGCCCATTGCGCTCTTCTTCTTCTCCTTTCCTGACTTCCTCAGTATACAATTGTTGGTAAAAAGTTTGAAACACTTGTAAAACTCCTATTGGGGAATCATAAATTCTGCCAGACGGATCTTGTATTCTATCTATCCTATTTAAAACCTCCCTCTGCTGTAAACGTTTGGCCAAAACCCTCCCCGTATTTTCCCCCAACTCGTATGCCTCAGTTCTGTATTGGGCATATTTAAGGGCTAATTCTTCGCTAAAATTTTGATGTAGCTTAGCCTTAATAACGGCGATTAGCTGTTGAGATTCCTCAATATTCTGGCCGGCCCGAACCTGCAACATCAGTTGGATCTCTGCCAGCCTAAGATGTTCAACCCACCCCCTCAGCTGCTCCTTAAGTACCTTCCGCCGATAACCAGAGTAATTAAGAGTCTCTCCCCGCACAGCCGCCTTAAAGGCGTCCCAAACCATACTACCTGAGGCTGAATTTCTATTGAATTCAAAAAATTCAGCCACCCACTTGGCCATATAATCACAATAAGACTGGTCCAACAGCAACTTACGTTCAAATGTCCAAGGACGTATAGGCACCATAAATCCACTATACGGAAGTTTAACCACTACAGGATTATGGTCAGAAATAATCCTGGGTGGTATGCTAATGCTCATCTCCTCTGCTCTCTGACATGAAACGAAAAAATAGTCCAAACGGACCATCTTATTGTGGGGAGCAGAATAGAAAGTATGTCCCATGTCATTTTGTTTGTGTCTGAACCATAGATCAACTAACCCATGCTCTAGGACCAGCCACCGTAAGGCCTTAAAAGTCTGAATGTTGCGCCCATGATATAAAGCATCGCTCCTCAAATCAAAATTACTCTCTAAATGTATATTAAAATCTCCACAAAGAATTAATGGGTGTGGCCAAGTCGCAAGTTCCAGGCTCAAAAAATTTAAAACATCAGGGTCATCCATGTTGGATCCATAAACAGAACATATTGTAAGAGGGGCACCATTAATTATAAATTCAGCAATCACCCAGCGACCGAATTGATCCTCCTTAACTCTCCGGCATTCTCCTACCCCCCGTCGAGTAAGAATGGCCACACCTCTGATAGTAGTGCTTTGACGTGTATATGCCACAAGATCTAAACCACACTCCTTCAACCAGCCACTTTTACTGCATGGAATATGGGTTTCTTGTAGGCAAAGAATATCTATCTGCATAAGCTGTACACATTTAGCTAAAAAAAACCTCTTTTTCTTATCATTTAATCCACAAATATTCCATGAACATAGTGATAATCCTACCTTTCTACCTGTCATTTAATAAAAAAATCAATTTCTTCTGCAGGCCTAAACATTAGAAGCGAACCTCCGTTCCAAATTATTCCAGTAGCAACCAGTTTCATTAAACAAAAATTTCCATAAGAAAATATAAACAAAAATACAATCAACAACAGCAATGTACCACCAACCCCCCACTATCCCCCCTCACCCCCACCACATCCCCCCCCACCCACCCTCCCCACCCAACACATAGGGCATGGGGACTGTAAGTCCCAAGTGATGCTGAGCAAGACCACCACCCACCCAGCCGACCCACTCCTACTCCCACTCCTAGGTGATCCACCTTATTATATACCCTGGAGATAATTCCCTAATATTGCTCTCAACTTATTACAATCAGGCTACACCCGGGTGACATCCTAGCAAAGAGGCAGATTTATCAAGATTTATCAAGAGAGACCCATCCTCAGAACTAAGTGTATGGACATTATATTGAAAGCGAGAATTCTTTGGCTTGGATCTCAGACAAAAAATAATGGGTCCTCCCCTGATGAAACACCTTTAATTTGGCAGGGTTGAGAAGAAAGGCCTGTGCCCCCTTTGTCTGAAAAACCGGTATTAACTGATGCAGAAGCCACCTCTTTTCCACAGTGGCGTGACAAAAGTCAGGCCTAACAAAGAAATCACAACCTTTCGCAACACGCTTCCGATCTGGACGCGCCAGGTCGTACAAAGCCTCCCTGGCCAGAAAATTATTTAGACAAATAAGAATAGCCCGTGGCCGATTATCTGTTTGACCAGCTTTTTTACGCTGGTTAAAAGGAAACCGATGGGCCCGTTGGATTTGTACTTTCCAGTCCCACTGCTGCAGATCGGGGAAGGCCTCTTCAAAGAGTTCAATCACAAACTGCCGAGCATTTTCTGCTTCTTTGCCTTCGGGAATACCCAGGATCCGTAAGTTGTTCCTCCTTGCTCTATTTTCCAAATCCGTTAAATTCCATACAGTGTCATCTTTCACTGCTTTAATAGATTCCGTCAAATCTTTCTGCACAGCCAGATCATCCTCTAGCTGTGAGATCCGTGTCTCAGCCTCGCTGATTCTCGTCGCGAATTCGGAGCATGTCCGCGCCATCCGGCGCATTGAGTTCTGCAGCTTACGACACGCCCCTTGTGTCCGGGAACTCTCTGCCCTAGTTTCCACACGGTGAGCCATAATACTCTGATAAATTGTTGACAGCGTAATTTCTTCAGAACCATTCAGATTAACATCCATCATAGTTGTCGGCACCTCGATATTGACTGCATCATTGCCATTACCCTTCAGCTGGGTTGAAAAAGAATAATCCCAAGTATATGACTCTGCTGAACCGAGCCCTGGAAGAGTACCTGTTTCTTTCTTCTCTTTCACTTTACGAACTGTCTTTAGCTGGGCTGGCTCACTCCCTTCATCCTCCCACTGCACGCTGCTAGCATCACTCTCATGTGCAGCCCAGTCTTTCCCATAACTATCATCACCTGACAAACTAGAATGATCTGAAAGTGAGAAAAAATTATCGACAGGCTCATCTTCCTTAGACATTAAAGAAATAGTTTCCCCAGCTGCACAGTCCCTTGGAATCAGTTCTATTACATCTTTTAGTGGATCCTGGGTTATAGAAACTCCAACTCCCAGAATGCATTGTTCCGGTACTGTTACCGGATTCTCATTCATCAAGGACCCTGGTGATATCAGTAGCTGAGGAGCCCCATTATTCCCACTGACAACAGCAGCTGCTGGATTTCCACCCCCTGCTGTTGCCTGATCCGCTGCGAGCTGCCTTCCACTGTCTTCCGAAGCAGACATCGTGCAGCTCGATAACTCTTTAGCAGGAGAAAAGGAGGGTGAGGGTTTATCACAAGGAACAGGAGTCTGCAGAAGAACGTCTTGCAGATTAGGTTGATCTCCCGCCACAGTGTCCTGCATGTTCTTATTCTTGCCGGTCTGTTTTTTAAATAGCGCGGGGACCGTCTGTTTCCCACGAGTGAAGACGCTCTTTTTTTTACCTGGGTCACCCGACCCGGTGACTTGCCTGCTACCGCTGCTATCTTTCCAGCCCGGGGTCCCGTCAGGTCAGGGCTATCCTCAGCGCGATCCATCTTGCTGAGAGCCCCGGGGGCTGTAGGTGCCCCCCTAATCTTTCCGCCTTTGATGACCGCTTTAGGAGGCATCGCCGCGTTGCTGACGTGGCGGATGAGAGTCTGCAAATTCTTTACAACCACCAAGCGAAAGGGAGGTGGAATTCCCTTTAACCAGAACCTGGACAGCCAAATCATCCACACTGCAGGAAGACGCTGTCAATGATGCCACACGGATGTTGCCGAGACGGTAAACCTGCGATTTCTTCTGATTGATTACATGGGAGGGAGAGGTCGAGCTGGGAGAGGGTAGAGGACTGCTCACTCGGCCATGATCACGGCTGCCATCTTGCCCCGCTTGCACACCCGGTTATGTTTTATATCTAATGAGATTTTATATCTTCTTTCAAATAAAATAGTTCTGGGTATCTACTTCTAAATTGTGCAATATATCTGCTAGCTCTTTCTTTTTGTTCTGGTGCTTGTGTCTGATTTTGACTTTGTGTTTTGTGAAGAGCCATCTAAGAACAGATTTATGGACAAATCAGACAAAATAAATTCGACTATTTTAATGTTTATTTGGAAAACAACTCAACAATCTTATTCTGAATATAATTAATAAAGTCTCCCTCTGATAAACATACTTATCAAAGAGCAAATGACCAGGCTTGGGATCTTCTACAAAGGACACTTTTATCAAAAGAAAAATCTGCGAATTACCAGAAACAAATGTCAGGCATTTATGAATTTTATTTGTCATAATCAATCCTGAAAAAGCTATGGAATTGACCCAAGGTAAATATATGCCCTAGATCCTCTTTATGCACTTCTCTCCAAAGTTTTCAGTCTTAGATTCTTGAACACTTTTTTCTTCCATATCCTACTACTGAGTTTATAGGAAGCCACAAAATTACTCAGTCTAACAGCACCTGAAATAGTAACATTCCAATCGCCTCAAAAAACAAAGGCAATGGTAAATTTGCTAGTCTAATTTCCACTTCTTCAAGACTGGAGGAGTGGTCTTCATTAGATGCATATATACTTAATAACTTACCACTGACGCTCAGGCTCTCCCCCCCCATAGGGAAGAGTGCTGGAGCCTTGCAATAAAATATCATATGTGAAATTTAATTAGGGAACAAACTAGCTCTTCTCAAAACTACAACCCAACCACTCAAATACCCACTTGCATTTCACTAAGAAAGCTTGTTTTTTAGAAAATATACATTTTGGGGAGCTTCACACCAATGTCTTTGATGTAGATTGATGCTGCAAAAAACTGTCACTCCGTTGTTTTTAAATAGCTAAATGATTGTTTTATTTTCCATCTCCTTTGCTCTGTTCTTTTTTAAAAATGTTTGAGCATGCAAGTATTTGTGTTTTTCCATATAAAAGCTTTACAAAGGGCAAAAAGATTTTTCCACATTGCTGTATGTAAGAATATTTACACATCTTTCTGGGGCCTCTCTTTGCCATTTTGCACTGATGTGGGCTCCCTATGAACTCTTTAAATATCCTTTTAGCAAACAAAGGCACATATTGGACATACAAATTTCAAAATTAAGATGATTTTTTTCCTCCCAAATCCTTATTAACATCCAGGTTTCTGGGGTCCCTATTATACTCAAGTTGTTCCTTTGGGAAAGATTTTCAAGATGTTCGAGAGCCATCTCCAATACTTCACTGTTGCATTCCAGTCTATCTACAAAGAGTTCTTACTTTTCTTCTGTTCCACCTTCTTTAGCTCTAAGGTGGTTTTTGGTAGATGTTTCTGGAAATGCTGTCAAGCATTGACCTGTTTGATTCCAAGGAGACGCGATGGAGAGTTGAGTAGCTTGTTCCCAGCTCCGCCTGGACACCCAAGCTCCACCTGCAGACTCATGCAGATAGCGCAGGGGCATCCTGGAGGAAAAGGAATGAGATGAGAGAGAAAGAGAAATGTTGATCACTTGACATTGCATCGTCCATGTGATGTTCCCGTCTAGAGAATGTGGCACCCTACAAAGAAAAAATATATGATTACTTTCTCTACACTATCCAACTTGCCCTGTATTCCCACAAATTAAATAGGCTACCTGTGAGGCTCCCCTTTACCATTTGTGTGGCTCTCCCTCTCTCAGAGTGATGTATGTTCAGTAAAATCAGTACAACATATAAGAAAAAGCACTTTTAGAATCTGGTAACCCCATGACCTCTCCCTCTATGCACTACACCTACCCATTTTAAATGGGGTTTACGTCTTAATCCGTATCTGTTCTAGAGTGTTTTTAGAATACGAATACAGCTTTAGCACTCCTACATATCAGAGCACAATGGTAAATATCTTAGCGCAAGCACAGTGGTAAGTTTTATATCATGATATCATGAGCACAGAGGTAAGGATTACACCACAAACCAGTATCTTATTGAAAACATATGCTAGTCTCACATAAAGCTTCCAAACATGTTAGCAACAGTTTCCTTTAACACTGTTAGCTACATGAATTGCTGAGAACATAACACAAGTTACAAGGTAACATGCATAGAAATACACTGTCACTCAATTAGTTCTCCGAGTATTCTGAAATGATACATTGTTCACCCTTGCACTATCCCAAAGTTAGTACAAATAAACTTTTGTTTCTTTTCCAGGTTCAAGAGCCTTGCAGCTTAAACAAAAATCAGTTAAGCTTGAAACAAGCATGCAGTGTAGCGGGTTACCACCTAAGCCAGTTCTGAATGCTGTGTTTTCTTCTCTTCTGTTTTTCAGATGCATGCAGCCCAAGGGAAGACGCTTGTGACAGTGCCAATCTGTCAGTACTACCAATGGGGGCACACATTGTTGGCCATGCAGAGGATGCTGCACAGGGAAACCCACAAGTCTGACAGTACACCGCTCCCAATGGGCCCCCAACGAGTTTAGGTTTCTCTGGATGTCATTGATAGAACTGGTGAGTTAAACGTGGGGCATGCACCTGACCCGCTGGTTCCCATGCTTGGCTTTTGGGTCCATAGCCCTTCCAGACTAATAGGTAATACAGTTTGTTGTGCATTCTTTTGGCATCAAGGCTAGCCTTTACCTCGGCTTCCAGGTGAATGTCAACTAATAATGGAGAAGGGCCTTTAGAATAGTGCATGTGCTCTGGTACGACTTTAATAGTGAAAAGTGAACGGGAAAAAACGGGCGTATGGGCAGAATAGCTGGTAGATTCAGTTTCATTGCTATTTCATTAATCTTGAATTTCTTAAAAAGTCTGATGAACCGTGGATGAAACATGTGCTCTGGTCTGAAATTAATACTGGCGGAAGGCCATGAAGGTGCAGTACAGATTGTAAAAAGGTTTTGGCCAATTGCAAGGAGGATGGTATTGATTTTTTGTAAAATGGTCCACTACCACTAATATACTTGTATATCCAGCCTGTGAATTAGGTAATTCCACCACAAAATCTAACAAGACCATGTGCCATGGTGCAGGTGG
Organism: Calotriton arnoldi; assembly: GCA_963921515.1. Classification (NCBI taxonomy): domain Eukaryota; kingdom Metazoa; phylum Chordata; class Amphibia; order Caudata; family Salamandridae; genus Calotriton; species Calotriton arnoldi. The sequence goes on along the minus strand of CAWUFW010003952.1, from coordinate 422,687 downwards.
TATTGGAAGGGGCATCAGTTGACCTGCAATGACTTAATAAAATCCTTTTTTTTAGTGCAAATTACACAGTTTGCTATGAATTTCTTTGCATCCTTGGACATAGATGGCCACCAGAAATGTCATTGCAGCAAATCTATAGTTTTTAGTTCACCTGGGTGTCCTGCAAGTAGACTGGTATGACACCACTATTGGGGTTTGCGTTGTAATGATGGACTTGGGAGATAGAGTCTGTGTTTTATGTATCTAAGCTCTTCCTGAACTACATCTGTAGTATAGTGTTGCAACATATCTAGGTTATCTTTTGTTTCTTGTTCTTGACAAACTTCCTGTAAAAAGTCTGTGCTAGGTACAATAGCCCCCTGGACTTATGTGGAGAAATCATCAAAGGGGCCTCTTCATGTGGTTCTGCAATCAGATGCCCATACCTCGAAAAGGCATCCGCCTTTCCGTTTCTATGACCTGGTTAAAACTGTATCACATAATCATAATCATCGAAAAATTGAGAGCATCACAGCTGTCTAGCTGACAATGCCTGTGCAAACTTCAGCAACTGCAGGTTCCTGTGATCAGTTAAAATGGTGACTGTATGTAGACTTCCAAGGAGGTACTGTCGCCACTCTTCGAATTATGGCCAGGAGTTCTCGATCTGCTACAAAAAAGTTTACTTCTGAGCGGTTCCGTTTATGGGAGAAATACACTACAGGGTGTAACTCCCCAGTGGGCCTGTCACTGTGTGAAAGAACCCCTCCCACTGCCACTTGAGATGTGTCAGCCTCCACAATGAATGGCTGGATAGGGTCTGGGTGACTCAAGAAAGGAGGCTGAATTAACTTCTCCTTCAAAAGACAGAAGACCTTTTCAGCTCCCACCCCCCATTGGAATCATACTCCTTTTCTCAGCAATTTAGTGATTGGGGAGACTAAGGCAGAAGATGGGATATAAACCGTCTGTAAAAGTTTGCGAAGCCCAGAAAACTCTGGACTTCCTTCATACTCTGTTGAGACTTCCAGTTCATAATCGCTTCAGCCTTCCTTGAAGTCATTTGAATCCCTTCAGGAGATAGTGTGCAACTTAGGGATTCCACTTCCTGTATTCGGAAACAGCACTTGTCTAACTTAGCGCAAAGATGGTGTCTAAAATGGGCTTCACATGATTGACATGTTCTTCAAAAGAGTCTGAGCATATGAGAATGTCATCTATGTACACAACTGCACAATGGTCGATAAATTATCGCAGCGGTTCATTTATAAAATACTGAAGGATTTTGGTGGCATTGGAGAGTCCGAAAGGCATGACGAGATATTCATAGAGGCCAAATTGGTACAGAATGCTGTCTTCCACTCATAACCCTCTCAGACTCTCACAAGATGCTAAACACCCTGCAGATCCAATTTGGTGTAAATTTGTGTAGTCTTGACCTGATCGAACAAGGTGGATTCCAGAGGTAAGGACACCTATTTCTTACAATAATTTTATTCAGAGCCCTGTAATTTATACAGGTTCTGAGAGCCATCCTTCTTTGGGACAAAGAATAACAGAGAGGATGCTGGGGAATGGGAAGGTCGTATTAATCCTATCTCCAGCATCTCGTCTAGGTATTTGCGTAAATGTGTATTTTCCTTCTCGGTCAAAGCATTCATGAGACTGCAGGGAATTTGAGAACCTGGCTGTAAATCGATCCTGCAATCGAAAAGGCGAAATGGAGGTAGCGTAGTTGTCTTTCATTTATCGAAAACATCTGCGTAATCCTGATAAATTGGTGATAACTCACTACCCGTGGTTGATTTTACCGCTTCAATAGCACCAACATCAGGTTGTCTATAGAGGGTTTTATCCAATAATGATCTTCACAAAACTGGAAAGGTAAGGCGATTTCATGCATTACCCAGTCAATATGAGGGTTGTGGGTTTGTAGACATGGAATGTCTAAGATAACCTTAAACTGGGGTTCATTGATAAGATCACATTTTAGTATTTCTTAATGTGAGGCCTAGACTAGTACTATAACCTCGTCTGCAGTATAGGGAATGGGTTCTGATGATAATGCACTGCCATCAATAGTTTTGACTAGTTCTGGAATCTTTTTTATGAGAAGAGGTATACCTAGTTTTTTAGCAAATATTAGATTTAGAAAGTTCCCAGTGGCTCTGGAATCCAATAGGATCTCCACAGAGACCACTTCAGTGTCTTTATTCTACCTTAACTGAGCTGAAATATACAAATGTTTATAACCAGTTGGAGAACTGGTTTGGACTAAGGAATGGGAGACTTCTTGAGAATTTAAACCCGAACAACTAGTCTCCATCGTCATCAGATATATTAGTTTCCCACCTCCTTCTTTTCTGTCTCATTATCTTTTTTCTTTGGTTTAGCTAAACAATCTTTGAGAAAATTACCTTTTTTGCCACAGTATAAACACAGTTGCTTGTCACATTGGCTCTCTTCCTTTGTAAGAAGTACCCTAATGCTACCTATTTGCATCAATTCTACCTCTTTTGGGGTTTTTGCACCCTCGTGTTTCTTCTCACGAATCACTAACATCTTGTTATCTAAGTGTCCCCTATCACTAGGTCTTTTGGAAAGACAATGATCAAATTTCACCACTAGATCTATTAATTCTTTGCAAGACTGTGGGGGGTTAACTACTTGTGTTAAAAGATCCTTCCGTTCGTCTCGATAGAAAAAGAAACCCAGTTTTTCTGTTTGCATTCATGTTCTGCTACTAGCTGGTTAAAAGAAGTATTATACGTGATTGCTTCCTCTACACTATCCAGCTTGGCAGTATTCCCACAAATTCAATAACCTATCTGTGAGGTTCCGCTTTCCCACTTGTGTGGCCCTCTCTCTTTCTGAGCGATATATGTTCTGTACAAATAGTACAACCTAAAAGAAAAAGCACATTTAGAATCTGGTAACAACTAACCCCATAGCCTATCCCTCTATGTACCACACCTACCCATTTTAAATGGGGTTTACTTCTTAATCTGTATCTGTTCTACAGTGTTTTTAGAATCTGAGTCCTAAACACAACTAGGTTTGAAAAAAATCGCACAATACAACTTTAGTATCAGGGCACAATGGTAAGTAACTTAGCGCAAGCATAGTGGTAAGTTTCATATCATTATATTATGAGCACACAGGGAAGTCTTACTCCACAACACAGTATCTCAGTAAAAACACATGTTAGTCTCACACACATGGGGCCATTACGATGGTGGTCGGTCAGACTGCCGACCGCCATAGTTTCGGGTAGGAACCGTCCAACAATGAGTCATGCAGGCGGTCGTAAAATGCAATTTTCTACTGCGGCTTCTGTTGCAGCCAAGGAAAAAGGCTGCAGCACAACTTGCAGTAGAAAAAGGCACTTTTCAATCATCCATACTCTGTGTGCCAATGCACCATGCGGTGTCTGGCACATGGTGCATGGATGTGTGGGGGGACACCCCTGGCAAATTAGCAGTATCCCATGGTGACGGGACCCTACTTGGGGGCTCCCAAAGTCTGTTTCTGCATGCCTTTTCATGGCAGTGGGACCGCCATGAAAAGGCAGTCAGAAAGGGACATCATATTCCCTACAGCAGAGCTTGGCAGTTACCACCTCCATTGTAGGGATTAGAGTCTGACCGATGCCCCACCGGGCTCTTTGAACCTTTCGGAGGTGGCAGTCTTATCCTTTGGACATTATTGCTCCGACCGCCTGCATCACAATGCGGCGGTCGGACCGATGCCCAAGATGTCAGGCGGACTGCCACCAACAGTTTGTCATGGCGGTCCGCCCTACATCATAATGAGGGCCATAGTTTCCAAACCTGTTAGCAACAGTTTCCACTGTTTAACAGTTTAACACTGTTAGTTACATGAATTGCAGAAAACATAACACAAGTTACAAGGTTACATGTACAGAAATACACCGTTACTTGATTCGTTCTCTGAGTATTGTGAAATGATACATTGTTCACCCTTGCACTATCTTAAAGTTTGTACAATTAAACTTTTTATTTTTTTCCAGGTTCCTGAGCTTTGCAGCTTTAACAAGCATTAGGTAAGTTTTAAACAATTGTGCAGCCTATTACTGCCAAAACCAGCTCTGAATGCTGTGTTGACTTTTCTTCTGTTTTTCAGATGTGTGCTGACTGCAGACCAAGGGAAAATACTGAAGGATTGCCACCAAGGAGCAGGACACTGGAGCTGGATACAGGTAAGAGTCTCAAATACCAAGCAGCGCTTCTGGAATGGGCGTGGCCTTAAATAGCGGCCGCGCCCGATCACACTCATCATGGCTGCCACCTTCCCAAAGTCTCACAAGAGGGTTTAGACCCATGCCCTGTCAATCCTGTTCGTTCACAAGCACCAGAGTGCCAGCATTGTCATAAATCTGGCATGTGGCAACATCATTTCGGGGCATATGTTTATCTTTGGCACGATCATCTGGGGGCATACATTAGTCCTTGGTACCCACCAGCAATCCTTGTGACAGTGCCAATCTGTCAGTACAACCAGTGGGGGCACACATTGTTGGCCATGCAGCGGATGCTGCCAAGGGAGGCCCACAAGCCAGACAACTGCTTGAACCAAGCCCCTTACCAGGTCAACTTTTGGAGGGTGCAAAAATAAACAGTACTTTTTTCTTTCCCTTATCTTTATAATTCTCTGACATCTGACACCTAACAATATAGAGGAAGATGTAGAGTTTTTACTAGAACATCGTGACAGTATGCTTTTTCTGGTTCCGATGCACTCTGCTTATACAGATTATGCATGGGCCCCTTTAATTTCGTATTTGCATCTCTTCTTACTCCTCATAAGTCCAGATCTCTGGACATAGTTAGGTTGAACGCAACACTTCTCAGTCTCCCCACTAGGGAGCCCAGGCTCCAAATTCTTCTCCAGATAGCACCATCTTTTGATGCCTACTTCTTTCCATAGCACCTCTGAGTTGTTTGCTTCAATTAGTTTTCTCCCTTTTGGCACTGCATTGTTAATCAGCTTGCTACTGGGAGCATAAAGGAAAAAACTCCTGATAAAACTGCCCCCTTTTGTTCATCACAGACTCTGCTGCATCCTCTGTGCAGGAACCTCAGACTAGACCAGCCTCAGGACATTAGTCTGGAGGTCAATGAGTAGTGCATGGAGCTAAGATCTGTTTCCCATGGTTCCCAACAGTTTCTCTTCTTTCCACATTGGTGTTTACCACGGATACCCTCTACCACAGCCACCAGGGCCAGAGGACTCAGAAGGGTTAAACTCTCCTCTCCACCTATTGTTAGGTAATAATAGTACCAATACTGGTGAATATAGATGGCTCTTTCAAAGAATACTGAAGTAGTGGGGAAAAAAGAAAAGATGAGGTACAATATAAATGTCACATAAGAGGAGTACTAAATGTTGCTCTGTACTCAGTACTCAAAGTGTAAATATACTCCCCTTGTGGGTAGCTTTGATTCAAATTTCCATCATAGCCAACATCTCACTCAGATCAGCCGTTTCTTTCCTGTCAGAGTTCTTATAGATCTGGCAAGGCTCCAGTCCCTCTGACAGCCTAACAATGAGCCACACCAATATGCCGCCATCTTGCCCCTTCAGCCACACTGTTTTCAACATAATGCTGATGTAGCTGAAATACCAGCACTTACATTGTATTTACCCTTTATTGCGTCATTCTAGGAAAATCATGATCACTTAGGGTCTTATTCATGAGAGCCCTGTGTCACTTTTGCACCATGTAAAGTGGTACATGCGTGGCACTGCGCTCTCATAAATATTTATGAAGCCATGCAAAGCCACCCTGCATGCCTTTGAGTGGCCTCATGAATCATGAGTAAGGCTCTGCACCCAGGAGGCATTCCATGGGCATTGCAGTGGGTTTTCCCATGCAACACCCATGGAATTTGACGCTGCCCCAGATTTACAAAAACATGTAAACCTGGCGAAGCGCAAATCCGTATTCCTCCCAAGGTGAGGTGTAACAACGAGAAATAACTTAATTTCTCCTCGTTTTGTTCTCTTTCCAAGTGTGCTGCATTCTGCAGCCCATATAGAAAGAGTAAAACACCTCTTAGGGTTGTTTTTGTGCAGGAAAGTGCCCCTTCCTGTACAAAACCAATCCTACCTGCAACGGAGGCACCCTTGCACCAGCCTATGTTGGCACTAGGGTGCCCAAACGGCACCAGCACAGGCAGAGAGGACAGGAATGTACGGTATTGCTTAAGCGTATTGCTTAAATATGGTGCATTCCTGCCCTTTCGCTTTGGCGTAGTGCAGCACAGCAAGTTGCATTGCTGCACTACCCTACCCCGAAATGGCATACATTAGGCCCCTAGTTCCCACATGGACCTCTAATATATCTTTTATTATTTTGACAGTTTAATACTGAGTGATTTTTTTCACTCATTGCCATACTAGTTGTAAAGATTCCACATATTCTCTGTGTTGAAGAGTGGATGATAAGTGACGGACACCACGACCAGCAATGTCATAATATTTCAAGCAGAACACTACCCAAACCGTGACCTCTCAGAATTGCCAACCCACACTGTAAAGAAGATATGTCACTCACAGTTGTTCCAGTGAATGCAAGTGTCACATTGGTTCAAATGAAGAGGGTGCCTAACAAAGTAAAATATACTCAGAAGACATATGTGTTAGTGTGGATATTTCATGTCGCCATCCAGCTCTTCATGCCTGTCTGAATAAATGAAGCTGTACGCAAAGGATCGATGCTGAATCCCATCAGCTGGAAGTTAAAGACCGATTTCAATCTGAAAAGGCCTTTCCATCATTCCCACTCGCATCCTTCCCACGGCAACGGGTAACTCGTTTAATTTCTCATTGTCACACAAAAGCATCATCCACTGAGAAAAGGGTCTAGGAAAGGGAATCTATGCTCCCTGCATTTCTGTCAATATAAGTTCAAATAACAAAAAAGGAAACTGACATTTAAAAAAAAACATGCATCAGGCTGCTGATAGATTTTTAGAGCTTATACAATATTTCTGTTGTGCTTATACACTTAAAATAAGCATGTATATTAACAGCAGTGTCACAGGAAATACATACCTCTCAAAGCACGCGCCTTTTTGTGTGACACGCTCTACGGCATCTTTCATGTGTCGGCCTTCTTTCTTGATCCACTTGGGCTGCTTTGCTGGTGTATACTGTAGACACAAGCTGCAGTTCCGAGGCTCTGATACTGTTCTCGACGAAGTGCTTGCAGTTTTAGTACCTGGGCTGAGGCGGTGTAAGAACTGCTGCCATAGGACATGGGTAAAAACAGTGACGCTTTCCTGACCCCACAAAAATACATTGTAAGAAATTGGAGCATTAGTGAGAACCCACTTCAAATAATGACCACAATCCTTGTGCGGGTGAATGACTAAATTCACTAAATAAACCTGTGCTTAACCATTTGGTAGCTTCACACTAAGCAGTCAGGCTTAACTTTGAGGCAATCTGTAAAGTATTCATTTAGCACTCAAACAGTAATACAGTAAAAACAAAAGACAAGAAAAATCTCAAACTAATTTAGAAAAATAGAAATCATTTCAATAAATAAAAATGACACCAAAACAACAAAAATCCAATCAAAGTAGAACCGGAGAATGCACTGGCGATAGACTGGCCCCATGACAGAAGTTACAACCTATTGTAATGGAGTGCGGGTCCGGTACAGGGACAAAGGTTCATCCCAGTGGAAAGTTTAACTTCAGACTCTGGTCAGTGACGTGTCATTACTGGGGCAAAATGCAAGGTGGATCCGAAGTGGGGTTGATGACAGTGGGTTGCTGAAGAGCAGGGTCCTGGGGCAGTCATCGACGAAGGTGGGAAATCTTTGAGTGGGCATTTACAACACAGTGGCCTTTACAATGCCCTAACTCACAAAATGCTTTCTGATTCATGATGGTAAATGTGGCTCTTCCATTCTACGCTTCCATATGTTTTAGAAACACAGAAGTTTTACTGTAAAGTCTTGAATTGCCGTATTATTAAACATGATGGCAAAGGCGCCAGTGCAGATCTATTATTTAATACATTGCACATGAATGGAGTTGGATAACAACGGCAAAAAAGTCACAAGAATATAAGATCGGTCCAAATAATATATTATTTATTTAGTTTTTTTACAAGGGGAGTCTTTGCAATTTAGACTCGATTGAATAGAGGCTCATATTAGTGTTCTGCATGAAATCAATTTTAATTTACCACATAACTCCAAATGTGAGACGTTCTGCAAAGAAAACAACAGAAAGACATCCTGATCCTTGAATAGCAACAGAATTCCATAGAAGTGTAGCATCATATTAAGCCCTCGTCGTCTCAGCACTGGCATAATCAATGCTTGTAAAGTAGTGAAATACAATGATGCGGAAAAAAGACCGAATCACATAGAAGTGGACTTTATTTCCTCACATCCCAATCGCATTATATGAGAAATAGATTGCAATTTGCATTGGGTACTGCAAGATAAGAAATGGTTAGGCACATATTGGCCATCCATTTTGCAAGAGGTGGATTAGCTAGTAGGAAAATAATTTCGTCCATATTTATATGTTTGCACAATACTAGCTTTGACAAATTATTGTCTGTTACTATTATTTATCCATTGCATCTAAGATATATTGCTTCTGGGAACTACAACATTGAGGGGAATTGATATCTTGCACAACATGGACTAGGCAAAAGTGTCGAATATTATTCATCAAAATATGTTTCCTGTAAACGTTCTACAAAATGAGGAGTTTGTTAAAGAAGGGCTCAGAGTTTGGGTCGCATGAGGAGTGTGCAAATAATTTAGGAACATAAAGGAGACATTGAATGCAGCTCCCAATTTACAGAGCTTCGATCCCGTGCTTTAAATAACAGATGGTACTATTACTCAATTTGACTTACCCTTACTGTAATTGGGTTTTGTAGCCCGCATGCGTTAGGCCCTCTTCCTCTAAGCCAGCGGTTCTTAGCCTTTTGACAGCTGTGGGCCCCCACTGAATCAAAACTGGAATCCGGGGACCCTCACTGAGCCATTCATGGACCCCTGTGGTAGGCCTCGCAGACCCCCAGGTGTCTTCATACCGCAGATTAAGAACCTGATGTAAGCAATGCTTGTAAGGTAGTGAAACACAATGTGTGGAAGACAGACCAAATCACACAGTAGCGGACTTTATTTCCTCTGAACCCAATTAAATAATATAAGAAATAAACTTCAATCTCATTGGGTACTGCTAAATAAGAAATGATTGGGCACATTTCGGCCATCCATTTTTGCAATAGGTAGGTTAGCTTCTAGGAGATTAGTGTCATCCAATTTTAAATATCTGCACAATACTTGTGTTGACAAATTATTGTCAATTACCTTTATTTGCCTTTGTTCCTAAAAGTATTGCTTCTTGAACCTGCAAAATGGACTAGGCAAAGTATCCACCACTAAAAATAATAACTTGTTTTCTGCAAACTCTTCCTACTGCACTTTTGTTGTCTCTACATGTTTTAAACAACTGATGCTACCATTACTTAAATTAAAGGTACACAAGTTGATTTGGCCTTACTGCGACTGGAAATTAAAGCCTGCAGATCACTGTGTATTTCAGCTGCAAGTGTTCAACTCGCAAAGTCATCCTATCAGACTGTGCCCTGTGCCCTTCCCAAGTGATCTGCTAAACTTCCAGGCAGAAGCCAAAACGGTCAGGAATATCAAATGCATGATAATTCTTGGATTACTTACAGTTCATCTTCGTTTCCCTGATTCGCCCCTGCTCGCCCCAGTACTTTTGTTCCTCTCTCCCTCGCTACTTCCTCCCTCAGTCTCCCTTTAGCCAGTATAGAGATCCTATCAGGATCTTTCCACCCCTCTTTGAAAGACTCATCACAGCAGGTATGATTGGGACCTTAGGAAGGAGAGGTTTGTGTAACTACCGGAACCAATCGTTACCTAGTACTAGGCTGATCCTCTTCCACTGGTAACTGAAGATTGGAAAGGAGATATGAAATTATTGTGTTGAGATCCTCCTTTTGAATATACATCTCTCTTGAATCTGTCACAAATCCAGCCTCCAACAGAAGATGGAGATGAAACCAAGAAGTAAGAACTCCTTGAAAAAGGGGATGAAGAAGGAGGAGAGGATTTGCCTTGATAAGATAGTCCACAAACACTGACTGTGCGATCTTCTAAAGATCGATTTCAGATACCGAGGGGACCTAGATCTTGTACTCCTAGAATCAACATGTGAAGATACCTATCACCAGATGAGGAGGGAGAATTATGGCATAGTTTCTGCTAATGCTACCTGTTAGTGGTGCACAGAAACACACATGCAGTCTCAATAGCCCCTGTATATAGTGCTTGGGACAAAATGGAGAGGGGACCAAAAAATGACTGCCTGAAAAATGTACTCTTTCTTTATGTATTATCATTACCTACTAAAGAGAAGTATACTATTCTCAAAGAGAACCTATGGTGAAACACCTCAATAAAAAAAACATTCACAAACAACCATCTATTGCCAAAAGGCCCGTAAGATCCCTTCTGCTACCTATAAATTTAGAGCTTCGTCCAGCTTCTGTAGGGCAAACTGCAGATATGGCAAGTAAGGTTCACACGCTAGATTCTTCAAATAGCGCTGCAGCAAAAACTGATGTGGACCCGAAAAGCAATACAGCTTTGAGGAAAAGGAGAATAAGCCTTCGCATAGTGTCTCTGAAGACCACAAAGGCATGCCAGCTCACTGCTAAACAAACAAGAGGGGGGCCGCAGAACCATGACCACATGGAATCAAAGCAGGACAACGTACTGTTAATGTGAAAAGAAGAACTGATTCCAAAAACCGCTCCCCGAAAACGGGTTCATGCACTACCCAAAGGTTTCTAATACAGCATCTCGAAAGAGACCTTAAGCCTATGAAACGCAGCCCAATACACAGCAAAATACAGCAAAGTGTGCCAAAACGTAAATAAATAAATTTACTCATACCTTAAGACATCGTCTAACATAATGGCAAAGTATAGAGGGACCAAGCACCCCTACAATCAGGTAAGCATCCCTGAAACCTTACCAACAAGCCCAAAATAGAAGGGAACAAAAAGAAAAACAGGAAATGAGGTAATGGGAGAATGGTTTGATGGAAATAACCCCTTGGTGTTATAGAAAGTGAAGAAAGGCTTTAGAATGGGTGATCAAATGGCAGTTATGCCAACACATTATTCATAGTATTAACGAATGAGACAATTAGGTGACTGGGGGGTAATGATTTATTTATTCATTTATTTATTTTAGGCAATTTATTGAGCGCGCAAATACCCTTAGGTGTCTCGGCGCTGAGGACAGCTGAGTTGAGGGGGAGAAGGGGAGGGGTTTATTGATTGAATAACCAGGTTTTTAATTGTTTACGGAAGGATAGCAATGTAGGTATCGTTTTGAGATGTAGAGGGAGTGTGTTCCAGAGTTTAGCGGTGGCAACAGTAAATCTTCTGTCACCCCAGGTGGTCTTTTTGGTTCTGGGTACAGTCAGCAGATAAGCTGCTGAAGATCGTAAGGATCTTGTAGGTCTATAGGGGCATAGACTTTGTTTGAGAAATTTAGGTCCTGTATTGTGGATAGCCTTATAGGCGATGCAGAGGGCCTTGAACTTTGTTCTACATTTAATAGGCAACCAGTGTAACTGTCGGAGCTCCTTGGAGATAGGTTTGAACTTGGGGGTGCCTGTGAGAATTCTTGCTGCTGCGTTTTGCACCATCTGCAATTTGTGTAGGACACCCTCCTGGGCATTAACTAGTAAGCCATTACAGTAGTCTATCTTAGACATGACAAGTGTACTAATGAGAGTCTTGCCTGCGTTACGAGGGAGGTAGGGCAGAAGTTTCTTTATCATCCTGATGGTAAAAAAGGATGATGAGACGAACGAGTTGGCATGATGTTTGAAAGAAAGTTTGTCATCAAACATGACTCCCAGATTTCTGACCTTAGAGACAGGAGGTGGAGGTGGGCCCAACTCTGCCGGCCACCAGGAAGGGGATCAGCTGGGGGAAAGCTTTCAGAAGATCATCACCTCCGTTTTTTCGGAGTTCAGCTTTAAGCAATTGTGTGCCATCCAAGTACTGATGGCACACATTCCTTCTTTGAAGTTATCCGAGACTGACTTGCCATTATTATGGATCTCCAACACTATCTGGGTGTCGTCGGCGTAGGACGTCAGATGCAGGTTGTGGGATTTGATGATTCTAGCCAGGTCCGACACATATATATTAAACAGGGTCGGGCTTAGCGAGGATCCCTGAGGGACCCCGCATGGCAGTGAGAAAGAAGGAGAGTTAAAATTGCCGAACCTTACACGTTGTGTTCGGTTGGACAGGAAGGATGTCAGAAGAGCCTTTGCTTTGTCTTTAATACCTATGGTTGTGACACGGTCGAGTAAGGTGGAGTGGTCGACCGTGTCAAATGCCGCTGAGAGATCCAGCAGCACCAAGACCGCGGCACCTCCTTATCAAGAATCATCCTGATTTCGTCGGATGTTTTGATAAGGGCAGTTTCAGTGCCGTGGCTCTTCCTGAAGCCATATTGGGTGTCATCTAAGAGGTTGTTATTTTCAATATAGCTGGCTAGCTGGGTATTCATCACTTTTTCGATGATCTTTGCAGGGAGAGGGAGGCCTGCAATAGGTCTATAATTCTTTGTCTCTGTAGGGTTAAGATGAAGTTTTTTGAGTAGAGGTTTGATAATAGTTTCTTTCCAAATGGAAGGGTATATTCCTGTTGTGAACATTAAATTGCAGATGTTGGCTAGTTCGGGACCTATGATCTCCGGGATACGTTTTATTATGGTGGGGGGGCATGGGTCATTGGGGGAACCAGATTTAGTGGTGGATATGAGGTCAGTGATGTGTTCTGTTGTGACCTGATTGAATTCTAAAAACAAGGCATGATCTTTATTTTGACTGCTTGGCCATCTCAGAAATCATGGTTCTCCTACCATGGAATGTGATAATGGCCATTTCGAAAGTCTAATTTTCAATCTTATTGACAGTCCTTCATTTGTTGTCATAGTGGGTATCCCCTGGCTCCATGCACATAATCCAAAGAGCAATTTGCAATTGTGAAAAGTGACCCTTGTCTCTAATCATTGTTACTAGAATTGTTATGAAGAATCTTGATTGCTTGTTATCCTGTTGACTCGTGCAGTGATAGAAACTAGTTTTGAGAGTTGTCTACTAACTGAATTCCAAGATGTATTTTGCAAAATGAAAGCGTGTTAAGACCCCACTCTGTAATGTTGACTGCCGAATAGACCTGCAACTAAGGTCAATCTTAACATACAACTAAGTATACACCTTACCTGAGATAGAAAATAAATATCTGTGAGAATATCTCCAAGAGCTCCTAGTGAATGGGTTTATCTGACATTCGAGATCTCCAGTGTTGTTACTCTTATGTGGAGAAAAGATTGGAGAACTCAGGACCTACATAGACTGCAGAGCCCTGAAGAAAGTCATCATAAAGAACAACTCCCCATTATCCTTGATCCCAGTACTCCTGGACCAAGTACGAGAAGCGGCCATTTTTACTAAACTGGACATATGCAGTGAATACCATTTTGTCAGGGTCCAAGAGGGAGGCAAGTTGAAGACGGCATTTCATGCAAATGTGGCATCTATAACTACTCTGTTATGTCTTTCAGGCTCTGTAATGCTCCAGCAGTGTTCCAGTTTTTGTTTTACAAATGAGATCCTTTTGGAGTTTCTAGATGTGTGTGTGGTTGTCTACATAAGCAATATTTAATCTACTCCAATAATGAAGCTGAGAATAAAAAGTCTATGTGAGTCCCATCTTTTCTCTAACTTTAACAAAAATTCATACTATGAATGTTAGATTTATTTGCTTCTCGTCACCGCGGCTTGGGTACAAGTTGATCAAAGAACGGTCAAAGTAATTTTGAACTGTCCTTAACCCTCTATGTTAAAGAACTTTAAAGTTGATAGGATTTAAAAATTCCTACTGGTCATGTATTGCTAACTTCTCTAGCATTATTACCCCTATAGACTCTCCAACAGAAAGGAATATTTTTTTACATTAAACCTCAGACATTTAAACACTCCATATGTGCTGCACACTGATGCTTAATATTTTGCGATTGTTGGAGTTTTGCCCTCAAAAACTGGACAACTTCATTATGGAAAGGAATGATTGGCCATCTAATCAGTCTTCCAAGAATGGAAGACTTACCTCCTAAGGGCCCACCCCATAGCGACCATTTATTCTGACCTCAAAAACCTGCAATCCTGCAATGTCTATGCTCTGTACTAGCTCTGTCTCCCAGACAATTGCACTAGATGTTGTTTTTCAGTGAGCTTAATGTTCTCATAACATAACAACCAGGAACAAAAATCACCAATGTAGATACTTTGTCCCGATTTGGAGTCTCAGATGATGAACTGCAGAAAAACACTGCATTGACCGTCCTCAAGGAAGGAACCGTGATAGGTGTAATAGCTTTGGACAAATTTCTTGATGAGTTCTGCTCTGCTTCTGTTCACCTAGATCCCTTCAAATCACGATCAAAATGGGGTCTTGTGTATCTAACCAAGACTTATGCCAGACGTTACCTTATTGGATTGGTGTAATTCCACACGCCTGGCAAGACATCCAGGAGAACATAAAACTCTTCTATCCAGTCAACACTGGTTTTGGTGGGCAATCCAGACTAAAAATGCACAGGTGTTGGTTGAGAACTACTTTAATTGCACCCATAATAAAAGCACGCATTATCATCTCACTCAACTGCTACGGACTTGTGCTGCTCCCCTGTGGCATTCTATCAGTATGGATTTTATAACTAATTGTACCCAGACCACAATCTTTGTCATTTGGAATTTGATTGCAATTTGCTGGAATGAGGTGGGAATTTGGGACCTTTGTTTATTTTTAGAGGATTACCAGAAAACTCACAATTATTCACCTTTTGACAGAAATGGTATGCATACCTTCAAGATGCCTTGGCTTATTAGCTGTAAAAAAACATTGCTTTTCTCATATCGTTTTGACAATTAGTTATTATATAAGCGTTCTGTTAATGAAACCATTTGATGGTTGAAGATCGGGATCTTATGGAAGAACTCAAACACATTTAATAATCTGCTATTTCATCTAAATATTCCTTGACTCTTGAAGGAGGTGTTAATGCGGGGAGAGACACATTCACACTCTTGGGCAGGGTACACAGTTTGCTCCCATCTGGTGGGAGCAGAGTAAAATGCTGCTCTTGCCCTGGTGGGAACAAATAAAAAGAACCAGCTCCTGCCGGCACCACTATGGGTGCTGGCTGGGAAGCATGCTTGGGTCATGGGGCATTGGAACTCCCCCCAGATCTTTGTTGCCTACTACTTTTATTAAATTTGGATCTCAGAAATTATAAACTCTGCTATGGAATGGGCCCTGCACAACAGACCCCAGGCCTTTGTGCTTTGTTAAATCCACAAGACTTGGACCCCAATTCAGAGTTTGGAGGACAGGGTACTTTGGCACAAACATGGCATATTATCCTGCCCATCAAACCCATCTTCTGCCTGCTCTATTATGAATCAGGCAGACTATCAGGTTTGCAATGGCTGTGCCCTTACTGGCTCTAACAATCCAAACCTATGCCGACACTGATGGCCTGAAGGAGTAGTGTTCAGAGCAGATTGTCTGACCAGTATCTTTTGTTCAGGACCACCAGGGACAATTTTTATTTTTTCTGGGTGTTTTATTCAAGTTTGCCATGGCTCTGGGTTCCTGACTCTGCTCCCTTGGGGTAAGGCAACTTTGACGTCATATGGCTATGGAAACTTGACTTCCACATCACAAAACTCATGAGTTGGAATTGACTTGCAAGTTTAATGTTGGCCGAGTGGTTTCCAAATGTCACCAGAAACCCAAGATGGCCATATATGACCACTTTTCACAAGGTACCCGTTATGTATTTTTATATTACATGTTTATTTTTAAATAGTTAGCTTGACAAAGTGCTGCTAACAATTGTTACTGACTGGAATGAAAATGTATTGGTCTAGTTTACCTTTCACAAATAATTTGACAAAACAATGGGCAATGGTGAGGTCCGTGGATTTATGCAATTCTTTGATTGTAGCATGTAATGCATATTTATGCATTATTGCATTTGCCGAATAGCCTTAACAATTTGCATATTTTATCAAAAATATTATTTACTGCCAGAGAATGTGCTGTATAATTTGTGTTTTTGCACATCATTTAGGTAATATTTTATGACTCCCATTGATCAGTTCCTGTGGTGGACACTAGGCCCAGCCACACAAGCATTTTTATTGGGACAAGCGTGAGAATGCTGATCAGTAGGAATGTTTTGGATTCCTGCAGATTTCAGCAGTTTCAGTGACAGAAACATAAGGAAAATGCATGATTGTAGGCAAAGTGTGAGTGTTGCAGGGAACTGCGGTTGAGAAAATATCATGGCCATTTTTACAAGGCATGCCACCCTGAGCTCCTATGTGTGTCTAGTTCTTCAAAAATGCCTTGGTTTGGTAGGTTTCCAATACCACAGCTACCCTCATTGCTGATGTCTCCATGTTGCATTTTGGGGCCTTTTGTGTTGCTGGCACTAGGCAGAGCGGGGTAGTGTTTTTGATAGAAGGAGTGTAATAGAAGTTTTGAGGACCCCTAAAATTCCAGGAATGTGAGGAAATGCATAATTTCGCCCATTTAGGCACAGTTTGAGGTTTGCAGGGCATTGTGGGTAAGTGGGCTACTGCGTTGCATTACATTTCATTACAAAGCCACACAAGGTCAAGCACATCAGCCCTTGTGTGGCTTTGTAAATCCCAGTTACAGACTTATATTGCCTTGTGATGACTTGCGCCACACAAGGGCAACACGTGTTTAGTAAATCTGAGCCATAGTGGCCAAAGTCTAATTTACAATAAAAAAGTATTTGCTCACAGTGCTTTTTCACAAATGAAATGGAAGAATTTAAAAAGCTACAGAGCTCCTCAAGTAATGGGCCATTGAAGATATGCATCCACTAACAGCCATTTGTTGCAGATACTAACTCTTCCCCTGTGCATTCCACTTCAGTCACTTTCCCAGAACTTCATTTTTTTGTGGTAGAAAGTAAAACAAGTTGGGAAAAACACAGGAAAGGCTGAGCTAGTCACTAGGAACAATAATATCTACTGTCTTGCCTCTTTCCTTGGTAAACACAAACTCTCACTCAGCGATATTGGTGACTCTTTTGTTCTGTTGCAGGAATGCAGTCAGCAAAATGCTGACTGTGCAGCCTTGCAACGTACTTCTCAAAAAATGAAGTAGAAGCTACTGTTTGAACAGCAGTAAGGTTTCCAATAGTAGCCAACTGAAATTTAAGGAAGAAGAACAGTCTTCCCATGGTGGTCTGCTGATAGACAATGTATGCCTTATATGTTGCCAACTGAATGAGGTGGGTAGCCAACTTTTTATTCCATGTGCTAGTTTTACAACACATACGATATGGTTGAAGAACCTGGTCATTCTTATCCACCCTGCTCATGTTCTTATTGTAATAAAATAGTCAGATGGGCTTGTGGACTTTGGCCAACTGACCCCAAACTGTGACTGAAAATGTGTTCTGATCGTTAAATTCAGTGAGCATATGCACTTCCCAGCTTTTTAAGAATTTGACAGCAGGCAGTTTGTTGCAAAGCAGCTCACTGCTCTGGCCATTCTAGAGCTTCTTTCAACCAAGCTCCAGGTGGAACCCTTTATTTGCTTTCAACTTGTAATGCAAGCCAAAGTGCCAGCATTGTACAATTTACTAAACAGCTGGACTACTGCATAGAAGTTATCTACATAAGTCAATAAAAGGATCACCTTCAAACTCCTCATGCATGCCTACAAAGCCCTCCACGACGCCGGACCAGCATACCTGAACCACCGCCTCTCATTCCACATCCCAACCAGACACCTCAGCTCCACCCAGCTGGCCCTGGCCTCCATTCCTCATATCCACAAGACAAGAACCGTAAGAAGATCCTTCTCCTTGCTTGCCGCCAAGACGTGGAACAACCTGCCTACCCACCTCAGAAAATCCCAGTCGCTGACCCAATTCAGGAAGGACCTCAAGACATGGCTCTTCGACTGAACACAATAGCAAAGACGGACCAGCAGCCCCCCCCCTCCAGGGCATTGAGATCCTCACGGGTGAGTATCTGCGCTTTACAAACCCTGCTTGATTGATTGACATAAGTATTGTAAACTTTATGAAGGAGTGAATGGCCAAACTGCCATACAATCTTTTTACTAACTCCAAATGCATATGGGCAAACTGTAGGATTCATTTTGAAGTCCTTCCCTGTATATGCACATCACTAGTACAGCTCTTACACAACACGTACATCTCTTCATGCCATAACAAACTCTTTTGAATGGTATGTACTACGTGAATAGCCATCACCCAATGTACAAGATCAAGGACTCGTCAACTGCTGCATTCTTTCCAGAAGTATAAATCTCTAGAAATTCAGAAGACATTAGAGGCAGAATTGAGAACAACCTGTCATGGTCTGGGTGGTCCCTGGGCAATCCAACAGAATTATCACTGAAATGCAGCATACGCTGCAACATCGAAAACCTGTCTCTTCATAAGATCAGCATGAAGCTGGGTGTTGCCCAAAACTTACGAGTCGACCAGTAGGACTTTAGGGTTGGTTTGTGCACTATTCCCATGTTCAGTGTTAGGTTCAGAAATGGTAGGCCCTAAGTATGGATGCATCACTCCCTTTCAGCAATTCAGAGTTCTGTGTGAGAGATGGGAGAAACTTAACTCTGATGACCTGTAGCAAGTAGTGTAGTGATGTGCAACCAATCATTTTTTGCAGTGGTTTGAACGTAAACTTTAGATTGTTTGCGATGGCTCTTCTTGAAGTGAGGTGTTCTCTAAACAATAATGGGGCGTCCATCAGAACACCTAAATATTTGTATGAATTGACAAGTTCTAAGGATTTACCAAAGGCTTTCTATGTGAAGTTAGAATAAGTACTCCGGTATCTATTTGAGAAGCATGCCACTTTCTATTTATTGTGGTTTAGTTCCAGTCCCAGCGTTCGGACGTATTGTGCCAATTGGGTGATTAGACACTGGAAGCCTGTTAGACCTGGCATCATTGGCGTGGGTTTCCCCTGTATTTTTTGCCTTTGCCTCCTGTTATTTTGCTGTGTGTTGGACTTTGTTTTTGCTGGTCTAGATGCTTTGGGTACTTTGCCACTGCTGTTCAGTACCAAAGCGCAAGTGCTCCCTGTAAATTGTTGTTATGGATTGGTGATTCCATGATTGGCATATTTGATTTACTAGTCAGTCCCTAGTACAGTGCACTGTGTGTGCCCTGGGCCTGTAAATCAAATGCTGCTAGTTGGCCTGCAGCACTGATTGTGCCACCCACATAAGCATCCTGTAAATGTAACTCAGACCTGCCACTGCAGTGTCTGTGCGCAGTTTGGTACTGCCATGTCGACCTGGCAAGTGCTCCCACTTGCCAGGCCCTAACCTTTCCTTGATGACATGTGAGTCACCCCTAAGGTAGGGCCAAGGTAGCCCCATGGGCAGGGTGCAGTGTATGTGAGAAGTAGGACATGCCCTGATGTGTGTGGCATGTCCTGATAGTAAAATACTGCCAATTTCGTTTTTCATTGTTGAAAGGCTATCTGCCCCACAGGATAGAATGGGAGTTTATTTATAACATCTTATAAATATAACTTCCCTTTGGGACAAGAGGAAGGTAAAGTTTAGTATGCCTGAACTCAGAATGTAAGGATGCATCTTTTAGTAAGGATGATTTTTACATTCTGTGTTTGAAAATACCACTTTTAGAAAGTAGGTATTTTCTTGCTTAGCCATCCTGTGTGCCTCTGCTAGGTTTGTGTATTGACTGTCTGGCTTTGGAGTGACAGGGGCTGGGGATGTGCATTCTGTTCAGACAGCCACTTGGGGGGGTGAGGTGTGTCCTGCCTTTCCAGGGTGAGTCAGAGCTGTGCTGAATAGACCTGGGCTGCATTCAGAGTAGGGGGAGGATATTTCTTTCAAACCTGAATGGACCTGGTCTGCCATGACAATGCTGTCTCCACCTCCTGCCAGGAAGCTGCACCAGAGAGGACAGAACTGCTTTTGGCTGGGCAAAGAGCTTCTCTGCCACTAGAGAACAAAGGATTTTGTGTTAAAAAGAGTGGGGCCCAGACCCCTGAACATTATATCATTTCTGGAATTCAAGAGAAACCTTTGCCAAGGAGAAGAGCTGAAGAAACTGAGGAGAAGTACTGCCCCTTTGCTGTGTGCTGTCTGGGGTTGGCCTGCAGTGGCTGTTTCTGCCAAGGAAAGGACAAGGACTTTGCTGTGTGCTGTGTTCCCTGCTTGAGGAAAATCTCCAAGGGCTTGAAGTAGAGCCTGCCTCTTGTTTTTTGAAGTCTGAGGGATACAAAGACTCCACCCCCAATTCCCCTGAACTTCCTTGCTGGGAGTTCTGACCTGCCAAGAGGTGCCTGCTGTTGTTCTGGGCCTCTGGAGGTTGTTTCTTCAGTTGGGAGCTGGCAAAGTAATGCAACAGTGAGAAGCACGATTCATCCGTACCTGTTTCTGATGCATCGCCGAAGAAACTGATGCAGAGTCTGCCCGAGGCTCGAGAAATCGACGCACACTGCATCGAGTGCACCGATCTACGAAGGCTGAGAGCACCGCACTGATTCCGACGCAGGCCCTGCTGTGCAGCTGCAAGAACCAACGCATCGTGGGACCACGGCTGAAGAAACCAACGCATCACGTTGCCGCCGCTGCATCGAGAACTGATGCATCCCCGATCCTCACGCATCGCACCGGGGCATCAAGTCTACAAGGACACCGGGGCCGCAGTAAGAAACCAACGCATCACCTTGCCACACAGTAAGAAACCGACGCATCACCTTCCCTGCGCGTAAGGAACCAACACATTACCTTCCCTGTGGCTGTTCTTGCTCTTGATTATGACGCATCCAAGGTACATTGTGTTGAAAGTATTTCATCTGCAATTTGCTTTCAACAGAACTGTTTCTACCTTTTAAAAGTCATATTTATATTACTGTATTGTGGATTTTTGTTGTTTTGGTCTTGTTTGGTTTAGATAAAGATTACTTATTTTTCTAAACTGGTGTGGTGTCCATTTGTAGTGTTTTCACTGTATTACTGTATGTGTGCCCAAATGCTTTAAACACTGCCTCTCAGATAAGCCTGTCTGCTCATGCCAAGCTACCAAGGGGGTGAGCAGGGGGTATTTTAGAAGTTTATCCCCCTTACCCTGACTAGGAAGAAGGGTCCCTACTTGAACAACAGTGCAAACCATTGCCAACTAGAGACCCCCCATTTCTAACAAGACCAATCAGAGTTTGGCTTAGTAGAGCAATGTAATCAGTGAATTGGAGACATTGGAGAGGTTTGTCAGCTAGTTTGGGAGGATCAAACACCACTTTAGGTAGTTGATTGTCGAAGTCTGCCATATACATGTTGGATAGGCAGGGGGCTAACATGCACACCTGCTAAATGCCCATGTGAGTAGGGATCTTACAAGTTGTTCTATGGCTGTCATTGACTTTGAGTTGGACCCAAGTGTCTGAGTATAAATTGATAACAGCTTCCAATAGTTTTGGTGGCACTCCCCTATTGGCCATTTGTGCTCAGAAGTGCTCCCTTGGTGCCCTATCAAAAGTTGCTTTCTGATTCACAGAACAAGCATTAAGTTAGGAACTTTTGGACTTGGCTTTTCTATGAGGAGGCTGACTGTTAAGAGGCTGGTTGTTGTATTCATGCCTGCTCTGAAGCCTGTCTGAGTTTTTGGAATTATGTTTGCAGATGAAACCCAGGCTTCCAAATCTGTCAAGAGGTTGGACGCCTAGATCCTTGCTTCAACATCAATAATGAGGATTTGTCCTTAGTTTGTGAAGTTGGACCAAGAGTCAGATTTATAAATGGAATGCAGTATACTACCTCGCCAGTATGCCGGTATGGAATTGGTGAAAAAGGCATAATTGAACAAAGGGGTGTGAATAGAAAGTTTGGGAGTCTGTTCAAGCCTGGAACCCTCTCAGATCTGAGTTGCTTAAGGATGTTTCAAACCTGCAGTTTTTCCAACCACGGGCTGTCAAATAGGATGGATGTTAAAGCCTCCAATAAGGGGCTTTGAATATGGATTCCTGGCTGGACCTGTGTGGCTCTTGGAAAATGGACAGGATTGTCCAAGGTGAACATCTCTGCTATTTGTGCTACTGAATCTGCTTCGGTGATGGCAGCAGGGTGGTGGCGATAGCACCCATTTGCAAGTTTATTGATTTCCACCCAAAATGATTTACGGTCTACTGTTTTCTCCTATGAAGAAGATTTATCCATATTTTGTCTGGTAGGATGTTTTAACCGACCAAGCAGCTTTTCTATAAGCTTGCCTTAGTGATGAAAGCTTTTTCCTCGTATCTTGATTAATCACAAAGTCTGCTTTAAGAACCTGTCAGATCTCCCTGTTTAGCTGCCTCTTCTTCGGCAGTAATGACGAGGAGAACCAGGCTGCCCCCACCCAGGTATTGTTTTTCTTCAGGATGGATTTTATTGAGAAGGAGGAAGTGAGAGTGGTAACCAAGGACTCCGAGGCCTGTGCCGGGGTTGTGTGTTGTATAGAGATTGATTGCTCAGTTGTCAATTGGGCTCTTACAAAGTCCATGATCTCCTCTGTTACTGGACTTGAAATGTGAGATGTTTTAAGTTAAAGGCCCCGGGGGATGTTAGCAGGTCACTCACATGTGGGGCCCTTGGGACAAAGCAGAAGCTCAACGTGCTGAGGAAAGTGATCGCTCTCCACCTTGACGGTTATGCCATACAAGCTAATCATTGGAAACAGCTCGGCATCTGGCAGTGTGTAGTCCAGGATTGCATTTATTTTATGTGACAGCCTAGTGTAAGCTGCTGGCTGGTCCTGGGGGAGGTGGCCATTTAGTGTGTAAAGACCGATGCGTTCTAAGGCCCAAAGACATGATTTTCCATGCCGGTTGGTTCTAGTGTAATTTGAAATAATTGCTGGCACAGTTTTTTGCATGTGTGTTTGACACTTCTGAGGTGTCGGAGAACTGCTGTACAGTAAGTGCATATTGAAATCCCCTGACAGTACGAGATAAGCTTGTGGAAACGGGAATTGGAGGGTTTTAAGCAGGGCTATCAAGCACTTTCTTTTGTCAGCTTTGCTCGTGTTGCCTGGATGGTTGCATAAGTTGCAAACATAGAGGCTAAAGTCATTTTGTGCTGTAGAGGAAGCTGAAAATTTTTCACATTAAGACCAGGACAGGCCCAGGTCTAAGGGTTCTTGATCCCACTATAAGTTAGTTATGATGTAGATGGAAAGTTCACCTGTGGCACTTCCTGGCTCGTTCGATTTGGTTGTTTCGATGTGAAATTCTTTGAAGCCGATTAGTGGTGTAGGTGTTTGTGACCAGGTTTCCTGCAGAAGCAGGGTATCGAAATATTGAAGGAAAGTGGTGAAGTGGCTCTTGCACACCTTGCTACTAAGGCCATTCACATTCCAGGAACACAATTTTAGTGAGAGATGTTCAGCGCTGAGGCCCTATTGCCTTCGAGTTCATACTGCCCACCTCACACTTGAGGGGAACCTAAGGTTACATCCTTATGTGTGATGACACTCCTAACGTTTTAGATTGCTGGTTACTTGCAACTTGCAGAGGGTCTCTCTGTGCTCTTAGGTCTGTTGGTCCTATTGCCCCCGTTAATACTCCACTTGCTGGGATCTTCCTCTTGTGTGACGATCCCTGCAAGGGAAGTAGGGGGCTGGGGTAGAACTCTAGCAAAGTCCTTATTATTTCGATACCCCATGTTGAGGAGTGTTCCTTATTCTGCCATATCTGGGTTGCTGTCATTGAATTGGCCCACGTGACTACCATGGTTTCATTACCTGCAATAGACAAGTTGGACTTAAATTCAACTCCCTTTATATGGTTTGATTGTAAATGTTTCAGGTTGTGCAGGGTGCTGGTCAATTTTAGGATAGCACTTATGTCATGTGCTTCCTGCAATGCCCATTGTAGTTTTTCCTATGTTAGCCTAATTGTGCACGTTGTACCGCCTTTCCTTTTGCTTACGTTACTATGTAAATAAGTTGCTTTTGTGCTACATTGTACTTTCACACGGAACCTGCATATGTTTTCGCATTCTTTTCTTTTGGTGGGATTTAGTATGAACACGCTAGAAAAGGTCAAACAACAATGCCCCTTGTTATTCCCTCTAGTCAGACACTAGCACCTAGACATAACACAAGAACACAGCTGCTTTTTATGAGCCCACACATTTTGTCATATAACTGAGCACAAGAGTTTAAGAAAACACATACGGAATGAGGGTGCTGAGATGAGATTGCTGCATCAGGTGAGATGTAGAGTGTCCATCTGTGTATGCCACGGTATGAGGTCCACCACTAATCCCAGAGATCTTTGATATTTAATCATTTAGTTTCAGTAGAAGAAGTGGGGGGTTAAGTCTAAATCTGTCTTAATAAAGTGACAGGGTTTTTTATAGTATATGGTTCATTAGCCATGCTAACAGTATTTTTGATATACATTTGTTTTCTAATTGTGGCACGAATAGTGCGTTTTAGAGCGCAAAAGTTTAAATACAGATTCTAAACTTCCTTCGTGTCTCTTGCTTATATTATTGTGGATGAGTACGAGTTGGAGAGCGAAAGGGTGTGTCCTGTTATCGCTATCCCTGAGAGGGTCAAGAGTTTTGTGTTCTGGGGTGCTAACTCACTTGTTTCTCTGGTAAGGTTAGGAGGGCAAGTGAGGCACAATAGCTAGTCAGACTCGGACTCATAGGTACTGAGGTAGCATGGTGACTCAATCCCTACATGCCGTTGTTCTATGGTCCCAAGCATAGTTCTGTTCCTGAGCAGAATCCCTGCAACACTTCAGTTTAAAACACTGTAAGATCCTCTAGTTTTATAGCGTGGGACTGATATAAGTCTTGCTGGGGCCGTATCCGTGGTGTCTACCTGTGGTTGTAGTGGCACCCCCAGCCAAGGCTGCTAAAATGTCAAGGGGGGAACACAAATTGCGATGGGTGTAAATGGTTGATTCAGGGGCTGTGTGTGCTAGAAGCGATTGGCTGAACAGCTGCAGATCTATAATTGGAGGAGTGCACAACCCAGCTTCAAGGTATACTGGTGGGATATTTGAGTGAGATTGACCTTCTGTCCTTACAAAGAGTGGGGAAACTTGACTTGACCAATCTTGGCTTGTGACTAAACTGGTTGTTGGAGGAATGAACTAACTAGTTTTGGTAGAAGAAACTGTGCCCCGGGTGTGAGATACTGTTGTCGTTTTAGAGGTGGTGCGTGCCTTTTCTGACTCAGGAGATACTATCAAGGTTTTAGAAAAGGTGTTGGCCATTTCTGGCTCAAGAGGTGTAGTGGCTACCATGCTTGAGTCACATTTTCTGGACCCTAGCAGCTGAGTGACTTTGTTAGTCCGTTCCTTTTGTAGTATTATCAGATCAGAAGGCACTGTCCCTTGGCTTAACTGTTGTTGCTGGGTCTCAGTTGAGACCAGCAGGTTGCCTAGTTCCTCATTGGTGTAACCAGG
The DNA here is from genome assembly GCA_963921515.1 of Calotriton arnoldi. NCBI lineage: Eukaryota > Metazoa > Chordata > Amphibia > Caudata > Salamandridae > Calotriton > Calotriton arnoldi. The sequence goes on along the minus strand of CAWUFW010003952.1, from coordinate 397,068 downwards.
GAGAGGGGTTTTTGTGCCCTCGTATCATTCTGGATTTGTCTGTTGCTCTTGGCTTTTCTGAGGCGCTTACCCTCTCTTTTCGACAGGGACGTTCTTGGGCCTTGGTAAACTGGGTCCTGCACTGGATGAGGGTGGTCAGGAGACCTCCTTAAGATGCTGGTTGGTGGATGCTTCTGCTGCTTGTATTACTTGGTTAGCCGGCTTTGTTTCCTTGATGATTTCCAGATCATCCTTATGACAGGGCTTAGTAGAGTTTGCATGCTGAGTGTCACTCCACAAGCATGATGGCTGTGGATGGTCCCACCCCTGCCAGTCCAAGTTGTGAGGATAAGTATCTGGCGAGTGGTGGGAAGCAGATTGTTCTGTATGTGATGGTGGAGGGGCTTTGGGGGCTTTGTGGTGCATTTATACGAGTGATAAGATGTAGTCGGGCCTTCCTGTACTCTCATGATCAGGCTATTTAGAGCCGCAGTTTTTGGTTGATGTCTAAAATGTAGGCTACCAAGGCATTTAGAAGGTTCACCTGGAATTCTAGTTTTTCTGAATGGAACAATAAGGCTGAAGATATCACTTTCATGGTGTATAACAGGGGTGACCATAGTGCTTTCGGGAAGTTTGGGCTTTTTCAACATGCAAAAGTCTCTCCTTGTCATTGCTGAGTGAGGTAGTTGAAGCCTCACTGCCGTTAGATTGAACATGGGTCAAATCAATGTTGCCCTCTGTTCGTCCCACTTTGGTTGTCCTACAATATGAGCTAATTTCAATACGGGCTATTCTTTTTCCTTGAGGCAATTTGATGGAGGAAACTAAGGCATTATAATCGTGGTTTGGACCTGGGTTGGATGAAGTGCTGTGCTGGTCTATAATGCCTTTATGGGACTGGTCAAATGGGCTTAGTAACAACTCTTGTCAAACTACGGAGTACTCTGGTGCCACTTCTAATAAAGCATTGTCTAAACTATGAGTGGAGAAGTGAGATGGAGTCATTTTGACATGCACCTGAGGACTAGTTGTGGGTGCCATTTTTTCCCAGGTGCTAGGCCGCAATGCAACAGGTGGAATGTAGGCGCATTTACCCTGTTTTTGCTGTATTTGCTCTTGATCTGGTGTGTGCACCTGCTCTTTGACCAGTGATAGGATCGATTTGTGAGCAACCTTAATGCCTGATGGTGTGAGGGAGCAAGAAAAGCACAAGGCCTGCACCTCTTGGCTTTGAGTCTGGTCCTGGCCTTGCTCAAGCAGAGTCCCACTCAATGATGCGAATAGTGAGAGGGTCCAGATGTGTTCATGAGGGGGGGGGGGCTGATTCTGTGGGTGACTTTAAAAAGTCTGTTATTTCTGCCATCCTGGAGCCCCTGATAGTGGGGGACTGTGGGGCACTTACTGATGTTGCCACATTATTACTGACGGTTGCTGGTGTGAGGAAATGAGCTGAGGGCTCAGACTTTAGATTTTACCTTCTCTTTGCCTCCACATTTTTTGACTGGCCTCACAGTGCTGTGTACCTTGCCAGATCTCACAATTGCAAATGCTGGGAGTAAAACGGACACTTGTATTTGTGGCAAAAGACCAGCCGATGAACGTCACAAAGCAGGCAGCAGAGCTGGCGGGGTAGCTCATGGGGTGGTGCAAGTCGCGCTGAGACCTGGCCTGACCGCTTCAGCACAAACCCCAGGTTTACCCTCAGCAGACATCTCTAAGCTGTGCCATGGCCTAGCTGGCTGTAATAGCTTGTGTGGAAGTGTCGCCACTTGGTCCTGTGCTTGTGACTGTGTGTCCCCTTCTAAGTTGCTGGCTGCTTATTATGGATGTAGGATTGTACACTATACCGGTTTTGGTTGAGGGCAATGATGTTAGACCTTTTGACCATGGAAAGTGCAGTTGCTTAGTGCCATAGGGACCAGTGGTGAGTTCTAAGGGGGAGATTTACTAAGATTTTGCACCGTCTTTGCGTCACAAAAGTGATGCAAAATGGCGTAAAATCTTTTTTTCCTAATTAACTTTCCAGCGCTAAACTTGTTTAACGCTGGAAATAACGGACAAGTAATGCGAAGCAGCGCATTGCGCTAATTCGAGTTACTTTGCGCCATGGGGGCGTACCAAGGGTGGTGCATGGGTGTTCCCATGCAACCACCCACGGTTTCTCACGCTAAACCGAATTTACTAAAAACAGTAGATTGGGTTTAGCCTGAGAAAACTGCGCTCTTTTCAACTAGGCGCAAGGAAGGAGAAATGCTTTCATTTCTCCTTCCTTTTCTGACTTTGAATGCGTGCTGCACTGTGCAGCATGCAAAGTGGGAAAAGCTTTCCCTCGTGTGTAGCATAGCATTTTGTACAGGAAGGGTACCCTTCCTGTACAAAACCCATGCTACACTCATGCACACACCCTAGCGCTGCTGCGCTAAGGTGTGTGCATGGCGCACAGCAGCTGAAATCAGCGCCGGCGCAAGGGAAAGGGGAGGAGAGAGCCATATATTTGAAGATATGGCGCTCTCCTGCTCCCTCCCTGTCGCGCAACGCAGCGCAGCCTCGCGGGAGGCTGCGCTGCGTTGCGTGAATTTTTAGTAAATCTCCCCCTAAGAGTTGAGTTTGTAGTTGGGTTGCGGGGCAAGTAGGTCTCGAGCTGCTCAGCTGCAGGTTGCAGATTTCAATGACACTGCTTGACCCAGTTTGAGATGTACTGCAGTGGTGCAGGGTTAATCAAGCAATAGCAAAGCAGATTGTGACTAGGGCAGAGCGGAGCTGGTCCGTGGCCCTGGGTCAGTAAGGCACAAGCTGCACCAGCCTAGTGCCGGCCAACTCCGTGCCTACCAGAGGTAGGCCACAGCCCTAAAGCTTACCTTAACTCTGCTCGCTGCCCTCATGCTGGTCACACTGGTCTCACTAGTTGGACCACTGCTGCCGCATGTACGGCCCACTCCTCCTCTCTCCACTCAAACCGGGAGCGTGGTGGCCTTCCAAGCTGAGGCTGAGGATGAGGGGGCTAAGACAGCTGGGTCGGAGGCTTTCAGGACACAATACCTCTCCCACTCCCACTCCCATCAAGGGTGGAGCGGTGGCCTTCAAAGTCAGTGGTGGCAGACTTGTCAGCCAAATTTAGGCCTAAGCCTGGGCGGAGTTCACGGAGTTCTGCTACGGAGCGGAGTTTTTCAGGACTTCGTGAGCTCCACGTAATGCAGAGTGCGGAAATCTCCGCAAACTCCATGACGGAGCGGAGTTTACCGCCCAGACTTACCTAAAAGCCAACCAAAGTTAGCCGAGTTTGCCTCCAAAGTTACCTCTAAAGCCTGGTTTCCGGCCACTGAAGGACTTTGTGTGAAGCCTGCTGCACAAACGCTCCGCGTATGCCTCACCCCACCTCTGCTCTGCACTGCACTGCACCTGGCCCCCTACAATCTCAGAGGACCAGTTGGGGAAAGATCTAGACTTCTGCACTCAGGAACAAAGGCCACTAGGCTAGCTAGCGCATCGAGCCAATGGAACCAGCTCCCTGAAAAATGCACCACCTTAGAAGTGAGCAGGTCTGCTAAAACTTCTCCTGACTGCTAGGACTCACCACCAGGAGTACAATGAGGCCAAGATCGTCCAAAACCAGCCTAACAGGGCCAGAGTTAGGGATTTTTAAGGTTGGCAACCTTTGACCCATTTTTAAGAAACAGAGCGTGTGGAGCTCTGCCACATTTTCAAAAATTACCCCCAGGGTGGGCCAGGGCCCATGGGTCGATGCAAGGAGTATTCTTTATTTTCCATCCTGGGGAAGGAGCCCCACGCACGCTCCCTACCTTTATTTTCTACCCAGGTACGGGGCGTGAGTTGGGCACCCTTCCCAGGATTATTCCTGCCCTTGGGGGCCCCCATTTCCCTGGTGGCCGAAATAGAGCAAATAGGGGCCCCCAGTAAACCAACCCTGGGAACCCAAGCACCAGAATTGCCCCAGAGGTTTTCCTCCACCCCCACATTTCCGTGTCTGTGGTAGACTGACTTGCCTGCATGGACCGCAGGTGCGAAAAGGAGGAAAGGCTGGCTCCTACACTGACTGAGAAAGAAGGCCAAGCATGAGGGAGCCAGTTAGGATCACAGGGGTCTTAGGGCTTCCCCTGCAGCTGCCACTGCTTCAATTAACTTGCATTGAGAAAGAAAACCGCAACGCGAGGCCGCTTAGAAGCAGCACAGCTCTCCGGAAAGCAGCAGGAGAGCAAATACAAAAATATTCACTGCTACTAGCTGGAGCGCCGCATAATACCCTCAATTCTCAATTTGAATACTTTTCTTGCTTTCCTGTGGCCCCTGGAGGACAGGGGTGCCACCACCCAATGTGGAAAGTGTTGGGAGGACTGTAGAAGTTAGAGCAGCCCCCAGAAGTAATGTTTATAAACTGACCCTATGTTTGCAGGATCAAGGATTCCATGACCCTCTGGCATTCTCACACACGTTTTCAAAGCATTCCCAAGTGTTTTCTAGGGGCTTGTTCTATGCTGCATTTTATGTGGCCTGAAAATGCATTAAAAATGTACATAGTATGTAGTGCCATCTAGGAACTGAATCTATGGTTACATTTTATGTGGTCAGAAGGTGATGCTCTCCAGGGGCTCTTTTGTGGTTATAATTCACAAGAGAGGGACAATGGGCTTTTGGGCAGGTCCAGCATACATGCCCAAAATCAATGGAAGAACGAGTGGTATGCTGTTCCTAATCAATTTAAAACAGAGTCAACTACAGGGGACTGTAATTCCAAGACCAAAAAAAGGAGGTTCAGGAATGGGAATCCATCTTTTTGGAATATAGGGCCCTCACACACCCGGCTGGGTGTCATGCTTCATCATAGGGCTGCTCCTCGTCAGGTCGGCGCTGCAATACCTGACGGGCTCCCTATGAGGGGCACTTTAGCGGAGATCTTTTTTCCAAAGGCCGTTTGGTGCCGTGGGGGTGAGGGGCCATTTACTCACCGTTATTATTGCAATTACTCACAAAATGGTGGCGTTCTTATGATGTGGTTTGTTGATCTTTTAATATGGTAAACCTTTGGCCAAGCCAATGGACTTATCTTATATGTTTATATGACCCTTTAGGGAGGTCAAATCTGATTTCAGGATGTCATCTAATATATTTTCAATCTGCCTTATGTATTTATTTGTAAATTAATGCATAGCGTATAGTAGGGTGTGCGTAATAAATGTATTTTTCCTTTTTCTAAAGAAAAAAGACTGATTGGACAATCATATATTGAGTGTTATTATTGCGTGCCAGCGAATTGTGATTACTAGCCCACACCACCTCCCCTGAGCAGGCCTTGGATTGCTATACTTCTCTAACTTGAGAGTCAAGCACAATAATGGGGTGTTTAGTTCCCAGCAAGGGGAAATTGTGTACCTGTTACTTGTGCAGGCCTCACATCCTGCATAACTAATAACCCAATTTCCTACAATCTCCATTTCTTCTGCCACGTTGCCCAGAAAATGAAGTGTACCCTGAATATGCCTCTTATAAAAAACCCTCTGCCATTCTCTCTCTTCCAAATAAATTAATTACCAGGTTTCGGAATTCATATAACACAAAAATCTTATAACCACCCTGAATTGACTTTCCAACCCATGCACGTTGCTGAGTCAGCCCAGTAGTATCTGATACTGATCTCTGCCTCCCTGAACCTACTCGACTTTTCAAGGGCATTTGATATTGTGTCACTTTCCCTTCACTTTACTTGTAATGCCCAAGCTGGTATTCACAACAGCACGCTTACCTGACTCAATTCTTCCATGTTTGAGAAATCTAAATCTCTTCATCTTTCTTCATGGTCCTGATGGAGCAAGGTCTCGGACACGGGACTTGCTCAGAAGCAATTCTCTCGATTTAACTTACTAGCGAAATACTAACGACATGTCTCGTAAGTAATAATATCCATTTTTCACTATACGCGGGAAAAGAATGAAGCTTGTTTATGTGTTTACTAACTGCAAATAACACGGACATAGGACTAGGACGCATTTAACATGGGATCTTTACTGCGCATGCGTCTACTGCATCTACGTAGTATGACGTGCTTTCGATTGGAGGGAAATTCTTGCGCTTGCGCAAAGAGCTATAAAATGGCCGCTTGAAAGCTCACATGCATGGCACCTGCTTGCTGAAATTAGAAATGGGTTTATAACTTACGCAAATGCAGAGAGAGAAATAACAAATGGTATGGGTTAGAGTAGAGGTTGGTGGTATACAGTGAAACCATTTATTTTTGAGAATAACATTTTTCCTTTTCGACTTTATTATTAGTGCGTATTTGGGCCTGTTAAAGTTGTCCGAGTCAAGCAGACCAATATGGCGCGACGCATGCGCCCTGATACGGAAGCTTGGAAGATGACTAAGAATTTGTCACGAGTCCAAGGTCGGAGGAGATGTGCCCTGGGAACATGAGGGTGAAGAGTTCCTATGAAGGAACTTATTCAAGAAATCAGTTACAAATGTATTTAATAAAGTTTAAAGATGTATGGGAAAGGAAGGGTGGAATAAAGTTTGATGGGAGGGGTTTGGAAACAATGGTTAAAAGAAAATAAATGAAGTATAAGTGTGGTGTGATGATCATCCCCCCCCTAGCCGTCCAATCAGAAGTTAGTATTCTGTAAAAATGGAAGGGTATCATTGAAGTAGTTTAGTTAGTAAGGAAGGCTAAGCTTGTTGGGAGCGGAGGCTGCAAAAACAATTCGGAGCTTGGGATGCTGTCGGTGCTGGGGTGGTGCTGATGCTCTGAAATTCTGATGAAGAAATCGAATGCAGAATAATCTACTAGATTAATGGGTGGGTTTTGAAAGAAGATTGCGGAATAACCACGAGGAGGAAGAGAGTGTCAGAGAGGGGTGCAACGTAGTCGTCGGTAACTAGAGAGGTGAAGTATCCTGTCCTGATTCCTGTCCTGAAGCCTTTGTCTCCTGATCTGTCCTGGGAGGCCCTTACCAGCCCTTTGGCCAGGGGGTTGGTCTTCACACCGTACTTTGGTAATTATGAAATTCATCGTTTGATAAATGCTCTTCTGTCTCTATCCTCTTCTTTCTGAGCATAGTTATTGTGTGGATCTGAATTGATAAGTGTTACTTGAGATATTTGAATTGGCACTCCCGCGAATGAGGGTGTTTGTACTGAAACGCTTTTGAGATGGTTCAAAACCCATAATTTTAGATAAAGATTTAAAAACGTATTGAGTCTGTCATTATTTACACTTATTAAGAAATGCATAATAAGTTATGTCAATTATTACCATCAACTAGTTTTACCTAACTGGTCCATTGACCAGAGGAAAGAATTGTTTGATCAGCAGAAGGTTTAGTTAAAGAAGTAATAACTAGATCCTGAGGTATGAGTAACATATAAAACTAATAAACTCCAGTGGTTTACTTAGAGCGCAGCGGAAGTGAGATGTATGGGCCCAAGCGAGTATGTGGTAGTAGAGTATCTGTTGTTAGTAGACCGCTGGATCAGTTTTCTGGTAGCAGAGCTATGGTTGTTAGTAACTAGTTTGGTGATAAGTATAGGTTATTGATTTTTGGTTAATGTTTTAACAAAAGAGTTAGTGTCCTGTTTTATGTTGTCTGGAAAATTCCCGGGGAATGAATAGCAGGTGGCGAAAGAAACCACACTGCAGTGAAGTTACTCGCTGTGGGAATAACACTGAGAAGCTAGGTAGGGCTGGCAGTGTTAAACTAGGGACTATTTTCTCTACAAAAGTGAGAGTGGTTGAAAGCAAAGAGTTCCCTGGTGAAACTTTAGGCATTATATCACCTAGTAAGGGTAACCCTGAAGGAGTAGCAGGTTCTTCTAAGCTAGATTGACAGCAAAAGGAGTTCGCTGATGAAATACCGGTCTCAAAATTCCTTAACGGAAGATACCGGAAGAGTAGCAGGTCTCTGGAGCTTAGGTGAAGAGTAAACGGAAGGATTTACTCGCAGTGGAAGAAAATAAACTATCCTTTTGGTTTAGTGGAACAGACAGAGTAGCGAATGTTTTTACGTTGTTAATAACAAAGAAATTAAAAGAATTTTTGAAGAAATAAAATTTTCGTATTACCTTGCTAAGGGAGGGTCAGTCGCCGGAGTGGTACTGACGTCACAGAGAGCCGTGCTGGGATTGGTAGAAGCAGCGGGCGCGTGACAGGAGGAGCTTGGTAAAGGAGGTGTGAGAAATCGCCTGAGTAGGATCGACGTCACAGAAGAGCCGCGCTGGGATTGGTAGAAGCAGCGGGCGTGTGACAGGAACAGCATTGTAAAGGAGGGGTCAGTAGTGAGGAGCAGAACTGACATCAGGAAAAGGCCGCACTGGCATTGGTCAGAGTACGAGTGTGAGCCTGATTTGATTGGATACTTAGTTAGAAGTCGCGCTAGGATTGGAGGAGAGAAGGATTGTATGCGGGATTTTGATTTGACTGTTAGTGCAAGACGTACAGGTAGAAGATTTCAAGGGTTTGCGGAATCCAATTTCCTGCACCGTTCTTCAAGAATGTATGGAGAGAAAAGAAAGATGTCAATTTTTAAGAGAATAAAGAATTTCTTTGTTAAGGAGAAGCCTGTGTTGACTAGAGAGGGCATTCCTATTCCGCCACCGAAGACACCAGCATCTTTTATGATGATGGAGAGAGGATATCATACTTGCGTGTGGCTAGAAAATTGGGTAGAGTACACGAGGGATGATGGTGTGTTAGCGTTTCCTAAGGATGGTACGCTTAATGGGAGGATTCTTCAGAATTTGAGATTGACGATGAATGATTTAGAACCGAGACCCAGGTTAACCCAATATGAGGCTTTGGAAGAATGGAAACTGAGTCATATGAAAGAGAGAAATGCAGAGGTGGAAGATATAGAGGATTCTTTCTGAGACATTTGCATGAGTCAAGAGAAGGACAGATGAAACAGTGGAGGAGAGCGATGGTATCGGAAGGGTTATATCCAGTGTTGATGGCTGAGGAACATTCTGGAGGAAAGTGTTAAAGAAAAAACAAAACATATGAATTCGACAGGATATGGAGAGTCAGATGACGAATTGTTAGAAGATATTTTAATTAAGAATCCACCACCGTATCAAGAAGCAGCTAGTAAGGTTGTCCCAAGTGCGCCAGTAATGGGAATACCATTAACTTCACAGATTTTGCATGAGACATCATACAACAGAGTGTTGCAAGATAATGAGAGAGAAGCTTTGCACAAAACTAGGGAGGAACTAGTTCAAAGAATAAGTCAATTGAATTTAAATACGGAAGCTTTGACAGTACCTGTAACCATTGGTCCAGTAATCCCATTATATGGGGATAATAAGGATACCCAGAAATCACAACTTGTGACAGTTCCATTGAATAGTCCTAGAAAAGAGATAGTAATCACAGATTATCAGGTTAGTGAAAGTGAGTCAGTTATCTCACTAATGGATCTCCCTATTGTGGAACCCAATGTGGAAACCCAAAAGAGAGTTACGCCTATGAATTTGAGAGAGAGAAGACCTTTGGTTCCGGCTGGAACTTCAGGTACAACAGTAGTCACCTCTGAAGATATAGAAAGGTGGGCTCAGGAAAGGGAAAATCAGATCACAAAACCAAAGATTTTAGATATTAGCAGATTGAAAGTGGAATTAGAAGAGATGATGACAGGATGTGTGGGCACAGAAAGATTAAATGTTTATAATGATGAAGAATTGTTGTTTCTATGTAAGAGTATAACCAGGAGAGCAAGACTATTTCATGAAAGATTAACTGAAGTTGCTTCAGATATTGGAATAGATATAGGGAAATCAAATTTGTTACATAAGCCTTATCGAGTGGATTTTACTGATAAAGATTTGGAAAGTGTGAATGCTTCAGGAAAAAGGTTACAGATAAAAGAATTAATGAACATTTTGCGTAAATGGGGAGACATTGATAAATGGAGGATTAGGTGGATAAGGAAGAAAGAAGAAGTGCAGGCGAGAGAGAGCGCAGCTTCATTTCCAGTGAGAGAAACAGGAAAAGCGGAGAGGTTGTGTCCAATGAGAGAGGTTCCTGGAGGAGGATATGTTCATGTCCCTTGGAGTAGACAAGATATTTTATCATTTACAAATGATTTTCCAAAACTGAGAGAAAAGCCAGTCGAGTGGTACAAACAGGTAGAGAGGTTTGTAAAAGTCTCGAAGGTGTTACTGAAAGATCTGGATGGTCTATTTGACATAGTGGTACCTGCTGTTTTATGGACAGAATGTAAAATCACAATTGATTGGCCTAATGAGGAGTATCCTAGAGATGCAAAAACAGGAGCACCGTCAGAAGAAGTGATGAAAAAGTATCACCAAGTAATTACATATTTGAAAGGGAAAATCCCTCCAAAAGAAACAGATTGGGTAAAAATAGATAGAACAACACAGGAACCGAATGAATCTGTGCATGCGTATTATGAGCGATTGTTGCAGGTGTTCAAGCAGTATAGTGGTTTTGAGAACATTGGTGACAAAGATATGGGACATTTTGTGTATCGGTTTGTATATGGTTTGAAACCGGAAATTAGTCAGATGATACAGCAGCACATGTTGTGCTGGCAAAGTAAGACAGTGGATGAAATTTTGAAGTACGCGAAATATTGCGGAGATGACATAGAGGCCAGGCGAAGGAAGCTGAAAGAGAAAATGATGTGGGCTCAAGTTAAATTGGCAGAGCAGCAGGAAGAGAAGACAAATGAGCAAAATAATAATCCAGTGAAAGAACAGAGTCAGAATAATCAAGGAACGAATGGTAATAGATTTAAAGGGCGAATGGACAGAGAAGAAGCGAAAAAGAATTTCCCTTGTCATGCGTGCGGAAAGCTTGGACATTAGAAGAACGAGTGTAAGAGTACTCACAATAATAAGAATAATAATGGGCCAAATCAATATTTAATCCCACAGATGCAGAATGAAGTACTTATGAATCAGCAGCAACAGGTAGTCACTCCACAATATCAGGTACCACCAGCTCCTATGCCAAATTTTGTGAACCATCAAAGTTTCAGTACGAACACCGGATTTCAAGGAGAAAGTGGTAAGAATAATAGAACAATTGCTCAATATTTTTTGCAGAATGATGAGGTACGTTCACATACTGCACAATGACGGTGCCTGAGGGGGGAGGAAGAGTAGTGCGTGCTTGGCGCATCCTTGCCGGTAGATCAGTCAGGTCCATTTGTTGATGGGAGAGTGGAAGGTAAAGACATTACTTTCCTATTGGATACTGGTGCTACCAGGTCTACTGTGAGAACAGCAGACATCCCAAACCTACCCCTCTCGGGAGAGACAATCCAAGTTGTAGGCGTATCTAACCAACAGATTAGAACACCAATCGCAAAGCCAATGGAGGTGCACATTGGAAACTTTAAGGAAGTGCATCGGTTTGTAGTTTGTGATTCCAGTCCTGTAAATCTGTTGGGAAGAGATCTTTTGTGCAAAATGAATTGCATGATCTATTGTACACCGGATGGTGTCGCTTTCCAAACCCCTGATGAAGATGTGGCATACAAGATGATGCTGGCCAAGCAGGGAACAGAGGTAGATGAAATGTTTTCACTAATAACTGAAAATGAATTACCAGAAGAGTTGAGAACCACAGTTAATCCAGAAGTGTGAGATTTTCGGGGAAAAGATATTGGGCTAATGAAAAATATAGACCCAGTCAAAGTGACAGTGAAGGAAGGTGCAGTATATCCAAATACCCGACAGTATAAAATGAGTCCAGAAGTAAAAGCAGGAATTATTCCAGAAATTGAACGGATGGTTAAACAAGGCATTCTGAAAGAAGTGATGGGTAGTCCCTGTAATTCGCCAATAATGGGACTGAAAAAGCCTAGCGGAAAGTACAGAATAGTGCAGGACCTGCGAAAAATAAATAAGATTGTAATTCCCTGTTGTCCAATTGTGCCAAATCCAGCAGTGATCCTTTATCAGATACCATGGAATGCAGGATGGTTCACAGTAATTGATTGATGCCAAGCGTTCTTTTCTATTCCTTTGCACCCAGACAGCCAGTATTTGTTTACATTTAAATTTGAAGATCGCATTTACGCATGGTGTTGTGTTCCTCAAGGGTACACAGAAAGTCCTTCAATCTTTAATCAGATTTTGAAAAAGTGGCTGGAATCATTGATTATGTCCAGAAATTCTGTTCTGGTTCAGTACATTGATGACCTATTGGTGGCATCAAAAACGCGAGAAGATTGTGTCACAGATAGAATTGCGTTGCTGAACCATTTGGCTGAAGGAGAACACAAGGTGTCTCCAGGAAAATTACAGTTCTGTCGACAAGAAGTAAGATATCTAGGGCATAAAATAGAAAGAGGAGTTAGAAAAGTGACACCGGAAAGAATAAAAATAATCAAAGAAATGCATTTGCCACAGACTCAGAAAGAAATGAGAATGTTTCTGGGAGTGGTTGGATACTGCAGGCAATGGATAAATGGATTTTCTGTGTTAGCGAAACCATTGATACAGAAGATTCGGAAACTAGCAAAAGATCCGATTGATTGGAATGATGACTGTCTAGAGGCATTTGTGAGATTGCGAAATTGTCTGTGTGAGGATCCTGCCTTGGGCATGCCAGACTATACAAAAGATTTTGCTTTGTTTTGTTGTGAAAGAGAAAATTGTGCACTTTCAGTTTTAACACAGAGACATGGATTGAGTCGGCGCGAAGTGGCATATTTTTCAGCCACATTGGACCCAGTGGCTTCAGCATTGCCTGGCTGCTTAAAAGCAGTAGCTGCTACTTGTATGAGTCTGGAGCAAAGTGAGTCGATAGTGATGGGACATCCGGTAAAGGTATTCGTTCCACACTCGGTTGAGATTCTTTTAACAAGAATAAGAACACAGCACCTTACCCCTAGTCGTTTGACAAAGTACAAAAGAGTAATTTTGGGAGCTGAAAATGTGACTGTGACAAGGTGTACGATTTTGAACCCAGCTACCCTTTTGCCAGACCCCTGTGATGAGGAAGTAAAAGATGAAAGTGATCACGATTGCTTAGACGTAACTGAGTAATGCACAAAGCAGATATAAGAGAGACACCCCTAAAAGAAGCGGATCATGAGTTATTTGTAGACGGCTCCTGCCTTAGGACACAAGAGGGTAGTCTAAGTGCTGCATATGCTGTTTGCAAAATTTCGGGGGTAATTGAAGCATCCTGTTTACTTGGGGTCAAGTCTGCACAAGTAGCTGAATTGGTTGCCTTGACAATGGCATGTAAAAAGGGGAAAAATTTGAGAGTAACCATATTTACAGATAGTCAATATGGTTTTGGGATTGTGCATGACTTCGGCCAGCTTTGGATGCAGAGGGGATTTCTGACTTCTTCAGGGTCTCCAATCAGAAACAGCAAAAATGTAAAGGATTTGTTGGAAGCATTACAATTGCCAAAAGAGATAGCAGTTGTAAAATGCGCTGCACATCAGTCAGGAATTGACTATGTGACTGCTGGTAATAATTATGCTGACCAAGTGGCAAAATACTGCGCCAAAAATGCAGTAGCTATAAACAGAAAGATTGAAACGGGAGAAACCAGATGCCAACTTATGCACTTCTCAGTGCCAGAGACATGGGATGAGATTAGACAATTGCAGGAAGAAGTTGAGGAAAAGGAAAAAGAAATCTGGATAAAGGCAGCCTGTACCAAAAGACCACATGATGAAGTATGGGTGTATCTAGATGGAAGACCAGTCATGCCAGACTGTCTGCTTTCAAAAATGGCGAGGGTGTATCATGGAGCAACACACATAGGGAGAGATTCAATGATCAGACTATTCAGACAGAGTTGGTACAATCCGAAGTTCAGGGTAATCGCAGAGAGCCTTTGCCAAAGATGCTTAACCTGTCAACAGCAGAACCCAGGTAGAAAGACAGTGGTAAGCTGGGGAAAAATCAGAAAGGCAGAAGGACCCTTCACCAGAGTGCAGTTAGATTTCATTGAGTTACCCCCCTGCAACCGATTGAAATATGTACTTGTCATAGTGTGCCTTTTCTCAAGATGGGTGGAAGCCTATCCTACAAGAAGAAATGACAGTCTTACGGTTGCAAAATTGTTGTTGAGGGAGTTAGTGCCACACTTATGTTTTCCGGTCACTTTGGAATCAGATAGAGGCCCTCATTTTAATAATGAAATAATTTGATTAATCTGTGCTGCATTTAACATTAAACAAAAACTACACTGTGCTTAACGTCCAGAGGCTTCTGGAATTGTTGAACAAATAAATGGCACAATCAAGTCAAGATTGGGAAAGGTGTGTGCATCCACAAGGCTGAAATGGCCAGATGCATTGCCCCTTGTACTAATGGGTCTCAGAAGTATTCCAGACAGAAAAACAGGAATGAGTCCACATGAGGTACTCATGGGAAGAGCCATGAGGCAAGCGTTCATTCCTGGAAATAAACTAATGAGTATAACTGATGATCTGGTATTGGACTATTGCAAAGGATTGGCTGAAATGATGCGTTCTATCTCTCATCAGGTTGGAGAAGACGCAGTTGAAAGACATCCAGATCAAGTGCATGATTTGAATCCTGGAGATTGGGTGCTAGTGAAGAAACACGCAAGAAAATCGTGTCTAGCACCAAGGTGGGACAAACCAAGGCAAGTCATTCTAGTCACTACCACAGCAGTGAAGTGTGCAGGTTTGCCCAATTGGATTCACGCTAGTCATACCAGAAGAGTACAGAGCCCATTAGATCAACAAGAGCCACCATTGAGTGAACAGGCTGAAGCATCAGGAGTTGTAAACTGTGAAATTGAAAAATCTAGAGTGATAGATTCTGAAAGACAACCATATGATGAGCAGCCCGAGCTGAGTCAGGAAGAATGGATCCCAGTGATTGAAGTAATTGATGATGCCATTGAAACCAGAAGAAGAACAGAACTGAAAAGACAAGAAAGTAGTCAGGAAGAGATAGGGGAAGAAGAACACACTCAGGTGAAAACAGAAAAAGACATAAACAAACATGAGGAGGGAAAAAGACAAGAACACGTTCAGGCAGAAGAAGAAAGGTTTGAATTTAGACCTGAACAGGACCAGATAGAGTTAGAAGAACAAACTCAGGCAGAAGAAGAAAGATTTGAAGTAAGACGTGAGCAGGATCAGACAGGATTAGAAGAACAAGCTCAGGAAGAAGTAGAACAAAACACAGTAGAACCTGAGCAGGAAGAAGCAAAAGAAGGTACAAGCACAGAGAACAGAGAAATATAACAGATTGTGCCCAGAATAAATGAAATAAAACAAACTTTACAAGGAGATAAGGAAGGTGAAATAGCAGTACAAATTAAAAGAGTCAGAAAGGGAGACAATTGGCCAACTGGAGTAAAGAAACTAAAATATCACCTGAGAAAATCTGAAAAGAAACCAGAACAAGTGAATGAAATCACAAGTCAAACAAGATCTAAGCAAACATTAGCAAAAATAACTTGAAGAAGTCCAAGATTGAGAAACTTAAACAGAAAATACAAGGCTCCAGAGTGGACGTACGTCATTCTTGAAGAATTTGAGTCCCTGGATCTGACTGATGAGACAGAAAAAGTCCATATTGCACAAATTGACGAAAGCCAATTGAAATCTCCTTAAGAATAAAAAGACAAAAGACTGTAAAAGAGAAAAGATAAGAGAAAATAAATTTTCTCAGAGACAAAATGGCCGACAATGAAGTTAGCGGAAAACCAAAATGTGGAGTTAAAAGAAAGTGTCTTAGATTTTGTTTTTGTAGTATTTTATTAGCGATATTAGGATGGTTATTCCTAACAGTAGGGGTACCTTTGATAATGGAAACAAGTGACAAAAATAATACAGATACTAATGTTTAAGTAGATAGATTAGGAGAAACTAAAATAGAAATAGGATTCGAAGATGAGGCAAATTATCATAATGAGTCAGACTATAATACGTCCTCTATTGTTTAGCAAATTATTATTTCAGTATGTTAGCACCATGCAAATTAACAACTGTTATGTATGCATGAAATTGCCCTCATTAGTATCAGAAGGGATGACGTATCACCATATACCTTTAACGTATGGAGTGTCATGTAGTATTTTGTCAAGTTTATTTTACACTACAGGGAGATTGCAGTATTTTTATTCTAACTTAGATGTAATATTTCCTGAACTTCCTATTAGAAAGAATATGAATCCAGTAGTTAGTAGTAAAAATGCACGAATTATGGGTGAATTTTTCATAACCATGAGTTCAATAGATTTAGTTCAGGCACACGAAGATAATTTAACATGTACGTTAAGAAAAGAAGAAAAATAATTTTTAGATTTAGTAGAAGAAAGGAGACAGGATTTAATGAAAAAGGCAACTACACAGAAAACCCATGTACCTCCATGGGTTGGGAAGGAGGGAATCTATGCAAGTGGCAAGGCTCATGCTGCAATGTCCCTGGACTTTGTGAAAAAGGGAAAATTCTGCCTCCATAGATTAAAGACAGATTATAACAATAATTACATTGGTTCCAGTGAATGTGAACATAACTTCCTAATATTAGGAGGATGGGGACTAAAAGGGGGAACTGATCCTGTGTTTCCAGGAGTGTATTATGTTTGTGGGAACAATGCCTATTACAGGTTACCTGCAAGATGGTACGGAAGCTGTTATTTTGGAATAGTTTTTCCAAAAATTTACCATGTAGATAAAATCAGTGGAACCAATGGAAATTCTAATGGACTAACACGAAGAAGAAGGGCTAGTTTTTCTGAAATTGTAGGAGATATTTTTAGTGCACTGATACCCTCAGTTGGAGTCATTCTAAATTCACAGAAAATGTGTAAGTTATCAACCATAGTTGATCGTCTTTCTACAGACACTGTAGGAGGATTTCTAATGATTAACACAGAAATGGTTGCAATTAGATCAATGGTTTTACAGAACCGTCTTGCTCTTGACATATTATTGGCAAAAGAAGGTGGAGTTTGTGGCATGTTGAAAGTTCAACATTGCTGCACTTATATTCCGGACAAGAGCAGAGAAATTAAAGGATATATTGAAAATATTACGAGAATGCATAAAGATTTAACCCAACTGGAGTTTGACAGTGTGTGGGGAAGACTAACAAAAAGTATAACATCAATAGGGAAATGGTTTGTTGGGTTTGGGAAAAGTTTTCTAGGTCAAATAATGATACCATTATTGATGATAATAACAATAGTGATGTTAATAATGATTACATATAGATGTTGTAGAAAAAGTACGAAGAGAAAGGTACATTTGAATAGAAAAGGAAAGGGACAGACACGTAAAAGGAAGTATGAGGAAATACGCTTGGAAGAAATGAAAGGCAGGTTATACAAGAAGATGCGAGATTTAGAAGGAAATGAGACAGTTGATGAAAGGTTGGGAGGCCAAATAGACAAAACTGAGAAGTGCTAAAGTTGATATCTGGGATGGATGGGAATTTTGAGATGGCTTAATATGCCATCAGAGAGGGGATTGATGGAGCAAGGACTCGGACACGAGACTTGCTCGGAAGCAATCCTCTCGATTTAACTTACTAGCGAATTACTAACGACATGTCTCGCAATTAATAATATCCATTTTTCACTATACCCGGGAAAAGAATGAAGCTTGCCTATGTGTTTACTAACTGCAAATAACACGGACGTAGGACTAGAACGCATTTAACATTGGGATCTTTACTGCGCATGCGTCTACTGCATCTACGTAGTATGACGTGCTTTCGCTTGGAGGGAAATTCTTGCGCTTGCGCAAAGAGCTATAAAATGGCCGCTTGAAAGCTCACATGCATGGCACCTGCTTTGCTGAAATTAGAAATGGGTTTATAACTAACGCAAATGCAGAGAGAGAAATAACAAATGGTATGGGTTAGAGTAGAGGTTGGTGGTATACAGTGAAACCATTTATTTTTGAGAATAACATTTTTCCTTTTCGACTTTATTATTAGTGCGTATTTGGGCCTGTTAAAGTTGTCCGAGTCGAGCAGACCAATATGGTGCGACGCATGCGCCCTGATACGGAAGCTTGGAAGATGACTAAGAATTTGTCACAAGTCCAAGGTCGGAGGAGATGTGCCCTGGGAACATGAGGGTGAAGAGTTCATATGAAGGAACTTATTCAAGAAATCAGTTACAAATGTATTTAATAAAGTTTAAAGATGTATGGGAAAGGAAGGGCGGAATAAAGTTTGATGGGAGGGGTTTGGAAACAATGGTTTAAAGAAAATAAATGAAGTATAAGTGTGGTGTGATGATCATCCCCCCTAGCCTGTCCAATCAGAAGTTAGTATTCTGTAAAAATGAAACATTAATGGGTGGTACATGCCTATGGAAGGGTATAATTGAAGTAGTTTAGTTAGTAAGAGAGGCTAAGCTTGTTGGGAGTCGGAGGCTGCAGAAACAATTCGGAGCATGAGGATGCTGTCGGTGCTGGGGTGATGCTGATGCTCTGAAATTCTGATGAAGAAACTCGAATGCAGAATCATCTACTTAGATTAATGGGTGGGTTTAGAAAGAAGATCGCGGAAGAACCACGAGGAGGAAGAGAGTGTCAGAGAGGGGTGCGACGTAGTCGTCGGTAACTAGAGAGGTGAAGTATCCTGTCCTGATTCCTGTCCTGAAGCCTTTGTCTCCTGATCTGTCCTGGGAGGCCCTTACCAGCCCTTTGGCCAGGGGGTTGGTCTTCACACCGTACTTTGGTAATTATGAAATTCATCGTTTGATAAATGCTCTTCTGTCTCTATCCTCTTCTTTCTGAGCATAGTTATTGTGTGGATCTGAATTGATAAGTGTTACTTGAGATATTTTTGAATTGGCACTCCCGCGAATGAGGGTGTTTGTACTGAAACGCTTTTGAGATGGTTCAAAACCCATATTTTTAGATAAAGATTTAAAAACTTATTGAGTCTGTCATTATTTTACACTTATTAAGAAATGCATAATAAGTTATGTCAATTATCGCCATCAACTAGTTTTACCTAACTGGTCCATTGACCAGAGGAAAGAACTGTTTGATCAGCAGAAGGTTTAGTTAAAGAAGTAATAACTAGATCCTGAGGTATGAGTAACATATAAAAACTAATAAACTCCAGTGGTTTACTTAGAGCGCAGCGGAAGCGAGTTGTATGGGCCCAAGTGAGTATGTGGTAGTAGAGTATCTGTTGTTAGTAGACCGCTGGATCAGTTTTCTGGTAGCAGAGCTATGGTTGTTAGTAACTAGTTTGGTGATAAGTATAGGTTATTGATTTTTGGTTAATGTTTTAACAAAAGAGTTAGTGTCCTGTTTTATGTTGTCTGGAAAATTCCCGGGGAATGAATAGCAGGTGGCGAAAGAAACCACACTGCAGTGAAGTTACTCGTCTGCTGGAATAACACTGAGAAGCTAGGTAGGGCTGGCAGTGTTAAACTAGGGACTATTTTCTCTACAAAAGTGAGAGTGGTTGAAAGCAAAGAGTTCGCTGGTGAAACTTTAGGCGTTATATCACCTAGTAAGGGTAACCCTGAAGGAGTAGCAGGTTCTTCTAAGCTAGATTGACAGCAAAAGGAGTTCGCTGATGAAATACCGGTCTCAAAATTCCTTAACGGAAGATACCGGAAGAGTAGCAGGTTCTCTGGAGCTTAGGTGAAGAGTAAGCGGAAGGTTTTACTCGCAGTGGAAGAAAATAAACTATCCTTTTGGTTTAGTGGAACAGACAGAGTAGCGAATGTTTTTACGTTGTTAATAACAAAGAAATTAAAAGAATTTTTGAAGAAATAAAATTTTCGTATTACCTTGCTAAGGGAGGGTCAGTCGCCGGAGTGGTACTGACGTCACAGAGAGCCGCGCTGGGATTGGTAGAAGCAGCGGGCGCGTGACAGGAGGAGCTTGGTAAAGGAGGGTTGAGAAATCGCCTGAGTAGGATCGACGTCACAGAAGAGCCGCGCTGGGATTGGTAGAAGCAGCGGGCGTGTGACAGGAACAGCATTGTAAAGGAGGGGTCAGTAGTGAGGAGCAGAACTGACGTCAGGAAAAGGCCGCGCTGGCATTGGTCAGAGTACGAGTGTGAGCCTGATTTGATTGGATACTTAGTTAGAAGTCACGCTAGGATTGGAGGAGAGAAGGATTGTATGCGGGATTTTGATTTGACTGTTAGTGCAAGACGTACAGGTAGAAGATTTCAAGGGTTTGCGGAATCCAATTTCCTGCACCGTTCTTCAAGAATGTATGGAGAGAAAAGAAAGATGTCAATTTTTAAGAGAATAAAGAATTTCTTTGTTAAGGATAAGCCTGTGTTGACTAGAGAGGGCATTCCTATTCCGCCACCGAAGACACCAGCATCTTTTATGATGATGGAGAGAGGATATCATGCTTGCGTGTGGCTAGAAAATTGGGTAGAGTACACGAGGGATGATGGTGTGTTAGCGTTTCCTAAGGATGGTACGTTTAATGGGAGGATTCTTCAGAATTTGAGATTGAAGACGAATGATTTAGAACCGAGACCCAGGTTAACTCAATATGAGGCTTTGGAAGAATGGGAAACTGAGTCATATGAAAGAGAGAAATGCAGAGGTGGAAGATATAGAGGATTCTTTCCGAGACATTTGCATGAGTCAAGAGAAGGACAGATGAAACAGTGGAGGAGAGCGATGGTATCGGAAGGGTTATATCCAGTGTTGATGGCTGAGGAACATTCTGGAGGAAAGTGTTAAAGAGAAAACAAAACATATGAATTCGACAGGATATGGAGAGTCAGATGACGAATTGTTAGAAGATATTTTAATTAAGAATCCACCACCGTATCAAGAAGCAGCTAGTAAGGTTGTCCCAAGTGCGCCAGTAATGGGAATACCATTAACTCCACAGATTTTACATGAGACATCATACAACAGAGTGTTGCAAGATAATGAGAGAGAAGCTTTGCACAAAACTAGGGAGGAACTAGTTCAAAGAATAAGTCAATTGAATTTAAATACTGAAGCTTTGACAGTACCTGTAACCATTGGTCCAGTAATCCCATTATATGGGGATAATAAGGATACCCAGAAATCACAACTTGTGACAGTTCCATTGAATCGTCCTAGAAAAGAGATAGTAATCACAGATGATCAGGTTAGTGAAAGTGAGTCAGTTATCTCACTAATGGATCTCCCTATTGTGGAACCCAATGTGGAAACCCAAAAGAGAGTTACGCCTATGAATTTGAGAGAGAGAAGACCTTTGGTTCCGGCTGGAACTTCAGGTACAACAGTAGTCACCTCTGAAGATATAGAAAGGTGGGCTCAGGAAAGGGAAAATCAGATCACAAAACCAAAGATTTTAGATATTAGCAGATTGAAAGTGGAATTAGAAGAGATGATGACAGGATGTGTGGGCACAGAAAGATTAAATGTTTATAATGATGAAGAATTGTTGTTTCTATGTAAGAGTATAACCAGGAGAGCAAGACTATTTCATGAAAGATTAACTGAAGTTGCTTCAGATATTGGAATAGATATAGGGAAATCAAATTTGTTACAGAAGCCTTATCGAGTGGATTTTACTGATAAAGATTTGGAAAGTGTGAATGCTTCAGGAAAAAGGTTACAGATAAAAGAATTAATGAACATTTTGCGTAAATGGGGAGACATTGATAAATGGAGGATTAGGTGGATAAGGAAGAAAGAAGAAGTGCAGGCGAGAGAGAGCAGCAGCTGCATTTCCAGTGAGAGAAACAGGAAAAGTGGAGAGGTTGTGTCCAATGAGAGAGGTTCCTGGAGGAGGATATGTTCATGTCCCTTGGAGTAGACAAGATATTTTATCATTTACAAATGATTTTCCAAAACTGAGAGAAAAGCCAGTTGAGTGGTACAAACAGGTAGAGAGGTTTGTAAAAGTCTCAAAGGTGTTACTGAAAGATCTGGATGGTCTATTTGACATAGTGGTACCTGCTGATTTATGGACAGAATGTAAAATCACAATTGATTGGCCTAATGAGGAGTATCCTAGAGATGCAAAAACAGGAGCACCGTCAGAAGAAGTGATGAAAAAGTATCACCAAGTAATTACATATTTGAAAGGGAAAATCCCTCCAAAAGAAACAGATTGGGTAAAAATAGATAGAACAACACAGGAACCGAATGAATCTGTGCATGCGTATTATGAGCGATTGTTGCAGGTGTTCAAGCAGTATAGTGGTTTTGAGAACATTGGTGACAAAGATATGGGACATTTTGTGTATCGGTTTGTATATGGCTTGAAACCGGAAATTAGTCAGATGATACAGCAGCACATGTTGTGCTGGCAAAGTAAGACAGTGGATGAAATTTTGAAGTACGCGAAATATTGCGGAGATGACATAGAGGCCAGGCGAAGGAAGCTGAAAGAGAAAATGATGTGGGCTCAAGTTAAATTGGCAGAGCAGCAGGAAGAGAAGACAAATGAGCAAAATAATAATCCAGTGAAAGAACAGAGTCAGAATAATCAAGGAACGAATGGTAATAGATTTAAAGGGCGAATGGACAGAGAAGAAGCGAAAAAGAAGTTCCCTTGTCATGCGTGCGGAAAGCTTGGACATTAGAAGAACGAGTGTAAGAGTACTCAGAATAATAAGAATAATAATGGGCCAAATCAAAATTTAATCCCACAGATGCAGAATGAAGTACTTATGAATCAGCAGCAACAGGTAGTCACTCCACAATATCAGGTACCACCAGCTCCTATGCCAAATTTTGTGAACCATCAAAGTTTCAGTACGAACACCGGATTTCAAGGAGAAAGTGGTAAGAATAATAGAACAATTGCTCAATATTTTTTGCAGAATGATGAGGTACGTTCAGATACTGCACAATGACGGTGCCTGAGGGGGAGGAAGAGTAGTGCGTGCTTGGCGCATCCTTGCCGGTAGATCAGTCAGGTCCATTTGTTGATGGGAGAGTAGAAGGTAAAGACATTACTTTCCTATTGGATACTGGTGCTACCAGGTCTACTGTGAGAACAGCAGACATCCCAAACCTACCCCTCTCGGGAGAGACAATCCAAGTTGTAGGCGTATCTAACCAACAGATTAGAACACCAATCACAAAGCCAATGGAGGTGCACATTGGAAACTTTAAGGAAGTGCATCGGTTTGTAGTTTGTGATTCCAGTCCTGTAAATCTGTTGGGAAGAGATCTTTGTGCAAAATGAATTGCACGATCTATTGTACACCGGATGGTGTCGCTTTCCAAACCCCTGATGAAGATGTGGCATACAAGATGATGCTGGCCAAGCAGGGAACAGAAGTAGATGAAATGTTTTCACTAATAACTGAAAATGAATTACCAGAAGAGTTGAGAACCACAGTTAATCCAGAAGTGTGGGATTTTACAGGAAAAGATATTGGGCTAATGAAAAATATAGACCCAGTTAAAGTGACAGTGAAGGAAGGTGCAGTATATCCAAATACCCGACAGTACAAAATGAGTCCAGAAGTAAAAGCAGGAATTATTCCAGAAATTGAACGGATGGTTAAACAAGGCATTCTGAAAGAAGTGATGGGTAGTCCCTGTAATTCGCCAATAATGGGACTGAAAAAGCCTAGCGGAAAGTACAGAATAGTGCAGGACCTGCGAAAAATAAATAAGATTGTAATTCCCTGTTGTCCAATTGTGCCAAATCCAGCAGTGATCCTTTATCAGATACCATGGAATGCAGGATGGTTCACAGTAATTGATTGATGCCAAGCGTTCTTTTCTATTCCTTTGCACCCAGACAGCCAGTATTTGTTTACGTTTAAATTTGAAGATCGCATTTACGCATGGTGTTGTGTTCCTCAAGGGTACACAGAAAGTCCTTCAATCTTTAATCAGATTTTGAAAAAGTGGCTGGAATCATTGATTATGCCCAGAAATTCTGTTCTGGTTCAGTACATTGATGACCTATTGGTGGCATCAAAATCGCGAGAAGATTGTGTCACAGATACAATTGCGTTGCTGAACCATTTGGCTGAAGGAGGACACAAGGTGTCTCCAGAAAAATTACAGTTCTGTCGACAAGAAGTAAGATATCTAGGGCATAAAATAGAAAGAGGAGTTAGAAAAGTGACACCGGAAAGAATAAAAATAATCAAAGAAATGCAATTGCCACAGACTCAGAAAGAAATGAGAATGTTTCTGGGAGTGGTTGGATACTGCAGGCAATGGATAAATGGATTTTCTGTGTTAGCGAAACCATTGATACAGATGATTCGGAAACGAGCAAAAGATCCGATTGATTGGAATGATGACTGCCTAGAGGCATTTGTGAGATTGCGAAATTGTCTGTGTGAGGCTCATGCCTTGGGCATGCCAGACTATACAAAAGATTTTGCTTTGTTTTGTTGTGAAAGAGAAAATTGTGCACTTTCAGTTTTAACACAGAGACATGGATTGAGTCGGCGTCCAGTGGCATATTTTTCAGCCACATTGGACCCAGTGGCTTCAGCATTGCCTGGCTGCTTAAAAGCAGTAGCTGCTACTTGTATGAGTCTGGAGCAAAGTGAGTCGATAGTGATGGGACATCCGGTAAAGGTATTCGTTCCACACTCAGTTGAGATTCTTTTAACAAGAACGAGAACACAGCACCTTACCCCTAGTCGTTTGACAAAGTACGAAAGAGTAATTTTGGGAGCTGAAAATGTGACTGTGACAAGGTGTACGATTTTGAACCCAGCTACCCTATTGCCAGACCCCTGTGATGAGGAAGTAAAAGATGAAAGTGATCACGATTGCTTAGACGTAACTGAGTTATGCACAAAGCCCCGCCCGGATATAAGAGAAACACCCCTAAAAGAAGCAGATCATGAGTTATTTGTAGACGGCTCCTGCCTTAGGACACAAGAGGGAGGTCTAAGTGCTGCATATGCTGTTTGCAAAATTTCGGGGTAATTGAAGCATCCTGTTTACCTGGGGTCAAGTCTGCACAAGTAGCTGAATTGGTTGCCTTGACAATGGCATGTAAAAAGGGGAAAAATTGGAGAGTAACCATATTTACGGATAGTCAATATGGTTTCGGGATTGTGCATGACTTCGGCCAGCTTTGGATGCAGAGGGGATTTCTGACTTCTTCAGGGTCTCCAATCAGAAACAGCAAAAATGTAAAGGATTTGTTGGAAGCATTACAATTGCCAAAAGAGATAGCAGTTGTAAAATGCGCTGCACATCAGTCAGGAATTGACTATGTGACTGCTGGTAATAATTATGCTGACCAAGTGGCAAAATACTGCGCCAAAAATGCAGTAGCTATAAACAGAAAGATTGAAACGGGAGAAACCAGATGCCAACTTATGCACTTCTCAGTGCCAGAGACATGGGATGAGATTAGACAATTGCAGGAAGAAGTTGAGGAAAAGGAAAAAGAAATCTGGATAAAGGCAGCCTGTACCAAAAGACCACATGATGAAGTATGGGTGTATCTAGATGGAAGACCAGTCATGCCAGACTGTCTGCTTTCAAAAATGGCGAGGGTGTATCATGGAGCAACACACATAGGGAGAGATTCAATGATCAGACTATTCAGACAGAGTTGGTACAATCCGAAGTTCAGGGTAATCGCAGAGAGCCTTTGCCAAAGATGCTTAACCTGTCAACAGCAGAACCCAGGTAGAAAGACAGTGGTAAGCTGGGGAAAAATCGGAAAGGCAGAAGGACCCTTCACCAGATTGCAGTTAGATTTCATTGAGTTACCCCCTGCAACGGATTGAAATATGTACTTGTCATAGTGTGCCTTTTCTCAAGATGGGTGGAAGCCTACCCTACAAGAAGAAATGACAGTCTTACAGTTGCAAAATTGTTGTTGAGGGAGTTAGTGCCACGACTTGTGTTTTCCGGTCACTTTGGAATCAGATAGAGGCCCTCATTTTAATAATGAAATAATTTGATTAATCTGTGCTGCATTTAACATTGAACAAAAACTACACTGTGCTTAACGTCCAGAGGCTTCTGGAATTCTTGAACAAATAAATGGCACAATCAAGTCAAGATTGGGAAAGGTGTGTGCATCCACAAGGCTGAAATGCCCAGATGCATTGCCCCTTGTACTAATGGGTCTCAGAAGTATTCCAGACAGAAAAACAGGAATGAGTCCACATGAGGTACTCATGGGAAGAGCCATGAGACAAGCGTTCATTCCTGGAAATAAACTAATGAGTATAACTGATGATCTGGTATTGGACTATTGCACAGGATTGGCTGAAATGATGCGTTCTATCTCTCATCAGGTTGGAGAAGACGCAGTTGAAAGACAGCCAGATCAAGTGCATGATTTGAATCCTGGAGATTGGGTTCTAGTGAAGAAACACGCAAGAAAATCGTGTCTAGCACCAAGGTGGGACAAACCAAGGCAAGTCATTCTAGTCACTACCACAGCAGTGAAGTGTGCAGGTTTGCCCAATTGGATTCACGCTAGTCATACCAGAAGAGTACAGAGCCCATTAGATCAACAAGAGCCACCATTGAGTGAGCAGGCTGAAGCATCAGGAGTTGTAAACTGTGAAATTGAAGAATCTAGAGTGATAGATTCTGAAAGACAACCATATGATGAGCAGCCCGAGCTGAGTCAGGAAGAATGGATCCTAGTGATTGAAGTAATTGATGATGCCATTGAAACCAGAAGAAGAACAGAACTGAAAAGACAAGAAAGTAGTCAGGAAGAGATAGGGGAAGAAGAACACACTCAGGTGAAAACAGAAAAAGACATAAACAAACATGAGGAGGGAAAAAGACAAGAACACGTTCAGGCAGAAGAAGAAAGGTTTGAATTTAGACCTGAACAGGACCAGATAGAGTTAGAAGAACAAACTCAGGCAGAAGAAGAAAGATTTGAAGTAAGACGTGAGCAGGATCAGACAGGATTAGAAGAACAAGCTCAGGAAGAAGTAGAACAAAACACAGTAGAACCTGAGCAGGAAGAAGCAAAAGAAGGTACAAGCACAGAGAACAGAGAAATATAACAGATTGTGCCCAGAATAAATGAAATAAAACAAACTTTACAAGGAGATAAGGAAGGTGAAATAGCAGTACAAATTAAAAGAGTCAGAAAGGGAGACAATTGGCCAACTGGAGTAAAGAAACTAAAATATCACCTGAGAAAATCTGAAAAGAAACCAGAACAAGTGAATGAAATCACAAGTCAAACAAGATCTAAGCAAACATTAGCAAAAATAACTTGAAGAAGTCCAAGATTGAGAAACTTAAACAGAAAATACAAGGCTCCAGAGTGGACGTACATCATTCTTGAAGAATTTGAGTCCCTGGATCTGACTGATGAGACAGAAGAAGTCCATATTGCACAAATTGACGAAAGCCAATTGAAACCTCCTTAAGAATAAAAAGACAAAAGACTGTAAAGAGAAAAGATAAGAGAAAAGAAATTTTCTCAGAGACAAAATGGCCGACAATGAAGTTAGCGGAAAACCAAAATGTGGAGTTACAAGAAAGTGTCTTAGATTTTGTTTTTGTAGTATTTTATTAGCGATATTAGGATGGTTATTCCTAACAGTAGGGGTACCTTTGATAATGGAAACAAGTGACAAAAATAATACAGATACTAATGTTTAAGTAGATAGATTAAGAGAAACTAAAATAGAAATAGGATTGGAAGATGAGGCAAATTATCATAATGAGTCAGACTATAATACGTCCTCTGTTTAGCAAATTATTATTTCAGTATGTTAGCACCATGCAAATTAACAACTGTTATGTATGCATGAAATTGCCCTCATTAGTATCAGAAGGGATGACGTATCACCATATACCTTTAACGTATGGAGTGTCATGTAGTATTTTGTCAAGTTTATTTTACACTACAGGGAGATTGCAGTATTTTTATTCTAACTTAGATGTAATATTTCCTGAACTTCCTATTAGAAAGAATATGAATCCAGTAGTTAGTAGTAAAAATGCACGATTTATGGGTGAATTTTTCATAACCATGAGTTCAATAGATTTAGTTCAGGCACACGAAGATAATTTAACATGTACGTTAAGAAAAGAAGAAAAATAATTTTTAGATTTAGTAATAGAAAGGAGACAGGATTTAATGAAAAAGGCAACTACACAGAAAACCCATGCACCTCCATGGGTTGGGAAGGAGGGAATCTATGCAAGTGGCAAGGCTCATGCTGCCATGTCCCTGGACTTTGTGAAAAAGGGAAAATTCTGCCTCCATAGATTAAAGACAGATTATAACAATAATTACATTGGTTCCAGTGAATGTGAACATAACTTCCTAATATTAGGAGGATGGGGACTAAAAGGGGGAACTGATCCTGTGTTTCCAGGAGTGTATTATGTTTGTGGGAACAATGCCTATTACAGGTTACCTGCAAGATGGTACGGAAGCTGTTATTTTGGAATAGTTTTTCCAAAAATTTACCATGTAGATAAAATCAGTGGAACCAATGGAAATTCTAATGGACTAACACGAAGAAGAAGGGCTAGTTTTTCTGAAATTGTAGGAGATATTTTTAGTGCACTGATACCCTCAGTTGGAGTCATTCTAAATTCACAGAAAATGTGTAAGTTATCAACCATAGTTGATCGTTTTTCTACAGACACTGTAGGAGGATTTTTAATGATTAACACAGAAATGGTTGCAATTAGATCAATGGTTTTACAGAACCGTCTTGCTCTTGACATATTATTGGCAAAAGAAGGTGGAGTTTGTGGCATGTTGAAAGATCAACATTGCTGCACTTCAAAGTCAAAGTCAAAATTTAACTTTATTCGGCTGATTAGAGCCATCAAAGTACAAATAACAAAACAGGAGAGATCAAATCTACAATCATAAAATACATAAATGTTAAATCAGTTAAGATCCCCTGTCTTGTAACAATGTAGCAAACATAAAAGTAAAAAAAACCATAAGACAGTTATTAATCTCCGTAGAGACCTGCTCCACTCAAACTTCATTATCTACAATAGAATAAAATACACTCCATCGAGTAATACAACACTTCATACAAGAATAAGCACACCTCAAGGATCCACAACACATAATTAGGCCTGGGAGTGAATAATTAAATAAGATAAAAATTAGCCCAACTTACACTTGTCCAACTTTACATATAAGAACATAAGAATTAGGGGCCGATTCCGATCTCGGCCGGTAGTGCTCCGAATCGGATTCGGTTTTACCGGATCCGATCCGGAGCCCTATTTTCCGACCGAGTCGTACGCGCGTCCGGGCGAGCGAGTACGATGCGTATTCGCCGACCGACTCGTCCGGGTGACCCGACCGCTCCGACCGACTGGTTCCCGGATCGTACTGCTCCGACCGACTCGCTCGGACCCGAATCGCACCGCGCAATGGAGACGTTTTCCGGCCGGGTAAGTACGATGCGCACCTCGACCGCTCCGACCGACTCGCGCCGTCTGACTCGAACTCGCTGTCGGAGCCGTACTTTGGGGGTCCGTGTCGGACCCCCCTGTATGCGTACCCGTGCGAGGCGCACACAGGGGGACCCATGGGTCCCCCTACCTGTGCGTGTACGCCGCGAAGCGCTTGCGGCGTACTCGCTGTAGGGAGCGCCCTTGTCCGCCTCGCACCCATTGAGGCAATGGGAGCCCGCGTACGCGTTGTACGACCGGCTCCCATTGAGTTCAATGGGAGTCCGACCGAATCGTGTCCGGTGGCATACGAAGGCATCGGACTCGTTCGGTCGGACTGCACGGGTCCGATTCGGGCGGAAATCTCTCCGAGGCCGGCTCGGTCGGAGAAATTACCGACACGAATCGGAATCGGCCCCTAAGTATTTAAATAACGTGATTCAAAGCCATGTCCACAGGAGAATTCATGAGTGACCTATTCCTATGCCTAATTGCTCCTGTTAGGAAACTTGCTACCCCATAACAGACCATAGGTGACGCTAGCATTTGTAAATATACCAGCGCCGGCCTAACTTGTTCAAAGTTACAACCTCTAAGCAAAGGAATGATACATTTTCTGCGCAGAGAATTGTAATATGCACAGAAGAATATTATATGAAGAGTATTCTGGTCCGAGAAATTATCACAGGGACAGGGATTTAATGTTCCTTCTTTGAAAAACCCTTAGGAAAAGCAAGGAGCCAGGGAACCATATTCAACCTAAATCTTGTCAAAACAAAAAGATGGTACGGTTTGTTTATATAAGATAAATATGGTTGCATCTGTCGACCCAGGCTCAGTGTAACAAAACTTCTCACCATGGGTTTTTTCAATTCATTCTCCTCCCTTAGTACTCTTCGTCTGTCTAAAAACTGCTGCTTGAGGTCTCTAATGGCTTGTTTACCCAATGCTATAGGGCTCAAAAATAAATCTGGGCAGCCAAGGGTTTCCATCTGGTCCTTAATATATCTAATCCACGGAATGTCTAACACCTTTTCTAGGGTGAGACAATCTTGGATGATCAATTGGTTAAGATTTGGCATAGGTTGTGCCCAAATTCTCAGCCAACGCAATAAAGGGGCAACCGCAATCTGGTCAGAAATAAAACCTGCGCCTAATTCCTCATGTATGTTAAAGATTGGTGTGGAAGTTGGGACCGAGAGCAATCTACGCAGAAATGTGTTTTCGGCCCCCTGAATTTCTCTGACGTCTGTGTAACCCCAGATGTTGCACCCATAAGTCACCATGGGGAGACACTTAGCATTATAGATCTTTATAAGTGCGGGAGTGGTTTTGATCCTATTCTTTTGCAAAGTCTAAAGTGGCCCCCGATGCTCTAGCTAATACATTCTTTTTTTGTGCACGCTGCGTGCACCATGAGCCCGGTCATCAAAGAGCACCCCTAAATATGGAAAAGCGGGGACTTTTACTAACTCTAGTCCCTTGCAATAGAATTTAACCTTCATTGCCCTCCTTGAACCTATGGACATAGCATGTGACTTTTTAAAATTAGTGCTGCACTTATATTCCGGACAAGAGCAGAGAAATTAAAGGATATATTGAAAATATTACGAGAATGCATAAAGATTTAACCCAACTGGAGTTTGACAGTGTGTGGGGAAGACTAACAAAAAGTATAACATCAATAGGGAAATGGTTTGTTGGGTTTGGGAAAAGTTTTCTAGGTCAAATAATGATACCATTATTGATGATAATAACAATAGTGATGTTAATAATGATTACATATAGATGTTGTAGAAAAAGTACGAAGAGAAAGGTACATTTGAATAAAAGAGGAAAGGGACAGACACGTAAAAGGAAGTATGAGGAAATACGCTTGGAAGAAATGAAAGGCAGGTTATACAAGAAGATGCGAGATTTAGAAGGAAATGAGACAGTTGATGAAAGGTTGGGAGGCCAAATAGAGAAAACTGAGAAGTGCTAAAGTTGATATCTGGGATGGATGGGAATTTTGTGATGGCTTAATATGCCATCAGAGAGGGGATTGATGGAGCAAGGTCTCGGACACGAGACTTGCTCGGAAGCAATCCTCTCGATTTAACTTACTAGCGAATTACTAACGACATGTCTCGCAATTAATAATATCCATTTTTCACTATACCCGGGAAAAGAATGAAGCTTGCCTATGTGTTTACTAACTGCAAATAACAAGGACGTAGGACTAGGACACATTTAACATTGGGATCTTTACTGCGCATGCGTCTACTGCATCTACGTAGTATGACGTGCTTTCGCTTGGAGGGAAATTCTTGCGCGTGCGCAAAGAGCTATAAAATGGCCGCTTGAAAGCTCACATGCATGGCACCTGCTTGCTGAAATTAGAAATGGGTTTATAACTAACGCAAATGCAGAGAGAGAAATAACAAATGGTATGGGTTAGAGTAGAGGTTGGTGGTATACAGTGAAACCATTTATTTTTTAGAATAACATTTTTCCTTTTCGACTTTATTATTAGTGCGTATTTGGGCCTGTTAAAGTTGTCCGAGTCGAGCAGACCAATATGGTGCGACGCATGCGCCCTGATACGGAAGCTTGGAAGATGACTAAGAATTTGTCACAAGTCCAAGGTCGGAGGAGATGTGCCCTGGGAACATGAGGGTGAAGAGTTCATATGAAGGAACTTGTTCAAGAAATCAGTTACAAATGTATTTAATAAAGTTTAAATATGTATGGGAAAGGAAGGGCGGAATAAAGTTTGATGGGAGGGGTTTGGAAACAATGGTTTAAAGAAAATAAATGAAGTATAAGTGTGGTGTGATGTTCATCCCCCCCTAGCCGTCCAATCAGAAGTTAGTATTATGTAAAAATGAAACATTAATGGGTGGTACATGCCTATGGAAGGGTATAATTGAAGTAGTTTAGTTAGTAAGGAAGGCTAAGCTTGTTGGGAGCGGAGGCTGCAGAAACAATTCGGAGCATGGGATGCTGTCGGTGCTGGGGTGATGCTGATGCTCTGAAATTCTGATGAAGAAATTGAATGCAGAATCATCTACTAGATTAATGGGTGGGTTTTAGAAAGAAGATTGCGGAAGAATCACGAGGAGGAAGAGAGTGTCAGAGAGGGGTGCGACGTAGTCGTCGGTAACTAGAGAGGTGAAGTATCCTGTCCTGATTCCTGTCCTGAAACCTTTGTCTCCTGATCTGTCCTGGGAGGCTCTTACCAGCCCTTGGGCTAGGGGGTTGGTCTTTACACCGTACTTTGGTAATTATGAAATTCATCGTTTGATAAATGCTCTTCTGTCTCTATCCTCTTCTTTCTGAGCATAGTTATTGTGTGGATCTGAATTGATAAGTGTTACTTGAGATATTTGAATTGGCACTCCCGCGAATGAGGGTGTTTGTACTGAAAGGCTTTTGAGATGGTTCAAAACCCATAATTTTAGATAAAGATTTAAAAACTTATTGAGTCTATCATTATTTACACTTATTAAGAAATGCATAATAAATTATGTCAATTATCGCCATCAACTAGTTTTACCTAACTGGTCCATTGACCAGAGGAAAGAACTGTTTGATCAGCAGAAGGTTTAGTTAAAGAAGTAATAACTAGATCCTGAGGTATGAGTAACATATAAAACTAATAAACTCCAGTGGTTTACTTAGAGCGCAGCGGAAGCGAGTTGTATGGGCCCAAGCGAGTATATGGTAGTAGAGTATCTGTTGTTAGTAGACCGCTGGATCAGTCCCCCTTAAAACTTTTCCTGTACCTCAATCATTTTCTCTTATTCCACTTCTATTTAATCTTTATATCATCTCACTAGTCTTTCTAACCTGATCTTTCAGCCTATCCCTCATGAAACATGCTGATAACATCCAACTCATTATCAGCCTTGATATGGATGATGTCCAATACAACTTTCGATCTCGCCTATGAGTGGTTGCTTCCTGGATGAAATTAAACTCCTTGAAAATTAACACACACTAACCAGAGAATTAAATTTTAGGTGCCGTACCACTGTCTGAACTGAACTTTGGCGGCCTTATGAGCTTGTTCCTCAAATTTGCTAAAAAATTAAGCTTTCTCTTAGATCAGTTTCTACTTTCTAACTAAGTCAGCTGTATGTCATCCACCTGCATCTTCTGAAATCCAGATTTTTCTTATAGTCATCCCCTGTTCACTCTTGATAGCCACAAATCTCTGACATAAATTAGTTATTCTCTCCTTCCTGGGCTATTGCAGTGCTCTTTACGAGGGCCTCCTTTTGAAACCTGACCAATTCGTGGTAGACTGACAGACTAATTTTGCACTTATAACCAGTGCTTTAAATGGGCCGGAACTGTCTGGTACGGAGTACCGGCACTTTTTTATTTTGAAAGGGAGAGTACCAGCACTTCTCAAGAGACATCCAATACTTTTAATTGGAGAGTACCGGCCCTTCTCAGAAACAAGTACCTCCACTTCTATTTTTCCATTTCAAGCACTGCTTATAACCTATAACCTGCACCCTCATTTCTCTGTCTCATGGTCCTGCAACGGGCTCCTATGGTCCAATATCCTCTAATCCATGCCATGTCCAACTGCTATCAAGCTATCTACAAAAAACAAAACCAGTGGCGAGCTAGACCTTTTTCTACCCGTGGCGGTCCCTGCGTTTGATGCCCCGCAATGGCTGCAGGTAAGAGCTGGGGGATGGTACGAAGACAGACGACGACAAGAGTTAAAGTGCCACTGCCCCAAAAAATCATGCCGCCCAGGGCGAACCGCCCCCCCACACTCCTTTGCTACGCCACTGAACGAAACAACTACCTACAGTGCAGCTGTTTTTTTTCTTTTCTTCCTTTATCCTCTAGCACTGCGCTCTGCCACGTTCAGTCTCCTCCTATTTCCTCACATCAGGAAAACTCACAATAGCAGTCAATATTTTTCCATCTTATATGGCAAAATGACAGAACTCGCTTACTGCTCCCGTTCTCTCTTATCCAAATTTTTAAAGTTCTCTAAGCATCTCAAACGTGCTTATTTCCTCCCTCTAGATAATGCTTCTCTGATCGTATTCTAGTCCTATGCCATAGCGTCAGCACACTTTTTGGACAGCATTGTGTGTATACATTCTATTAATTCATTCATCTGCATTTTTTTCATACAAAAGAGCATCAGTGTGCTTCTGTTAAAATGACCCTGTCTTTGTTAAATCTAGTCAGTGCTAATGAGTACACACATTGTTTTGTCTCTGTGTGTTATTTGCATTCTATGTGTAGGCCCCGTGTACAGGGGCACTGGGCGCGTAGGCTTGGGTGCGCGCATATGAAATAACTTGACACCATACAGTTACTAGGTCTAGGTGTCGACTGCCCATCCCCGGGCACCCCCCCTCTTTTATTGATGCGCGCTCCGCCTCTCGGCATGAGCGTGTAGGTGCGACATATCCGGCCTCTGCCGGGGTAATCCACTAGACTTCTCACTCATTACATCCCTTCCCAACTTAGTCTCTTTTTCTTTTGCTGGGAGCCCGCTGTCTCCCTACTTGGCATGCACAGTCCTTCAGGCGGGAGCTTGGTCTGGGGTTCTCTCTCAGTCTGTACCTGGGGTGGTCACCCCGAACAACGAGTCAGGGTTCTGGTGGCCCAGATGCTGTTGTTGTTGCCTCACAGGCCCTTAGTATCGTTGGTTCTGTCTCCTGGCACGTTTCATCATGTACCGCAGGGCCCATTGGGGGCACGGTGCTCACGGGGAGTTCTTCTTGCTCTGTTCCGATGTTCTCTCCGGCGTCTTGGACCCTTTCGGCTTCCATACTGGAGGGGGTTCAGGCACCCTCTTAAACCAGGAGATGTTTCGGGTTACATTCTCTCCTCCCTTCTGTACTGTTATCATGGTCCCTTTCACACCGACCACCATCCAGTGGCCTGGTTCGTACCTGGCTCGGAATTTTCCTCCTGGTCTCTTGTCTTTCATTATCACAGTGTCCCCTCTTGCACCTTCCGCGGCGCCGCCCTCCTGGTCCGGCTGGCGGCAAGATTTTGCTTCTCTCTCCGCTCGAGGGCGTCTTCCTCACTGTACGGAGGCAGGATCCACCCTGGGCAGACAGGGAGTGTGTCGCGGCAGACCCCATTGAACATCAGCGACCATGGTGTACAGTGGGTGGTGCTGTGGGGGGTGCTTCTATACTTTCGGAGGAACAGTTGTAGGTGTTGCTCGGGGTCTGTGTTCTCTGCCACGGCAATCCACAGGGCTTTGTTGAGGGTCCTCATGAACCTCTCAACCTCTCCGTTGGCTTGTGGCCATTGCGGGGTGATGTGGCGATGTCGTATGCCATGATGCTGCATGAAGTCGTGGAATTCGTTTCCTTGGAACGGAGGCCCATTGTCGCTCTTGATCTCCTCTGGGCACCCGGACATTGCAAAGGTCTTCTCAAGTACTGGGGCAACCCGGGAGAATGCGGTGGAGCTAACGACCTCTTCCAGGGGATATTTGGAGTAGCTGACGATTATGACAACGGCCGTCCAACCATCGGGAAAACTCCCAAAATCGATGCTCACCTTCTCCCACGGGGCCTTCCCATGCTCTTCCGTCTGGACGGATGCTGGACTTTCCGAGGTGCTGGTTAACTGGCAAGCTGGGCATCTTCTCAGGGCTTCTTCCACCTGAGCCTGGAGCCCCAGAAACCACACCTTTTCTCGCATCCGGGCTTTTATCTTCTCCACTCCTTGGTGTCCCCCGTGAGCCAGTTGGGTTGCCTGATGTTGTAGGGCCGCCGGTATAATGATTCAGGACCCACTTAGCAGAATCCCTCCTTGGGTTACACTTAGCTCATTCCTGATCCTCCACATCTTCATGAGGCACTCTCTCTCAGGTCTGGCCCAATCGTTGGCAGATTGCAGGAACTGGTGCCAGTGGCCTCCTTGGACGGCTGCACGCACTTTGGTGATTACGGGATCCCCTTCCGCAGCAGTGGCAACGTCCTCCAGCATCAGGGCTTTTGGGCACGTGTCGGTTGAGATCATGTTCAGGTGGGCTTCGAGCGCCTCAACGTCTGACTCCTCTCCTTGATCATACTGAGGCGCCGGGTGTCTCGATAGGAAGTCGGCCGGGTTTTTGGCACCTGGTCGGTAGGTCACTTCCATCTCATACTGCTGAAGTCCAATGGCCCACCGCTCGATCCTCGGGGGTGGGTGTGCTGCTGACCCGCTGAACAGCGGCACCAAGGGCTGGTGGTCCGTAATGACCCTAAACGGCTGACCGCAGACGTATAAATGAAAATGACGGCACGCCCACCGGATGGCCAGGGCTTCCCTCTCGATTTGTGCATAGCGCCTCTCAGTGGATGAGAGCGCCTTGCTGGAGTATGCCAGGGCCACCCATCTTCCTGGCTCCTGCTCCTGGGATAGCACTGACCCGAGTCCTACAGGGCTGGCGTCGACTAGTATTTCCGTCTGCTTGGCAGGGTCGAAGTACACCAGAGTGGTGTGGTCAAGGAACGAGGGCTTGACTTTCTGGAATGCTGTCTCTTCCAGGGTCCCCCACTTCCACATTGCATCTGACTGGGTGAGGTTTCGGAGTGGCTCCGCGTTGGTGGCCAGGTCGGGGATGAATTGACCACAGAACGTGGCCATCCCGAGGAAGCTTCGTACTTCGGACACTGTCACGGGGGCTGGGGCGTCCTTGATCGCTTGGGACTTTCGCGGATCCACTTGGATGCCTACCTGATTGAACAGGTAGCCGAAGAACTCTATCTGTTTTAGGAAAAAGAGGCACTTCTCCCTGTGGAGGATGATGCCATGGTCTTGAAGCCGCTTTAATGTAGCCCTTAGATGGCGGTAGTGCTCATCCGCGGTTTCAGAGTGGATGAGGATATCTTCACTCACGTTCAGCACCCCTGGCAGGCCGGATACGATCTCCCTCACTGTGTCCTGGAACACCTCGGCTGCCGATGATATTCCGAAGTTGAGACGCTTATACCTTCTTAGCCCAAGGTGGGTACTGAACGTGATAATGTAGTGGCTCTCTTTGGCTAGAACCAGCTGATGATAGCCTGCGTTCAGGTCTCATTTTGAAAAGAACGGGACCCGTTGACGTCGGCCACAATGTCGTCGATTTTTGGTGTGATGTGGCTTTCGCGCCGGATGACCGTATTGGGGAGGCACATGTCTATGCACAGCCGGATTTTCCCTGGCTGTCGGGGCTTTTAGGCTATCACCATGGGGGATACCCACGGCGTAGGTCCAGAGACCTTCTCGATGACTCCTTGGTCTTCTAGCTTTTGTAGCTCTTGTTCCACCAGCGGCCTAAGGTGGAACGGAATCCTCCTGTCTCGTAGTGCCGTAGGTGTGATCGATGGGTCAATGTGCAGCTTGACTGGGGCCTACTTGATTCATCCTAGGCCTTGGAACAAGTTTGCGAATTGGTCTAGTAGCTCTTTGGTTTGGTTCGCCTGCACACTCCTCGCAAACATTACCAGTCCTAGATCTTCTGACGCGTGGCTGCTCAGTAAGGTGTCGGCCTATTGATTGATGACGTGAATGTCGGTCGTGATCTCGTGGTCCTCTGATCTTATCGGCACTGTCATCTTGCCGCAGAGTGGCAGGGGTGAATCGCTGCTGTATGCAAATATCTTTGCTTTGGACCGTTTAAGCTCTGGTTTGTGCCTCAGTCGGTTATATTGCTGGATCCCCATGACATTAACTGACGCGCCAGTGTCAATCACTGCGCTCACTTCCGACCTGGCGATCTTTACTGTGCACATGGGCTGTGGCCTTCTCCGTTTCTTTAGTGCCTGCATGAACGACACCAGGTACGTTTCACCTTCGTCGTCCTCAGTGGATGAGTCATCTGCTCGGTGGGCGGCTCGCTCATTCTTTCTCCCCCCTTGGGAGGATGTGAGGGACACGCTCGACAGCTGTCTTATGAGCTTTTGCATGGGCCTGACTCCTCTGCCATCATTGCGCGGGCCCTTTCGTCTGCACACGGATGCGAAATGGTTTGGGATGCCGCAGTTGGTGCACCTCTTCCCTTGGGCGGGGCACGCATGTGGTGGATGTTCTTCATGCCCACAGTACCCGCACTGGCCCCTCTGGGTCTGGGGCAGGTCGTCCCGCGGCCTGCTCCCCTTGTCTCGCGTTGTGACGGCATCGGCCTGCTCCATTTTGATGGTCGCGCTCCTTTTGTTTGTGCGCGTCAGTGCCAGGCCCATTTCGTCTGCCCGCGCTGCCGACAGGTCGCGCGTCCTGGCCATGACCAGTATGTCGTTTAGGGGTATGTTCGGCTGCCTTAATATGAGCCCGCGTAGCACCTTGCTGCGCACTCCCTGGATGAGCTGGGCTCGGATCTCTTCTGCAGCCCTTTCGTCGACGAGATGCGTGATCGCTAGCTCCCTCAGTCTTGTGTGGAATTCATCGATAGATTCACCTTCCCTTTGTCTGGCTTGTCGCAACTTGAATCTCTTGTAGTCTGGATTCAGTTGCAGGTCAAAATGCGCGTTGAGCGCTGCCACCCCTGCGTCATAGCCGGCTGGGCCACCTGTGTTCGGGAGGTGTTTGAATAACAGGTAGACCTCCTCCCCTGCATAGTGGAGCAGGAGCGACCGCCTGACTGCCCCATCTGTTTCCCTGGTGGCTATAAAGTAATTTTCCAGCCGACCCAGCCACGTTTTCCACCGTGGGGACGCTGTTGTTGGGTCAGCCGCCTCGTTGAACGGGGGCAGCATGCCTGTGGGCGCATGTTGTCTGATGATGCGGACTGGTGCCGGGTTCCCATCGGGGTTGTCTCCCATATTGCTTTTATGCCGGGAGTAGTGGATGCCAGCTCTGTGCTGCGTCCTGTGGGGAGCTGTGCTGTTGTGCCCCTTGTGCCTATTCACCCGGGTCTTGCTACTGTTGCTCTGTGGGGCTATGTGGTTAAACCTGGTGTTTTCTTCTTTGATAGTTTCTTTTTTTTTTTTTTTTTACTCTTCCTGAGTACCTTTCCTTTTCCCCAGCGCGTTTGAAGCGCCACATGTTCAAGGCCCAGTCGCCCCGGGGGTCCCTGACTCTCTGCCCGGCAGGCTGCATGGGCGGTGCCTCGTCTGGCCGCGTGGGCAGACTGGCGCGTAAATTAAACCGTGCATGAGCCTCAAAGCGGGAGCCAGGGTCACGTCTTACCGGCTTTGCAGGATGCACCTCTGGGGGCCGCCGCCGTTACTGCTGTAGCCCCCGCCTCCTGCTGGACTGGGGTGGGGCGGTGTGCTCGTATTTTGATGACGCGACGCGGGCCGCTGCCAGGGCCGCGTCGGGGCTGCACGTGATGCCGGCCGGTACACGGCGGGCACAGGATCGTGAGGTCGGCTACCTCGTCGCCAGTGTAGGCCCTGTGTACAGGGGGACTGGGAGCACAGCCTTGGGTGCGCGCATATGAAATAACTTGACAGCACACAGTTACTAGGTCTAGGTGCCAACTGCCCATCCCCAGGCACGCCTCCTCTTTTTTTGATGCGCGCTCCGCCTCTCAGCGTGAGCGTGTAGGTGCGACATATCCGGCCTCTGCTGGGGTAATCCACTAGACCGCTCACTCATTACACTATGCTTATTTGCAAAACAGTTTCCTGTGATTCTCACATATAAATTTCTTGATGAATGTAGGTAGGTCAGGTTTGAGACAAATTAACTTCAGTTTCATAAGGCGTGTAGCACACACCCTAAACATTTCAAATGTTTCAAAATCATGAACACCTTTTCGAACGTCGATCGATTTTTATGTATTTTGATCTCTTTCTGACAAATGGAGCAGTGTTTCTTTAAGTGAAAACGAGAGCAACAGGATTAGCTGCTTGGTTGTTAACTGATAAAATGGGGCACTTGTAAAACCAATCACATCATCTGCCACAATGAAAAACAAGCCTTTAAGACAAAGGCATATAACACAATGATGCAATTAAGGAAAGTGAATAGATTAATTCAGGGCGCGGGAGACACATGCATTTCAACTTGTGAACCTAGATACAGCTGTTGCTAATCCTCCTCTGTTACATAACGTGTCTAAAATGATACATTCTGCACTTGTACTTGTTTTTGAAATGTCATCTCTCAGTAAAATGTATTACATTTACGATTCGCTTTGGCTTTCTAGCACAGATAAAAATGTTTTTCATATCACAGCATCATGACAAATGATAGTTCCTGCTCCATGTAGAAAAAAAGATGAGCCCGGCGGTATAGTCCAAGAATATACAAATTAAATGCCACACATAATTATTCAACATATTTATTTACTAAGTGCAGAAATTGCACCGCTATAGCAGTCATATGCTGTAAGAAATAAGGGCCATATTTATGAAAAAGTGGCGCAAGGCAGTGCAGAAAGTCACCTTGCTGCACTGCCCTGCCTCACTGGGAAAGGGCAGGAATGCTCCATATTTAAGACAATACGACACACTCCTGTCCTTTCTCCTGCGCTGGCACACAATGAGCTGCCCAGCGCCAATGCAGACACACTTGCACCATGGTGCAAGGGTGCCTGCATTGCAAGCGGGAATGTTTTTGTGCAGGAAGGGGCACCTTCCTCCACAAAAACTATCCTGAGAGGCTTTTTCCTCTTTCCAAGTGTGCTGCAGAATGCAGCACACATAGAAAGAGGAAAAAACAAGCAGAGATAAAGATCTTTCTCCGCATTACGCCTCTCCTGGTGAGGCATATATTTTTGGCTCATTCCCAGGTTGACTTGTTCTTGAAAA
Source organism: Calotriton arnoldi (assembly GCA_963921515.1). NCBI lineage: Eukaryota > Metazoa > Chordata > Amphibia > Caudata > Salamandridae > Calotriton > Calotriton arnoldi. The sequence goes on along the minus strand of CAWUFW010003952.1, from coordinate 356,109 downwards.
TCTGGGACTGCGTCAAAATCCATGGAAGTTGCGTGGGAACACCCATGGAAACGCCTCCCTGGCACAGAGTAATGCAACTCAGCGATTTGTGCTGCGTTACATTACTCGAGATTTATGAAGACACGAGGGCCATGCAGGGTGGTCTTCCATGGCTTCATAAGTCTCATTTTTCATTTACGTCACTTTTGCACCACATTGCATGTTGCAAGAGTAACACAAAGAAGCTCATAAATATGCCCCAATGTTGTTAAGTGGGAAGGTGTGAGGCCCCTGATGGGCTCACTTTCAAGACGCTCTCCCGAATTTTAGCTAAAGACTGATAGTTGTGAACATTTAATGTACGAAAAAAACATACACCAGTTTAATGTGGCAATGTACTAATCACAAAAACAGTGTAAGGGTGCCCCTACTATGTTTACGTACATGCACCAGGGGTGTGTGCGAAAGTCTAGTAAATTTATTTTGTGTAATAACACAAGGTTTTGGAAAAATTACACAGAAATACAGGAAATCAAGAGAAGTATAAATCCCTGATTTAGGATTATATTTTAGCACTAAAGGCACCCATTCATCACTTTTTGACACAAGGATGTATTTTGGAGAAAACAATTTAAAAAAAACACAATTACAATGATCAACAGCCACTCCCTTCTGGTTGTTCACTCTGTTCCTCGCTCCCAGATTATACTTTTACCATGAGCAACAGCATAATTACACGACTAGCATAACTGCATAATTTCGTGAACTTTGCCTAACATATGGAACACAAAATTACAAACATTATGCCAGAAATAAACTTTCTTTGGGGCCTAGATGGGGTGCTAAGAAGCAGAGAGGCTGACATTTTGCCTAGCATTCTAGTACCAACAGCCTTGCTCTTAGGATTGCATTGAAAAATAATAAGGGTAAGCATACATATACAAAAAACCTCCCATAAAAGTGATTTTAAAAACAACAGAAAAGAGTATGATATGGATCTGAAACAGTCACAGGCCACTATTTTATTGAAGGAGCAATGGTTGATCTGAGACCATGTGTGAGTTGTTTATCATGAGGTGGTAGGACATTAGCAGAGTGCATCGCTCTGATGGTCGGCATCTGCCTTGAAACTGTGTATTGCTAAACCTCTATTTTACAGGCAGCATGCAATAGCAAATGATGCTATGTATGTGCAGTCGGAACATGGCTGGCACAGAAGGACAGATTTAAGATACCACGGCTACAAATGTAAGTAGGGCAGATGCTAAAACTGTACTTTAAATTCATAGTACATCTCAAATTGAAAGCAACAACCTTACAACTGTGGCTCCGTCAGTGCTTAAGTTGAGCTAGTGGTTGGGGGCCACTGGCACTCATTTTTGGGTCCAGCTCTTTTTTCCCCTCATCAGACATTTCCTGAGTGCAAGAGAGTGAAAACACACAAATGGGAAAAATGGAGGAAGAGAAAGACGGGAAAAAATGTCAGAAAGGGAGACAGCAGGGACCTACAGGAGTGAGATAAAGGGGCAGGGAGTTTCTAGCAGTGCACTAAAGAGGCCTGAGGTGGATTCAAGATTATAGAGCCATTGTCTTTGGCATGCTGACATTTAATAGTGCCAGACGCGGGCATCTGAGCAACGCTTTGGGCACGGGCACAAATTTTGCACTGCACTATGCATTAATGACACAGGCAAGAACTAAATAATTTGATCCACAAATTACGCCAGAAGCTGAGAAACACTAGAACATGAAGGCCAGATCCTGAGACCCAAGCTACTCTATGAAAACAATAGTAGCAACTTGAAAACTGGAGCTGAAATCTATCAACAATGTTTCTAGGGATACCAGAAATGGGTCACATGCTCTGACTATGTTCACAATTGACTAAATATTGAGAAGATGCATTTGCACTGAATAGTAAAGTCATTATTTGTTCGATTGTTTTGCAACCGTCTCTGGTGAGTCCAAGTCTCTTTGATGACCAACCTACATGTTTACATTGGATAGCTGTAGATTCCCTGTCTGCATCTGTGGTATGGAAACACATAATTTGAGGTTTGTGCTTTGTAGTATCACAACCATATAATACTAAAGGCCATCAAATGAAATGTAATTTGATGATGGAATGGTGTAATTATTATGTATTTGGTGTTGTTTTTTCTTTCTTTTCACTTCTACTGATGGCCAGTATTCTGCTTTTGATTGTTGGCTGATATACAAGGTTCTATATGAAGAAATGGAACGGATAACCTTAACACACTTAATCTTAAATAGCCAGCAGTCAAAAGACTAGATACGGCTACTCTATTACATTTTGACCAGAGGGTAGGCAGAATGGTCCTGATACAGAATATTTTTAAGTGGAGATATTTACTACAATTACTTTAAGAGTTGATGGCATGTAAGAGCTGTGAGAGAGTGTGAGAAATTGGTTTATTAGTTGGGGTGGATTGGTGTCCACGACAAGTGATAAAGTCACCAATCCTTTAGGTCCAGTCAAAAGTTTCATTCATTTAAACTTCAGTTCAACCACTGGTAACTATGGCACAGAGCAGACCAGCTTAACTTAAGAAAATGTGTAAAACATTTAGTATCACCAAAACAGATAACAATTCAAAAACACAACAGAGAAAACACCCAACTCCAATTTGTAACAATATGTTAACATTTAATGAACAAAATTACACCAAAATGATAAAAATCCAACAAGGTAATCGGATATGAATTTTTAAAAGATTTTAGAGAACATAGCGCCAAAAACTGAAAAGTATCAATGGTAGTCAATGCTAAAGATACACTGGGACCTAAATGTGATTTGAGGCCTACCTCAATGAAGCATAGAAAAGATACACCAAGCAGATTGGCTCTGTAGGGCCTGGAGGTAGGGCAGTTGGAAAAACATTCTGAACCCTGAAATTCAATTCCACACCATTGAACTGTCAGTTGGATACTTTACTTGGTCGGTTCCCCTGAAGCTCTAAAGCAAAAGTTTTGAAAGATGTCCCAAAAGTCTTAGGGTTCCCTAACATCTACAGGAACACATTTCTAAGGCAACCATGATCTCGGTGGAGCGCTTAGAGACTCTCAGAGTGTCTGGAAGAGGGCAACAACAAAGTCCAATCCAGGTCCAGTTGCTACTTGTTTTCTGGGATTAATCACAAGAATGCAGTTGCGGCAGGCACAGGTAAGAGCAGTGGGGTGGGGCGGGGTGTGGGGAAGTCGACAGACGACAGGATAGGTACAACCATTCACTTTGCACTCGCGCCGAGCCCAAGGTAAGTGATTTCATGTATTTTTTTATTTAATTTTACTTATCCCGTCATATGTCGACTTTCCATTACCACACCCCGCCCTACCGCCACCACCGCTCTTACCTGTGCCGGCCGCCACTGCAAGAATGTCCTCTTCAGCTTCTTTGTATTCCACTCCTAATGATGAACGTCTGGAGGAGTTAAGCGACTCCACAGACGTTCCTCTGGCGGGGAATGCGATCGACCCCTTCACGCTGCTTGAAATTGAAATGGCTATTGCAAAGATAGTGCCGGGTAAAGCTCCTGGACCTGATGGTCTTCCTGGTGACCTCTTCTTGGCCGATTCCAGAAATTGGTCACGTTATATTCAACTTTTGATCAATAGCATAGCCAATGGATCCCCTATTCCTGACTCTTGGAAAGGAGCGCTGGTGGTCCCGATATTTAAAAAGGGGATAGGGAAGACCCATCAAACTACAGGCCAATAAGCTTAATAGATGCCATGCAAAAGTTGGTAGGTAGAGTTCTCCTACAGCGAATACAGACTTGGGCTGAAGAGGAGGATATTTTATCCCAATATCAGGCTGGGTTTAGAAGAAACACAGGCACGATTGACCAAGTCTTCAGGTTATTGCTTATATATTGGAAGGTTGTTGTTATTGGTAAGGGAAGTCTGTACCTTGCTTTTATTGATTTAAGAACAGCTTTTGATCTTGTTCCTAGGCTAAGACTGTGGCAAACGCTGAGGGATCTGGGTGCCCCCCTCTCCTTCTTAATTTTTTAATTCGTCTGCACGAAGGAAACTTCGCCCAAGTTAGGTGGGGTCCCCATGGGGAGGTAACAGAAAAGATTCCAGTCGGCAGGGGAGTCCGCCAGGGGTGTGTCATGGCACCTACCCTGTTTTCTTTGTACATCAATGGGGTGGTGAGATTTCTTCAGGAGATCCAGTCAGATGCACCAATTCTGGCGGGCGAGAAAGTTCCTACATTGCTGTTTGCCGACGACACCCTTCTGGTGTCGAAAACCCCGATTGGGCTGCAAAGACTTCTTAATCGATACCAGCTATTCTGCGAATCCAGGGGTCTGGTTATTAATACAGAAAAGACAAAATTCATGGCTTTTAATCCATACAAGGCTTTTAAAAATGATTTAATTTTAAATAATATTCGATTAGAGAGGGTACATGTGTTTGATTATTTGGGCATCCGCCTCACTGACAAAATGCATTGGAAGCCGCACCTAGCTAAGATGTTATTAAATCACAAACGTGCTGCTGGAGCTCTCAGTAAAGAACATCGGGCCTCCTATAGTAGACCGGTAGCCCCAGCTCTTGCAATTTACGAAGCCAAAGCCGCAGCCGCTGCGTTGTACGGGGCGGAGCTATGGGGCTTTGAAAACACCGAAGATATTGGTAGGTCCGAGAATACGTTTTTGAGGGATTTGGTAATGCTTCCAAGTAACACTCCATTAACCCCCTGATGTTTGATATGGGCAGACGGCCTTTTAGGGATATTGCAAAATTGCGCCCTCTTCTTTTTTGGGCGCGAGTGATGCGCACCCCAGAGCTTGTCAATTATGCCGCGGCCCTAACAGAGGTGATAGGTCTAGACTTAGGGTATAGGGTAAAGTGGATATCCAGTGTTAGAAGGCTGCTGTCCAAGTTGAGCTTTACGGAAGCATGGGAAACTCAGATACCACCTACCAAGGCAGAGCTTAAGCATACCTATTGGAACTGGGTCGATACCAAAGAACTGAGCAATCCAGAAATGGGGAGCTTAACAGAAGAGTTCTTTCGCCACAAACAGTGTAGAGGTTTGGAGCCCTACTTGGATAACATCCAGATACCACGTGATAGACAGTTATTCATGCAATTTAGGCTGGGCACACTTCCTATTAACGCAACCACCTCCAAGTGGCACTCTCACAAGTATCAAAGTAAGGCATGCCCTTGCTGTGGAGCGCCGTTGGAAAGCTTGCCCCATCTTTTGTTTAACTGTCCGGCATATTCCATTGCTAGGTCCAGCTGGATAAAACCGGTCTGTAAAATTATGGGCACACGTGACTATAGGATTGCTTTGCGCATCCTAAAAACTGACCCAGGTGTGCTTTTTTCATGTGGGGTGGCGAAGTTTTTGAGCCGCGCCTGGATCATCAGAAATAAAGCATTAAAGGGTACTAGCACGCTTGTGGAGGGATAAATATTTATGTCCGCTTATATACTTCCCAACTTCTGGCTGTTTCCCTTTATCTCCCTTGATATCTTAGTATAAATGTTTTTATTCGCAAGCTCCGTATATTATGTCTGGTTGTGCATCTAGGTTCACTTTTTAACCATTTTGTAAGGCCTTGTATATAGCTGTTTTAAAAAATGTTTAAATCCTAGATCAATTTTTAGGTCTTAAAAGTCTTATAGTATCTTTTTAGCTATTTTTTAACTTTATCAAATCATGTATTTATTTTAATGTGATAGATTGTATTTTGAATGTCGGTCTGTGTTTTTTGTTTGTTGCTTTTATGATTCTAGCAATCGAAATAAAGCATTTGATTGATTGATTGATATTCCCAGGGACACCAGAGGGATCAGATAGCTCTTTCTGTCCAACCTCCTCAGATTCTTCTCACAGGTCACAGATGCCAGGTGCACCAGATTAAATCCACCTGATATCCTTTCTCAAGTCCAGCACTGTTTTGATAAATATGCCTTAGGTAAACACATTTATGCTTCGCACCAGCTTGTGGGTGGGGGTGACTCTTGGGTGATCCCTAACCAATGGGGTAAAAGTTTCAGGGAAACCCTATCCATTTTTTCTGTAGTTTCTGTTTATCTTACTGGAAACAGTCCCAAAATGCCATGTGCAGGGCATTGTCAAGATGGCAAATTTCTTCAGGTTCACTAAAATTGGACTCTGAGGGTTGAGATCGTTTGTGGGCGTGCCATGGGTAAATCACCAGAGTCCTCCTACATCTATCACTAAAATCCATTTTAAAGCAGGCATTATACCCACAACAAACTCAGAGATAGAAGTTGGGCAGGACAAACGCATGGTCCTTCAACAACCAGAGTAAACATACACATGCAATGTCTTGGCATCATGTTGTCTCCCTTTCAAGCGCACCTCAAGTGTTACATGTGGCTCAAGAGACATATCAATCAGGATTTGACAGTGTGGTGTCAACAAAATGCCTACATCCCTTACTCTGAATATTCTATGGCATGCAAAGGAGTCATCTCTGCCCGTTCAGGTAAGCCTATTGTTTGCTCCTGGGAGGCATTTCACATCTCTTTCACACCTATCCCAGGGCTTGTGCTCAAGTTAGCAGCTGGCAGGGGCCTATGCTAATTAGCCGTCTGACAGTTCAGGTAGGTAAATAGTAACTTTCTAAAAGATACTTTTCCTTAATCTTTACTTAAAACCCAACTTCACCATTGAATTTACTTTTTAATAACTATTCAAAATAGCTGTTTAATTATTTTTCTAGCTTGTTCAATTCCCAAAAAAGCATTATTAGTATTTTAATCTGCACTCTTTGTTTCCTACATTGGACAGCTAGGCCTGCCACAGTTAGCATTTAGGGCCTTGACACTTCAGGAATATGGTAACATTACATTTCTACATGTCCCACTTTTAAGTTTAATGCACCCTATTCTGAGGGCTAAAACGCTACATAGAGGTGACATACTAATATTTAAAAGGGAGGTGTTTGCCTTTTAAAAAGGCTTATTTTAAGAGGTCACCCTGTAAACTGCAGCAGTCAGGATACAATGGTAGGCGTGATGCCATGTTTTCTTTGTCACAATAGAGGATGGCAGAGTACAGCTGTCCACAGGTGACATTTAACTTTCCATGCAATGGCTGCAGTTTCTACATCATATACGAGTAGGAGAGTTAGATACACCTCTCCGGGATTAGGCAATTTCTACATGTTTTATGGGTCAGACCACATACACTGGGCACTAGACAGCAATATCCCAGTGTGAATAGTCTAAAAAATAACAATAACATCCAGCAAACAAGCATTTGAAATGCAATAGGTCTTGCATTTATGCGAGTTTAAGCTATTGGCATTGTAAATGACAATGCCTTATATTTATGTTTTAAAAACCAAAACATAAATAAAAGTCATTGTCATTTACAATGCCAATAGCTCAAATTCGCATAAATCCAAGACCTATTGCCTTGCAAATGCAAGGCATCACGGACAACGGGAGGGCGGACGGGTGGGCAGGCGGACGGGGGTACGGGGAAGGAGAAGGCACGGACCGTGGGCTGGCGGGGGGACGGGGAGGGAGAAGGCACGTACAGCGGGAGGGAGGTGGGTAAACAAGGCACGGCAACGGGAGGGAGGGCGGTAAAGAAGGCACCAAAGCACGTCATACCTGCTGTCAGAGAAACTGAATAAAGAAAATAGTGCTCACAGTCTAAATAGCACGTACCATGTAACAACCGAAGTAAAGGGGCCAGTCGCCATGGGAGGTGACAAATGAAGAGGAGGCGGTACTAAGGAGGGACTAACACGCCTATTTTCGAATCAGAAGCCAGCATTTAGGACAGACAATGACACAAGCCAATGGCAAATATGGGCGAAGAGTGGGCAGGGCTTCTATTCGCTACTCCACCACAACAAGTCTCGCAGAGCAGCGCATGCGCGCTGGCTCTAGGCTCGACCTAAAAATGGGGGTGACAACACAAAAAGGGGCATGTTCTCTGACACGGGGAAAGCAATCATTGCAAGCTCTGGAATTAATAATTTATGATGTTGGAATGTGTTTGGCTTTGTCAAGAACTGTGGTTAAGTTAAGGGGCAGTGTTTGTATGTTTCCAAGTTCTCAGGGAATTAGCATAGTGTTTTGATGAGGTCACCCAAGGTGTAATGCTGATGTGCAGTGGTGAGGGTCTTTTGCACTGTATTGAGGTAAGCTGGCCTGGAGTAACAGAATTGAGTGTCTAACTATATGTGAGTTGCCCTTGGATGGGAGGGATTCGACAGGGAATCTAAAGGTCATGTGGATGAGGGCATGGTAGATTTGATTGTTGACATATTAGTATTATAATTTATATCTATTCATTTTGGAGTACCTGTCGTTTTTCGTGATTAATCTGTATTGATTATGTAAGTGTATTATTGAACAACTATTGCCCTAAAATAATGACATTTAAAAGACTGATCCAAGGTAATCATTTTTCAAATAACTTGTTTTCTCTTTGTCTAATGTTAAATTCCTCACTAAACAAAATGGAATGAAAGTAGTTAATACACTTGCAACTTCACTTGAAAATGTGACATCTGTCAACTTTTGTAACATTGCTAACTTGGTATTTTAGTCTTTATGTTTTGTGGTTTTGACTAATTTGGAACATTAAATTAATGTACTGCAATGCTTCTTTTCCTTTAAAAAAAAGAAATATATATATATATATATAAAGTTCAATAAAGAAGTTAAAACAAGAACCCCAGGGATACAAATTGCTATTATGCAAGTGCTGGCTTACTTAGGTTTATTGGGTTGAGGGGGAACATCATATGTAGTGGTCATAGGACGGCAGTTTTCAGTAATATCAAGACACGTGGTCTCCTTTTAATAGCACATGCTCACATACGATAATATATACTGGGCCAAATTCACAAAGATTTTTCTATGAGTCAGAGTGATTTATTAGTGTAGTACACGCTACTGAATTCGAGGCGAAAGCCAGGAGAACAACAGAAGTAAGCTGCAGCTAAATCTTGAGAAACGGCCCATTGTGTTTTAGAATCCTTATAAAAGACATTTACCCAAAAAATTCTCTACTTGATCCTGTTTATAGCACTTACAGAGTGTAAAAGAAAACATTTGCAGCAGTTTGCTCTTTATATGGGCTGAATAAAAATAGACTTATATCGACCAGCTTGCCAAGAGTAAGAAATGTTATCACTCCACATTAAATGTTCTAAGCAAGCAATTAATTAACAAATACGATAGCTTTAGGGTTAATTAACTTGTAATACTTACTCCCAATTAGCCACTTAGAATGTGATAAGTGGGCAGTTAAGAGAAACAGACCTATGTGTGAATAACCTCATGATCGTTGTCTTATAGTAAATAAGCAAATCTCTAGCCAACTTTCGGAAGAACAATTCGGGAAGTAGATACAACTGAGTGTGCCAATCTGCAAGCGGGGCACACGCTGTACCCTAGGAATTAGCCATTCACAAGTACCTACTTAAGCATGCTTGGCAAGGCTTTCGCTTTTCTGCAGCCTATTGTTTTAACTGTGCCTAGTGTTGAAAATACCTGAATGTAGGGTGCACTTGCAGCACAAGCATACCATATTTTACAGTCTTCATTGAATACTTTGTAAAAAGTCAGCTTGTATTAACTGCTTCATAAGGCTGATCGATTGCCATTTTACACCATGCTTTCAATTGAAGATTAATAAGTGCAGGGGAGTGGAGTAACATAATTTGCGTATTTGTGTATGTAAGTATAAAGGTGCATTTATTGTGTGTTTTTATTTATACATGTGTGTGTGCATATTAATCTTTTCTTTTTAGGGACAACTGGATTGGCGAAAATATTCTCCTATAGGTTGAGATTGTAAGGTGGTGTGCTAAAATGCATTTTAATGTAGTGCATTTGCCAGGGACTAGAAAAGAATGAACTAATGTGTGCTTAAAATATGGTCAGCTGTCGTTTTAGCTAAATTACGTGTATTCACGGACACGAGTATAGTATAAAATGAATAAATCTCCTTATTATTGATTTATTTACATGATTTATGTGTGTTGCAGAATTAAAAATGCTGTTAGGGTAAATTGCTAAATTAGCATGACTGTGGGCCTTAAGCTTACAGTTAAGACATTTCATATGAAACGTGGAGGTTGTTTTCAACATGTTTTTCTTCTTGGCAGGTGTGGACCAAATCATTGAAAGAAAGCACATTGTATTCTTGAGATAGTGAAGCAAGGACGAACTGGCAAGGTCAGTTAAATGTAATGAAGAACAAAGGGAGTACTACCAGTTGGCTTTATCTGTCAAAGGGAGGAATCCAAGGACGTTTCAGAAGCAGAGACTGTAAGATAGGAGTATCGTACCAGGCGCCAAGACTCTTAATGGGAAATTGGAATAACAAGTTGAATGATGTGAGGTCATGGTTCCCGAACGTTCTGTGTGTTTCTTATTAGTGTACTCACCTCGAAGTTCGTTAGATGCCCCTTGGACTTGGAGAGGTACAGATCTCTCAGGACACATCTGATTGTGCGGCTTCATGCTGTACATGATCTTTGCCTATGGAACTACTACAGAGGTTCTGATCCTCACACCTTTTTTGTTTCTCTGATTGAATAGGGTTTTCCATGTTTCTGGATTAGTGTAGGGTTTGGTAGTTTTTGTGAATCTTTTCCATAAATGGGGAGAAGGATCGGGACTATTTGTCCACTCATCAAATAATATTTTTAATTATCTGTGTCATGGCTACAGAAATCCTTATATGTTCTTTGTTGTTGAGGACCAATATTGTACAATGGTTTGGTCTTCCTCTGATAATACTGTAAGTTTATAGTATGATTTTGCGATTGATTTACATTAGTTTGGCTTTGAGTTTGTAATACATCTTTTTCAACTTGAAGATACAGACTCTTTCTATTAATGTGTGGTCCAATTGATCACAGTGTCTAAGAGAGTCAAGATTTGTCATTAACCCTCTTCCTCTCAGGCTGCTGAAAAGGTCTATTGAGCTGAGAATATTGGAATGATTGGCCCAGAGCATTCTCAGGAGCCCTCAACTAGACACATATACCATTAAATAAATAGACAATGTCTCAGTAAGCTTATACTCCACATCAAACTTGATACATGCTCCTATCATATAAGGTCCTTGTCGCAAAACGATGGAAAACATCAAGGGGGAAGAGGAAGAAGATACGCCCCCCCTTGTTATGTCTCTCCCCTCCTCTATTTTCAGCCCCCCTCCCCTCTGGGTACATACCGAAGTGCCAGCAAGCAGGAAGATGGTGACATAGCGGAGGACGGTCAGTTTAAGGGAGAGAGCTTGCAAAGCCCTAAACGTGCTGACACAAGGAGTCCTGTAAAAATCCCAGAACTTCCTTGATACACAGTGCAGTGGAAGGCTATTGCAGCGGAAGAGGAGAGCGTCAGCGGTTGCGCACTGTGGGGAGAGGAAACCCCAAGAGGAAAAGATGAGAGAAAAGAAAATCCAGAAAAGAAAACCACGGGTGAAGAAACAGTGCCGAAAACCGAAGACCCTGCTGGGACCATGGCGCGGGTGGCGGTAGAAAGTCCGGAGGAGAGAAGAGACCGGAATAAGGAGCCCACTGCGAAGAGATCTGCCGTGTCCCCGGAGGGACTTGGCTCTCCCAGGTGCATGGACACCTACGGGGCTTCCTGGGAGAGCAGAGTATAAAAAAACAGAGTGCTCTAAAGTTGAAAAGGGGAGTAGAGATAGAGAATCCCTCTTCCAATAGCTCAGTTCCTTTTTTTCTTTTTTGTTGTTGTTACTGGTGGAAGAGTATCTGGTTGACCTTTTCTATCCCCTACTCCCCTTCCTTGAAAAGAAACACAAAAACCCCACAAAAACACTTACCTAAGCCTTTTCTTGTCCGAGGGATCACGGTGGCCAGGAAGACTTCGACAAGGGATCACACAGCGGACCCTACAAGAAAGAACAATTAATACGGACTATAATCAGTTTTTCTTTTCAAATAAATAAACAAAGTATAAAGGAACAGAAGACGTGTACAGTTGGGTCATTTCCTTATTGCGCCACAGTCCTATTACTATTTTCCATATTGAAAGGAATAAGAGGGTAATTTATGCTCTGGAAAGCAGCCTGCCACCCACTTAGTCAGCAGAGGCTATCATCAGATGGAAGGCCACTTTACGATTTAAAAATCCCACCTCAACAAGGAAGGTTTTTAGAAAAATGAGGCTATTGCACCTTCAAATACAATTTTGGTGTCACCCAAAAATGATGTTGGCAGTACAGAAAGTTTGGCAAGGGAACTGGCCAATACCCTGCAGGCAACCACTTCTGTGCACTATCAAAGTAATGCGCAGTGAAGATTGACTGCATCGATGATTGTCAATAGTGGACTAGAAAAACAAATAATACCAAAGGTACAATGAAAAATACTTGGTTAATAATAATGAACTTCCTGCTGAATCTACATCAATTAAAGGAATCAATCCCACCTAAACATAGTTTCTTTTTTTTACTTTTTATTACAAATATTCATGAATTACTCTCTGCACATTTTGGACATTCAATTATTTTATTTTTTTTGCAATTAATCATGTAAAATATAAATCTCACAAACAGAACTACAATAAATGCAATGTGAAATAACACACTACAATACAGAACATCAACAAATCTCCCCACTCATCAATCACTCTCTCCCATTTACACTCCACTTTCATACACTCTTTATGTACAAGTCTAATGGGCTATAAGATCATAATAATTTCAGAAAGGCTACCAAGGAGACCATTCCTCTTTAGACCTCCATTGATGCATATTGTGGTGGGTACTCCTGTAGATTGGTCAACACACATTTCAGTAGAATAAAAGTACTTTCATCCATCTTCTTCAGGACCTATTTGTTTAATAAATTCTTCAATCCGACAAGTAGGGGAAATCTATTTGCTAAGATTTTTATCTTGATGGGGAAAACTACCCGGATTTTTAGTTTCTAAATATATTTGTGTGATGCAATCTCACATTAACTGGTACGTATGCACACTGCTTTCAAAAGGTTCACCATCCAAATCTTCGATAATTATTATCCATACTGAAGTCTTGGCATCCGATTACAATAATGACTTTCTTAGAATTATCACATGTAGGGTTTTTAATATACCTGCTTGTCTCATTTCCTGATTGCGACTAGCGTCCTCCGACTTTATAGACTTCGGGTCGCTCCTCTTGAGTCCAAATGTAAGGATAATCCTTAAGGAGGTCAGGAAGAGTCCATAGGGATGCAAACGGCCATTGCATTCATGTCACAGCTTCCAAATCTCTTTTCAGCGCCATATTGATATAATGCTAGAATGGGAGGGAGAATTTTCCATGTTCTTGTTGATATGCTGGAGTTCTAAAGTGTATTCCAGTACACCACCATAAATCCGGGGTTGACAAGCAAGGGTCAGAGATCAAAGAAAATATTTATAATGAAAGTACCTTGAAAGGAGGTGGATCAAGATGATTAATGGGTGAGAAGTGCCTTTCGCTTTTTATTATTGAAACTCCTGTTTTATTTTGAAAACCCTATTTTTGCTATACATATGATGACTCTATTTCTAGGTCAATCCTTACCTTCTGAAACCTTTGCCAAGGCTTCAGTATCCCAAGCTGTTGAAAATGGTCTTCAGGGAATCCAGCATGGCAGAATCATTTAAGAATCTTTGTAGATCCATGTAATTCCTATAGATTCTAGTTCAGCTGCACACCTTTGTGCTGATATAGTTTTTGATTTGGCCCTCCATTGACATTGTGGGGCATATTCACAACAGAATGACAGAGCTTGGTGTTATGCTTCAATTGGTAACGCTGTGCTCTGACATTCTGAAAATGCAGGGATGAGCCATATTTACAAATATACGGTGCACCCCTGCATTTCCCCAAGTGCTGGTGCTAGATTTAGCTGCCTAGCGCCAACGCAGGCTCCCTTGCACCATACTGCAAGGGTGCCTGCATTGCAGGGAATGGTTGTACTTGTGCAGGAAGGTGTCCCTTCCTGCACATAAACAATCACAAATGGTGATTTGTAACTTCTATGTGTGCTGCAGAATGTGGCACATATAACAGTTGCAACTCGTAATTTTTTAATGATTGTTTATGTGCAGGAAGGGAGACCTTCCTGCACATGAACAATCACTAATGACAATTTTCTCTTTCTATGTGTGCTGCAGAATACAGCACACATAGAAACAGCAAAAATGAGGAGAAATGTATAATTTCTCCTCGTTACGCCAGTTTAGACCAGGTTTTACCTGCTGCCCTATATTCACGCCAGCCTTGTAAATAGGGGGCAGCGTAAAAAAAAATGGGTGTTGCGGTGGAACACCCACTGCAATGACCATTGCCTGCCCCTTTCAAGCTAAGTGCTGCGTGAATAGGGGCATTATTTACAAGGCAGAGATAAAGTACGTTAAGTGGCTAAACGCCGCCTTGTAAATAAGGTGAAGGCGTTATTGTCAACAGAACGTCAAAAAAGGGACATTCTGGTGGCGATAACCCCGTGTAAAATGTCCCTGTGTCTTTTGCTCCGAAGCAATATGTCTCAATATGAAAAAACATGCCTTGAATGGAGCAATTGTATATTAAAGTATGTTAAAGTGTACATGTTCACTAGCCCACCTGCCAGTGGCATTTTCGATGTATTGTTTTCATATCAAAGAAGGTGCCTGGATGCGTAGAGTACATATGAAAAAACACCGCTACGGAAATAGGGTTTTTGGATAACCTGGAAATGTGCAATGCGGTTGCGTTGCTCAGTGAATGATACTTGCAATGTTACTCACTTCAATTTACAAAGTTCCTGAGGGATGATGGTGCCGTTATCTAAGCTTGCCAATGAATTGTGGTTATGTAGGTGGTGCACGAATAATTGAAAACGAGTGAGGCAAGTTCAAAACAGCACGAGGAGTTGAAAGAGGAGAGCGTTCAACTAATGATGACAACATTGTTGTACCCAAAGTCACTGGCACAGGTTAGACTGGTAACTTGCTTCCACAGTCCTGGTAAATTCAAATCACATACCTCATTCTGACTACCGCTTCACCGTGCCCAGTGTTCTACTGCTCAGCCCATTTTGAACCCACTTTAAAATGTAATTTTATTTAAGCGCTTAAAATGCACGTCATAATTATTGCACTTCATTTTCATATTTTATCCCCATATTTTTCGAAAAATATGAAGCTTGTTCTCTGCGTTAAAAATTAAAATTTCAATGAGCAATTTATTACATAAAAATGAACATACTTTTTTACAGTAACCATGTGAACAAATACATCATTTTCTTACAAATTGCAATTGAACTAATGCAATTCATTCATCTTTGATAACCTCATCCCTCCAATGTAGAGCAAGCTTTAAGAAATACCAGATCTGCGCTCCCTGCATTGTATTATTCTAGCTGTTAGATGCTCACAACGCTAACCATTGTCATTGGATCTAGTTTATTCTGACACTAAAGCAATTTCCCACTCTCCCCAGCCTTGTCTATGAATACAGAAAATCCATACTGACAAGGTAAGGAAATACATTATGTTCCCTAGTTAGTGCCTTGATACAAAGCTCTGCTCTAATATTACACATGGGAGCCATGAAATTGCCAAATCACCTTCAGTAGATAATACAGAAAAACACAAAGAAAAAAGTTCTCTTTTAAGATAAAATGGTTGGTAAAAATGCACTGATGATAGCACCATGGATTTAAAAAGCACACAAATTGGGCAAACAGCAATTATATCAGACACATTATAGCTAAATACTGGCCTACATATTTAAATGCATCAAAGTTTTGCTTATCAGGATAATCCCTTGCAATCAAATTTCCCACTTTCATCAGAGTCCTCGGGGATAGCGGAGACACGTTTATTCAATTGAAGTGCAATTTTTCAGTCTCATAAATAACAAAGTCCACACATTCAATCATATGCAAATGGCAAGGCTAATAGCAAAATGTCTGTGCATATCTTAAAAACTGCTCAGATGAACTGAAGTCATTTAAAAAACACTGGATTATTCAGCGAGCGTGTGTGTGTGCAGTTTCTTGTTCGTGTGTTGATTATGATGCATCGGAAAGAAAGGAAGAGGCTGTATTTTCGTAAATAAAGCCTAAATTGAGAATTTTCAATTCACCACGTAGCCACTATGTGAACATTTCCACAACAAAGACAAAAAGAATCGCCGCAAAACTAAAGTCTAAAATAGACTACCTACACGTTGTTGCAAAAGAGATGTGCTCAGCTTTCAAAGGAAAGCTATAATTAACTTTTGATTTTGCTAAATGTCCTTAAGCTACAATTAGAAGTATGATACATTTAAACTTGTGAAGGTGATAAACCCATACATAAAAGAAAAAAGATTCCTTATCTCATTTTCATAACTGGAAAGCCCATCTGCAGTGCCATCTATCTATCTATCTATCTATCTATCTATCTATCCATCTATCTATCTACTCAAGTATGTATATGTGTTATATATATATATATATATATATATATATATATATATATATATATATATATATATATATATATTCACAGAAAAAACCATAGGTTTCAGGGGCGTTATAGTTAGTTGGACATCTCACTCGTACAAAACCATAGAAATTCCCCCGTTATAGTTAGTTCAGCTAACTATAACTCGCGCTACTCGCAATGCACTGCTGATGACGTCACATATTACATCACTCATGACATGGTCAGTGACATCACTCATGACATCACTGATGACATCTCAAATGACATCACTGATGACATCACTGATGACATCATCCTTGTGATAAAGTGGCAGACCTCCTCTCACCCTAATATAACCTTTGATACACACACTCAAAAAATACAAACTAACATTTTCAAAACAATGGACATACCAATACCAGTTACAACACACCTATTCAGTAATTCCAAGATCTACACACACATCCACTCATTCACCAACAGTCCCTATACAGTCACTCATACATGTACTCACTCATCATATGTACTCATACACCTATACATCCTGTTACACACTGCCACTCATCCATAGAGTTACTCACATACATAGTCACACATGCAAACAAAGTATCAAACATACATTTACTTGCATATACAGTTATACACACACTACCACACTTACTTCTACAGAAACTTACACATACTTACTCTCTCAAACAATCACTTATAGAAACACCTACTTATTTGTACAGGAACTCTTCCAATCTCTCACTCTCACCTATACTCACTTATATACACCAATACTCACATATACTAGTTTAAAACATATGTAGTTACTCATAAAGACACTATTGAGACAGTCATTCACTCACTAACACACCCATACACATACTCATCCACCTATACAGTCCTGCACACATGCTGTCTTCAACACATACAAACAGTGAGTCACTCATTCATGCATCTATGCACTAAGTAATACCCCCACCGAACCATACAGACACTCAGACACTCATACTGATACTCAAAAAACCAACTAATAACCCATATAGACACTCATGTAGCTACTCACCAACCCATTCAGCCACTTATACACAAAGTGAGAGACTGATACAGATATTTTCATATTTAAACATTACTCACTAACCCATGTATTCACTAAGATACACTTAGTCAGTTATACAATCAATTTTACAAAAAAATCATCCATTTAGACACTTATATACCCATTTATTCTTCCATCGACCTTGAGATATACATATATAAAACATATTTAATTTTCAGAAAAACACACATTCACTGGATGATGTCATCAGTGATGTCATCAGTGATGTCATTTGAGATGTCATCAGTGATGTCATCAGTGATGTCACTGACCATATCATGAGTGATGTAATATGTGACGTCATCAGCAGTGCATTGCGGAGCGCGCGAGTTATAGTTAGCTGAACTAACTATAACGGGGGAATTTCTATGGTTTTGTACGAGTGAAATGTCCAACTAACTATAACGCCCCTGAAACCTATGGTTTTTTCAGTGAATTTCTAAGGTTTTTAAATGCTAATTTCTAACTATAACGTGCCTGAAACCTATGGTTTTTCAGTGAATTTCAAAGGTTTTTAAATGCTAATTTCTAACTATAACGTGCCTGAAACCTATGGTTTTTCAATGAATATAGATATATTTATTATACTATGTATACATGTGAAAATGTCTCGGTCCCCTGTTTGCCTCGGTGGCACGGAAAAAAGGGGTGGAACTGACGTCGGCACGCCGACGAGGTCCTCTTATGGCTCCGATGACGTCATACGGTGTCACGAGCGGAGCTGTGCTCGTTGACGTGGGAGAGCTAGGAAAGAATTTCCGTGGAATGCTGGTGCAGGGGATATTCACCTAAGTGTTCAGGCTAGTCCTTTGGGAGCAACTGTTTATGTTGCCACTCCAGAAACCGAAACCAGTGATCCGAGGGCAGAGACCCTGCAGATGGCACACGAGGTGGGGTGCCCAGTCGTGTGCACCGGTGGGGCAGCGAAGTGACAAGCACCACAACCCACAAAAAAGGTAACGAGGGCACTGAATAACACAGGATCTTCTCTTTGTATCTGGCAGGAACAACGAAGTTAAAATGCCCTAGTACCAAAATGTAGAATTAGTGCTACAACGGTCTTCAAGAGGACCTGCGATCCCGCTTCTGCCTCCCGTACCCTGGAGGCGGCACATGGGTCACGCGGTACGGTCATACTGCGGTGGGACACACACTCGTTGACCTCTCATGGCAATGCTCCACACTTCAGGGAGGACGCTTTCCATTAGCTATGTTTTCTGATGACATGTCGCGCCGGCCCCGTCCAACAACAGAACTCCTTTAGATCCAAACAGACTCTTCCACTTTCTCACCGGAAGTGAAACCAGGCCACGCGGACACTTTCACAATACAACAGCCGGGAATGCACTTTTTGGTAAAAAAACACATTCCTTCCTCCTAATTAATCAAATAAACGTCTCACTGAAGAACAGGGGCCAGCTTCGATCGGTAAACAGCCGTTACAACGACTTTTTACTTTGCGATACCATTACAACGCATGCATTACCACGCATGCGTTGTACATCACGAAGTCGTTACTACGCATTGTTTTAGAACGCATGGTCATTTACCACGCATGCCTTTACAACGAATTTTGTTGTAAAGGTATGTATGGTAAATGACCATGCGTTCTAAAAAACATGTAGACGTTCCATGTCGTTGTAAGGAAACAGAGGCTGTTCCGTTTCCTCACAACAACGTGCACCGCCCCTCAGAGATGACGTGAAGCAGGAACCATGAGGAGAGAGGAACAATGAGGAGTGAGAGGTAAGGGGGATTGGGCATGGGGTGGGGGTTTCTTTTCTAGGGTTTAGGGTAGTGCAGTGGTGTTTGGGTGGTGTAGGAGGTCGTGCTGGGGTAGTGTTTTAGGGTTTAGGGTAGTGCAGTGGTGTTTGGGTAGTGTAGGGGATCGTGCTGGGGGTAGTGTTTTAGGGTTTAGGGTAGTGCAGTAGTGTAGGGGGTCGTGCTGGGGGTAGTGTTTTAGGGTAGTGCAGTGGTGTATGGGTAGTGTAGGGGGTCGTGCTGGGGTAGTGTTTTAGGGTTTAGGGTAGTGCAGTGGTGTTTGAGTAGTGTAGGGGTCATGCTGGTGGTAGTGTTTTAGGGTTTAGGGTAGTGCAGTGGTGTTTGTGTAGTGTAGGGGGTCATGCTGGGGGTAGTGTTTTATGGTTTAGGGTAGTGCAGTGGTGTTTGGGTAGTGTAGGGGGTTGTGCTGGGGGTAGATTTAGGGTTTAGGGTAGTGCAGTGGTGTTTGGGTAGTGTAGGGAGTCATGCTGGGGGTAGTGTTTTAGGGTTTAGGGTAGTGCAGTGGTGTTTGTGTAGTGTAGGGGTTGTGCTGGGGGTAGTGTTTCAGGGTTTATGTTAGTGCAGTGGTGTTTGGGTAGTGTAGGGGGTAGTGCTGGGGTAGTGTTTTAGGGTTTAGGGCAGTGCAGTGATGTTTGTGTAGTGAAGGGGTCATGCTGTGGGTAGTATTTTAGGGTGTAGGGTAGTGCAGTGGTGTTTGTGTAGTGTAGGGGGTTGTGTTTTAGGGTATAGGGTAGTGCAGTGGTGTTTGGGTAGTGTAGGGGGTCATGCTGGGGTTAGTGTTTTAGGGTTTAGGGTAGTGAAGTGGTGTTTGGGTAGTGTAGGGGTCGTGCTGGGGGTAGTGTTTTAGGGTTTAGGGTAGTGCAGTGGTGTTTGTGTAGTGTGGGAGTTCATGCTGGGGGTATATTTAGGGTTTAGTGTAGTGCAGTGGTGTTTGGGTAGTGTAGGGAGTCGTGCTGGGGGTAGTGTTTTAGGGTTTAGGGTAGTGCAGTGGTGTTTGGGTAGTGTAGGGAGTCGTGCTGGTGGTAGTGTTTTAGGGTTTAGGGTAGTGCAGTTATGTTTGGGTAGTGTAGGGTGTCGTGCTGGGGGTAGTGTTTTAGGGTTTAGGGTAGTGCAGTGGTGTTTGGGTAGTGGAGGGGGTAGTGTTTTAGGGTTTAGGGTAGTGCGCCCAACCAGCCACAATATCCGTGGACAAAGGGGTTCCTGACTCTTTGGAACACTCCGTCAATTGAATAATTTAGGTCAAGGGCCCTACCACGTCCAAGACCTATCAATTCCTTTCTTGGGATCCTTCATATACTTGGAGAAAAAGGTACATAGTTTCTCATCAATTTCAGGCGTGTGTGCCACCTTCCCCTTCAGTGAGGGCCTGGGGCATTCTCCCCTCATCCTATTCCTGACCTCCCTTTCAAGGGGTTGATGGATTTTCCCCACCACATACTCTGCCACTTTGGCGTCAGGTGTCCACTCTGCCGACCTAGGATGGTAAATTTGGGTAGGCTCGAACATGTCCGAGTGGACCCCATCCCCAACCGGGGACTGAGAGGAGTGGGTCTCTGGACGCCAGGGACGCCCCGAGTCCTTATCCTCATCAGAGGAGAAATCGTCCTCTGATACACCCTCTCCCTCTAAGGGAAACCCGCCGTCGGGGTCTACAATAGTGGTGACAGTGTCGCAATTTTCTCCAGGCCTCTCCTCCTCCCGGCAGGGTGCATGTTTTAGCGTTTGCGCACTCTTGAGGAAGGTCTCTGTAAGTTTATCAAATCCTTCCAAGTGCCCCGCGTTATGCTTAACGGCCCTTTTATCCCCATCTGGGAGCTACTTGGACCCGCCACCACCAGATCTGGGTCACTGAACACCCCAGGGATGCTTTTCGCCAGCTTATCAACCTGATCCCTTAGAGGAGCCAGCGCCCTAGAAATAGCCAGAGAGAGGGCTTGGTCCACTGCTGGAGGGAGAAGTTGGGGGGCCATTCCTCCTCCACTTCCTGGTAGAGGAGTAAAAATGGTCTTCTGGAGAAGACATGATAGCAGAGGGTGTGAGCACAGAACAAATGCCCTTAAAATCCTTAAGACAGCCCCCTCGCCGGTGCTCCAACAGCTGGGCTTTCCCCGAAGCTGTTATAAGAATAGACTGAGGCGCAATACCAATTACCACCACCAGGTGGTGCTGGTCACTAACGTGGCCGTGTGGGGAAATCACCGCGTAGCGGTGTCAAAATTAGGCGAGGGTTGGTCGGGAATCAAGCGGACACTAAAGGAGTGACCGGATTCCCAAACGCGCGTAAAGACCAGCGGGAGCGCTCGATGGAGCTGCCTCGCTCGGACCAGACGTGCTTGACAGGATCTCACCGTGCGCAGAGCACACAGCGGGAGAAACTGCGAGGGGGAGAACGCGCTCGGGCAAGAGCCTGCTGCGCAGGGAATATGAAACAATACCAAGGCAATAATGCTAATAACGTGCACAAGAAACCGCTATACAAACAGCAACAACGTCAGATTAAGCCAAGAATGTAAGGAATGCACTTAACTGACGAGCAGTGAAGAAAGAGGAAGCGGAAGGGACGTCACGATATTATATACGATGGATGTGATATGATTGGACTATAGTTGTCTTGGAGACTACCCCCTAATGGTTCATGGGTTGTGTAGTCTTTTGTTTAATGATTGTTGTGTTATGTTTTCTTTGAACTGCTATGCAAATAAAGTGAGGAAAGATATGCATAATCCTCGCCTCCGTCCTGCCATAGAATTCATTAAACTTTATTTGATCTGATTTAGAAACATAGATCATAAAAGTGTACATAAAAACAGTAAATCCTCTTTCCTAATACAATACAGTGAGAATTAATTAAAACCAGTAGGTAAAAACAGGTGTTACAAAGCCCGGTTCAGAGCAACTTCAGGTTAACAGAATCGTAAAGTTCAATGTTTCGCAAGATCAATCTCATGTACTTCGTGCAAAATACGCAATAAGGGGTCCAAGTAAGATGTAACGCTCCAATACCTGACCAGTTTGCACTATATAAAACTGCAGAAAAACTAAAAATAAAAAGTGTTTTGCACACTTCTGTCATTGGGCTATATGTGGGCTACATCTGGGTTGATATTTGTGCTACATTTGGGCTCTTTTTTCTCTGGTGGCCATCTTGGGAGACTTATTTGTTATGAAGTTTCCTAATTTCGTCATTTACTGCAGTCTCCTCAGTAGGAAATGCTTTCAGTTTTTACTTTGATTCCATCAAGAAGGCATTCAGATGTGTCACACATTTGCCATAAATTCAGAATGTTAGCACTCTAGTTGTTCATTAGATCAGTGTAGTAAAGATACTGCTCACCAGGGAGTTAACTGGAAGTCTACTGCTGGTATTGAAAGTGATTGTTTCAGTCTGCATGTCAGAATTTTCTAATGAAATAGACGAGGATTTGAGATCTCACTTAAAACATGCCCTAAATTTTCTTTCTGCAGCACTAACCATAATTTCTATGGCAAAATGAACCCCTCATTTTGTTCCTTTTTAAATTAAATGTTTTAAGTGTTACCAGTTTATTCCAATCAAGATGGCTTCAGGTGTGCCATACTTTTGTCATAAGTAAGACTGTTAGCGCTCTAGTTGTTCTTTAGAACACTCTGGGAAGCTGCAGTAGAACACAAAGGCATCAACGGACAGGCTGCTCCTGTTGAAATATAACAGGAAGATATTTGAGATCTCACTTAAAACATGTCCTCATTTTTCTTTCTACAGCACTAACCATAATTTCTATGGCAAAATGAACCCCCTCATTGTGTTCCTTTTTAAATTAAATGTTTTAAGTGTTACCAGTTTATTCCAATCAAGATGGCTTCAGGTGTGCCATACTTTTGTCATAAGTAAGACTGTTAGCTCTCTAGTTGTTCTTTAGAACACTCTGGGAAGCTGCAGTAGAACACAAAGGCATCAACTGACAGGCTGCTCCTGTTGAAATATAACAGGAAGATATTTGAGATCTCACTTAAAACATGTCCTAATTTTTCTTTCTACAGCACTAACCATCATTTCTATGACAAAATGAACCCCCTCATTTTGTTCATTTTTAACTTAAATGTTTTAAGAGTTACCAGTTTATTCCAATCAAGATGGCTTCAGGTGTGCCATAATTTTGTCATAAGTAAGACTGTTAGCGCTCTAGTTGTTCTTTAGAACACTCTGGGAAGCTGCAGTAGAACACAAAGGCATCAACTGACAGGCTGCTCCTGTTGAAATATAACTGGAAGATATTTGAGATCACACTTGAAACATGTCCTAATTTTTCTTTCTACAGCACTAACCATAATTTCTATGACAAAATGAACCCCATCATTTTGTTCCTTTTTAAATTAAATGTTTTAAGTGTTACCAGTTTATTCCAATCAAGATGGCTTCAGGTGTGCCATACTTTTGTCATAAGTAAGGCTGTTAGCACTCTAGTTGTTCTTTAGAACACTCTGGGAAGCTGCAGTAGAACACAAAGGAATCAACTGACAGTCTCTGCCCTTGTTGGATGTACATGTTTTACTGAGAATGACAGACTTCATTCTCACATGACTGAGAAAGATAATGTGAAGTTACAGAAAATATACTCTCATTTTAGCTTCTGGAGCACCTTCCAAAACTGTATGGGACAAGCATGTGAAAATAGTTTTCTCTCAAACATGATTCATGATATCCCAGCAGAAGGTTTTTCACAGGGTAAAATCACCTTAGAACACACCACAATTCCTGAAATTAGTATGGTACCATCAACAAATGAATTCTAATGTAACTAAAGTCTGTTATCACCCTTTATAGTTCTCCTTTTGGTAACCCTCAAAATCTTCGATTCACTACAATGCATTTCAATGGGGTACTATCATTTATATTGGTCCCAAGATGGCTGCCAGCAATTCCAGGATGAAGTGCTGACAGCCAATCAGATCTCACGATGACATGTGTGGTTAGGCTCCGCCCAGATATATATGTGTTTTCTTTTTCAAATTTCTCAGGAACTACTGAACGGATTTACACCATTTAACCAAAAGGCATGACTCTGAACCAAGGGCTACCTTTCTGCCAAATTTGGTGTAATTCCGTTCAGCAGTTCGGGCTGTAGCTGCGACTAAAGGTTCCTATGGAAAATTGCATGGGGAAAACACGTTTTGGGACCCCCCTTTTTTCTCGGCCCCCACTTGACAAATCACCCCGAAACTTTCAAGATGGGAGCAGACCGGAGCGGGCCATAAGTTTTGAAAATTTTGCGAAGATTTGTCAACCGGCGCCAAAGTTATTGGGAATAGAATGTTGCGGATTTCCTATGGAAAATAGGTCCTAACTATAACTATCTACTGGCGACCGCCAGTAGATAATATATGTATATATATATATATATATATATATATATATATATATATATATATATATATATACATACATATACATATATATTACCTACTAGCGATCGCCAGTAGGTAGTTATAGTTAGGACCTCGTTTCTATTCAAAAAGCGTTTTATCTTTTGCCAATATCTTTGGCGACGGTTGACGAATCTTCACAAAATTTTCAAAACTAATGAAGTGCTCCGATCAGCTATTCTCTTGAAAGTTTCGGGGTGATTCGTCAAGCGGGGGCTGAGAAAAAAGGGGGGTCCCAAAACGCGTTTTCTCCATGTTAATTTCCATAAGAAACTTTTGTCGCGGCTACAGCCCGAACTGCTGAACGGAATTACACCAACTTTGGCAGAGAGGTAGCTCTTGGTCCAGAGTGCACACTTTCCTTTAAATGGTGTAAATCTGTTCAGTAGTTCCAGAGAAATTTTACAATAAAAAAATATTGATATCTGGTGGCCGCGGTGGATTCGCGAACCCTCCCGATCACGAGCTTCATTTTGATTGGCTGTCAACACTCCAAACCAAGAAGTGTTGGCAGCCATCTTGTGACTCGGCTTCGTGGAAAACTATTTACCTTGCGCTCGCTGCATCGCGCACTCGGTGATGCAGCAAGCGCAAGGTAAATAGTTTTATTTATTTATTTACTTACTTTACTCCTGCCCGTTGTATGTCCAACTCAACTACCGTCCCACCCAGCCCCTCCCCCATCCATCAACACCGCCCTGCAGCACTCCCACTGCGAGCCGCCACTGATAGTTAGTTATATACTCCAACACTCACATATACTGCCTTTCGAAAAATGTAGTTACTCACACATATACCACTGTGACATCCATTCACTCACCGACACAGCCATATGCACACTCACTCACCCATACAGCCCCTCGCAGATGCACTCATGAACCCATACACCCACTAAATCACCCACTCACACATCCATGCAGGGAGATACACCCACCCACACAGACACCCAGGCACCCATACAGGTACTCAGACAACCAATCCTTAACCCATATAGACACTCATGTAGCTACTCACCAACCCATGCAGCCACTTACACACCAACTGACAAACTGCTACAGACATTCACATAGATTAGTCATTCACACATGCATTCACTAAGACACATTTAATCACTCACTTATACAGTCAGTCACGCACCCACTAAATCATCCATTCAAACACTCATACACCCACTCATTCTTCAATACACCTTTGCGTATCTATATATAACATTCTTAAACTTTTAAAAATCACCCAGTCTCTGGATGATGTCATCAGTGATGTCATCAGTGATGTCATTTGAGATGTCATCAGTGATGCCATCAGTAATGTCACTGACCATGTCATGAGTGATGTAATATGTGCTATTTGACGAATCCTCAGGAAATTTTAAAATTTTGTACAATGCTTTCTTCAGCTGCTGTCTTAAAAGTTTCAGTGTGATCCGTCAAGCAGGGGCTGAGAAAAAGGGGGTCCCAAAATGTATTTTACCCATACAAATTCTTATAGGCATTTTTGACACAACTAAAGCCCGAACTGCTGAACGGAATTACACCAAATTTGGCAGAAAGGTTGCTGATGGTTCAAAAAGTGGCCTTTTTGTGAATTGGTGTAAATCCGTTCAGTAGTTTTTGAAATACTAAACAAAATCCAAATTTGGATATATGGGGACATGAATCCTCCAAGGATCCGACAGTCCTCAGTCTGAAATCTGATTGGCTCCCAGCACTTCAACCAGGAGATGCTGGCTGCCATCTTGCAACTCGGCTTGACCTAGACCCACAAAAAACATTTTAAAAAAAGAAAAGGGGGTGAAGTAGGAATACCCTGACCCCCAGCTGTGGTCCTGGGGTCCCCCTGTGATCCCAACAGGGCCAAAAACACTTAAAAAATAAAAATCTGCTGCAGGAGTGCAAAGGAGCTGCGGTTCTGTGGCAAACATTTTGAAAAATAGAGGCATGGTCTCCTGCACTCATTTACATTTTAGCCCCTGGGTGGGCCAGGTCCCAGAGGCATGCGGGCATTTAAAAAAAGAGGGGGCACAAGGGGCCCCCTCCAAGGGCTAATGTTTATATAAAGTGGGGGCCATGCTGATACACCCGGCCAAGGGGACCAAAACCACCCTGGGGCTATTTATAAAATTGAGCAGGGACCGCACAGAACACCCGGGACCACCACCTCCCCAGGGCTAGTGTTAAAATTAACAGGGGGACCACACGGACCCCCAGACCCCAGGGATGTCCACCTCCCTGGTGCCAATTACTTTTTAATAAAGAGGGAGGGGGGCCATGTGGCCCCAGTCCTGGGCCATACACGGCCCCGGCGACCACCACCTCCTCGGGGCCAGCCCATGCAGTTGAAAGGAGGAGAGGCCACGCAGCCCCCCTCCTGGAGACAATAATGGCTCTGGGGACCACAACCCCAGGGGGCTGACTGCTGCTATGTCCTGAGGTGCCCACCCCCGGGACATAGCTGTTTGCTTTTGCTTGGCACCAAGTGAAAGCAAACACTCCAGTTCCAGCAGGCTAGTCATAGCCACCGTGCCACCAAAAGACATGTTTCTGACCTCATGGGATGAAAGCCTGCACTGTCAGAGGCCAGAAACAAAGTCTGCTCTGGGTGAAGGTGCTTAACACACAGGCCAGAATGGTCTTCCAGAGTGGAAAGCTTCAAAGGCGATGCCCGCCTTTGAAGTGCAGCCCAGATTTCCCCAGATAGTGGGGGATGCCAATCCACCTAACCTGCTCCACATTTAGAAGGAGGACAGGCAGGAAAATCAGTTAGATGAGGAGGAGAGTCCACATTTAGCCAGCACCACCCCTAAGGTGTGGCAGGCAATTTGGACCCCTCTCTTGAGAATACACCATCTTGTAATGGTGGGAAAACAACCTATCAGGTCTAGGGTAGTGCCCCTTACCACAGGAAGTGGTCACTTAGTGGGTAGATCGCCCATTGGCTACTACCATTCTACCCCTTTAATGCCCCTTAGTTTAGTATTTCAGTGGCATCCCTGGTCCTTGAACCTTAGATTCGATGGACAAAAAGAAGACACAGACAAAGAAGAGCTGCTGCCCAAGAAGAGAAGCCCTGCCGCAGAGAAAATTAGCACCAAACCCTGCCTGCTGCATCAAGGACTCAACAATTGTGGTTGTGCAGTCTTGTCCTGACCTTGTGTAGACTCAAGAACCCCAGAGCTCCTTCAGCCTTCAAGAAATCACAGAGAACCACCCTTGGAGTGAAGGTATCACTCCCCTGCACACCACAGGCACTGATCCCGCTTAGTCCAGTTTGTCTACTTGCTGCTATCTGGCGATTCCAACGCAACACCCAAACCAGAAGAGGTACATCAGCTCTGGATGCTCAGATCTGTCTCCCTATCAAGTTTGGAGACACCAGGACCTGCGGTAGCTGCACCGTACCAACACCCGGGGTACCAGACCTCCTTTAGCAAACAGCAAGATGAAGAGTCCATTCTGGATTCCAACTACCCCAAAAACCAGCACCTGTCAATAGACAACAAGAAACCTGACACCCACATCATGAGTGGCACAGCTGCCCCAAAATCGCCTCTCCAAGTTGTCTGCTGCCGACTTTGACGACATCTCTATGCACGGTGCCTGGCTGACCTATCTGCTCCGTACCTGGCCCGGCCAACCCCAATAACGGTGACCCAGCTGTGTTCCTGTGGTCCTGAGACCCTTGCGTACTCCTCCCTTGAGTGGGACCACCAGACTTAACTTTAATTTCTCCTGTGCAGTGTCTTTTCAAGAGGCCCCCTTCGTCGTAGTGCAGCAGCTACCAACACCCTCGGAACCCTGCTCCTGGCTGAATCCGGGACGCCCCCGATATTCTGCTGCTGGAACATTAGACCTGGTCCTGCTCTCGACTTAATGCGATAAGGTGAACTTCGTTAAAGCTTTGCCTGATTTTGTATGCATTTTTCTGCTTTTCTCCATTGACTTCAATGGTGCGTAATTGTGCACAAAAGTGATTTTTTTGCGAGCTATGAAAAATCATATCTTTGAAAGTACTTAATGTAAATCGAAGTTCTTGGTCTTAAAAGTTACATACAAAATCAATCCTATTTTTATAAATTGGTCTTGGATTTATTCTTGAGTGTGTGTCTCATTTATTGTCTCTATAATTTCAACAAATGCTTAGCACTACCATCTGATAAGCCTTACTGCTTGCCACCACACTATCACAAATAGAATGTTAGCATTATCTACTTTTGCCTCTGTAAATCAATAAGGGACTCATTGGATTCTTTGCACAGTGTACTTCATTTGTTTGAACACTATTTAGAGAGCCAGCTTTCTATATACACCCACAGAAAGACCCACTCATACACTTATGCACCCACTCATAGAACTCACTCACACACTCATGCGCTCACTCACAGACCTACTCAGACACTCATGCACCCACTCTCAGACCCACTGGACATTCATGCACCCACTCACAGACCCACTCAGAGACTCTCACAGTCTCTCACAGACCCACTTGGATACTCATTCATCCACTCACACACCCACTCAGATACTCATGGTCCCATTCACAGACCCACTTAGAGACTCATGCACTGACTCACAGATCCACTCATAGAGTCATGCACCCACTAACTGACACACTTAGACACTCACTCACCCACTCACAAACCCACTCAGAGAGTCACACAACCAATCATGCACCCACTCAGAAACTCATCAAGCCACTCATAAACCTTCAAAGACACTCATGCACCCACTCACAGACCAAGTCAGGGACTCACTCACTGACTCACAGACCCAATCAGACACTCATGCACCCACTCACCGACCCACTCAGACACTCACACATCCAGTCACAGACCTACTCAGAGACTCGAGCACTCACTCACAGACCCACTCAGAGACTCATGCACCTACTAACAGATCCACTCAGTCTCATGGATTCACTCACAGACCCACTTAGACACTCTAACACCAACTCACAGACTTACAGAGACTCTCATGCACTCACTCACACACACACTGTCAAATGTTAGTGGTTACATTTAGGAAATAAAATTCGAAAAGACTTAGAAATTCACTTAAAAAAACAAAGGTTACAGGGACGGTATAGTTAGGAAATAGAATTTAAAAAACTTAGAAATTCACTGAAAAAACCAAAGGTTGCAGGGGTGTTACACTTAGGCTCAGATTTCACTTGTACAAAGCCAGCAAAATTCAGCCGTTTTAGTTAGCTGAGCTAACTATCACGTATGCCCCACAGTACACTGCCAATGACCTCACATATTACATCACTCATGACATGGTCAGTGACATCACTAATGTCATCATTGATGACATCTCACATGACATCATTGATGACATCACTGATGACATCATCCACAGTAGCCCTCACACACCCACTCATCCTGCTATATAACCTCTCATACACCCACTCACATACCCAAACAACCACTCACATTCCCATTCACATACCCATTCACAGACCCATACAAGTACTCACAGAACCAATCACTCATCCATAGTCACTCCCACACCTACTCACTCACTCATACAGCTACTCATAGAACCAATCACTTACTCATAAAGCCACTCACACAGCCATACACTAACCCATACAGCTACTCACATACCCACATTTTCACCCATACAGCACTCACACACCCACTCACTCACCCACATAGTCCTTCAACACATCAACTCACTTAACCAAACACACACTCAAACAGCTACTCACTTATCCCTACAGCCACTTACACACTCACTCATGCAGCCATTTAGACACCCACTGACTCACCCATATAGTCACTCACATACCCATGCACCCTCCTATAGAGCCACTCACACAGTCACTCACTCACCTATAGAGCCACTCACATACCCACTCACTCACCAACACTACCACTCACACAGCAACTCACTCACTCACCAACATAGCTACTGACACACCAACTTATACACCCATACAGCTACTCACACGCCCAAACAGCCACTCAGATACCTACTTACACACAGATACACACAGTGACACAGCCACTCACCTAATATATGTTATAAGTAGTATCACTCATTAGTAGTGCACCTAGTATACTAATCTTTTGTAGTAGGTTGGTATATATTTGTAACATTCATAGACCCTTAGAAAACACTTACATTCACTGGATGATGTCAACAGTGATGTCATTTGAGATATCATCAGTGATGTCACTGACCATGTAATGAGTAATGTAATATGTGAGGTTATAAGCAGTGCATTGCAGTGGTGCAAGTTAGAGTTAGCTCAGCTAACTATAACTGCTGAATTTCACTGGTTTGGTATGAGTGAAATCTGAGCCTAACTAATACGTCCCTGTAACCTTTGGTTTATTCAGTGAATTTCTAAGGTTTTTAAATTCTATTTCCTAACTGTAACCTTTGTTTTTTTGTGAATTTTAATGTTTTTTTAAACTTTGTTTCCTAACTATAACATCCCTTTAACCTTTGTTTTTTTAGTGAATTTCTATTGTTTATTAATGTTATTTCCTAGCTATAATGCCCCTGTAACCTTTGTTTTTTTTTTAATATTGACAGTTTTTAAAATTTTATTTCCTACCTGTAACCTTTGTGAGTGGATGTGTGATTGACTGTATGGATCTGTGAGTGGGTGTCTGAGTGACTATATGGACTAGTAAGTGGGTGCATGAGTGGCTGCATGGGTGTGTAGGTGGATGTATGAGTGGTTGTGTGAGTGGCTGCATGGTTCCGTGCATGGGTGTGTGAGTGATTATGTGGGTGAGTGAGCGACGCTATGGGTGTGTGAGTGGCTGTGTGGGTCTGTTAGTGGATGTTTTAGTGGCTGTATGGGTATGTGAGTGGCTATGAGTTTATGTGAGATGGTTTGAATGGATGTGTCAGTGGGTGTGTGAGTGTAGGTATCAGTAGCTCTGTGAATTACTAAGCCGGAATGGAGCCTCACCTGCCCATTTATTGAAAAAGAGTTCATAGTTTTGTAGAAAAAAATTTCACCCAACAGGAGTACTTTCTACTGGTTCTTAGTAAGTGCCACCTCATTGGGTAATAACCAGTGCATATTCTGCACTACAGCTGCGTAAAGGACCATGAGGAAATATCTCCAGTGACCTTGTGTGCATGTAATTTTGGCAACGTGATTGTTGCTCGAGCGTCTTGATCCACAAATTTGTGATTGCATGAATCCATGTCTAGAGAAGCTAATTTGGTAAGCTGTCCAACTACGTAGGAAAAGGCGGGAAGACCATCACATACTACTATTAAAAATAGGGTTGGGTGGCCCTTGTAGATGATTCTGGGTATTTGCATATTCAGGATAATCAAAAGGGAGTATCATGGACTCTGCTCTCAAGACAAGAATGAAACTACTCGTCACAGTCACTACAGATTAGATTGCGCTCCAATAGATCAATGATGCATTCACCTCCATTGAGGATTTCAAATTGTTTTTCAACATGGAATACTTGTGGGAACACACTTGCTTTGATTGTTCAACTCAAGAAGTTAGGATCATTTGTGGTTTACGGAAGCGGAGCTTCAACTAGGGCACCTGCTGTGTTTATATTTGTAAGTGTTTCTCGTTGAAGTTTAATTACCATAAAATGAGCATCAGGGCCAGAACGGAACCTCATGTTAGCATATGGTCCACCCATTGCGCAGTTCTCTTGACACGGTCCCTTACTCTTGTTCTTGGACCTATAAGTAACAACTGAACAACATGGGTCATTTGAGGTATCACAGGAGAGAGACAGTAGCTACCATCCCATCTCTGTGGCAGGAAAAAATATGCTTGGTTTCCACAAACAAAGAGCACTCCTTTGTACCCTAACACCCTGGGTGATAGTTATGAAATCCCTTGTTTCATTCCTTCCATATTGGCTTAGAAGGAGCAGTTGCTAGTACCCATGTTAATGCTTGACTTTTGCACCGTCTTGTCTTTTTCCCTGCTTGTTGATATTAGGCTATTATCCTTGGTATTTTTAATACACAATGAGGCTCTTATTGAGTTCAGTGCCCTTAAACTGGGGATTGGCAGGTCCTCCACCCTCTTATCCCCGGAAACTAACCATGTTCCTGGCAGAGGTCCACTACCCACTCTTCTCCCCTTGCCTTTTTTCAGTTAGTCAATTGGTGACTGGTCACCCCTATCAGGTTGCATGGTCTGACAAGGTGACTTATCATGTATGTCCAATTCCACAGCCCTCCTCCTACGCCTGCTGGGTATGGCTGCAAGAAGTCTGGTCAGACCATCCTGCATTTTGTTTCTATCCTGCTCAGTGAGGCCTGTCTTTACCTTATTCCCTTTTCCTATTTTTACAGATATATTATATTGCTCCGTTAGCATACCTTTCAATAAAGCACCCCCAACAGCTTTACCTAGTGGCAAAACATTGTATCTTGCTTGTTCATCAGCGGATGTGGGTAGATGTGTGCAGACATAACAATCTGATATATTCATTGCTTCTGCCTATAGGAATTTACCATTTGAACATATTTGTTCTCTGCATAATTTTCCCATTTGACCTTTTTATTGTTCTCTTGCCCCCCCCATCTGTCCTCCTTCCCCAACCACTTCGATATCTAATTGTTCTTATTGGTACAGTATTCAGTTTCAGTCAGGGAAAGGTATAGCAATGTGGTCAGAGTACACCATAAGGAGCATCGTTTTTATAATGGCAGGAATGGAGGTGCATAATGCCACTAACACCCATGGTCATTTCCTTTCATTGACCTGCAGCATTGAAGCATTGTTCCAGGCATTGGTACGAGTGGCTAGTAGGAAGAAATGTCTTATCTTCTGCTTGCGCTGCCACATCTCCCAGAAGTCTGCTGAGGAGAGGCACAAACCCACATTGATAGTACCTACATACAGAAGGTGGTGTCCGATGGCACCTGTCTTCAAGTAATTCGAGAGGTACCAGTAATTCGATTACTTACATGCTTAAATAGGTAGGAAACAAAGTGATGAGGAGTAAAATGATGATGTCTCGTTGTCACAGTTGTAGATTGAGGGGTTGGGGCTTGATGTTCCAGATGTTTTTATCAATGCTTTGGTGGGGCCCACTTGCACACACTTTTTTCCTTTGCTGTGTGCAGCACGTGCAACCCTTCAGGAGGAATTGATGGTACCCCTATCACCTGGTACTTTAGTGGAATGCAGATTGTAATTAAATTGTCCTTGCTGTGGTGCAGGGGAAGGCATTGTAGGCTCCTGTGGTGGCTCTGGTGTCACTGCTTTCTTGGTATGAAAGCCATGGATCCAGAATGTCAGGCCCTCACACTTGACCGCTGTTATTGTTGTCAATAGTACCTGATATGGCCTCTTCCAAGAGGTTAGAGGCAGTCCCGTCTGGTGTGGGCCTTGACCCAAACCCAATCACCGGACTTGAGGCCATGAGCTGCTGGTGTTTATGCTTCAGGAAGGGCTTGCAGCACCTGAAGATGAAGATAACGCAAAGTCTCTGTTAATCTTTTGCAGTATTGGAGAAGCAGATCAACTGACACGGACAGAGGGACAATAGACATGTGGCCTGGAATGTTCATTGGCCGTCCAAACACTATTTCATGTGGGTGAGCTTTGTCACCCTGTCTGGGGTGCTTCTCATGGACAACAGAGCGATACCAAAGGGGATGATGGACGGAGCGTTAGAGCAAATCAAACACTCACCCGCAGTCAACTGATCTGGGTTTAATCCATCATCATTCTTTAGCTCACTCCACCACCCCAGTTCAGACATGGCCATATGCAAATCAGTCTGACCCTGTGCCTCATGGGAACAGTCTCATGGACAACAGAGCAAGTGGAAGTGCATCAATCCAGGCCAGATCGGTGGATGTACAAAGTTTTCCTATTTTATTTTTCAACACTCCGTTCTTCCTCTCAACAGCGCCCGCTGCTGGTGGGTGATAGACACAATGTAGTTTTTGTGTAGTTCCTAGCCTCTTGCATAACCCCTCAATCACATGTGAGATGAACGCTGGTCCATTGTCAGTACTCAAAAGTATAAGCGCTTCAAAGCGTGGAATGAATTCTTTCAGGAGGCATTTGGCGACTGTCTGTCCATCACAGTTCTTAGCTGGGCATGCCTCAGTCCATTTGCTAAACATGCACACAATAACCAACACATACTTATACTTGTGAATAGGGGACATGTCTATAAAGTCCAGCTGATGGCTCTCGAAGGGTCCATGTGGGGGAGGAAAGTGGCATGGGGCAGTTGAAGTACCTTTTCCAACATTATATTGTGCACAAACAGTACATTGTTTACATAAGCGTTCAGCCTGTTGGTGAAACTTGGCATCATACCAGCATTGGGAAAATAATCGGATCATCCCATCACGGAGCCGCGGGATGGCGTTATCGTAAGCGAGGAGCTGTTGACTCTCACATGTGGCAACACCCTTCCCAACCGTTACAAGGCTCATGGAGCATTATCTCCTGCTGTCTCTAGCTAACATTTCAGAAATACTGAAAGAGCTCTCATTAAGTGTTTTGGGTACTGTATAGTGCATTTCCCCCACTTTTTGATTATTACACATATTTATTGATAGCTATATAGTGAGTACTGAAGGGATCATTCTTGTCCTGATGAAGAAGCCCTTTGGCTTCGAAACATGTTGACACAATCAGGAGTATCCGCACATTATACGCGGGGTATCTCCGAACCACTTTTTTTAATAGTACCAGCCTCTATGACCTATTAAATTCCCCAGTACATGAGGCCAGGTCCTTTTTTAACTCACTTTTCACCTATATCCCCGACCCTTCCTCTCACTACTTCTACCCTACACATAGCATTTCAAATATTAGTGCTCCCGCGTAGTCGCTGGTCGTAGCACGCCCCGTCCCGCAGCGGGGCGGGAAGACCCCCATGATGAAGCATGACACCAAGGGCCCTTTTGGTGTGTGAGGGGTATTTAAGCAAACACTGTGTGTTTTCTACCATGATTTGAAACACATCTCCTTATTACAACCTCTTCGAGGTGGATCTCTCTTTTTTTGTTATGTTTACATAAGCGTTCAGCCTGTTGGTGAAACTTGGCATCATACCAGCATTGGGAAAATAATCGGATCATCCCATCACGTCCCAAATGTGATGGTCCCTGGAAAAGTCGAGCCATGGGAGAAAGCATTGTCATTGGCAGACATATTTTGCCATTCGGACTTATCAAGACTCCCTCTTCTGTTTGCGTACATCCTCCCCTTTTCCATTCTTCCTTCTCCTCCTCCCCCACCCTTTGCTGGATGTTCTTTGGATTATATGCCATATAATCACCCTTCATCCTAGTATCCTGAGAAGATGCAGTCTGAACAATTGCGTTCTCACAACCTGTCAATGCTATTTTCTTTGCTACCCCATCAATGAATGCATTACCCTGTGATACATAGTATTTGGAAGAAGGGTGTGCAGCACATTTGACTATTGCAACTCTTTTTGGTAGCAACGGGGCCTGAAATAGCTGCGCTATCAATGTTGCATGTTTTATTTGTTGGCCAGCTGAGGTGAGGAATCCCCTTATTGACCACAACTGGCCAAAAACATGGGCCACCCCAAAGGCATATTGGCCGCCGATATATATGTTCACTGTTCTTCCTTCAGCCAGCTTACATGCCCTTGTTAATGCCACAAGTTCTGCAACTTGAGCACTTTTGGAGGTGGTCAGTCTTGCCCCTTCTGACCCATTTGTAGCCTTGCCCACTGCGTAAGAGGCTTGCAGTGAGCCTGTGTGGTCTCTGATGCATGAATCATCAACAAACAGATTTCCATCTGCATTTGGGATGGGTGTGTCTCTTAGATCAGGTCAAACCTTTGTGTACCTATCTGTGGCGAGCACACAATAATGAAAGGCATCATCTGTTATGGGGTCATCATTGTCATACTCAGAGGGAAGCAAACAAGCAGGGTTCAAGGTGGTGCACCTCTTGATAATAATGTGAGGCGTCAACAGTATTAATTCATATCTGGTGAGGCATGCATTTGTTAGGTGCTGCGTTATGGTCATTGTGAATAAGGTATCGACCGCATGTGGAACATGTCGGATCAGTGTGTGCACTAAAACTATGTTCTCGGATTGTTCTACTGCCAGGGCTGCTGATGTCACAGCCCTCAAACACGGTGGGTGGGCAGATGCGACAGAGTCTAGAGTAGCTGAGTAGTAGGTCACTGGGTGGTAGAAAGAGCCATGCGCTTGTGCCAGTACGCCCAATGAGCAGCCTCCCTTCTCATGGCAAAATAGGTGGAAATCTTTGGTGTAATCTGGGATGCCCAGTGCTGGTGCTGTACTCAATGCATTCTTTAATGACACAAACACTGTCTCACATTCTGGGGACCATGGCACTGGGTCAGGTACTTCCTTGTGTGTGAGGGCTTGAAGTTGGTGTACAATCAAAGAAAAGCTGGGTATTCAGTGCCTACAATAACCTGCTACTTCCAAGAAAGCTCGTACCTCTTTCTGTGTGCGTAGTCTTGGGAAATGTGTGATGGTGGATACTCTGTATGGTAGTAATTATGTGTCCCTTCTGATAGTTCTTATCCCAGGTATTTTACTGAAGGTAGGCAGAACTGTAGTTTCTTTGGTGAGACCATGTAACCCTTCGGTACCAAGTGGGAGAGCAGTGCCACAGTGTGTTCTGTACAGGCTGCCTGTGATGGTGATGCTAGCAGTAAGTCATCTATGTATTGAACTAAGGTGAAGCCCCCGGGTACCTCTAGGGAGTCTAAGTCTGTTTTTAAAGCTTGGAGAAAATGGATTGGGACTCTGTAAAGCCATGTGGGAGCCTTTGCCATGGTAGTCTTCTTTGTTGGAATTGGAACGCAAAAAGATAGTGGGAGTCAGGATGCAAAGGAATAGTGAAGAAAGCGGAGCTGAGGTCCAGTACAGTGAAATGTGCTGCTGTGGCAGGGATGCTTGACAATATTGTGGCGGGGTTAGGA
The DNA here is from genome assembly GCA_963921515.1 of Calotriton arnoldi. Lineage (NCBI taxonomy): Eukaryota > Metazoa > Chordata > Amphibia > Caudata > Salamandridae > Calotriton > Calotriton arnoldi. The sequence goes on along the minus strand of CAWUFW010003952.1, from coordinate 318,511 downwards.
ACCACAGGGAATGATAGGACCACTGTTATGTTCCATTCCCTGAGGTCTTCTGTGAATCAATACACTGGGGGACCATCTGGGCCCTTAGAGGCCTTTTTCACCAGAAGTATAGGTGTGTTGCATGGGCTATATCGTATCTCTCTTATTATACCTTGGTGTAGGAGATCTTTTATCACTGGTGCTATGCTATCTTCCCCTTCCTTGGCTCTCTTGAATTGTGGTACTCGTGGTAGTGGCGCCCGTCGTATCAGTTTTATCTTTACTGGTGGGAAATCTAGCTGCCGTCCCACATCATTTGGTCCCTTTGCCCAGACACTGTCAGGGCTGAGTTTTGAGGTTGTGGTGGTATCACTGATGCTGCGTATTTCATAAATGTCTGTAACACTATTCCATTCGCTCTGCTTTCCAGGAACACCCCATCTGGTGAACAATGGATGGTGCACTGCAATTTGCATAGCAGGACCCTGCCTAACAAATTTACAGGAAAACATCTGCTCAGAACAAACAGATGTTGGAATGTGAGGGGTTCCACTACCGATTTTAGTGGTTGTGTCAAATACTCATCTACTGGTTGTCCTGTCATGCCGACTTCCGTTATCTGTGTACCCGAGAGTGGTGCTTCAGGCATCTGAGACGCCTTAAGCATGGATCTTGTAGCCCCAGTATCAATCAGGAAAGGAACAGTCTTATTCAGTATGGTATCTTCCACATAGGTGTATTCCTGGTCTAACGGTATCACTGGGGCTATTAGGCAGTCTCCCATTCTCGGGCACCTTTAGTTGACACCAGGAGGTGGAGGGGGAAAACCAGCCGCTCCCCCATCTTCTGGATACCATTGGTCTATATCCCCCCTGGGGGGTGGTGGAGTTGGTGGTGCATATGTGGGGCCATTGTATCGTGGAAACACATTGGGGCATATTCACAAGGACTTATCTCCGAGTTATCGCCACCTTAACAAAAGTGGAGATAGATTTAACGTCCCATTCACAAGCGGTTGCAAACTGCAGACAACGCAAGTATTCCCGCGATAACTGCCTCAAAATTTACCTCCACGGGAGACACCACCAACTAACCCTAATGGGATACAGAGAAGGCGTTCCCGTGCAAAAACACACGAAAACACCACTACACCACATTCACAACAAACTGCCAGATCTGCGATGCGAACCAAAAACAGGCGATAAGCCGCGGTAGCAGCAGGGATTCAACACCTGCCTTCTGCTGGTGTTAAGCAGGACGACTACCTGCTGCATGAAAGGGAGCCCAGCCAAGAGCCACATCTGAAGACCCACAGATGCCATGGAGACAATGATCATGCAGCTCAGAGACCCATGAGGGTCACAACACCCACAGCCACCACCCCCAGGCCCACCACCACCCCCAGGACCCGTCCCGCCTCCCAGGACCACCACAGAGGCAGCGTACACAAAGAGAGCGGACCCACCCTAAAAGCACCAGCCTCACAGACCGAACGCCAGAGGAGGACATTTCCCACCACAGGCCCAAAAGGACAACCATCCCCCGCATCCTGACCCACATCACCCACCTGCTGACGGTATCAACACAGCGCACAACCAACATCCCTCCGCAGACAAAGCTGCTGGCTGTGCTGCACATGTTGGCCTCTGATGCCTTCCAACCCACAACTGCCAGAGTCAGAGGAGTCTCACAGCCAGCCCCATCCAAGTTCATCACACCTGTCCTGGATGCCATCATCAGCCTGGTACCCCAGCACCCCCACTCCACCCACACTGCGCAGGAGCAGCTGGAGACCAAGCAAGGCTTCAACGCCATAGCTGGATTCCCTCACGTGTCGGGGGCAATCAACTGCACACATGTACCCCTCGTGCCCCCTGCTGACACTGCACACAACCCCCACAACAGAAAGCACACGCATCCCATGAATGTGCAGGCAATAGTGGACCGGCCGGGACTCCTCAACAATGTCGTGGCCAACTCCCCAGGCAGAGTGCATGATTCCTACATCTCCCGACAGTCCATCATCAACCAGCTCTCCCAGGATGGCACCTATGGAAATGCAGTGCCCGTTGGCAAGTCCCAAATGAACGCACCACACACCTCCACCCCACAGTCATGCAACTCACGACACTGGCAATGGGCACGCAGCACAACTACATTCAACATGCCACACAACATGCCAGCCGACCAGACACGACAACACGACTCCATTGGGAACCTGGGCTTGCCATGCCCACAACCCAGCCACGGCATGGCACCACAGCCACACAGGATGTGAGGAGAGGCTTGGCCCAGGCATGTGCGAGAGCGACAAGTGCCCAATGAATGAGAACCTACCCAAAGCCAGGTGTGGCGGGGAGGTGGCGGACAGGCTCCAGTGTGCAAACCACGGAAATGGCCATGCGGACATTAACTGCTGGTGCATGGAGTGTAGTGGCCAGTGGACGCTACCATGTCCCCACAGGCTGTGGGGCAGAACGCAGAAATGTTGCACGTTACGTCCCCCCTGCATGCGCGTGCGGAGTTGGTTGGCCCTGCGTATGCCAGGCCTGCGTAGGGGTGTGAATAAAAAGGCCGTCGCACTGGGCGTGGACCTCTTTCAGAACGGCCAACGCATCTGCCAGGGCGGCACCTCCCAGCCCGCCACGAGGCGGCGGGGCCTGCGCCCCTGTGCGCCTGCTTCACCCCGGCCCGCTGGTCCCCAGACCCGTCATGCCTGGCCCAGCGCACCAAGGAGGTTACGCTCACCTGCCGACACTGGTGTGTGTCAAAGAGGGCCCACCACGTGCCTGTGCAAGCTCCAGGCCCCAGTCCTGCGAACTCAGCAGCCTCCGCAGACCATCGCTGGCCTCCACGGTGCTGGCCCACAGTACTCCTCTCTCATTGACATACTCCACCGGTGTACTCTTCAGCCCAGCTGTTGGCACAAGTTGAACTGAGTCGTGAGTACTGAATGGCAGTGACCAAAGGTCTGTGGCAGCGTCCACATCACTATACTCCCTCCGATCAGTGAAGCAAAAGTCTGCATCCCAGGCCTGCGACACATGGTGCCACTAACCCTGTGCAACGCAAGCTGGCGACACAAGGTGCCACAAACCCTGTTCAACGCAAGCTGGCGACACGTGGTACCACAAACCCTGTTCAACGCAAGCCGGCGACACTTGGATGAGGGCTCAGGCCTACACTGCGCACCAGTAGATCCCGCATGTGGAACTGTGTCCTGAGTCTTGAATGGCAGTGACCCCAAGTCCGTGGCAGCGTCCACATCACTATACTCCCTCCGATCAGTGAAGCAAAAGTCTGCATCCCAGGCCTGTGACATGTGGTGCCACTAACCCTGTTCAACGCAAGCCGGCGACACATGGTGCCACTAACCCTGTTCAACGCAAGCCGGCGACACGTGGTGCCACTAACCCTGTGCAACGCCAGCCGGCGCCACTTGGATGAGGGCACAGGCCTACACAGCGGTCCAGTGGGTCCTACATGTGGAACTGTGTCCTGAGTTATGAATGTCAGTGACCAGATGTTAATTGCTGAGTTTATATCACTGAACTCCCTTCTGTCAGTGAAGCAAAGGTATGCATCGCAAGCACACGTCACGTGTCTGTGGGCCCATGCTGACCGCTGCCCCCAGCCTACACTGTGGTCCAGTAGGCCCCACATCCAGCACTCAGTCGTGATTCATGAATGGCAGAGTCCATACCAGTGAACGCACGGAGAGGAGTAAGAGGAAGATGCTGTTCAGTCCGGATGAAAGCCGGATCCTTGTTACGGAGGTGACCGAACACTAGCAACAACTGACCTGGTGCCACTAACCCTGTTCACCGCAAGTCCGCGTCCTGTGGTGCCACTGAACCTGAACTACGCAGGCCAGTGGGACCATCCAACCTAAGCCGGCGACACTCGGTGAATGGCCCCTGCTGACCGCTGCCTCAGGCCTACACTGCGGTCCAGTAGGCCACACATGTGGATCTGTGTCCTGGGTAAGATATGGAGGAGTCCACACCATTGGACACGCCTCATCGCAGGGGGCATCCCCTATCAGCACTGGTGCCACTGACTCTGTGCGCAATGAGTCATGGGCACTTTCTGGTTGGACTTAGGTGGCATCTGAGTCCATGGCCTGGGGGTTGTCTGCATCATCATCTGGCTGGGCCGGACTTGGTGTCCGACATGTGTCTGCTCCATTCATCTCCACCATGGTGACTGTTTCTGCGTGGTTCTGCCCTCTGCATCATGCCCTGGGGGTACACCTTCCACTGTCCACCGAGACACTCCGCGACAACCCCCATTGACATCTATGAGAACCTGCTCTGCTCTCGTGACCCTGCCCCAGTGCACCGCAAGTCAGCGGCCCGTGGCGGTAGGACCGTGCAGGATGCTGTGCATCCAGGGACACTAACTCTGTGCAGCTCAGGTCATGGAGCCTTTATGGTTGAATGGTTGTGTCCTTTACGATGTACACTGTTGTCGTTTTTTGACTGCACCAGGCACTCCATGATGGCTGGTGTACACACACCCCACACACATCCAACACAGGTGTCACTCGACATGTGAGCCTGCTAATAAAAGTGGCCGGGCGCACGTGCCCGTAGCCATTCCCACCATCTAAGCAAGTGTGTCCGTGTGGTCATTATGTCAGCATGATGGGCCGGAGCCCTGCAACATCACAGTGTGCTGTCTTCAGCGGAGGATACCATGTCACCTCAGCAGTGGCTGAGACCTTGGACATGTAGCTTCACCCACCCCACCCCTGCATGCACAAGTGGCGTGTGCTGGTCCGGCGTACATCAGGTCAGCGCAGGGGTGTGCTGATTCGGCAGGGAGATCAGGGCGTGGCTCTGATCTGGCCTTGAACAGGAAGTGTGGTAAGTGTGTCTTTGTGTTGGGGTGTTGTCGCCACCAGGGCCACAGTAGTCAATGTTGCAATGTAGCATACACCCGGAGGGCGGGCCCGCACATACGGGGAAATGTAGGAGCGCAAGCCCGCTCGGGGTCTTGGCACATGCATGCCAAGTGTTATGTGTATCAGTCCTGCGGCTGCATGAGTCAGGTGCCTAGCCCCAATCGCAGTGCGATCACAGCCAGCCATGGAATGTACACCTGTGTCTGCCCTGTCCGGACCATTGGCCTACACTCACGTGGCCGCACACCCTCAATGGCCAGCTTACAGGTGTTGTTGGCATGCCGCTGGACATGCGCGGACAGGCATGACAATGGTGTGCTGTAGGAGTGCATGTGATACAAACGCACAGAGCACACATGTGTGGGGGCTCGTGGGAGGGAGGAGCAGCTGTGAGGCAACGTACCACACAGTGAGGCCGCTCATGTGCCACGTGCATTATCCATGATTCCCTGGGTCGCAGACATCCCACCCCACCCACGACAGGCCTCTGTACATCTCCTGTATGCATGCAGATGGTGAAGTTACTGTAGGAATGAAAGGTCCTTTGTCTGCACTATCAGGCAGTAGCACATCTGCAGCTCCTAGATGGGACTTCGCTGATCTGAGTGCCGCATTTGACACGGTTTCACATGGAATTCTGTTACAGCGCCTGGAGGATGCCGGGGTTGTGGGCCTAGCACTAGAATGGTTTAGATCATTCCTGAAAGAGAGATCTTTTCGAGTGTCGGCCCCCCCGTTTCTTTCTCAGGCTCATCCCATCGGACAGGGGGTACCACAGGGCTCTGCATTAAGCCCCATATTGTTCAATCTTTATGTTCAGCCTCTTGCTAAAGTGGCTAGGAACATGGGCCTCACTATGGTCTCGTATGCAGATGATACTCAGCTGGTGGTGGCCCTGTCCGATGGTTCCACTCAAGATGCTTCTAGGTTTCGGAGCGGCTTGACCGCTGTGGCAGAGTGGATGACTTTAAACTGTCTTCAATTGAATGCGACTAAAACAGAGTTATTGTTGGTGGGGAGGGACAGGAGCCTCTGGAGTGAACAATGGTGGCCCAACTTACTTGGTAGTTCCCCCACCCCTAAGTTGGTGGTAAAAAATTTGGGGGTATGGATGGATGATACCCTTAGTTTTCAAGAACATACCAAAAAAGTTGCAGGTACCTGTTTTGGCCTCCTCCGGGGACTTAGGCCCTTGTTGAAGTTCTTCGATTCATCTACTCGCCAATTGATTGTTCAATCAGCCATTCTGTCTAGATTGGACTATGCTAATTCGCTCCTGTTGGGAGCTAATCAGGCTGAGATACTGCGACTGCAGCACGTTCAAAACGCTGCCGCCAGAGCCCTGGTGGGGCTCCCACGTAACTGTCCTTCCAGTGGGGCCATCCGGAGGTTACATTGGCTTCCAGTGGCCAAACGGATCCAATTTAAGGCTCTTTGCCTATCTTTTAAGATCTTGAAACTTGCCTCGCCCAGTATCTTGGCTAATTTGCTAGCCTTGTATGTCCCCACTCACCAGCTGCGCTCTTTGGGACAGCATTTGGTAACTGTCCCCCATGTGAAGCGCCTTCGGGTTGGAGGTCGGTCCTTCCGTTATTTAGCTGCCAAGCTGTGGAACTCCCTGCCTCCTCAGATTCGCAGCTTGGATCGCATGGTGGACTTCAGGAAAGCAATTAAAACGTTCCTTTTTCCTTCTGCTTAGTCCTTTTTGTCTTCTGTATATTCCCTTTGCCTACTTGTTGTGTTCTTGACCCTGTTCCTTCTGACGCTGGTAGCGCCGGGACGCCTCTTTGCTGGGGCAGCTGTGCGCTTTATAAACTCAGATAACATAACATAACTTGCATGTGCCCAGCACCCCTGACAGATCCGATAGCAGTTGCTGGTGATTCCCACACTACGCACTGCCCGACGTGAGACCGTGTACACATCCCACACACAGAAGTCCTTGGTCGTAGTTAGCGTGCGTGAAATGGCCTTCACACGTACTCCCACCCCACCCCAGGCCTGCACCCGTTGCAACACAGACACTGCTTATTGCTCCGAGCTGTGCCATTTCATCCACAGGACTGGCGCGGGGCAAGCCAGTGCCGCTTCAAGCAGAGCCACTGACGCAATGGCAGACCATCCCGGACACATGCTCAACTCCATTCCACGTGGACCTGTACCGTGCACGTCTGCTGCATGTACTGGGGGCACTGCCATTGGCAGTGCTGCGGATCAGTTACAGGCTGAGCTTCCGCATTGCCAATGTCACCTGCGTTCAGCCTGTGTTGCACTGTCGCTCGTGCATATTCGAGTGGTCCATGGATGTCTGCCTCTCCAACGTTACGGTAGTTGACCTGGATTTCGACGTGTGTGTGCGCCCCCTGTTGGCCCACGACCAGGAGTGTCACCGTGATGCCCGTTTATTGCATGCCTGGATGTTTGGCATGCATGTTGGCAGCTGGACCTGGGAGATTGCACGAGTCGTCGTGTGCAGTGACCACATTGAGCCGCACCCCGATAGGGCTTTCGCGCATATTGGGGCCAGGGGTTGGAGTCAGCACATCTGTCCGGGACAGCTGATGGGTTACGTCGCCGACATGTCAGATGTGGTGGACAACGATCTCGCGTTCATGGACGAGTGACAAGGTACCTGCAGCCAGGACTGCATGTGACCTATTGCACGTGTCCTGACGCCTGGTTGCATGTTGGGGATCTGGTCACATGTCCCAAGACGACAGTGGACATGGCTGCATTGGCCTGGACTCCTGATCCATGCGCGGACAACAAACGCGGGTTGGCAATGACTTGTGTTGGTGATGGACTCCCCCGGGGTGGACATGGGTACTTTCCGACGTTCCTCATTCAGACATGCTGGTTCATTGGTCTGCATGTTGTGGCACTTCCCTTGGCCGTACTGACACGCAATTGTTGATAAAGTTTCTGCACATTCACTTGTCTCCAACTGTGTTGAGTGTTTATTTGTATGCCAATGTGTGTGCCAAGGCCTATCTGGGACCCTGCCTTACATGCATTGCTACCCCATCAGGGCTGTGGGTTGGTACTTGTGCATTATCATGTCCCTGTTTCGTGATTTGCCAGATGCGTATGGCCATTTACCGGCCACAAGCGGGTGCATTTGTGTCCTGTGTTCTGTTGTGCAAATGTTGCTGTTTGTACCACATTGTGTTGGATGTTGGGGTGCTCTGCTTCCTATGTTTGTGTGCTATGTCCCTTCAGTTCTGATTTGGCTCACCCTTCTCCCTTTCAGGCAGTGTGGTTTTCACTTCTGTGCTTGTTCAGTGGTGTGGTATTGCCGACTTGTGTGACTTGTGCTCTTGGTTGGTGTTGCTCCTCTTGGGCATGGTTTGTCTGCAGTTGTGCTGTGCTTAATTGTGCATGTGTGCCATTGTGCCCATCTCCCCCCGTCCCCCCAGTCCCTGGTCGTTCCTCTCCCTGTTGCTGTTGTGTCTGTTGATTTTGAGCAGATTCCGGTCCCCGACTCCTGCCACCATCTCCAGACTGATGTGGTGGACACCATTTCCTCCATGTCATCCAGCTCCTGGTGTGGCGCTGGACTCCCACCTCCGGTGTGCATTGCTGCCTTGTGGTTTTTGGCGTGTTTCTGCTTGTTTGTGCGTTTCGCATCATTCCAGCTGTTCTGGTTTTCTTCCATTGTCCTCCTCCGCTCTCCGGCTGCATTCACCTTGTCCACGTTGGCCTGCCATGTACAATGTTTTGTTGCCAATGGTGCTTGTGGGGTTGTGTACTAGCTCCGACTGCCTCCATTGTGCTTCGCTGTTGTTTTCTGTTTGGTTTGCCTTTCTTTTTCCTGCTTTTGTTGTGCTTATTCCCACCTGCCGTATGTGTGTCACGGGCCTGGCGCTGCTTATCGCTGCTTTCCTCCTCGCGAATGGGCTCATCGCATGTTTTTTGGTGTTGGGGTTTGTGTTTTCATCTCCGTTGCGGTGGTTGTATCGCCGACATTGGCCGCGTTTTCGGCAACCTATCGCATGGTACCGCCGTGTTGTGAATTCCAGGTTAACACAGGGTTATTTTCCCGCGATAGACTGCGATGTGTAAAGTTGCGTTAACATTTTTTGGAGATGTTTAGCGCACGTTCTTGTGAATATCCCCCATTGTCTCTGGCGGAGGCTGAGAGGATGCTCTGTTATTTCCGCCTCTCCTTCGTCCTCTAGAATTCCCCCTACCTCGACCTCCTCCCTGTTCTTCCTTATAGAACTTCTGCCGTGCCACCATTAAGTTCACCTTGTCTCTTTTTGTTTTTTCTGCTTCCATAGCCTGTAAGTGTACTTGGTAATCTGCGCGGTACCTGGCAGCTGTCAGGACCTTCTCTATTGGTTCCTGCTGCCAACATACAAAGGGAGTCTCTAGGTGTGTTCCTATTGGTTGGCGCAGGTCGTGGGCAAATGTGGTGACAAAGGCTGGCATGGCCTCCCCCATAGGGTTGCGCATGCCACTATTGTGTTGATTAACCTATGGCAGGCGGTCAAAGCAGGAATTCACACTCTTATCCTTTTCTTGCTTGGTATGTGCTATTTTATTCCAGTCTGCCTTGTCCTCAGGCACCTTTTCTTTCAGGAACTTTACTGCCTCTTTATATTTGTCCTACACTTCATCCCCTGGCCTACCTTCTTCTCCCCTCTTTGGCTCCACCCTCGGCCACTGTACTACTTTTTTCAATCTTCCCATAAGTCTTTTGGTACAATAATGTTAAACAATATATCCATATCTTTCCAAGACAAATCTTCTATGCGTTATTAGGTCTTGCTTTGTTAATACTGGGCATGTAGTCACATTCTCTAAGTTCTTGGCGACACCTAACATTCTTAGTGAAGTCCACAAGTCCTTCCACTGGTGCAATTTGTTAATTGTGTATTGCAGGGTCCTATTTATTTTCCAATCTTCCCATGTTGGTAAGGCTGAATTTGAAAAAACAAAATTAGTCATATCCCATTCAAAATCTTGTGACAGTAGTGGTGTGGGTATTGCACCACTGTTTTCGGTGCCCTTGGTGTGCTGTGCATAGTCACGGCGCACTTCGTGTAGCTCATCCATTAGTTTTGCGCGCTAGGGACAGCATAGCTTCCCGATACTCTCTGTTCTGTTGCTCTGAAAATTGTGACATTTGTAACTTTGCCTCTACTAATTCACCTAGTAATCTTTGACACTTTAAACAAAAAACCAAAGGTGCACCACTTAATGGTAATATGAAAAAATATTACAATCCATATCCAGTTTATAACACTTATTGCGGACACCACGACGTTGATTCAGCTTGAAGTGTCCGGTTTTTTATTCTTATGCCCTGAAGAAGTCCTTTATTGGACGAAACGCGTCGGCTGTCTTTTATACAAGCTCGATACAAATAAAAGAAGAGCCTAAAAAGATTGACATTATGGATATGGATTGTAATATTTTTTCATATTACCATTAAGTGGTGCACCTTTGGTTTTTTTGTTTAAATTGTTATAATCCTGTATTGGATTGCATCGTGGCAGTGGGTGCATTAACGGTGTGCACACATGTGTGATGGGTGATTTCCATCTTTAGAAATAACAACTAGGGATAACGGGTCAGGTGCTTGGTCTATACAGGGTACATTGCCAATAGTTTGTTTTAATCTTTGACACTTCTCGGTATCACTTTTCAGGAAACGTTTGCCCGGTGTTAATTTTTGTGGTGTCAGGGTGAGACCCCTTGCTGTAGAGAATGTGAAACTGTGCCTTTAGCCCTGAGTGACGAGGTCATAGGCTTTTTGTAGGGCTGTGATGTACTGCTTCGTCTGAGACGCATACATATTAATATTCCATATGAGTGCATGCATCTGGACACTATTTCATGTGGCATCAGCAGAGTGATCATCATCTTCTTGGCACCACTCAGCATTATTTAGTTTAGGCAGTGTTATCTTCTGTCCCTCACACTGATCTCTTAGTGTGCTGCATCTAACAGTTAAGTCATGTGCCCTTTCACTCATTTCCTTATTCAGCGCTTCCAGTGAGCGACGGTCTGTAACATTATCAAGGTACTGTTTTGAAACTTCCCCTATTAGTAGTTTTGCAGCCACATTGTGGCTGGCTGCCTCCTGTCTATCTGTTAACTCCTGTTTGTCTGTTATCTCAGTGAGCTTACTCCCTGAGGAGGAGTACTGAGTAACACCTTGTTTGTTTTGTATTTTCCCTGTTATTATATCTTTTAATACCTGGTCCTCTTTCTGGCCTTCCTCCTGTCACTGCGCGCTTGTCACTGGAAGGCAAGGAAAGGCCCCAACAACCTCCAATTGGTTTTCCCTCCTTACTTGGGCTGTCTTTATTTCCCAGAACCCCTTTTTTAATTCTAACATTTCTCTGTGTACTTTGCTCTTGACATTGTTGGTGGCCTTCAGGTTCCGCAATGCTGTGTCCCATAACCAAAAACAGTCCCACTCGAAAGGCCTTATTTATCTTCCTTTTAGAATGAGCACCTGTCGTAAGTAAGACAATACGGCCATATTGTAAAGCCCTGTAAGTGGAAACTGCAAGTCTGGTCTCTTGGCAGTCAATACGTTCCATTTTTGTAAATACAGGCACTTAAGCCATGGCGAGTGGCCACCTGGTAAGCAGGTGAGTCTTTTGGTGGTGCAGGCTGACTTTCATTCAAGTTATTTTTGCTACGTAAAGTGCCCATGATATAGGAGGAGAGTGTCAGCTTTTCCTATTGCATTTAACAAACGTGCATACACACTTGAGTACAGTAACACAGAAGGTAGTCAGCAGACTAACTCTTGCTGCTCATTCCCAAGGGGCATGGGTAAAGGTAACAAACTCATTCAATCTGTCATGTAATGCTCAGCCAGCCAGCTGCATGTTGTTAAATGAAGCAGAGAGCCATTCACCAGGCAAAATGACATCTCATTTGCAGCAAGTTCATTGTAAACAATCACAAGTAGGAGGACAGAAATAGCTAGTCGGTGTTAATCAAGGGTGACAGGAAGAACAGAGGAAGAGTAGTAGTCCCATCCCCTTCCTTTCTCCGGGGGCCACCTGGACCTGCAGAGTGTGGCTGGATGGAATTTTGAAAGGAAGCACTAGATCCCCCAGTTATAATCACACGAAGAAGTAGAGCAAAAAAATGGTGAACTCTGCACTTACACATTTATCCATATATAACAGAAATAGCCGGGGTCTGTCCCTAGGTGGTGCTTAGCTACCCAAGCACCTGTTCTCAGTGTTTCAGTCCCAAAGGAATCTGAGCAAGAGGAGTGTGGGAATATCAAGTATCAGGAGTATTGTCACACCGACAGAAGGTATTTTGCAGTAAATAAACAGGGTCAGAAGATCTATTAGCCAGCCTGACATCAAATGTCTGTCAACACATCAGTATACGTTGTGGTGGTCTTGACAAAAAAATTCATATCAGTCAGAACAGAGTCTTGGTCAGGGAATACAGGAAATACTGGAAATCAATCCTATAGTTAATCCATTAACAATAACAACAACGGTAATAGAAAAACTAAAACCAATTCCCTCCCTTCTGGAACTAGGTGAACACCTAGTTACAGCTGACACATTAACAGTGTTCAGCAGGAGAGAATACCGGGGAAGTATCTGCAGTTAGAACCCAATAATCTCTGGGTGTGCACAAACTGCGACTGCACCCTTTTCCTGTGGGCCCACACTGACTGCTCCCTTGAACTGTGGCTAGCACTTGAGGGTGTGCAACAACTTCAACCATACCCTGCTCTAACGGTCCCTTTGACTGTGCTGTTACTGTCCTTTCAAGGATCAGTATGAATTATGTCCCCTTTGGACAAAGAAGAATCTATGTTAAACAACCTGCTGAAGAGGTCGTACAACAGCAACTTTTTGAGGTACAGAATCCTCACAGCAGAAATAACAATGAAGGTAATAAACAACAACAGTAGCGTCCCTAGGAGCCTATACTAGAACAGGCTGCATAGAAATTAACATAGGCTGCCTAGAAGACACAACAGGTTGACAGCCTTCAGGAGGGCAGTCACTTGGACAAGCAGAGGGATCATAACAGGCACAGCAAATGGCAAAAATCTGAATGCCCACGCACATGGTCGTAAGAAGTAGCCCAAAAGCAACAGCGGAAAGATCCATGCAGGTGAAGTGAACGGAGGAAGGAAAGAGTGGCAAAACTTACCAAGGAGTTGACAAGCCAGTGCTGAGTGGAGCGTTCGGCCCCCCTCTCTAAGAGTCAGTTCAGGCAGAAGGTGCAGTGGTGTGCCCACTCCGAGTCGCCCTCAGAGTGTCAATGCAGGCTGAAGACAGGAGCTGGAGGCAGTTGTGCTTGCACCCTCTCAGGGGTCAGTAGCAGATGGTCAAGGCTCAAGGGACCACATTCATTCTCAGCCAAATGTAGAAACTGCAAAATCTACTGGACTCAGAAAGAAACTCCGTCACAACACCTAGGTGAAATAAAGAAATGTATTATGTGCATGGGAGCACCAGTTTGGGTACTGAATGCTTGAATAAGCAGAAGTAGGATACAAGAATATATAGTTTCAAACCACTAGTTTTGTTACAATATCTCATGCGTAACAGGAGATGGGCCGGCCATCATATTCCGGCAGGTGGTGGAGAAATACATCATGCTCGTAAACCTACAGTACAATGTTACACAAGAATAGATCTGGAATCCACCTAATGTGTATGTGACAAGTCCCTTGTGTCTAAAGTTTAAAACTTTAATAGTTACATTATGTCCAAGCCCAAGCAATAAATGCTGAGGAATTGAAACAGTCCACATTATCTTATGTGTGTCAGGATATATTTTTGAGGCCTACAGGGCCTGTTACTAAGGCACGCAGGCAGAATGCAGTAACATGGAAATGTACTCTCTTGCACTAACCTTGCAATGTGTTGCGTTACCAATGGCTTACTGGCAGACAAAGTACAAACTGTCTACCAGCACTGTTATATGAGTTCAATCAATGGTTATGCATTTTGTCTATAATTTCCATCATCATTGAATTATCACAATGTCAAGTTATACACAATGGGTGCCACCATTGTTATCTAAACTTAGCTTCCACACCATGACATTATGTAAAATAGCCAATGAATCTGACGGTATGGTGTTTATGTCACAGCAATCCTTAATCAAGTCTTATATGCCAGGCCAATAATTTGATACTTTTAGACATGAGCAAAGGATATATACAAATCGCACTGAGTTTGTCTACACCTCCAACAAAGGGAGTCTGCACTAATGCATGGTATCTCAGTTCTTTAGGAGGATAAGCGCCATCGGTGTACAATCTTACACTAGCTAAGTTTAAGTCACTACTGTATACTGTAATAGTATTTCAGATCAGTGTTCCTCTGAAATTTCAGTTGATTATCGCCTATGCCATTGTTCTTTCAGGGCAAGTATGTTGCATTCTTAGTAGTGTTTGTTAATAATTGTACCATAGTCATGGAGCAAAACCCCTTTACTATATTTGACTATAGTTGAGTGACAAACATACATTAGAATCCTGTTTCAGACTGCAGCTGGTACCAAATGCATTCTCTCCTGAGAGAGAAATTACAAGACAGATCTATTGGAGTCTAACAGGGTACAGAGAAAAATACACAGGCAAACAAACACAGAGATACACACACACTTACCTCAGACTGGGCTGAGGATGGGAACTAGAGGCACGGGGCCAAAGGGCAAGCCAGCCTCCAATCTTATATGCAAACACAAAAAGGCTGCCCCTCACGTGGGTTCCTACAATTTCCTACAGACTACTGTTGAGATGCAACATCAGTGGGGGCATCTCATAAAAAGTTTCGGACTGGCCTCACACACCGCCCGGTGTCATGCTTCATCATAGGCTGTCCTCGCCCTCTAAAAACTTCGTTTGATAGAGGGCGGGCATACACCTGGAGACAGGGATGCACTTCTACAACTAAGTGATGGCCGTGTGAAAGTGAAAGGTGATTTAAAAACCATCACACCTGTCACTCAACAGTGTTTTATTCAGGGAACAGATGTATGGTATTAAAAATAGGTATACGGTGATCTGGGACATTATTCTCCCTTCACCGTATTAAGTGTGGTCAACATGTTTCTGCGTTCGTGTCCCCGTAGGGTACGTCGCATTCGTCAGGACCAAATGGGTATATTCTTTTGCCTCTAATGCAAAAAGCAACTGTTAATCTGGGGACGGGGATAAGAGATAAATAAACTACAAACGCCCGTCTGGTGTAGTACCACTGTAACAGATCCTGTAGGAAAAAAGGAAACAAAGAAAACAAACAAACCAACCGTGTAAGTAAGTTAAAAAGACAATTGTTGTCATCCAACCTAGGTCACACCTATAGCGCGCGTGGTGTGGTCTATATGAGACACGTGACATACGTACGTGTCATCACATGATCAATTGCATAATCCATTTCTTACCCTGAAATACTATCCTCTATACTCCATGGGAGGGCGAGGGTAGGAGGGCCTACTTTTGACTTTCTGTATAAGAGAAATGCTGATTTTAGAAAATGGTAATGATCTCATACTGTGTCCATAAAACCAGTAAACTAAAAACATGCAACTGAAATAGCCCAAATGGTCATTCAGTAATAGTGATTGACACCCAATCTCTCCGAGAAAACTGGGATCAAACTTTCATTCTCACCCTTACACATTACACTCATACGCTTACTGTCTGACTTCAGCGCTCCCATCGGTTCTCTCTACAGGCGTCCTCTCGGTCTCCCCGTCGATGGAGACTGAAGTTCCCTTGGTGGTATATATACTCTAGAAAATTAGTTAATTGTTTAATCATGCGACATAATTGAAAAAGCACCTGGGGCGCTGAGAGCGCTTCCTGTGTCCAAATGCGGGCGGGGCTAGGTGCCTGGCAAGGGGAGTATGTAAATCTACGCACTCCTATTGGATGAAAGAGGTTGTTTTAGTGCAATCGTAAGTGTACCTCTTGCGCGCACGCGCTATTGAATGAGGGACGCGTTGAACTCCAGCGGCAGTAGCCATGCGTAGAGACTCATGGACTGCGCGTGTGCAGATGAAGAGTGTCTATTACCCTTCTACACTCTGTACCTCTGTGTGGCACCATCATCACCTGTGAAATGGAGCTCTCGATTCGTAGCTAAACGTGTCTTAAGGGCGCATGTGCTATTAATAGCGGAGCAACCAAAAATCATGCAACCTGAACCACGTGTTAGAAGACGTGGATAGCGCATGCGTTAAATTTGGGTATTCTAGTGATCCGCATAGCTATGTGGAAACAAACACCATTTATCGGGTGGAGGCTAGTCATACCAGGCACTATTTATCGTGTGGAGGCTAGTCATAACAGGGAGGTGCACAGCGCGATATCCGTACTATGTATTAAAAAATGCATTAAAAATTGCAAACCAGTGATGTTTAAAGTGTGTATTAACTTACGCTAGAGAACATACTCAATTATATTTATATTTATATAGCCTCAATAGGTTGAAAATCTATCCTATGGGCAGAGTACTCTATACTAAAAATAACATAAAACTTTAGATAATATACAACCAGAATGTCAACATCCTGGATTAACTGGTTTTCAAAATCACACAATGTATTGGATCTCCGGTGATTCAAATGATGTGATCGTAGGGCATAAAACTAATTCTCTCCCCTACAATGCATTAGACCCTGCGTTAGAGGGCTAAATATATGATGGTCAACCAGTAACTATGTACTCGTGTTTAATCTATATTGCAGCCATGGTGTATACTACTCTATTGATCCCTTAAAATGTGATGGACATAAGGCAGTGGGACTAAGTATATTATAATCACTGGTCACATTGTATAACAGTTGCCACTGTCTACTTCTAAGGGTTGTTAAGTCTATGCTCACATGGGCTGCCCATTTATGGTCTAAATACGTCATTTGGATACACGGTCTCGGATCACCTTCTATAGTATTGTGCAACTATCTAAATGATTGATCCATGTATTTAAGGTTGGCTAGGTCACTTTGCCAGCTGTAGCCATGGTATATCATCGTTCAGGCCTCGCTCCCATGTATGTAACCTGTACACCCACCGTTGTTCCCGGATGTGTAACTGTCTAGAAATGTCTATATTCCTTTTTTTCATTACTTCAAGAATGATCCACCGCAGATCAGAATCACTATGGTTTTTCTCGGTAAAATGTTTTGTCAACTTGGTGTTTGTTTTTTTGCACCTAATGGTGCTACGGTGTTCACTGATCCTCGTTTTTACTCTCCTTGTCGTCATCCCCACATATTTCAGATTGCAAGGACAGGTGAGTAGATAAACTACATTTTCCGTATTGCAATTACTGAAACTCTTAAGTCTCCAGGGATTGTCTGTTCCAATATCTACCTCCTTAGTAGTGGTAGTCAGGGGGCAGCAAACACAATTACCGCACGGATAATGCCCTATTGGTTTTGGTTGGCTCCATAAGGTCATCTGATTTTCTGTGTCATCGTAAGGGATCTTCGAGTGTACCAAGTCATCTCTCAAGTTTCTACTCCGTTTAAACGCAAAAAGTGGGGGTTCCCACTTCCGGTTTCCACTGTTCAAAATTGCCCATTTCTTTTTAATGATGTTCTGCACTCTATTTGAAACAGGGGTATATGTGGTGACGCATACCAGCCGGTCTGTTTTATCTTTCCGGTTGGTCTCTAATAGGGCTTCCCGATTATTGTTCTTCGCCCTTTTCTTTGCACGCTTCACCATCTTGCTCGGGTAGTGTCTTTCCAGAAGTTTACCCTCTAGTTGTTCCGCCTGTGCTCGAAACACATCCACCTCCGAGCAATTCCTACGTACTCTGAGGAATTGTCCGACTGGAAGATTATCACGAAGAGCCCTCGGATGGTAGCTCTCATAGAGAAGAAGACTGTTCTTGTCTGTCGGCTTTATGTGTACTTTGGTGGAGATTCCTTCCGTTGTTAATGTTATATCTAAATCGAGGAACACTGCGTGGTTCACCTCGATATTATAAGTAAACCTAAGGTGGGGGTCTTTGCTATTGACCCACTCCACAAAAAGTTTGGCTTCGTCCGATGTGCCCTTCCAGATGATCAAGATATCGTCTATATACCGTTTCCATGTTCTCATCTGGGTTGTGAACGGATTTGAAGGGTTGAAAATATAGTCCTCCTCGAACTGATGGACATACAGGCACGCCATACTAGGCGCGAAGGTGCTGCCCATGGACGTGCCCTTAATCTGATGATATATTGTGTCCTCAAATTCGAAAAAGTTCTCCGTGAGAGCTAATTCAGCGCATTCCATAATGAAATGAGTTGGTGTCATGTATGTCCAATCTTGGGCTTGGAGGATTCGTTCCACCACCTCCAGTGTTCGTCTCTGGGGGATGCTCGTGTAGAGCGCTTCGATGTCCATTGTTATGAACATATCCTCATCAACATTTGTTTCCAAATCCCTTAAGTGACAAAGTACGTCCTTGGTGTCTCTTAAGTAAGACCGAGATTTTTGTACAATTGGTTTTAAAAACCAATCGCAAAATTGTGAGAGAGGTTCAAGTGCTGAGCCTATTCCCGACACTATCGGTCTGCCTGGTGGTGACATTCTGTTTTTATGAATCTTAGGGAGGGTGTAGAACCTGGGTGTCCTTGGTTCCGTGTTGATTAGGAACTCCGCCTCATGTTTCGTAATCCAATCGTTGGTTTCAGCCTCACAAACCATAATCTTAATTTGGTTCATAATTCGAGGTGTGGGGTCTTCACGGTGTGTTTCATAGCTCGTAGTGTCGGATAGGAGACGTAGGCATTCTTCTCTATACATGGTGTAATTCATCAGGACTATCGCCCCTCCCTTATCAGCTGGTTTTACCACCAACTCATGATTATTTTTGAGTTGTTCAAGGGCTATTCTCTCGCCTCTGGTCAAGTTCTGGAAACCCCTTGTATGCTTGTAGTCAATCTTCCCAACTTCAGTGAGGACCGCTTGTTCAAAAGCCAGAACATTACAAGAAATGTTTTGGGTTTGCGGGGTGAATGTCGACTTTGTTCGTAGACCAGTGTTAGTACGGTTGTTGTCTAGGCTTTGCATTTCACCAAAGAAATCCTTTAACTTTATCTTCCTAAAAAACTGTGCTAGTTCAGTATGAAGGAAGAAGGCATCATTCTCTGGGGTAGGGACGAAACCTAATCCTTTTGCGAGAACGGCCTCTTCTTCCGTGTTGAGTACATGGTCACTCAGATTCACGATATTCGTCATTCTTTGCTCATTGTTTGGTGGGTGCCCCTGCCCCTGCTCCGTGTCACTGCCCCGCTGGTGGTTGCCTCGTCCTCCCATTGGACTCTGGTTGGTCTTCTTGCTTTTTGTCTGCTTTTTCCTCTCCCTTGGCCCCTGAATAAAAAGGCTGCTGTCCTTGTTGGAATCCAAAGCCAGGAGGGAAGAATTGCTGTGGCCAGTACCCATAGGGCTGCATTGGTGGTGGGAACATCGGTTGATTCGGGTTCTGATATCTCCGGGTCTGTTGTCCTCCCGTGCTCTCATCGCTGCTGCTATCACTCCTTTCCTCCCCTGAGCTGTAGGTCCAATTCTGGGGTGTGGGTCTAAAACGTGGTTGACGTCTTGGTACTGATTGTTGTTGGGGTTTATCATAGTACTCATCAGTTGTATAGGGGTACACCGTTTCCCGTTTAAACTTCTGGACGTCCTTTTGTAATTTAGTGATTTTTGATTGTGTCAAGTACTCCCTATATGCCGAGTGATCGTTGTTTATTTCCTCCAGTTTCTTTTTTAAATACAGTCAGTTGGACTGAGGTTTTAAGCTTGCTCTCACTCTGCTGTATTTCCACTAGTAGTACATCTGCTAACTGTCTGGCCGTGTTTATAATCAGCACAAGCCAGTCTTTTGTACATTTCCAGGCTATGCTGGACCAGTTGATTCTGAACTCTTTGTTATTTAAGAACAGTCTAGGCTCATTCGTTACCACGAGTCCTCGTGGTGCCGTGTTCTTCCTCAGATATTCCGTCATAAAAGCCCCATGCAGGGCTGTACGTATTTGTTCTTTCTTTTTTGCTGAGAAGCACTCCCACTCATCAGAGTTCTTAAAAGTTTGTGACACTACTGCTTCAGCTAAGATGGATGGAGTTCTTAGTATATCAGCATAATTGCTCTCATTGAAAGCCAATTCGGTCTCCATATTTATAGTATTAGGGTAATAAAAACAGGGTGAGGAATTATCAGCACCCTTTTATTATAATGTTTATTGAACTGGGGTAGTGATTATTACCCAGTCCCCTGGCCGAACTTGACCGTAAACAACACCCCTCGAGGTTCCCACAGCTGAACGCTGTACAATAATACACACACACTTACCTCAGACTGGGCTGAGGATGGGAACTAGAGGCACGGGGCCAAAGGGCAAGCCAGCCTCCAATCTTATATGCAAACACAAAAAGGCTGCCCCTCACGTGGGTTCCTACAATTTCCTACAGACTACTGTTGAGATGCAACATCAGTGGGGGCATCTCATAAAAAGTTTCGGACTGGCCTCACACACAGCAGTCCAACTGACTGTATTTAAAAAGAAACTGGAGGAAATAAACAACGATCACTCGGCATATAGGGAGTACTTGACACAATCAAAAATCACTAAATTACAAAAGGACGTCCAGAAGTTTAAACGGGAAACGGTGTACCCCTATACAACTGATGAGTACTATGATAAACCCCAACAACAATCAGTACCAAGACGTCAACCACGTTTTAGACCCACACCCCAGAATTGGACCTACAGCTCAGGGGAGGAAAGGAGTGATAGCAGCAGCGATGAGAGCACGGGAGGACAACAGACCCGGAGATATCAGAACCCGAATCAACCGATGTTCCCACCACCAATGCAGCCCTATGGGTACTGGCCACAGCAATTCTTCCCTCCTGGCTTTGGATTCCAACAAGGACAGCAGCCTTTTTTATTCAGGGGCCAAGGGAGAGGAAAAAGCAGACAAAAAGCAAGAAGACCAACCAGAGTCCAATGGGAGGACGAGGCAACCACCAGCGGGGCAGTGACACGGAGCAGGGGCAGGGGCACCCACCAAACAATGAGCAAAGAATGACGAATATCGTGAATCTGAGTGACCATGTACTCAACACGGAAGAAGAGGCCGTTCTCGCAAAAGGATTAGGTTTCGTCCCTACCCCAGAGAATGATGCCTTCTTCCTTCATACTGAACTAGCACAGTTTTTTAGGAAGATAAAGTTAAAGGATTTCTTTGGTGAAATGCAAAGCCTAGACAACAACCGTACTAACACTGGTCTACGAACAAAGTCGACATTCACCCCGCAAACCCAAAACATTTCTTGTAATGTTCTGGCTTTTGAACAAGCGGTCCTCACTGAAGTTGGGAAGATTGACTACAAGCATACAAGGGGTTTCCAGAACTTGACCAGAGGCGAGAGAATAGCCCTTGAACAACTCAAAAATAATCATGAGTTGGTGGTAAAACCAGCTGATAAGGGAGGGGCGATAGTCCTGATGAATTACACCATGTATAGAGAAGAATGCCTACGTCTCCTATCCGACACTACGAGCTATGAAACACACCGTGAAGACCCCACACCTCGAATTATGAACCAAATTAAGATTATGGTTTGTGAGGCTGAAACCAACGATTGGATTACGAAACATGAGGCGGAGTTCCTAATCAACACGGAACCAAGGACACCCAGGTTCTACACCCTCCCTAAGATTCATAAAAACAGAATGCCACCACCAGGCAGACCGATAGTGTCGGGAATAGGCTCAGCACTTGAACCTCTCTCACAATTTTGCGATTGGTTTTTAAAACCAATTGTACAAAAATCTCGGTCTTACTTAAGAGACACCAAGGACGTACTTTGTCACTTAAGGGATTTGGAAACACATGTTGATGAGGATATGTTCATAACAATGGACATCGAAGCGCTCTACACGAGCATCCCCCAGAGACGAACACTGGAGGTGGTGGAACGAATCCTCCAAGCCCAAGATTGGACATACATGACACCAACTCATTTCATTATGGAATGCGCTGAATTAGCTCTCACGGAGAACTTTTTCGAATTTGAGGACACAATATATCATCAGATTAAGGGCACGTCCATGGGCAGCACCTTCGCGCCTAGTATGGCGTGCCTGTATGTCCATCAGTTCGAGGAGGACTATATTTTCAACCCTTCAAATCCGTTCACAACCCAGATGAGAACATGGAAACGGTATATAGACGATATCTTGATCATCTGGAAGGGCACATCGGACGAAGCCAAACTTTTTGTGGAGTGGGTCAATAGCAAAGACCCCCACCTTAGGTTTACTTATAATATCGAGGTGAACCACGCAGTGTTCCTCGATTTAGATATAACATTAACAACGGAAGGAATCTCCACCAAAGTACACATAAAGCCAACAGACAAGAACAGTCTTCTTCTCTATGAGAGCTACCATCCGAGGGCTCTTCGTGATAATCTTCCAGTCGGACAATTCCTCAGAGTACGTAGGAATTGCTCGGAGGTGGATGTGTTTCGAGCACAGGCGGAACAACTAGAGGGTAAACTTCTGGAAAGACACTACCCGAGCAAGATGGTGAAGCGTGCAAAGAAAAGGGCGAAGAACAATAATCGGGAAGCCCTATTAGAGACCAACCGGAAAGATAAAACAGACCGGCTGGTATGCGTCACCACATATACCCCTGTTTCAAATAGAGTGCAGAACATCATTAAAAAGAAATGGGCAATTTTGAACAGTGGAAACCGGAAGTGGGAACCCCCACTTTTTGCGTTTAAACGGAGTAGAAACTTGAGAGATGACTTGGTACACTCGAAGATCCCTTACGATGACACAGAAAATCAGATGACCTTATGGAGCCAACCAAAACCAATAGGGCATTATCCGTGCGGTAATTGTGTTTGCTGCCCCCTGACTACCACTACTAAGGAGGTAGATATTGGAACAGACAATCCCTGGAGACTTAAGAGTTTCAGTAATTGCAATACGGAAAATGTAGTTTATCTACTCACCTGTCCTTGCAATCTGAAATATGTGGGGATGACGACAAGGAGAGTAAAAACGAGGATCAGTGAACACCGTAGCACCATTAGGTGCAAAAAACAAACACCAAGTTGACAAAACATTTTACCGAGAAAAACCATAGTGATTCTGATCTGCGGTGGATCATTCTTGAAGTAATGAAAAAAAGGAAAATAGACATTTCTAGACAGTTACACATCCGGGAACAACGGTGGGTGTACAGGTTACATACATGGGAGCGAGGCCTGAACGATGATATACCATGGCTACAGCTGGCAAAGTGACCTAGCCAACCTTAAATACATGGATCAATCATTTAGATAGTTGCACAATACTATAGAAGGTGATCCGAGACCGTGTATCCAAATGACGTATTTAGACCATAAATGGGCAGCCCATGTGAGCATAGACTTAACAACCCTTAGAAGTAGACAGTGGCAACTGTTATACAATGTGACCAGTGATTATAATATACTTAGTCCCACTGCCTTATGTCCATCACATTTTAAGGGATCAATAGAGTAGTATACACCATGGCTGCAATATAGATTAAACACGAGTACATAGTTACTGGTTGACCATCATATATTTAGCCCTCTAACGCAGGGTCTAATGCATTGTAGGGGAGAGAATTAGTTTTATGCCCTACGATCACATCATTTGAATCACCGGAG
Organism: Calotriton arnoldi; assembly: GCA_963921515.1. NCBI lineage: Eukaryota > Metazoa > Chordata > Amphibia > Caudata > Salamandridae > Calotriton > Calotriton arnoldi. The sequence goes on along the minus strand of CAWUFW010003952.1, from coordinate 294,955 downwards.
ATCCAATACATTGTGTGATTTTGAAAACCAGTTAATCCAGGATGTTGACATTCTGGTTGTATATTATCTAAAGTTTTATGTTATTTTTAGTATAGAGTACTCTGCCCATAGGATAGATTTTCAACCTATTGAGGCTATATAAATATAAATATAATTGAGTATGTTCTCTAGCGTAAGTTAATACACACTTTAAACATCACTGGTTTGCAATTTTTAATGCATTTTTTAATACATAGTACGGATATCGCGCTGTGCACCTCCCTGTTATGACTAGCCTCCACACGATAAATAGTGCCTGGTATGACTAGCCTCCACCCGATAAATGGTGTTTGTTTCCACATAGCTATGCGGATCACTAGAATACCCAAATTTAACGCATGCGCTATCCACGTCTTCTAACACGTGGTTCAGGTTGCATGATTTTTGGTTGCTCCGCTATTAATAGCACATGCGCCCTTAAGACACGTTTAGCTACGAATCGAGAGCTCCATTTCACAGGTGATGATGGTGCCACACAGAGGTACAGAGTGTAGAAGGGTAATAGACACTCTTCATCTGCACACGCGCAGTCCATGAGTCTCTACGCATGGCTACTGCCGCTGGAGTTCAACGCGTCCCTCATTCAATAGCGCGTGCGCGCAAGAGGTACACTTACGATTGCACTAAAACAACCTCTTTCATCCAATAGGAGTGCGTAGATTTACATACTCCCCTTGCCAGGCACCTAGCCCCGCCCGCATTTGGACACAGGAAGCGCTCTCAGCGCCCCAGGTGCTTTTTCAATTATGTCGCATGATTAAACAATTAACTAATTTTCTAGAGTATATATACCACCAAGGGAACTTCAGTCTCCATCGACGGGGAGACCGAGAGGACGCCTGTAGAGAGAACCGATGGGAGCGCTGAAGTCAGACAGTAAGCGTATGAGTGTAATGTGTAAGGGTGAGAATGAAAGTTTGATCCCAGTTTTCTCGGAGAGATTGGGTGTCAATCACTATTACTGAATGACCATTTGGGCTATTTCAGTTGCATGTTTTTAGTTTACTGGTTTTATGGACACAGTATGAGATCATTACCATTTTCTAAAATCAGCATTTCTCTTATACAGAAAGTCAAAAGTAGGCCCTCCTACCCTCGCCCTCCCATGGAGTATAGAGGATAGTATTTCAGGGTAAGAAATGGATTATGCAATTGATCATGTGATGACACGTACGTATGTCACGTGTCTCATATAGACCACACCACGCGCGCTATAGGTGTGACCTAGGTTGGATGACAACAATTGTCTTTTTAACTTACTTACACGGTTGGTTTGTTTGTTTTCTTTGTTTCCTTTTTCCTACAGGATCTGTTACAGTGGTACTACACCAGACGGGCGTTTGTAGTTTATTTATCTCTTATCCCCGTCCCCAGATTAACAGTTGCTTTTTGCATTAGAGGCAAAAAGAATATACCCATTTGGTCCTGACGAATGCGACGTACCCTACGGGGACACGAACGCAGAAACATGTTGACCACACTTAATACGGTGAAGGGAGAATAATGTCCCAGATCACCGTATACCTATTTTTAATACCATACATCTGTTCCCTGAATAAAACACTGTTGAGTGACAGGTGTGATGGTTTTTAAATCACCTTTCACTTTCACACGGCCATCACTTAGTTGTAGAAGTGCATCCCTGTCTCCAGGTGTATGCCCGCCCTCTATCAAACAAAGTTTTTAGAGGGCGAGGACAGCCTATGATGAAGCATGACACCGGGCGGTGTGTGAGGCCAGTCCGAAACTTTTTATGAGATGCCCCCACTGATGTTGCATCTCAACAGTAGTCTGTAGGAAATTGTAGGAACCCACGTGAGGGGCAGCCTTTTTGTGTTTGCAAACAAACACAGAGAACAGCACAAAATAAAGTGCCTCATATGAAGAATAATCCTCATTTCCAAATAGGTAAGCGCAGCGGAGACTGTTGTGTACTGCATTATCTTGTGTCCCTTTTGTGATACCGTACCTTCTGCTCCCTGAGGTCATTGACATCAGCTGAGCATTCTGGAATGTTGACAGACGCGCAGCTGATGAATGACCGGAGAGGACGCGGGAAGCTGTTGTTCCTCATATCTCCTCTCCCGTGTTTTGGAAGCAAAATAAAGACTTGAACTTCTTTCTCTGCATGTGGACTCGTCTTTACAGAAGTGGCGACGAGTTCCAGCACACAGACCCGTCAGCATGTACCCGTGAACTTTTGTGCACTGGGCCTCTTCTCTGCAAGTTACCGTGAGCTTTCACCACACTTGCAGGCACTACATATGATTTTTGGAAAGGTGCAAGGTAATAATAAACTGCCAGTACCTATAACCTTTATTACATTATTTTGGAACTGTTGGCATTATATTTAAGAGGTCCCGTATGGAAATTAAACTGCTCCAACAGCCGTCACTCAACTATCAATCCTACTTTGTAGGTGCGTGATTTCACACATGCCCACCATATTGGAAGGACTTACCAAGGCATAGACTGCATATACCCAATAACTTACGCACTATGTAACATGCGTGCTGCTATCTTACACCTGGGCCTCCTCCGGGTCTAGCCTTCTGTGCTTCATATGTCACTCATTAGCTGTATCTTTGATTTTCATGGACTGTATCTTCAACCTTAGTCCTTTGTGAAGGAGACATTTCAGTTCTTTCTGTATCTATCACATTTCTTCCAAGGAGCATTCCTAGCACTGCATTTTCATTCAGCTATTTCATTCTGTAATAGCTGTGTGATAGGTAGTGAGAGGTAGTGTACACATGGCGTCAGGAAATGTGTGGAACCTTTCACCACTGCAAGCGTTTCTACCCGCTGTGGGTGAACCAGCACTTAAATGGGAGGAACAGTGAGAATATTTCACAAACTACATCTCCACATATGATGATGATTAAGATTTCACTGCGGATAAGAAACTGAAATTGTTATTACATTGTTTAGGCCCAGGGGGGTTAAAACTGTATAACCGTATAAACAAAAAACCAAGAACGGCGGGCCAAGGAGATGTTTACATCAAGGCTCTTGAGGATCTAAACACCTATTACAAGCCAACTGTTTGTGTCGCTCTGGATCGCTACAAATTTTATCACAGTAAACACGTTGAAGGGGAATCAATATAGGATGATGTGCCTGCTTTGAAAAATCTAGCTCTGACTTGTCATTTTGGTAACCTGCACGACGATCTTATTAGAGATCAAATAGCGATCCAAGCCTCTAACCCAAGTATTCAGGACAATTTGTGAGCTAAGGTGCACTAAAGTTTCCTATCGGAAGGGAAAGAAAAGAAAGAAGAATCTGTGGTGGCTAAAATAAGTGGAACCAAAATGTCTGTGATGCACAAAAAGAAAAGTTAAGAGAAAACTGACTCTGATAGTAAAAGCTTCAAAGGGTTCAACAGAAGACAATGTTAAAAGTGTGGCAGCACCAATCACTTGGCTAATGACAAAAATTGCCCGGCACAAAAACAGAAATGTTCCAAGTGTGGAATTATAGGACACTTTCAAAAAGTGTGTCAGAAAAAGTCAGTCAGTACTGTCAAAATAGTGGAACAGGATGATAGGTGTCCTTCTAATATGTCGGAAGACCAAGAATTAAACATGTGTGTGCTCAGAGTATAAGCTGTAAATGTGTTGCAAATTGACAATGAGGAGATGGGGAAGAAGAAGAAACCCATATGTAACATGTCAATGGGAGTGTCGGATATGCAGATTCAGGATCTCCTTACACGATTGTTAACAAAGATCTGTGAGAAAAGAAATGTGTGCAGGCTTTAGGCTGTGAGTTAGACCAGTCAGACATCTCCATCAAAACAGTCACAGGGGAACCCATAGACATAGTAAGGTATAGGAAATTAAAATTCCAATTCAAAGACAGGGAGGCCATAGGACAACTGTATGTTTCAGAGATTGGGCTATCTGCTTTAGGGTGGGTGGAACAAGGCAAGCTAGGGATCGCCTTGGATCCCAGCATTCCAGAACCTGTACTTGTGGTGCAACCTGAGGAAGAATTCAGTAAGTCATGTTAAAGAAGTTTCCTAAAGTATTTTCAGGGAATATAGGGAAATTGGAAGGTTTCAGTCATAAGACCTGTGTGAAACATGATGCCAAACCCCAAGTACCTAAGGTTAGGAGCATTCTGTTTTCATTAAAAAATAAATAACGTTAAGGTGTAATTGGAAAAGTTAGAAATGGAGGGAGTCATAGAGCAAGTGGAGTCATACGAGGGGGTGGCCCCTCTAGTAGTTGCCAATGGCAAGTTGAGACTTTGCATAGATCTTCGTGATCTCAATAACAATAATCTTATCAACTAATTTCCACTACCAAGTATCAATGAAATGCTTGCCCTCACCAAGGGAATTAAATGTTTTTCTACCATTGACCTTTAGGCTGCTTATCATCAGGTCCCTTTAGACAAATATAGCAGAAGTCTCACGTTCATTACTCTGTTCGGGTGTTACAGGTTCAAGAGAGTATTGTTTGGTCTGGCCTCTGCTGCTGCTATGTTTCAGAGACTCATGCATGTGATTTTTAAAGATGTTAAGAACCTATCAATGTTTCAGGATGACATCTTAGAAATAGGTAAAAGGAAAGAACACGACCAAAAATTGTTCCAATTGCTCAGTGTTTTCGAGAGCAGAGGGTTAACTGCAGAACGTAGTGAATGTAGATTTGCATGCAATGAGTTTACGTATTTAGGACATCTGTTCACAGGGGATGGCATTAAGCCCAAGAAAGAACTATTGGATGCCATTAGAAATGTACCAGAGGCTAAGAAATAGGATGAGTTACCCGCATTCCTTGGTTTAGTGGAATACTATTCCAAATTTGTTAAAGACTTTCCCACTAAGACATATTATATGAGACAACTTCTTAAACTAATAAACAAATTTTAATGGTCCAGTAATTGTCATGATGCATTTTGTTCTCTGAAAAATAACTTGTGCAAAGTGATGCGAGTGAAATGGTCTAGGTGCTGTACTCACACAATATAATTCTTCGGGTAAGGAAGATTTAATTGCGGTTGCATCCAGCTCGCTGACCTCTACTGAAGAAAAGTATTCAGTCATAGAGCTGGAGGCTTTGGCGTGTGTGCGGGGGCTAGAACACTTCAGACAATACATCTGGGGAACAAAATGATATTGTGCAGTGACCATAAGCCCCTAACCAAAGTCTTGAGCTCCAAAGGATTGTATGATGCTTCCCCAAGATTGGCCTGCATGTCTGTCCACCTATTTGATTACAATTACAAGGTACCTGGGACTAAGAATGTGGAGGTGGATTTTCTTAGTTGCATGCCTGTACCATTGAGTGATGTGATTGAAGACATGGTTGCAGACTTTTGTGTGGTGAATATATCTGAGGAATTTCAGGACCTAATGTGTGAGGAATGGAAACTTGAACAAGAACAGGATACGTTACTCACTAGTGTTTGCTGCATGATATCAAGGGGTGGGCCTGAAACGAGATTGCTCCCTAAAGAGTTGTTGTCCTTTTGGGAGATAAGGCATGAATTGTCTGCAGAGGGTGGCTTATTGAACCAACATTCTTGAAATTTGCCATGAAGGGCATTTAGGAATTGCAAAACTAAGAGTAGAGTGAAGAACTGGTACTGGTGGCCTGGAGTTGATAAGGAAATAGAAAGGAAGGTCAGAGATTGTATACTACGTGACAATTCTGGCAAAACTCAGGTTGCACTCAGACCACCCGTACAGCCCATGACCTGTCCTAATATGCCTTGGGAAAATGTGGGTGTAGATAAAATGGGACCTATACAAGAGTAGGACAAGCAGGTGTATGTAATTGTCTTAATCAATCCCTTTTTCAAATGGCCAGAAAAAGATGTAGGGCAAAAGGCTGATACAGGAAGTATCATAATATTTGTGCACAAAACTTTTATCAAAGAAGGGCTGCCCGAGAGTATCTTAAGTGACAATGGCCCACCATTTATGCCTGACAGTTTTAAGGCATACTTGTGAAGAAATAGTATTGTGCACAAGACCAGCTGGCAATGGGGCAGTTGAACCGTTCAACCGTGATATCAAGTGCATCGTCCGATTAGCAAGCAACAATAGCCTTGCCTGGATGAGTGAGTTAAATAAAGCTGTGTGGGCATACAGAATCACTCCAAGCTGTAGCCCTGGGCTAAGCCCCTTTGATCTCATGAGAGGTAGAACGCCCATGTCCAAAGAGAACGTAGGTTGGAAGGAAGCAGCCAGAAGAGTAAATTGGTCACCTGAGGTGGTAAAAGAGAACTTATAGAAAGCACAGCGAGCATGTAAAACATATTATAACATGAAACATAACAGCAAATCAGTGCAACTAAACATCGGGAATTTAGTACGAGTAAAAAGGAGTGGACGTATAGGGAAGAGCCAAAGCAGGTTTGCCCACCTGTTACAGTGGAAAAATGTTTCTGCGATGCAGCTTTACTAAGCAATGGGAAGGTATGGCATTTCTCTGCCCTTTTGGTATGTAAGAAAAAAGATGTGAATGCTATTCCTCATAAGACAAATATAGAAGGTACTATAAAAACTGGATGGCAGATGGTGATTTGAGGATGAATGTGATCAATCTAACAATCAGGATCCCCCCATTTACCGCGGCCAACAAGTGGAGAATCCTCTACCCCTAATAATAAAATGGAACATTCTAGCTATAAAATAAGCAGAGTAGGCCATCCAGTTGTCAAACCAAGAAAATTACAAGACTATGTATGTGAGTAACTCCTTCCTCAAGGGTTACCTATTGCAAGTAAATGTTATCCATATAAACATGTATGAATTAGGTATGAAAGCATTTTATGGACAATTGAGTTGACTAATTTTTGTATGATTTATTGCTTAGTTGTTACAATATTGAAAGCTTGTGTTAGTTTTATAAAGGGGAAGATGTGTTGTGTACTGTATTATCTTGTGTCACTTTTACGACATTGTACCTGCTGCTCCCTGAGGTCATTGTCATCAGGTGGGCATTCTGGACTATTGGCAGCCTGCAGCTAATGACTGACCGGAGAGGATGCAGGAATCCGTTGTTCCTCATATCTCCTCTTGTGTGTTGGAAGCATAATAAAGACTTGAACTTCTTTCTCTCCGTGAGGACTTGTGTTTACAAAGACATATAAAAAATATAGATTTTTTCCGGCGTCCTGGAATGGGATAATGTTGGAACTACGGAAGTCACTATTTTCAAAGCTTTTGCAACCAGTTCCTGTCTATTCTTGAGCTAGCCCCGCAAATGCTCTTAGGGGCACAGGGGTGCGATAGAACTTTTAATATATGTGATTATATTTTTATAAATCATTTATGTAGAAATTGATGAAAAGCCTATATTTCATCATTGCTAAGGTGCGTAGGTAATTATTTTCATATACACATGCACCTTATCCTCCATGTAGCAAAATAACACTGGGACTTCAAGCCTCCTTACAGCAGAACTTGTGGGACTTTACTAGAATACAGACTTGACTCTATGGCCCCGATTTTTTCCTTTTTGGCATATTTCACTTTTTAATGCCTGCTTCAAGAAGGTGTTATTTTTTTACCCAAAACCCTGTTTGCACATTTTAATAGATAGGGCTTTGTGTCAAAAACTATGGGTGTTAGCACTGATCCACCCAAGCTACACACAAGTAAAGCCCCTTGTCATAAAGTGATACAAAGCAGCACAATTCACTTTCTGCATTGAGAAATGGGTACATTACCAGTGCAATATAATTTTGGATCTAGAAAGATAATACCCTTGAAAGACTTTGCAAGACTTTGCAATGCTTAGCACTAGCACAAATCCTTAATAAATCTGGGACTATGTATTCACACTGAATAAGCACAAAAAGTAGTGCAACAGGCGTTATCAGTATAAGAAAAATAGGGCTGTCCGGTATACCAAAATTATATTTGGGATATACAAATTGATGTCAAGAACAATGATCCATATGGATTTATGTCATACTATTTTTCAGAATAGGTAGGCTTTTTCGTGTACAGCAAAGTTTGAATACTTATTCATACCTCACATGGCCCCATGCAAATGAGGGAATTTCTTTACCTCTTTGCCCACGCTGGATTTTGGATGCAGAAGCAAAGGCAAAGAAGCTGTCAGGAGGTGCAGTGACAGTGCACCACAAAAAGGTGGCGAACTGTCAGTGCACCGCTTGATGGTAGCACCCTGGAGGGGGCAAGGGGATACCATGGAGTCCCATAGACATCCCCTTGCAGTCGGGGGCAGTCACTCACTGTACCCATCTGCAATATGAACTCTCTCCCCTCTTGCAGGGGTGCTGCTGCCTGCACAGTTAAACACAGAGCAGCTCTGAAGCAGCCACTCTGTGTTTCACTTGAATGAGCTACCCCCAGGGCAGCACGAGTTGGTGGCAGCGCATTTTTAATAATAGGGCACACTTACCCTTTAAAGGTGCGCCATGGCGCTAACAGGAAAACAGCATCCTACCTCTATGGGGCCCCAGGTATTGTAATAAAATAATAAGGCTATACCATTGCTTCAATTTACATTGTTATATTTCTCTTTAGCACAAAATCATTATACTTAATGGGAAGTGAGTACTACCATGTTACTTGCCAACACTATGGGCCACATTTATGCATTTTGGCGTAGGGCAGCGCAGCAAGGCACCTTGCTGCGCTGCCCTACACCAAAGTAAAAGGGCAGGAACTTTCTGCCTGCACTGGCATTATTTTGGCAGCCTAGCACCAATGTAAACACCCTTGCACCATGGTGCAAGGGTGCCTCCATTGCAAGCAGGCTTGTTTTTGTGCAGGAAGGGCCAGCTTTCTGCACAATAACAATCCTACAAGGTGTTTTCCTCTTTCTATGTGTGGTGCAGAATGCAGCACACATGGAAAGAGGAATAAACTAGGAGAAATAAACATATTTCTCCTCGTTACCCCTCTCCTACTTCCCCAGGTTTACATCACTTTGTAAATCTGGGGCAGCATCAAATTCCATGGGGTTGCATGGGAAAACCCAACACAGCGTCCGTGGAATGGCTCACAGCACAGTGTAAGGCAAAACAGAGATTTGTGCTGCGCCGCCTTACTCATGATTCATGAGGCCACTCAAAGCCCAGCAGGGTGGCTTTGCGTGGATTCATAAATCTTTAAGAGAGCCAAGCATCATGCATTTACCGCTTTACGTGGTGCAAAACTGACTCATAGATCTCATAAATAAACCCCTATGTTTCTATTTCCTCAGAAGTGACACTTCTTTTGTCTGTGCTTGCAATACGTGTGACATGCCAGAAGAATCTTCTAAAACATAACTTTACCTGTGATCAACTGACAACTTGCTTGCCATCTCCTATGGCCCCTTGGCCCCATGATTTATGTTCACTATGGTCAGTTTGTTTAAAAGACAGACACACACTTTTTGTTGTCTGATGCAATACTGACCGACTTAGGTGTTTGTTGTTGAAAACATGTACTGTCTGCTCTTTTTTGATCTTCTTTCCTGTAGGATACTGTAGGATGTGGGCCAGGCTTTTGTTGATGATTGGATGCTTTTATTGTCGATCTCAAGTCGATGCTCGTGACTCGATTCACTTTATTCCCTACTCTTATTTATGTCTCGCCCGTTTGCCATAGCTTAATTTCCATTGTTTTGTTTTGGTTTGTCCTGAAAGTGATCCAGGGACTCCTAACCAATGAGTAGAAATGTTTGCTTTTGACAAGTGAACTGAGTGGAAATTGCCCCTAATTGCCCCTAATTGCCCCTAATTGGACATTCCAAGAACAAATTAATTCCACTTCATTTGTGTTTTTGTTAAGCTTCAATTTTCTGAAATAGCCCTGCATATACTGTAATAATTTGTGTGATCTATGAGAGCATACTACTGCGCCTTCGTCACTTGGGAAACAAATTACATTTGTGACTGTATCTTATAGAAATATTAAATATTATTTTATATTTTCTGCATTGATCTATCACTATCAATTGCTTTATCACGATAATTGGTGCACTGCAAGATACAGGCCTTTCTGGTTGTGTTAGCAGTATAGATATATGAAAATAGTTAAGTGAATTAGCCCAAAGTTTAAAGATTAATTTAAAGATTTCTCAATATAATATTGGAAACAGCATTTAAAAAAATGCATTTCTATTTTATTTTACAAAACACTTCCTTCTTTCTTTAGAAATATACACAAGTGGAAGGCGCGTGGACAGCGGTTAAGATGGCTTCCTAATTGGGATCTCCACCCGTAGGCAGACGGACGAAGCCACTACGGAGTTGGCCTTTTCTTCTTTTCACCGCATGAGGTGGTTTTGCGAATCAAAAGGCAGGGTGAGCAGAATTATATCTTCGGCATCCCTTTTTGACCCCATTTGAGACCAAAATGATGACTTTTTATCTCCTCTCATACCGGCAGCCTTTTTATAAAATGCCAACGTTTTTCTGTGGACATTACCCTCTTTCCTGCACTCTTTGTTATGCTTTTCCAGGAGGTTTTTTCTACATTTGAGGAAACGCTTGGCTATTTTATGGCTTTCTATTAGCTCTGAGCAAACACAAGGAGATGATGGACGGAGCACTGAAACTTTTCAGACACTCACCCCCAGTCACAGATCTGGGTTGAATCCATCATCATTCTTTAGCTCACTTCGCCACCACAGTTCAGATACAGCTATATGCAAATCAGTCTTGACCCTGTGCCTTATGGGAACAGTCCAGTCTGAACTGCCAAGCCATGTCTTCCCTGGACCGGAAACAAGCATCCTGGGACCGGTTTCAGGCTAACAGCCCTCATCAGCCAGGCTAGCTTGAATCCAGTGGCAAAGTGAGCAAGTGACCCACATCTGGGCATACCCTGCCAACTTAGGGTGAACAAAGCAAACACAAGGAGATGATGGACGGAGCACTGAAACTTTTCAGACACTCACCCCCAGTCACAGATCTGGGTTGAATCCATCATCATTCTTTAGCTCACTTCGCCACCCCAGTTCAGACACAGCTATATGCAAATCAGTCTTGACCCTGTGCCTCATGGGAACAGTCCAGCCCGAACTGCTAAGCCATGTCTTCCCTGGACCGGAAACAAGCATCCTGGGACCGGTTTCGGGCTAACAGCCCTCATCAGCCAGGCTAGCTTGAATCCAGTGGCAAAGTGAGCAAGGGACCCACGTCTGGGCATACCCTGCCAACTTAGGGCAAACAAAGCAAACACAAGGAGATGATGAACGGAGCACTGAAACTTTTCAGACACTCACCCCCAGTCATAGATCTGGGTTGAATCCATCATCATTCTTTAGCTCACTTTGCCACCCCAGTTCAGACACAGCTATATGCAAATCAGTCTTGACCCTGTCCCTCATGGGAACAGTCCAGCCCGAACTGCCAAGCCATGTCTTCCCTGGACCAGAAACAGGCATCCTGGGACCGTTTTCAGGCTAACAGCCCTCATCAGCCAGGCTAGCTTGAATCCAGTGGCAAAGTGAGCAAGCGACCCACGTCTGGGCATACCCTGCCAACTTAGAGTGAACAAAGCAAACACAAGGAGATGTTGGACGGAGCACTGAAACTTTTCAGACACTCACCCCCAGTCACAGATCTGGGTTGAATGCATCAGCATTCTTTAGCTCACTTCGCCACCCCAGTTCAGACACAGCTATATGCAAATTAGTCTTGACCCTCTGCCTCATGGGAACAGTCCAGCCCGAACTGCCAAGCCATTAGCCGATATCATTTTTCCCCATAGAATTAAGATTGTGACCTATGCAGATGACACCCAGCTGGTCATAACTCTTAATGGGGCCGGCAACCTCCCGTTGGATTTCGAACTATGTGTAGAGAAAGTCGCCTCGTGGATGGAGCATTCTTGCCTCAGACTCAACGGAGGAAAAACTGAGTTGATGTTTCTAGGGAACCACCCCACTGTAGGCCCCATTCAAACCTGGCCTAAGTGCCTAGGTCTGCCCCCGACTCCCAAAACCAAGATAAAGAGTCTGGGTGTCTGGTTAGACAACTCGCTCAAGTTCGACTATCAAGCAATGAAGGTAACCGGGGCTTGCTTTGGTATTCTGAGATCTCTCAGGAAAATCCTCCCACTGCTCCCAATGGACGCAAAGAGAATCCTTATCCAGGCGTTGGTTCTGTCACGTCTGGACTATGGTAACTCCCTCTATTTGGGTGCACCCATGGCAACACTAAGAAAGCTTCAGGTCGCTCAAAATTGCGCAGCAAGGATGCTACTTGGAATTCCAAAAACCCAATCAGCCAAACCAGCCTTAAAAACCCTTCATTGGCTGCAGATCACTGAGAGAATAACATTTAAGGCCTTGTGCATCGCCCACAAGAATATGTGGGGAAAAGGCCCGGCAATCAATAAACCTCTTATCTCACGGTATCACCCCAAGAGAAACCTGAGATCGCTTAACCTTAACCTCGCAGTTGTTCCCAAAGTCAGGCAGACAAGAAGCGGAGGAAGATCTTTCGCCTTCAATGTGGCAAAACTGTGGAATACACTCCCATTACACCTCCGCGCTGAAATGCACATCCTACCATTCCGGAAGCTTTTAAAAACATGGCTATTTCAACAAACATCTTCCTAGATTTTATCGGTCTCTCTATTCAGCTGTTTAGCGCTGGGATGCCCGAGGGTAGCCATGCGCTCTATAAATGTTTAATAATAATAATAATAATGTCTTCCCTGGACCGGAAACAAGCATCCTGGGACCGGTTTCGGGCTAACAGCCCTCATCAGCCAGGCTAGCTTGAATCCAGTGGCAAAGTGAGCAAGGGACCCACATGCATGTTTTTGACTCCTTTACTTTATTTTCATTTGGTTCTTCATGCTGAGGTGATGTTTGTCTCATTCTAAATTGTACTACACTCTGCTCTGTTCTATTGCACGGATTTGGTTGGTGGTTCTCACGGTGGCCCATGTTATATGGTGCTCTGTCCACTGATGTACAAGATGAGGCGACAAATATTTCAGATTTGGAAAAGGAGGAGGCAGTGTTGAAGGCTCAATCCAAAGACTTAGAAAATAGAAATAGACAAAATAACCTACTGCTTTATGGTCTTCAAGAAGGTTTGGAAGGAATGGATCCTATTTCCTTTTTCACTTCAACTTTACCTCAGTTGGTGGGCCTACCATCTTTCACTCAATTAAATATTCAGAGAACTCATCGTCAAGGTCAATGTTTTCAATCTTCTTCTGTGTCAGCTAAACCCAGAGGAGTCATTATCTTTTTCTGGAATTGACTGACTTACTGAAGGTCCTCAATGCAGCGAAGTCTAAGAAGCAACTTTTATGTCGCGGAAGTAAGATATTCATCACACAAGATGTCACAAGAGCTAAAGCGTCCAGGCAGAAAGAGTTTTTAAATCTTCAACCTCAATTACACTCTTTGGATGCCCACTTTGGTCTATTCCATCCATCCCTGTTTCCTCAAAGTAACATTCCAGAAAAAAACACCTTTCTTCACTGCTCCTGCGGATCTACAAGAGTTTCTTAGTCTTCATTCTTCCTGTTCCATGGAGACTTCTGCTTCCTCTTCCAGATGACTGTATTTCATGTTTACTCCTGAATTCTGCATAGATTCTTCATTCTTAGTGTTATTTTTCACTTACAGTCTCATGCTAATCTTTTGTGCTTGCATTACTTATGTTTATACCGACTAACCTTTTTCTTTTTTACAGGCTCCTTGGTGTTCTCTCTAATTCTTTCATCTTGTTTGTTTCTCAACTGTCCGTCGATGCGTGCTCCCTTGCTGTGCTGTCTTTACCCTGTGCTGTCGTCAACCCTTCCCCCCTGTTGATCTTCATTAGGTATGCTTTTGCTGTCATCACCATTTGACATGTACTGTCTGTTCTTTTTTGCTCTTCTTCTTTCCTTCCTCTTCTCTTCCCTTTAACCTAGTTTTTCTTTCTTCTCTTTCTTTCTTCTTTTTCAATTTTTCAATGGTTGTGGAATATGTTATCTTGATAGACCATTTATCTGTACATATTACTCTTCATTGTACAATTCAGACTTATCTCATGGAATGTTAAAGGAGTTATTAACCCTATAAAGAGACACAGAATTTTTTCTCATCTAGCTAATTATTCTCCAAACCTTATTCTTCTCCAAGAAACTCACCTTTCTGAACTTGAAGCTTTAAAATTTAAATGAAGTTAGGTGGGTTCTGTTTTTGTTTCTCCTTCTTTGAATAAGAAAAATGACGTTATTCCTCTTTGTCATAAGAATGTAAAATTGGTAACTATTTCCCAAGACTCTGATACCGGAGGCAGATGCCTTTTTGTTTTGTTGATTGTTATTAACATTCCCTTGACCGGCTTTAATATTTATGGCCCCACTCAATCTGATATTTTCTTTTGGCCTACTATTTCCAAAAAGTGTTTACAATATGCCGATGATTTTTTCATTATGGGAGCTGATTGCAATCAAGTAATAGACCACTTTATTGATCTCCAATCCCCAGATAAATATATTCCCCAAAAAACGCTCAAGCAATTTCTTTCCTTCATTACCAGCGCCTTTTGGTTGATTCATGGAGAATTTGTAATCCTTATAGTAGAGAATTTCCCTTTTTCTCTCCACCTCATGGCTCCCTCTCTAGGCTTGACAATAGCTTTGTCTCTAAATTTCTTTTCCAAAATCTCATAAGCTCTACTATTGAACCAATTGTGATTTCTGATCATAACCCGGTCATTACAGACTTTAATTTGCCTTCCGGTACATGCCAAATCTAATAGATGGAGATTTAATAACTCTCTTTTACTCAACCCTGCTTTCTCTTCTTCTTTTTTGGCTTTTTCTGAGGAATTCTTTAGTATCCATGCAGACTCTACTATCTCGCCTCAATTACTTTGGGATTCATTTAAAGCTTCTGTTTGAGGACACATTATTGCTTTTGTCTCCAGGAAAAGAAATATTTTATTAAACAACATCAATCTCTTTTATTAGATATTAAACGCTTAGAACATCAATAATATTCTTCATCTACCGCACCTAATCTACAAGAACTAATTAGTGCAAAACTTCAGTTTAATAAAGTCTCCACTTACAAAGCCTCCTCGATTTTACTTCACAATAGTGCTCATTATTATGGTGCCCGTAATAAGATGGGGAAGCTTTTAGCTAATTATTTGTAGGTTTGTAAGCAAGGTCACAATTAAGATTCAATAAACACTGATACAGGAATTCCTGTCTACACACTTGAATCTCCACCCCTCCCTTCACAGATAGATACTTATTTGAAAGACACCAAAAATTCCATTAATGAGCATAGAGATTTTTCACTCTTAGAGGCTGACATATCCATGTCAGAGATTCTTCGAGCCCTTCAATCTCTTAAGAAGAGCAAATGACTTGGCCCTGATGGTTTCAGGGACAAATTTGTTCTTCACTACTCTAATCTTCTTCTTCCCAAATTATTACATCTTTTTACATTTTTCTCTGACTCTGGTTATGCTGGCGGCACCTTCCAGGAGGCTACTATTTGTCATATATTCATAAAAAAGGCAAAGACCCTGCTTTTTGTTAGAACAACAGGCCAATTTCGTTAGTTAATGTGGACTATAAAAGTTTTGCCAAATTACTAGCTTTACGTCTTGAGCCCTTCCTACCTTTTATGATAGGCGAGGAACAGTCAGGTTTTGTTAACGGTAGGTTTATATCTGATAACTCTAGATTATTTTTCAATGTTCTAAATAAGGCTTCTTCTCTTTCATATACCCTGGCAGCAATTTCTATTGATGCTGAGAAAGCATTTTTCTTCTTGCTTAAATCCCTTGCCTGGCATGGGTGAGGTCCCAATTTTATTTCTTTCATATCCTTACTATATCAATCTGTTATGGCATTGGTTTTGGTTGATGGGAAGATTTCTAGCTATTTTCCGCTAAGTCGTGGGGTTCGTCAAGTTTTCATTTACACCCTCTTTTATTAATACTTGCTCTTGAGCCTTTCCTATGCCGCATCAGCTAAAAATTTCAGCTTATGCGAATGAAATAAATAAATACCAGCATTTGTAAAGTGCACAGCTACCTCCGGAGAGGTGTCCCGGCGCTGGGGGCTGTCGGGAAGATTAAGCAAGCTATTGCCCAGAGTCACAAGGTGCTGGGCTAACCTGCCCCCGGAGATAGAACCATGATCCCCGGTGTTCCGGAGTCAGCTGCCCTGGCCGCTGCACCACACCTCCTCCCTAACATACTTCTCTTCATTTCCAATACCGAGCAATCTCTTCCAGCCCTTCTTCAGGAAATATCTACCTTTTCCTTGGTTTCAGGATTTAAGATTAATTCTGATAAAAAACTGAAAGGATGTCGATCACTAAGTTTACTTTTAGTCATTCTTTCATCACCATGGGTTTTCATTGGAATAATTCCAAGTTAAAACATTTGGGTATCTGGTTCGCTCCTTCCATTAAAGATACAGTTATGGCAAACATTAATGACTGTTTAGGTAAAGTAGATAAACTTCTTTCCTCTTGGAACCCTCTCTTTCTCTCCTGGTGGGGTTGTATGGACTCCATTAAAATGATTTCACCCATAATATTACATGTCCTTTCAATGATCCCAGTTTATATCCATGATACTTTAAAAAATAAAAATGATTCAAACGTATCTAAATTTCTTTGGATGAATAAAAAATCTAGAATTTCTCTTACTACCTTCAGAAATCTAAACAAGAAGGTGGAGTTAATTTCCTGACTTACGGTCATATCATAAGGTGTTTTGCTTGCAACAAGCTTCTAGATTGCTTTCCATGTCGCGAGCTCCATTTACTCTTTTGTGGTTGGACATTGAATGCTTTTTTCTAGCTTCTTTTCTACCTCAAGAAGTTTTATTGTTCTCCGCTAAGACTTCTATAACATATTCACCTCTTTTTAAACACACTTGTGTCACCCTAAAACCTTTTTTATCAGCAACAGATTGTAACTCGCAAATCCTTCAGACACTTCCCTCTCTGGTACAATAATCTTTTTACTATTAAGAATAAATCATTATTTTGGAAATCTTTGAGACAAAAAGGTATTATTTAGGTTAAAGATTTAGGGGCATATTATCAAGCGGCAGCGATAATTATCGCTGGCCGCCCTCAGCGTGAAAATGTTTATCGCCGGCTATCGCAGATAATTATCGCCATGCTAGCGCTGTATTAACAACGCATAGCGCAATGGCGATAATTATCCCAGCGATAGCGATGTTTTCCATGGAACATTGCTGGTTTTTCAGCGATGTTCCATTGAAAACGGCGATAACCTTGCTGATACGACCCTGTGGTCGTATCAGCATAATCCACCCCCAATGGTAAGTATGGCTAAGTCAGCATTTTAGCAGACATTAGTTTTTGGCAAAAACCGCGGTTTTCGCCAAAAACTAACGTCTGCTAAAATACGATGGGCCTCCTTGTAAATATCGCGATGTGCACATCAGTGATAATTTACAGGGAGTACTGCCCAGTGACGCCCACTTTGCATCTCATTAGAGATGCAAAGCGAGCGTCGGGAAACGGAGTGCTAACATGCGCTAATGCATGTTGGCATCCCCTTGTAGATAGGGCGATAATATTATCTCCGCTTTTTTGGCTTTTAAAGCCAAAAAACGGAGATAAGGCCCTTGTTAATATGTCCCTAATTTTCTAATTATGATCCTCTTTCCTTTTCACAATTTTAACACCTTTTCAAAAGTCCTCATTCATTGCTTTTGTTTCTCCTTCTTATAAATATTCCTCTTGATGTTCTTCATTCATTGCCTTACTCTTTCCCTTCTTCATTGCCTCAGTCCCCTTTTTGTTTATTTCTTACTTCTATTCCTAAAGCCTCACCTATCTATAGACTCCTTCGTTCTTCGCTTTCTATAATATCCAAAACTAAGATAGAGACACAATGGAAATCGGATTTGGGATGTACCTTGACTATTCTATTTTGGAATAAGACTTGGGATAAACTGTACAAAACTTCCAGGACAGCTTCTACTTCTCAGTCTTTGTTTTCTTTCTATCATAGGTTACATATACCCCTTCCACAATAGCTAAATTCTCCATGAGTTCATCTTCAAAATGTTGGTCCTGTGATCATCATATTGGTGATCTTATGCATTTATTATTCCATTGTCCTCATACTGCTTACTTTTGGGAGAGAGTATGGTCTCAGCTTTCCTTACTTTTTCACTTTAGTTGCCTTTTAACTCCCCTGACACTTTTTTGGGTAGTCTTTCTGAAGATATCCACTCACCTTATAATAATTTATGGTTGTTAGATCTTATGCTAGCTGTAGCATTTCAGCAAATTTCTATCAATTGGAAATGCTCATTAAATATTTCTTACAAAGCTCGGTGGTATAATGTATGTCACTATCATAGATTAGATACTGCTTTTACCTCTTTGTATTGTCCATCTGTTAACAGAGATTTTTATTGGTTACCTCAACTTCTTTTCTAGATGTTGCTGTTCATAAATCTTCTAATTGTACTTCATCTGAAAATTTTAAACCGCCATGAATACATTGCTTCTCTGCATATGCATTATCTTAATAATTGTTAGGACTTTCTGTTATTTTGAAACGCTGCTCTTTCCGATGATGTTTTACACTGTTGTTTGATTGGTCTTCCTTTATTATTTTTCCTTTTTTCTTTTCTTCTCCCCCTTTTTCTTTTTTTCCCATTATATTTAAAAATTGTTAAACAGCTTCTCTATGATATTTAGTTGACTCAATTTTTATGGTTCATGCATACTCCTTGATATTGTTACTTCTGTTTCTGTTATTACTTTTCTGAATAAACTGCTTAACTTAAAAAGAAATATTCACAAGTATGTGAAGCTATATAAAGTGTGTGTTTAAACACCTATGTAGTTATCTGAGAAGGATTATAACTCTTTAGTTTACTTTTTGCTTCTGTGATGAAAGGAAATTGATGGCTGCAATCAGACTCAAAGAGTTTGATTTTATGAGAAATATTTTCTTTTAACATAGAAAATAGGCACATCAGAGAAAAAAAAACTATTTTCAGCAAGTTTCAGCTCAACTCCATTATCCCTTGCGAATCATGAATGTTTTTGCCACCTCTTAATCTTTTGCTAAATATTTATCGGAGTCATGTACAGGCATTGCGCAAAGGAACATCACCGAAGCACAAATGCTTTAGTCAAAAAGTAACAGTGCAGTGTAATCCAGTTCAATCCGTTTTATCAGCACAGCTTAGAATGCAGAGGAAAAAATATTGTATAAGGAATGCCTTTCTATTATGAGCCCCTATATGAATACTGTTTAACTCTCTAAAGTCCTTTATGTTATGATGTACTCTACTGTGATGCATTCATTTGGGAATCTATCGCACATAAATCCTATTTCCAGGTGGAATCTATTGTGGAGTGTGTGAACTTCTGTGCATATAGTGGGCTACTCCTTTGAGGTAGTAACTACAGGATTGACTCTGTGCTAGTACACTAATATTCCACTCAAAGCAACACAATGCAGCTTGTCAGCACCCATAAGCAGTGGTGATGATCACGTTTCAATGCACCTGATTCTGAGTCAGACAGAGCGAAATGACTCCACTTGATTCAGAGTTGGCATATTATTCCACACCAGGCTTCACTGGGTGTGGGAGAACCATACCCAATTTTTGTGGCTAGTAAGTCCGGCTGGAAAAATTGCATGAGGCTTTGGCTGGAGCCGCAGCCACACCTAATTTTATTTTTTTCTAACAGGTGGAGCATACAATGCACCTCCCTGCTAGAAAACAACATCCACTTCCTTCCCGCACTCTCCTCCTTCTAAAACACAGAAACCTCATGTGGTTTTAGGACTGGAAAAATTGGTTGCACATTGTAATTTCCCATTCCATAGAGTTACTTTTAATTGAACAGTACTTGTGTGAAATTACAGCAAAGCGTAAAATCTCATGCATTTTCCCCATACCACAGTACCGTGCAACTTATATTCAGGGCAATTGTTTGTTACTTTCATGCATGACTGTCAATGCACCAAAATGCCAGGGGTAGCGGGAAGGGACATCACACTCTTTGTCATGCCCCGCATGACATCACAGGAAGTGGCCTTGCAAGACATTTGACACTAGTGACATTCAAAGAAGTGACATAATTAAATTTTAAAAGCCTACAATAAAAGCAAATTACCTTCAAAATAGAAAAGATGTTGATGCAGATAGCTCTCTAAGCTTCAATCCATACATAATGCACAGTGTGGCCATGGTATGCTAGAGGTATAACCATGATAGCCAAAGAGGCAAGTTATCATAGTCAACCAACACAGCAACAACATTGCCAAGTTTGATCTAATATGCCCAGGCTTAAGCATCAAGTGTCCAGATACAATTGTCAGTTTCCCTGACATAGCTTCACATGACTAGGCATAACCTCTTACAACAGCATCAGTGGGGTTGTGGCTAAGGCATAACTAAAGCTTCTCCTTGAGCAGGCAGCATGGCTCGACTGGCCCTCCATGGCCTCAGACACCAACAGTTACAACTGATTGGAATTGGGAGATATGAACACATTGCTTCCTGGTGTACACACACAGAGACAAATCTTTGTGATGCATAGCTATTGGTGTTCATTGTTTACTGCCTGAGCTTATGATGTGTTCTTTCACTGCTTTTTGAAATACTGCCTAAAACAAAACTAACACCTAACTCTCTCGGAAAAACAGTGCTCAGAGCAAACTAACAGTGCTCTGTGCTGTGGCTTAACGAATGCTGTGGAGTTCGGCCATACAGTCACCCTGGGACCTTTCGTGTAGTACTGTCTTCCTGCTGGCACCCACCCCAATGATATCTGTAGGAGTTTCGGCAATGTGGTTAAGACCTAAGGAAAAAACTGAGAACTATTTGATATCAACATGTCCTGTAGTAAGAGTGCCAGTATGGTAGACTGTAAATAGAGTTTAGTATTACTTTATTACTAAATTGGCATTATGGGGTATGAGCTCTGTTAGACCTGTCCACCTTAGTGTGGTCTTCCCGCAAACTTTTTTCTTCACCCCTCCTATTTTTGCTGATCTCGTTTTTGTAGGCCTTAGGACAATGTGCACTTTACCACTGCTAACCAGTGCTAAAGTGATTGTGTTCTCTCCCTTAAACATGGTAAGATTAGCTTGTACCAAATTGGCACATTTAATTTACTTGTAAGTCCCTAGTAAAGTGACACCCCATGTACCCAGTTCCTGTAAATTAAATGTTACTAGTGGGCCTGCAGCACTGATTGTGCCATTTACTTAAGTAACCCTGTAAAACATGTCTCAGACCTGCCATTGCAGGCTGTGCGTGCAGTTTTAAACTGCCATTTCGGCATGGCAAAATAAACATTTTGCTGGCCCAAACTTTCCATTTTAACACATTGAAGGCACCCCTAGGAACAGCACAGAGGGCAGGGTGCAGTGTATTTAAAAAGCTGGACCTTTACGTTTTACATGTCCTGGTAGTGTAAATCTCTTAAATTCATTTTTCACCACTGCAAGGCCTACCTGTCCCTTAGGATAACATTGGATTTCCTTATTACACTTAATAAGTGATAGCTTTCATTTGGGAGCAGGTAGACAGATTGAAATTGGTGTCTAAAGAATTGCAATTATATGCCCTCTATAATGGTAAAGTCGGGTTTTAAGTCTGAAAATGCAACTTTCAGAAAGATGGCATTTGTTTGTACTAACCATTTGGTGCCTGGAGCCTGCCCCTGGGTCAAATGACTAGATGTAGCTGGCAGCTGGTCCTTGTGTATTGCTCCCAGACAGTGAGACAAAGGGAAGATAGATGTTGACAGGATGGGACATTCTGACTTAACAAGGCGGTGAAGCTGTCACCTATCACAGTTTCACATCACAAAGGCCCTGCCTGAACATACTCAATAAGAATTTGTCACTAGTCTTATGTGTGCCGAGACAAGCTAGGATAGGGAGGAGGGGGATGCCTGGAAATTCAGGGGGTTCAAAACAGCCAGAACCTTCTTCTACTTCAAAGTGGGCACCAGGTATAAATAACAGACCCTCAGACCTAACTCTTCAGTACACATCTGGACCTGTGGAAGACTCAGAAGAAGGACTGCTGTGCTGCTTTTCTGCAAGAAGGACTACCACTCCGCTGCCCTGTTTGCTGCCCTGCTGACCACCTGCCTGACTGAGAAGGACTGTCCCTGCATCTTGAACCCATGGCCACCAGAGTGACTCCAAGGGCTAGTTGGCTGGCCTCCTGATCAGAGCCTCAGGGGCATAAGAGACTCCAACAACCTTTCAACCAGAAACTGGATTCTGCCAACTCTGGGTCCTGCCCTCCCAATCCTGGGCCCCTGGAAGTGGGCCTCAAGGTGCTCTGCCAGCCCATCTGTGGTCACAGCAGAACCAGCTCAGTGCAACACATCACCTCACAAAACTCTACACCGAAACTGCTGAACAATGCATCCTAGACCTAGGCCTTCGCATCGCAAGTCCCTTGCCGACAGCATCCTCAACGATGACGCTGGTCTCCACATCGCAAGCCCTGCAACTTCTTCAGAAGAAAGCCAGTGCGTGACACATTTTCGATGCAGGACTTCGCATTGTAAACCTCTCGTCAACTGTATCCTTGATGACGATTCAGGACGTCACATTGCTGCCTCACAACTGCCTGGAACTGCCGCTGTGTGGTGCATCTCCCCACCAGGAACTTGATTTGCCTTGGCTGCGCGATGCATCCTCGACACAGGGCTCCACATTCCTCCCCCACCAGGATTTAAGTTACTTTGTACAGCGGGCCTAACCGGGTCCCTGAAGCACGCCCGCGCTTTATTGCAGTCAGCCTGAACATGTGACTTTGTCCCAGTCTAGCATGACCAGATAACCACAGTTGACACTTGGTGCTTTTTGCCATTAGTTTCACTTAAATCTTTAAAATTGCATATCTTCCATTCTACTAATTGGATTGTGTTGCTTTGATGTTCATTTATTTATTAAAATTACTCTTTTCTAAATTGTTGTGGGATTTCTCTTGTGTTGTGTTTCACTTTATTACTTTTCAAATGTCTGCATAAATACTTTACACATTGCTTCTAAGTTAAGCCTGACTGCTCTATATCAAGCTACCAGAGGGTTGAATACAGGTTAATTTAGGGTTTGCTTGTTAATTCACCTTGACATGGATTGTGATTGCTGCTTGAGTAGGGTTTCACCCACATCAACCATTAACCTAATTTCTAACATGCTCCACGTGTCACAGAATGTTTAATCAATGCAGCCCCAGTGCTTAATTTGAGCCGGGGCTTTCCGGTGCTAAGCACCAGCACTTAATTGGTTTCCGGTGCTCGGCACCGGCACCTAATTGTCAACACCATACATAGAACAGTCTACCACACAGTGGCGCTGTACATCTAATTTATAGATGAGCAGAACAACGGTTGTTTAGGAATACAATATACATTAAAATTGCAAATACCTGCCTCCCCAGCCATTCCTTTAGCTTTGGGGACCTGGAATAATCTGAACTGGCGCATTTACATGCGAGAGAGATGATTAGTAGTTGTTTTGGCAGCGATGAACAGGGCGATTGGTGGTGCACGCTGCAGTGGCCTCCCGGTCAGAGCCCTGGCACTTAATATTTTACAAATTAAGCACTGTGCGGCCCTTAAGAAAAGGCTCTTTAGGAGGCACCATATGGACAGCAAATGTGAAAGACAACTTCACACAAAGCATACATGGCAAAGAAATAGGCTGTACAAGTCTCACATGTGCAAAACAGGCAATGGATAGAAAGCAGCACTGTCAGCTTCCCTCACAAACAAGTAGAGCGCAAAAAACTATTTTGCAGGCCTTCCTTAAAAAAAAGATACATCATGCGAAGCAGCAGTGACAGTGTTCTTCACGAAAGAGGAACATCAAGGATACAGATGTTCAATGTGCATCACAAAAAACATGCACTACAAGGGAGGTAACACTACAATTCTCCATCACAAACCTGATATAGAATGACTATTTTGAACTACCTTACACAGTAGAGATATAGCATGGAACAGGTACAGGCTTCCCTTGTCCAACATATACAACACGGAAGGGAGCTGTACAGGTCTTACTCTCAAAAACATTTACATCAGGGAGGGCAACCGTGCTTTTTCCTGTCACAATGTAGGGAACGGAAAGCTGCAGTGCAACTGCATAAAAAACCAGGCATGGAAAAAAGCATGTAAAGCAAGAGCAGCACAAAGCCCGCTCTCATACAAAACAAGTGAAATGCAGACAACAGTAGAACAAACTTACGTCACAAAACAGGCATACTTTAGTCAGCTGCCAAAATGAAACTCAGCGAATGATAAAAGCCCACAGCTAACAAGTTGACTGCGTTATTTCTCACACCTTCAGTCAGTCTTTTATATGCAAAACACTTTTCAAGCTCTGATTTTAAGCCTCCGATTCTAATGGCAAAATGAACACTGTGAATTTCAGCCACAATGCCACAAAGTTAATCAAAATAGAAGTATTGGTCGAAAGTGTAGCATACTGTATGAAATGTGAGAGGCGCATATACTTAACAGTGATAATCAAACTGCAACAGCAATTACAATTACTTTCAGTGAAACTTCAAGGTCAGTTCGATTGGACCTGCTAGAATGAATGGTCATCATCTCAAAGATCTTTTACTCTGGTATTTTTTTTTTTTTTTAAATTTTTGCAATGCATCTTTGCCATCTTTGACATTGTTATGGGAGCTGGCTGTGAATCATGAAGGATTTAGTATTTGTTCATGTCTAGCCCGGTCTGCGGATCACTGACATGAAAAAAAATAATAATAATAAACTTGGGGGTAACTTGAAAAGAAGTCAGCCAGCGGCCTCACAGACAAAAAGCTACAGGATCTGAGAGTCAGTCGGTCAGACCACACTCAAATGTGCAGAGCAGTCTACAGACAGAAAGAGGGAGCCAAGTTGGCCTACGGATTTCACTGCTCTTCAATAGCTCAGAAGCTCGTGAAATTCCAGAAGCTGAAAAAGTGACTCTGTGCTGATGGGATATTGGGCCTCACTTTGAAGGGGCCCTGCGCTTCAGAGCCTTACTTCGGAGTGATTTACACTTCCCCCCCGGAAAGAGTGTGCTTTAAAAATGAGCGCCTGTGCAGCCAAAATGCATGTTTTCCACAGCGAGACCTGGGGCTATATTTATGACCCGGTTTGCGTCGCTCTTTTACCACGCAATGTGGTGCAAGAGCGACGCAAACCTTTAGTCACATTTCTGTAGCTCAAAATATCTGGAGTAACGCAACACAGCACAAACTGCTGCGTTGGAACTCTGCCCTGGGAAGGGATGCCATGGGCATTACGCAGGTGTTCCCATGCAACTCCCATGGCATTTGACGCATTCTCAGATTTACAAGACCCTGTAAACCTGGGAATTCACCAAAAAGATACACGACCCCAAGAGAGACGTAACAAGGAAAAATATCTTTATTTCTCCTCTTTACCTCCTCCATCTATGTGTACTGCATTCTGCACTCCTTCCTGCACAAAAACAATCCTGCATGCAACGCAGACACTCTTTCACCATGGTGCAAGGGTGCCTGTGTTGGCGCTAGGCTGCCCATTGTGGGACTGTGAAGGGGAAAAAGTTAGAAATGCACCGTATGCCTTAAATACGGCACATTCCTGCCCTCTCCCAGTGGCACTGCACTGCTCCACTATTTTATAAATATGCCCCTGGTTACTGTTAATTGCTCACATGATCACTGAGTAGGGGTCGCAGAGACTCTGCCAGGAGTAGCATAGGGCAAACTAGGCATTGCAGCTGCGACCCCCGGTGATCTCTAGTTGACCTCCATGATTTCATGAATAGGTACTTTTAATTTTTCAAGGCAATTTAATTGCAGCATGGTTCACAGATTAAACACAATTCTTAAATATTTCAGTGTCAGAAATGGAATTATGTTTATAGGTGCAATTGCATATTGCTGGACTGTGTTTATCCACCTTAAATCTATGTGTGCCCTCAGGCCTAGATGTTGTGCCAGCTGCAGGGCCAGACTGGCCGTAGCAGGCACCAGGCGTTTCCCCAGTGGGCCGCCAGGGTGAGGGACGGTTTCAGACCCCTGGGGTGGGTGTTTTTTCTTACTGGGGGCCAGTTTTGCAGTGTAGCAGCAATATCAACCCCCAGCAACAAAAGCAGCACAAAGCTTTCCACTAGCACCCTCACACCTCCACCCCCTCCGGGGCCGCCCAAGCTCTTTTCCAGGGCAGGATTTGGTTCCCAGTCCACCCTGGCCAGCTCTTTCACCTAGTGACATAAGTATCAGAATATGGTTTATCTAATTTGCTAAATATATACTTTTGTTTCATACCCAAACTTCTGGGAGGACCATTAAATTATTGAGGAGATTATGAAAAATATCCAATCTAGTTGTATTGAAAAAAGGGCCTTTTTATGGAAACATTTGCCTCCTTCCACGTATCAAAAATATCTGTTCAAGAACTACAAGTTTTTGTTCAAGAACTAAAAATGTCAGATGATGCCACTCAGACCATGAAGGCCCCCCTATGGTGGCTTACGTTGAATACAGGAAATGGTCTGTGACGAGCAAGTTTCATACTGAGAAGATAATAGGCATGAAGTTATGGCAGCTTCTGATGGTTCTATGCAACAGTTTGCAATGGCTGATGAAGGCATTCCTTTAGGAGCATAGTATACGTAGGTGGTAATGGACACCAAGCCAGTGTATTCCAGGTAGCTTCTCAAAAAGCACATCCAGTAATATGTTTCCAACATATTATAACATATGATATGATAACATATGATAAGGAAAAGAGAAGGGACAGGTGAATGTAAAAGGTAGAAATGCAGATCCTCGACATAATATGTCTCCTAGATACACACCTCTTATTGAAAGACACTTCACTAATGAAACATACATTATATCCAACATAACTTCATGCCTCAGCTGAACAAAAGACAAGTGGCATAGCAATAGTGATTTATAGGGACCTTCCTCTTCACATTATACAAGCCACTATATAAAAAGAAGGCTGATACGTTTTCTTGATAAAGAAAATAGAGACCAGAGACATCACATTAGTAGTGTAATATATCCTAACACTCACCATGATAAGTTCCATATTGTTCTCTTAACATTTATTAGAGAAATTTAAGTGGCTGAATTAAACCAGGTTCATTTTCTGGTCTTAGATGGACACTCAAATGAAAGATAATTGAGTGGAAGAATCTCAAACGTATTGAGTAAGACTCTCTGGGAACCATTTATATAATACTTGGAGGCAATTAAATCCTAACGATAAGGAATGCACATTTATTTTGAGTTCACACAAGTCTTTTTCAAGGATTGATTTTATCTGTGGTATGGAACTCTACTAGATTTGACATCGGCAATAGATATCAGTTTAATAACAATATCAGACCATTTCCCACACTCTGGGAGTACAATTTGATAAGGGTCTCTACAAAACACACAATATGGCATTTTGTCCACAGTCTCGGAAAAGATAGATACACAAAGGAGATGTGGGCAGATACATTAAAGAATAATTTATTTTAAACGATAAGAGGGCAGTAACAAACACTATCCTTTTGGATACTTTGATGATTTAGTTATTAGGAGAAACTGTATAACTACTAGGACTAACCAGAGACAAATTTGGAATTTGACTGAAATGAATATAGACGAAGAATTAAAGTTACCAGAACTCTGCCACATAATAACAGAAGCCATTTGCTCCCTCAGAGAAGTAATAACATGCAAGAGCCAGCTAAATACGCTCCTTACAGAAACATTTGAGCGAACCCCCCTGAAATTTAAGTAATGCATTTTTAAAAAATCAAATGAGGCAGATACATTATTAGTAAGCAAACCAGTAGTAAACTCCAAATGTGTAAAAAAAAAAACTACTTGGATAATCTCTACTATGGTGAGATTAAGGACCATGCCACCATAGAGTCCTTCCTTGAGGACTTAAAATTTTAGCTTTGAACTCACAGAAAAAAGAACAACTGTAAACACCCATTATAGATAGGGAGGCAGGAGAGGTACTTAACAATTTCCCATTAAGTAAATAACCTGGACCAGGTGGGCTAACAGCAGATTTTTGCAAACAATTCTCTTCCATTTAAACCCCCCATTTAGTAAAGCCTCATAACTCATTCAGAGTAATAGGAAGGAGCAATATCCCTATCCATGGGAGTAGCTAATATTTCATACCTAATACCTTAAGAGGGCAAGCCCACTGAATACTGCAAATCCTAGAGACCCATGTGCTACTCAATTGAGATGTCAATAATGTTACAATAATCGTTGCCAACAATTTGGAGAACCCAATGCCTTGGTAGCTGGACCCTGACAAATCAGGATGTATAAAAACCAGTCATTTGATAATCTAAGACCAGTATTACACTTAAAAGAGAAAGCTAACAAGCAAAAAATCTCAATTATCATATGTGCTGTGGATGCAAAAAAAGAATTCAATTGGGTAGATTGGACATTTTTAAAGCACATCCTGGAGAAGATAGGAGTAAGTCTTATGATGTACAATTATATAGGGGCACCTTATGCCACCTCCACATCCTCAATATAAATTAATGGCAATAGAACAGCATCCTTTAAACTGCACAAAAGTACAAAACAGGGCTCCCACATTTCCGTCTCTTATTTGCCCTATCAATAGAACCCTTAGCCTAAATGATTAGCCAAATAATAGAAATGGAGAAGGTCCCCTTTGGAATGGAAAAACAGAAATACATCTATTTTTGGATGCTTTCCTGATGTCACTTACCAGCCCACAAACATCAATCCCAGCGATATTTCAGATCCTTGATACTGGAGTTCCAGGTAAATCTAAAAAAATCTGAAATGAAGGAATAGGTTTACAACAAAAAAACAGAGAGATTGAGCAACATATCGCTGATCTGATGTGCACATGGAGGATCAAATATTTGGGCAATAACTCAACAGCAACGATCCAGTGACTTGATAGGGTGAGCTACCTGTTATTTTTGCTGACCGTACCAGATAGCAACCACTATTATTTCCTAGTTGGGGAGAGTAATTGCATTAAAGATTGCTATCCTCCCCAGACTACTATATGTCTTTCAATTTCTACCATCCTCTACCTATCGCATTGATGAGCGAAATTTGTACATATTGCAGAAAGAAGGGGAGACTTTTACCTGGGATTTAAAATACTTAGAATAGCACAGAAAATCTTAAATCATAGCAAAACAGAGGGTGACCAGGGTCTCCCCAACTTTGAGGCATACTACAAAGCAGCTGAGTGAAAATTGCCTTTGAGTGGTCCGTATGGAAAACAAAATAACATTGGCTGGGTACGGAAAGGGAAATGATAGGGAACTGCCTTTAGGACCAATATTGGCTAGTCAAGAATCATTGAGCAGCGATGCCATAGATCTCAGAGATAAAACTAATATTGTTTGATATATGAGATGAAGATACCAGAATTTACATCCTTCTCATCACCATTCACATCTGCAGGGGATTGCAGGATGGTGAAAGACGTGTTTCACTGAGGCAAAATTAAAACACTTGAGGAATGTAAAAAGATTTTGCCATAAAAGAAAAATGAAACACTCAATGCATACAAGTAAAAACACTGTCACAATACAATAGCTAATGGAGGCTGGGAATTGAGACTTAATGTAGTTTAAGAAACTATTTACTAACTATGAGGTCACAAGAGGTCTAGTCTCCAACATTTATTAAACATAAACCAGCAGTTGACCCCATCACAATTTCCATATATTAGAACCTGAGAAATGGCAATAGGCAGAGAAACTATAGCAATGGCAAAGAATATGACAAGACATACCAAAAGTAACCCAAAATATACAAGTGTATGTTTGATTGGTACAGGAGAACAAGTAGGCCATATAAAATCTTTCATGGCCAATGTGGGAAAATTGGTGATGCCATTTACATTTGATGGAGCTGGCCAGTACTGTATACATATTAGAAATACAACTTGAGTCAAATCTGGGGAGTGCAGGAGTTTCCTATGCCAAAGGACTCAGAAATCATTATACTATGAATGACCGCCTCGTTCCCCGACGACTGGAAACACGCTGAGGTCAACCCCCTCCTAAAGAAATCCTCAGCGGACCCCACCGACCTCAAAAACTACAGACCCTTCTCCCTGCTCCCGTTCCCAGCAAAAGTCATAGAGAAAGCCATCAACAGCTAACTCGCCACATTCATTGAAGAACACAACATCCTCGACACCTCCCAATCCGGCTTCAGAAAAAACCACAGTACGGAAACCGCCCTCCTCGCCGCAACAGACGACATCCGCACCCTACTGGACAAAGGAGAAACAGTAGCCCTCATCCTCCTTGACCTATCAGCGGCGTTCGACACAGTCTCCCACCGCACCCTAATACGCAGACTCTACGACGCAGGAATCCAGGACAAGGCCCTCCACTGGATCCGCTCCTTCCTCTCCGGCAGGACGCAGCGGGTCAGACTCCCCCCTTTCCTCTCGGACCCCACAACTACCACCTGTGGAGTCCCCCAGGGCTCCTCCCTCAGCCCGACGCTCTTCAACATCTACATGGCTCCACTCGCCCCCATCGTCAGAACCTACGGACTCAACATCGTGTCATACGCAGACGACACCCAACTCATCCTCTCCCTATCCAACGAGCCCAACACCGCCAGACGCAACTTTTGAGAAGGCATGGAAGCCGTCGCCAAATGGATGAAAGACAGCTGCCTAGAACTAAACACCAACAAAACAGAAGTACTCATCATGGGCCCAAACCCAGACGCCTGGAGCGACACCTGGTTGCCCCCCATCCTCGGAAACCCGCCAAAACCCCACGGACCACGCACGCAACCTGGGAATCATCCTGGACTCCGAGCTCAAAATGGACCGCCAGATCAACTCCGCCTCATCTTACTGCTTCCACACCCTCCGCCTCCTTCGTAAGACCTTCAAATGGATCCCCCTCAAACACCGAAAGACCGTCACTCACGCCCTGGTCACCAGCAGACTCGACTACGGCAACGCACTCTACGCCGGAATAAACAAAAACCTCACCCGCAAGCTACAGAGCATCCAGAACACCGCCGCAAGACTGGTCCTCAACCTGCCAAAACACTGCCACATCTCCCAGCACCTGCGCACACTCCACTGGCTCCCCGTCGAGGCGAGAATCACCTTCAAGATGCTCACCCACGCACACAAGGCCCTCCACGGCACCGGACCAGCATACCTGAACAGCCGACTCAAATTCCACGCACCCCAAAGGACCCTACGATCAGCCCAGCTCTCCTACGCCGTGGTCCCCCGCACCAGAAAGACCAGATCAGCAGGCCGCTCCTTCTCCTTCCTTGCGGCCAAAGCATGGAACATCCTTCCGCTCCACCTCAGACAGACAACATCGCTCCCCATCTTCGCAAGAAACCTCAAAACCTGGCTCTTCGACAGACCCCCCTCCTTGATGGAATGGAACCTGCACACCCCCCCACCCCTAGCGCCTTGAGACCCTTACGGGTGAGTAGTCGCGCTTTAACAAACCCCTGATTGATTGAATGGAAGGATTGACGAATAATAATTTGTATTATTCTCCAACATTTCTACTAGCAGCTAAACGGGAAATAGCAAGAATTGGTTGAGAATAATATAGTAAATTCTGGCAATGGAAATGCTTACCATGGATTTGTAAGATGAGGAGAGAAAATTTAGATATATATGTAAACTGCTCATTGACTACTTGCAATCCCAGTCTCTGCTACTGTCTTTCACATGCAACCTCTGGACACTTATGTTGGGACCCCCTGACAATCAAAAATACTAGTAAATAGTAAATAAAATAACCACTACACCAATGACGGCAGACGTCATGATGGGCATTTTCAAAATGTTATTACTGTTCTTATATAACACATGTAGGGGCATATTTACAAGGGCATTGTGCCACAGGAACTTCACTTTTAATGAGGTTCCTGTGGCGCAATGCCCTGCTCTATATTTACAAGACGGTGTTAAGCCACTTAACATGGTTTAACACCACCTTGTAAATATGCCCCGTACCGCAGCAGTCTGCTGCAGCAAATGGGGAGGCAATTGGTGTTGCTTTGGGTGTTCCATTGCAACAACCACTGCTTTTTGATGCTGCCCCCTATTTACAAGGGTGCCGTAAATATGGGGCAGTGCCAAATATAAGACCAGGAAAAACCTGGTCTGAAACAGGCGCAACAAGGAGAAATTATTCATTTCTCCTCGTTTTTGCTGTTTCTCTGTGTGCTGCATTCTGCTGCACACATAGTAAGAGCAAATCGCCATTAGTCATTGTTCATTTGCAGGAAGGGACCTAAATTTAGAGCCAGCGCTAGGGGAAATGCAGGGGTGTGCTGCAATTTTGTAAATATAGCGCACCCCTGCGTTTTGAAACTGCCGTAGCGCGGCGTTGGCAATTTTGGTTCAACGCCACGCTCAAACAGTTTCTTGTAAATATCCCCCATAGTGTCAGGAAACAGGGTTCTCAAATCATGGGGTTGGGGGAAATAAGGAGGGTAGAGCAATTTCTGAATAACAAAATGCAATTTACTAGTTAACCAGTGGTGTATCACAGCAATACTGTTAGAAGAGAATGCCCTATTGATTTAGAACCCATTAAAACTACTAAAATATTGCCGAAAAAAAGAAATGCAGATCCTGTCCAGAAGTCCAAGTTTTAAAACAATTCAGAAATTGCCACCCATCAGTGTACAACCTCACAAGGGTACAGATCATATGGGTTGATTCACAAAAGTATTATGAGTATGCGAAGTAGTACTACATGAGTACTGTTTTACGTACTCGTACATGCATGAATAGGCCCAGAAACATCCTTCCCCATATTATTAAAAGTCCAATGAGAGCACAATCCTTTTTTATTGTACCAATTGTACATGAACATTCCCTGAGTAGTCCCATGTTAGTCCTGTTTAAATGTTTTGAGGGCAATTCACAAAGGCATTTATATCACAGAGTACAAGAGGAGTACTACTTTCCGTACTCTAAAATGTCTTTGTGAATAGGCACCTCTGAGTTTAAGAAATTCAGAGAGGTGTGTCAAAGTATAAAGGAAACCTGTGGCATCTGAATGTTTTTCTGGGGCAAAATGAATCGGTAAAAAGGTTTAGTTATTCTAAGATTGTGCTACAGAACTCATATTGCACCACAGTGACATGGCCCAAATAGGATGAAACTGTTCTGGGGTTACTTGTGTTCCTGTTTAGAGATGTTCTGACATGGTCGTTCGGGCTGACCTCTTCCCATTAGGGCAGGGCCACAGCTGATTTTCACATGTCTGAGGTGACATGGTGAGTAAAAAACGATGTCCTTGATTGCTGCCCTAAATAATTAATTACCAGTGACTGAGATTATTTCTACCAATCCACTCAGTTTTTCTTCTCTTCCTCAGTGAAAGATTTTAGGGCATGCACATCCTGGCCTGCCTAGCTCCCATCTCTGGAGTAATATCTACTAATGTTCAATGACACTCCAATTATGTGTGATAAACAGATGTATGAGTGCAAGCTCACAGTTTGTGAATTCCTTACTGGTATGAATTCAAACATTTGTATGGGACAGGTGTGAGCAAATATATTGGCAGAATTTGCATACAGATGCAGCTGATACTGGTCTATGCCTTGAAAGTAGTAAGCATTCTTCAATATAGTGCTCTTTGTGGGGGTATATCCTGTAAAATAGCAGTACAGGTAAGAGGAAGTTATTGGGGATTTACGATGGCATTGGGGAGACATAAAGCATCCATGATGGTGGAATTGGGTATTCTGTGACCTGTGAAAAGAAGGAAGAAAATATGAAAGAAATAATCAAATCAAGGCTGTTTCAGTAAAACGAGGAAAAGTTTTTAAGGAAAGGTAAAAAGAAGCAAAGGTGAAAAGAATGGAGGTGAAAAGAAGAAACAGAAAAATGATGGTTGGATGAAAACTTTGAAATAACAGATCCAAGGTTGACAGGGTTGATGGATGTACGGAAAGGTGAAAGGTTAGTGTGAGAAATTGGGTTCACTTGGAAGAAATTTCAACAAAAAGTGTCTGAGAAGATAGAAGTTCTGAGGGGTAAGGCTACAGGCCGTGTCGAAGGCGGAGGTGTCATCGTCAGAGAGCCACTGGACTAAGTCATGGTGAAGATTTCCATGTTTGGACTTAGTCTTTGGAAGTCGTAAATTTCCAGTGGATGATGCTGCAGGCTGTAGCTTACAAGGGCTCCTCGAGTCCGGTTACCCCTTCTACGAAGGACCTCTGAGCAGAATTTGTTGCTGCGGAGAAAAACATTGCAAAGTTAGCCAGAGCTGCAATATACCTTGGGTGGGTAGAGGAGCAGGTTGGTCCTGGTCTCTTCTCGGTTGTCAGACCAATATTTAGCCCAAAATGTTCTACATCCCAAGTTTTGGATTTTGGCAATCTGGGTCCCTTTTGTGCCTCTTTCGAAGTCCCAGGACTGAGGAGGCACCACTTGGAGGGTTGGGACTCACTCAGATAGGTCCAGGTGTGAGTTCAAAATGGTTGGAGCCTTTTCTGTGTCTCAGACTCTGATCATGAGGCCAACCAACTAGCCCTGGGACTCATTCTGGTAGTCCTGAGTTCAAGAACTGGAATACGGCTCAAGCAGTAGGGCATGCCTCTGAGGGTTCATGGAAGACTTCACGCAGCAAAGCAGTCCTTTCAGGTGCAGCAAAGCAGTCTTTTGAAGTACAAAGCAGGCAACAGGAGCAAGTAAGCTTCTGAGAGTCCTTCCGCTGTCACGTAGCCCATGGGGCCATTGTCATCTTCCCTAAGTTAGCATGAGCATGCTGTAGACTGCCCGCTGCTTTGCACACGTTACTACACGAGTTTATTTTGCAAATGCCTCTTTTGATATTTTCACATGAGAACCTACTGGGATTTAGTCTGAATATTGTGAACAAGGTCGAACAACAATGCCCCTTGTTATTCTGTTTTGGTCAGGCCCTAGCACCTAGACAAGATGCAGCTGTTGTTTGGTGTTAGAAGCCGGAGTCCCCGTCCCTCACCACTGTCACCAAATGCGAGACCCGGGACTCCTCACTCAACGTTAGGCCAAGTAATGACACCGTTTGAGATAGCCCTGCTCACCCCCTTAGTAGCTTGGCACGAGCAGCCAGGCCTATCTCCAAGGCACGAGTGTACAGTATGTGCAACCATACTCACAACAACCCACTGGTGACACCACAAATGGACTCCACACGAGTTTGATAAAACGAGTATAAACTTTATGTAAAAAGATATATGATCAGACCACACGATACATAAGCCAACATATAATAAAGGGTAATATTCGTTCCGGCTGGCTGGTAGGTTCAAATCCCAACCACCGCTTTCAAAATGCTATGCTGGTTGCATGCTAGAATCACACACGTTGCAATGGACAAACAATAGTGTGCTGCGTAACGATACAATCCTGTGCTGGGCAAAGGAGAAATAATACAATGCGTAACGATACACCCCGGTACCTGGCAATGGGAGAGATAATGCAATGAGTACTGCTACAATCATGTACTGTGCAATGAAGGAATAATGCAATGCGTCACACCCCAATCACGTACTTTGCAATGAAGAAATAAGGCAATGCGCGCCGCTACAATCATGTACTTTGCCATGAAGGAATAATGCAATGCGTAGCTACAATCATGTACTTTGCAATGAAGAAATAATGCAATGCGCTACAATGGTGTACTTCGTTATGCAGAAATAATGTCAGGCGTCATAAGACAGTCCGGCAGTTCGTTAGCAGCCATATTGGCAATGTGTATTACGACAGTCAGCCTCTTCGATAACAGTTGCCTCTCACACATTTCAACAATGACATAAAGTGCAGCTTCTCACTCTGGCCCCAGTACTGCCACTCCTGAACGCAGTACGGGCCCCAATCTGAGGCGAAGCAAAGGCTCACTTCGCCAGAAGGACTGAGAGGCCGAGAGAGTGTCCCTCCGAGCCCGCGCCCCGCCCAGGCAGTGATCCACGTTAGCTGGGGGCGCGACCCCACTCTCCTCTCCTCCTTCAGCGAACTGGGCCTTCCGTGTAGAACTTTCTCAATGGGCCTCAGCGGCTCGGCCTGGCAGCTCAGCTCCTCCGGGGATGCCGGACCGGGCCACGACTTTTAGGAAGGTCTCAGGCGGCCGCAGGGCACACGTACCCTGCGCCCCTGAGATTACGTTACTCCGGGTGCACATTCACCACAGCACCCTCCGGGCCTCCTCTGGCACGAAGCCACTCACACAACGCTGATGGGACTTCACGTCGACTCTGAGTGCATGTTCACCAGGCACTCCTTCCTGCGGTCTCAGTTGGCACCAAGACAAGCACACCGCGCTGCAGAGACTCACTTTCTTCCGGTGCACACAATGATCAGCGAATCACCTCCACAGTCCCAGGTTGCACCAAAGCACGCACACTGCTTCACTGAGATTTACTCCTGCTCCGGTGCCCCGATATCCAGGCACTCTTCACCAACGCCTTCAGCCGCACCCCAACACGCTCACCGTTTCCGAGCCTCACTTCTCCTCCGGTGCACTCGATGACCAGGTGCTCTTCAATAGCGCCTCCGGTGCACCCCGACACGCACCCTGCACGTCCGAGACTCACTCCACTTCCGATGCACACATTGACCAGGCGCTCCTCACCAACGCCTCCTGTGCACCACGACATGCACCCTGCGCGTCTGAGCCTCACGTCACCTCCGATGCACACGCTGACCAGGCGCTCTTCACCAACGCCTGCTGTGCACCACGACATGCACCCAGCGCATCTGAGTCTCACTTCTCCTCCGTGTGTCCAAGATCACAGGGCACACCTTCCGAGGGTCTCAAGCTGCCACAACACGTGCCCACCGCGTCGCTTGAAACTTTTACGGAAACTTTTATGTTCCTGTGTTTCCAAACAGGGAGCCAGCTCACCTCGGGCCCTTGGGGTAACAAGACACAGCACAAAGCACAGTCTTCTTCAAGCAGGGGAACCCAGCGCACAAAGCACAGTCTCAACAGCCTCTTTCTTGGCTAAAACAGCAAACTGCAGACCAGCCACAGATCACGAAGCAAGGGTCGGTCCTTCCCAGCAGTCTCTTCAGTTGTTCCTTCCTTAGCAGAGGTTCCTCTTGACCACGAAATGGGTCCAAGCCTTTTCAGTCTCAATCCATTTCTATTCCAACGTTCAGGGGTCTCAGCTCTCATAGTTATGCCCCTAAATGTCTTTGAAGTTCGTTGTGCTCAGGGGTCCCTGACCCCTGCCTAAATCAGTTCTGGGTGTCTCCCTCCCAGTGTCACCTTTCTCCCTTTGATACTGGGGTTCTGGATCCTTAATCACTCAGCAGGAGATGGGTTAATTGTTTTATAGCCGCAACCCAGGCCTCTTCACCTCCCGGTGCTTTTCCTCGCCTACTCTCCAGATGCAGGTCAGCCTGGTGCCATATCAACCCCTCCCTGGGTCAAGACCTCTCCCAGCTCCTCTCCCCTCTCAGATCCAGACAGTCAACCCACATTCAGCAGAGACACACAGAAATGCTTAAAGCACAAAACTCAGCCACTTTCTAAAAGAGTGGCTTCTGAACACACAATGACAAAACCACTTTCATAGAAAGATGTGTTATGACGCTGTGAGTTCATACATACTAAACTTCACCTCTCCATTTTAAACTTATGGGAAACTAGGCTAACAAACACAATACCCAGCCTCCCCTATTCTGTCCTATGGGCAGGATGGCCTTTTACCAGTGAAAAACTAAATGGAGTGTTTTTCACTGTCAGGACATAACACACACCTCAGTATATGTCCTGCCTTTTACTTACACTGCACCCTGCCCAGGGGTTACCCGGGACCTACCACAGGGGTGCCCACGGTGTACGCAAAAGGGAACGTAAGGCCTGACAAGTGGTTGCACTTGTCAGGACAACATGCTAACTTGGCAAACTGCGCGCAGGCCCTACACTGCAGGCCTGAGTTCCCTTCTCCGTGCATCTTTGCATTACTAGCCCTGGCACACACAGTGCACATCACTTGGGACTTTACTAGTAAACCAACATACCAATCATGGCCAACCAATTACCATTACACTTTACACAGGGAACCCTTGTACTTTGACACTGATCAGCAGTGGCAAAGTACCCAAAGCATCTAAAAGCAAAGGAGGTAGAGGCAAAATGTCAGGGGTAATCACGCCAAGATATGCCAGGTCTAACACGCGTCCCCTCCAGCCAAAAAGTGGGGGGAACTACACACCCTCATGGGAGTTCTCATCACTAAGGCAGAAAAATCTGGACAGACCATCAGCATTGGCGTGTTCTGTTCCCGGGCGGTGTTCCACCGTGAAGTCCATCCCCTGTAGGGAGATTGACCACCTCAACAGCTTTGGGTTCTCACCCCTCATCTGCATCAACCATCTGAGGGGCCGGTCGTCGGTCTGAACCAAGAAGTGGGTCCCAAACAAGTAGGCCTCAGCTTCTTCAGCGCCCAGACCACAGGAAAAGCCTCCCTTTCAATTGCACTCCACCTCTGTTCCCTGGGAAGTAGCCTTCTGCTAATGAAAGCTACAGGTTGGTCCAAGCCCTCGTTGTTCAATTGGGAGAGTACTGCTCCCACCCCATGCTCTGAAGCATCTGTCTGCACTATAAACTCTCTGGAAAAATCCGGCGCCCGTAACACGGGTGCGGTGCACATGGCAGTTTTCAGGCCATCAAAGGCGGTCTGGCAGGCATCAGTCCAGACCACCTTCTTGGGCTGTTTCTTGGACGTCAGTTCTGTCAAGGGGGCAACGAGGGTGCCATACCCCTTCATGAACCATCTGTAATACCCAGTGAGTCCTAGAAAGGCCCTCACTCCTGTCTGGGTCTTGGGGGGTTCCCAAGCCAGGATGGTATCAATCTCTGCCTGTAAGGGTGCCACCTGGCCGCTCCCCACCAGGTGTCCCAAGTACACCACGGAACCCTGCCCTATCTGGCACTTACTTGCCTTGATAGTTAGGCCCGCCCACTGCAAGGCCTTCAATACTTCACAGAGGTGTTGTAAATGTTCCTCCCAACCGGAGCTGAACACTGCAATGTCGTACAGGTAAGCGGCCCTGAATTCCTCCAGCCCACTCAGCACCTGGTTAACCAGTCTCTGGATGGTGGCAGGGGCGTTTTTCAACCCAAAGAGCATAACCCTGAACTGGTAGTGCCCCTCTGGTGTTGAGAACGCTGACCTCTCCCTGGCCCCCTTGGTCAAGGCAATCTGCCAGTACCCAGATGTCAAATCAAATGTACTGAGGTACCGGGCAGCTCCCAGCCGATCCACGAGCTCATCAGC
Source organism: Calotriton arnoldi (assembly GCA_963921515.1). Lineage (NCBI taxonomy): Eukaryota > Metazoa > Chordata > Amphibia > Caudata > Salamandridae > Calotriton > Calotriton arnoldi. The sequence continues at coordinate 255,673 of CAWUFW010003952.1, read as the reverse complement.
TCTGGGGATAGGGTGCGCGTCAGTCTTAGTTACCCCATTGAGCCCACGGTAATCCACACAGAACCGAAGTTCGGGAGTGGCACCCGGCACAGCAGCTTTTGGCACAAGGGCCACTGGGCTGGCCCAGGGGCTGCTGGATGGCTCAATCACCCCTAGCGCCAGCATCTTGGAAACCTCCTCCTTGATGCTGGCCCTGACCTTATCAGCTACCCTGTAAAACCTTTGTTTTACAGGCAGGCTTTCTCCAGTGTCCACATCATGGACGCACCAATGGGTGACTCCTGGGGTCAGGGAGAACAGGGAGGCGAACTGACCCAATATCTGGTGACAGTCCCTCCGCTGTTCCGGGGTCAGGGTAGGCGAGAGGTACACCCCATCCACTGACCCATCCTTCTCCTTGGCTGACAGGAGGTCAGGAAGAGGTTCACTCTCCTCTTCCGCCCCGTCATCTGTAGCCAAGAGCATGGTCACCTCAGACCTCTCAAAGTGTGGTTTGAGGCGGTTCACATGGAGAACCCTCAAAGGATTCCTAGGAGACCATAAGTCCACCAGGTAGGTCACTATGCTCCTGCGCTCCACCACCTCATAAGGCCCAGTCCACTTGTCCTGGAGCGCACAAGGCTCCACTGGCGCCATCACCCACACTTTCTGCCCAGGTTGAAACTCGACCAGAGTGGCATTCTGGTCGTACCACCGTTTCATATCCTCCTGGCTGGCTTCCAGGGTCGCCTGAGCGAACTGCCTGAAACACCTAGTTTGGTTCCTGAAGGCCAGCATGTAGCTGTATACATCCTGGGGGGGTTTACTAGGAGCCTTCTCCCAGCCCTCCTTCACCAAACTCAAGGGTCCTCTGACTGGGTGCCCATAAAGGAGCTCAAAGGGACTGAACCCCAATGACTTCTGTGGCACTTCCCTATATGCAAACAGCAGGCATGGCAAGAGGACGTCCCACTTACGCCTCATGGGTTCCTCCAGACCCATAATCATGCCCTTCAAGGTCCGGTTAAACCTCTCAACCAGACCATTACCCTGGGGGTGGTAAGGTGTGGTGACCTTATAAGTTACACTGCACTCCTTCCACAGAGATTTCATATACCTCGATATGAAATTAGTACCCCTGTCGGACACCACCTCTCTGGGGAACCCCACACGGGAGAAAATCCCCATTAGTGCACGGCCCACCACGGGGCTGTCACCGTCCGGAGAGGGATGGCTTCCGGGTACCGGGTGGCATGGTCCACCAAGACCAGGATGAACCTGTCGCCCATGGCCGTCTTGGGATCCAGAGGCCCCACAATGTCAATGCACACCCTCTCAAAGGGTGTGCTGACTACAGGGAAAGGTTGGAGGGGAGCCTTTCTCTTCCTTCCACTCTTTCCTCTCACCTGACAAGTCTGACAGGTCCTGCAATGAGTATCAGAACTCTTGCGCATCTGGGGCCAGTAGAAGTGGGTGACAAGTCGCTCAAAGGTCTTGTCCTGCCCTAAATGTCCCGCCAAAGGTACATCATGAGCCACCCCCAATAGGAAGGCTCTGAAGCGATGGGGTACCACCAGCGCCCGGGCTGACCAAGGCTCAGCCACCTTTGGCTCACTATACAGGAGATCGTTCTCCCAGTAAATCAAGTGTGATCCCGACCGATCACCTGCTGCCTGGTTTGCTGCCTGCTGCCGCAAACCTACAAGAGAAGGGCACTTCTTCTGTTCCTCACAGAATTCTTCCCTGGAGGGCCCCCCTTCCTGCTACCATTCAGTCAGCCCGGGTAGGTCCCCCAGTTCAGCCACTTGTTCCCCCGTAGGCTCCAGGGCATCCCCCTCAAAGGGTGCCTCCTCCTGGACTGTGGGAACTGTGGGGGCCAGTTTCCCGCACCCCCTGCCTCTTCTCTTCCTGGCAGGCACCTGGGCCACTGTTTCAGGCCCCAGGTTCTCTTGAATACCTTTACTGGCTACCATAGACCGAGTGGTCACACACGCCCACTCAGGTAGACCCAACATCTCCAAATGCGCCTGGCGCTCCACCTCCTTCCAGGGAGAACTCTCCAGGTCATTCCCTAGCAGACAGTCTATAGGCATGGACGGACTTACAACAACCTTCAAGGAACCTGAGACCCTTCCCCATTCAAAGGGAACCAGCGCCACCTTGCAGAGGCGCACTGAATTGTCTGCTGACATTTCAGGGTGAAGCACATTGGGAATTACTTGTTCTTCAGACACCCACTGACACCTGACAGATGTCAAACTGGCTCCGGTGTCTCTCAGAGCCTCCACCCTCTGCCCATTGATGGTCACCCACTGCCTGTACTTTTTAGTGTTCTCAGGCAGAGGGATTTCCTGGACCATCTCTCGATCTCCTAAGGAGACCAGGGTCATAACTGCTTGCTCCTCCCCATTCCAAGGACTCAATTCCTCCCCCAACGCTACACCCACTAAACCAGGTGTTGGAGCACCAGTGGTTGCAGATGACTTTTTGGGGCATTTAGGGGAAATATGACCCGCTTCTTTACAGAAGTCACACGTAGGAGGACCTCAGGGCTCCTTCTTGCCCTTGAAGGCCCAGTCCCTCTTGGCCTTGGGGGACTGGGACCCTTTCCTGGGGGAACTACCTTGGGGCCCTTTAGAGGACTCCTTGTGGTTACCCTTGTCCTCCCCCACCTTCGGCGGGGGACCCTGCATACTCTTGGCAGTGGTACTCCCAATCCCCTTGTGGACCCGGGTACTAGTCCAGCGGTTCGCCTCCTCAGCAAGCTTACTGGGATCAGTCAGCTTACTATCCAATAGATGCTGGTGCAGCTCTGGAACACACAGACTACTCAAGTGCTCCCAACTGATTAAATTGCATAAGCCCTTAAAATCATTGCCCTTGCTGCCCAGCATCCTACCATCCAGTGCCCGTGTGTACTCATTCACACATTCTACCCAAGTACGGGATTCTAGTTTCTTGGAGGTCCTGAACTTCTGCCGGTATTGTTCAGGAGTGAGCCCATACCGGAGGCATAAAGCCTCCCTCATATTGGCATAGGTCAGGGTTCCCGCCGTCTCTAAAGGTGATAGAACATCCCTCCCCGAAGCCTCAAAGTGTTTCCATAGGCCCGCCCCCCAATGCTTTTCAGGCACCTCATTCATCCTTAGTGCGATCTCATATGCCGTGAACCACGCATAAATGTCATCACCCCTCTGGTAATATCGCACTAAATCCTTGGGAATGTACACCTTCCGTACTGGCACTGGTGGTGCGCTGCCACCATTCGAACTGGGCTCGGCTTGTCTACCCTTAATGTCCAGTTCCCTCATGCTTAACTCATGAGCGAAGAGAATCCGTTTCTCTTCCAACACGAGAGCGTTCCTGCACTCCTCTGCTTGAGTTTTAAGTTTTAACACCTCCAACTCATGCTGTCTGACCCTTTGGTTTTCCTCCAACTCCTCTGGTGAAAAACTCCTCCCTGAATGGCTACTACCAGCCCCTGCGGCTGGTCCCTCCACTGGCAAATCCTGTGGACCAAATCCATTCCCTGGGTCATCCTCATCCACCTCAACATCACCCGTCTCTTGAGCCTCTTTGGCTTCCCACCAGGCCCTCAAGGCCACTTGCAGCTCCTCCTTCTTGGCGCTACCCTTCATGGGACATCCCAAAGCTCTCCAGAATTTCCTCAACTGATCAACCTTGTAGGTAAACAATGCCTCAATGTTAAACTCTAATTCTGCAGCCGCAGCCTCACCGGCTATCTGGCTCCCCTCCTGAGATATGATGTGTGGTTTAAAGGTTACTCAACAATAGAACCAACAATTCAAAACAATATGTTGTTGCATTGTGGTCTGCGATCAATTTATGATGTACACCAATCACTGTGAGTGGTTTTGCACACACGCGTTTGAATTACGTTAGGATGGTATCCCACCGCTCTGCCGCCAAATGTTGGAAGCCGGAGTCCCCGTCCCGCACCACTGTCACCAAATGCGAGACCCGGGACTCCTCACTCAACGTTAGGCCAAGTAAGGACACCGTTTGAGATTGCCCTGCTCACCCCCCTAGTAGCTTGGCACGAGCAGCCACGCCTATCTCCAAGGCACGAGTGTACAGTATGTGCAACCACACTCACAACAACCCACTAGTGACACCACAAATGGACTCCCCACGAGTTTGATAAAACGAGTATAAACTTTATGTGAAAAGATATATGATCAGACCACACGATACATAAGCCAACATATAATAAAGGGTAATATTCGTTCCGGCTGGCTGGTAGGTTCAAATCCCAACCACCGCTTTCAAAATGCTATGCTGGTCGCAATGCTAGAATCACACACGTTGCAATGGACAAACAATAGTGCGCTGCGTAACAATACAATACTGTGCTGGGCAAAGGAGAAATAATACAATGCGTAACGATACACCCCGGTACCTGGCAATGGGAGAGATAATGCAATGCATACCGCTACAAACATGTACTGCGCAATGAAGGAATAATGCAATGCGTCACACCTCAATCACGTACTTTGCAATGAAGAAATAAGGCAATGCGCGCCGCTACAATCATGCACTTTGCAATGAAGGTATAATACAATGCGTAGCTACAATCATGTACTTTGCAATGAAGAAATAATGCAATGCGGGCCGCTACAATCCTGTACTTTGCAATGGAGAAATAATGCAATGCGTAGCGCTACAATTGTGTACTTCGTTATGCAGAAATAATGTCAGGCGTCATAAGACAGTCCGGCAGTTCGTTAGCAGCGATATTGGCAATGTGTATTACGACAGTCAGCCTCTTCGATAACAGTTGCCCCCACACGTATCAACAATGACATAAAGTACTGCTTCTCCCTCTGGCCCCAGTACTGCCACTCCTGAATGCAGTACGGGCCCCAATCTGAGCCGAAGCAAAGGCTCACATCGCCAGAAGGATTGAGAGGCTGAGAGAGTGTCCCTCCAAACCCGTGCCCCGCCCAGGCAGTGATCCACGTTACCTGGGGGCGCAACCCCACTCTCCTCTCCTCCTCCAATGAACTGGGCCTTCTGTGTAGAACTTTCTCAATGGGCCTCAGCAGCTCGGTCTGGCAGATCAGCTACTCCGGGGCTGCCGGTCCGGGCCGCGACGGTTAGGAAGGTCTCAGGTGGCCGCAGGGCACTCATACCCCGCGCCCCTGAGATTACGTTACTCCGGGTGCACGTTCACCACAGCACCCTCCAGGTCTCCTCTGGCACGAAGCCACTCACACAACGCTGATGGGACTTCACGTCGACTCCGAGTGCACGTTCACCAGGCACTCCTTCCTGCGGTCTCAGTTGGCACCAAGACACGCACACCGCGCTGCAGAGACTCACTTTCTTCCGATGCACACGATGATCAGCCGATCACCTCCACAGTCCTATGTTGCACCAAAGCACGCACACTGCTTCACTGAGACTTACTCCTACTCCGATGCCCTGATATCCAGGCGCTCTTCACCAATGCCTTCGGCCGCACCCCGACACGCTCACCGTGTCTGAGCCTCACTTCTCCTCCGGTGCACATGCAGACCAGGCGCTCTTCACCAACTCCTGCTGTGCAGCACGACACGCACCCATCGCGTCCGAGACTCACTTCACCTTCGATGCACACATTGACCAGGCGCTCTTCACCAACGCCTCCTGTGCACCACGACAAGCACCCAGCGCGTCCGAGTCTCACTTCTCCTCCGTGTGTCCAAGATCACAGGGCACACCTTCCGAGGGTCTCAAGCTGCCACAACACGCGCCCACCGCGTCACTTGAAACTTCTCCGGAAACTTTTATGTTCCTGTGTTTCCAAACAGGGAGCCAGCTCACCTCGGGCCCTTGGGGTAACAGGACCCAGCACAAAGCACAGTCTTCTTCAAACAGGGGGACCCAGCGCACAAAGCACAGTCCCAATAGCCTCTTCCTTGGTTAAAACAGCAAACTGCAGACCAGCCCCAGATCACGAAGCAAGGGTTGGTCTTTCCCAGCAGTTTCTTCAGTTGTTCCTTCCTAAGCAGAGGTTCCTCTTGACCACAAAATGGGTCCAAGCCTTTTCAGTCTCAATCCATTTCTATTCCAACGTTCAGGGGTCTCAGCTCTCATAGTTATACCCCTAAATGTCTTTGAAGTTCGTTGTGCTCAGGGGTCCCTGACCCCTGCCTAAATCAGTTCTGGGTGTCTCCCTCCCAGTGTCACCTTTCTCCCTTTGATACTGGGGGTCTGGATCCTTAATCACTCAGCAGGAGATGGGTCAATTGTTTTATAGCCGCAACCCAGGCCTCTTCACCTCCGGGGTTTCTCCTCGCATACTCTCCAGATGCAGGTCAGCCTGGTGCCATCTCAACCCCTCCCTGGGTCAAGACCTCCCCCTGCTCCTCTCCCCTCTCAGATCCAGACAGTCAATCCACATTCAGCAGAGACACACAGAAATGCTTAAAGCACACAACTCAGCTACTTTCTAAAAGAGTGGCTTCTGAACACACAGTGACAAAACCACTTTCATAGAAAGATGTGTTATGACGCTGTGAGTTCATACATACTAAACTTCACGTCTCCATTTTAAACTTATGGGAAACTAGGCTAACAAACACAATACCCAGCCTCCCCCATTCTGTCCTATGGGCAGGATGGCCTTTTACCAGTGAAAAACTAAATGCACTGTCAGGACATAACACACACCTCAGTATATGTCCTGCCTTTTACTTACACTGCACCCTGCCCAGGGGTTACCCGGGACCTACCACAGGGGTGCCCACGGTGTAATCAAAAGGGAAAGTAAGGCCTGACTAGTGGTTGCCCTTGTCAGGACAACATGCTAACTTAGCAAACTGCGCGCAGGCCCTACACTGCAGGCCTGAGTTCCCTTTGCATTACTAGCCCTGGCACACACAGTGCACATCACTAGGGACTTTACTAGTAAGGCAACATACCAATCATGGCCAACCAATTACCATTACACTTTACACAGGGAACCCTTGTACTTTGACACTGATCAGCAGTGGCAAAGTACCTAAAGCATCTAAAAGCAAAGGAGGTAGAGGCAAAAAGTCAGGGGTAATCACGCCAAGATATGCCAGGTCTAACATTCGGGAATACGTACTTTGGTCTTATTGGAATACACAGATAGGTAGCACACACTTGGAGAGGGACCGTTCAGGGAGAAGAGCATGACAGCACCTCTGATATAGATCTACCATCTATAGACTTAGGCACGGGGTTTGCTGATTACGCCCAGAGATCTTCTAATATATAATCATCCTGCTTCTATACAAGGGGAGTGGGGTTCGGCTACACTGTCTTTCACTATGACAGCTCCTTTTATGATTTATGGACTACTTGCTATGCTGACCATATTTGTGTTATGCATTTGTCTTCTTATTGTGGCACGTATACTGCATACTAGAGCACGTTCGTTAAAATAAATTTTTTAAACTTGTTCGTGTCTGTCAGATTTTATTGTGGACAAGTACAAGAGTGTGAGCGCAAGGTTGTGTCTTGCAACCGTGATTCTTGAGAGAGTTGGGAGTGTTGTGTTCTGGGGTGTCTAATCACTTGTTCCTCTGTAAGTGAGTAGGAGGGCAAGTGAAACACTATAGCTAGTCGGTCCCGTGCTCATGGGTACAAATGTGGTAGGATGACTCATTCCCGATATACTAAGGCCCCATAATCCTACGCATAGTTCTGGGTTTGTGCAGAATCCCTGCAACACCGCAGGACTAAAATGTGAACTGAAGAATGTATCTGAGGGTCCAATTTTTATACCTGGTGCCTTCTTTGAAGTAGGAGACATTTCTAAAGAATCTCCTTGAAGTGCTTAGAATTTCCTGGCTTTCATGACCTGGCTCCAGCCAGGCTGCATAAAAAATGAAGTTGTGTGAAGTTCTTTGTGTGAAGGCAGGCACAGACAATTGACTTTTAAGTGGGACTGTATGCAGTTCTGACCACAATCCTGCCTGAGATGGCCCATTCAGGCAAACCTTGTGTGGCTGTCTGGGAGGAATAAACAAAGTTCAACTGTCAAGAACAGCCATTCATGTGACCCAGGAAAAGGCTCAACATATCTAAGACAGGAAACTGCCAACTTTCTAAAAGTGGCCTTTTCATATTTATAGCTTAAATTCCAACTTTAGAGGAATTTAAATTACAATTTTTTAGACACCAAACAGTAACTCTTTACCTATTCCCAGTCAAAAATTAGCACATATTTAATATAATAAGGCAACACAATGTTATCCTATGCGAGAGGTAGGCCTCACAGTAATAAAAAAAAAGCTTAGGAGTTTTTTACTACCTGGACATGTAAAACTTAAAAGTTCCTGTCCAACCTTTCAATTACAATGCTTAAATACAAAAAGGAGAGTTTAATGCTTGACAATGGGGTTATTTTGGCAAGTTGAATTAGTAGTTTAAAACTGCATTTAGGCTGCAATGGCAGACCTGGGCTATGTTTTAAGGGGATACTTAAGTGGATGGCACAATAAGTGCTGCAGGCCCACTAGTAGCATTTTATTTACAGGTCCTGGGTATATGGTATACTACATTTGGGACTTGTAAGCAAATTAAATATGCCAATCAGGTGTAAGCCAATTTTATCATGTCTTAGGGAGTGAGCACATGACTTTAGCACTGGTTAGAAGTGGTAAAGTGCACAAAGTCCTAAAGTTACCAAAAACTAAATCAGAAAAAGAGGAGGGTGAAGGCAAAATGTTTGGGGGGGAAGACTACCCAAAGGCCGACTGGTCTAACAGGGGGCCTTTAGAGAACTCCTAATTTTTAAGTTTTTCTCCCCTCTCTTCTTCTGATGGGACCCCTGAGCAACCTTTTGGGAGTCAGCCCAGATACATTTTTGGACACTCTGGTGCTGGCCCAGAGGTCTACCTCCTTACCAAGCTCCCTGGAGTCAGTGAGCTTTACACTAGGTGTTGGTGTAGTACTGTAAAACAGAAATAGAGCATGTGCTCCCTCAGGATCAAATTGTACATCCCAGTATAATCATTGACTTTGCTGCCCCTCACCCAACCACTTAGCGCCTTACCGGAATAATCCAGAAAATCCATCCAAGACAGGTTTTTGCAGTTTCTGGCTGACTCTAATTCTCATGCGCATTCTTTCTGGGGTTAGCACAAATTTGATAACAAGAATGGTTTTCATGGATGCATAACTCATCTAGTCTCCTATCTCTAGTGTGAAAAAGGTTTACCTCCCCACTGTAGGCATGTGTTTCCAGAGACTCGCCCCCCAATACTCCTCTGAGAACTTGTTCATCTTTAGGGCTACCTCATAGGCTGAGGAACATCTCACCACATTTCATTCTTTACCACATAGCTAGGCACTAAGTCTTAGAGGATGTGGACCTTTTTGTCTCCATTAGACACTGCTTTATAACTGCCACATTACTGCTGGATTTGCTTGCTTTGCTTTGAGTCCCAGCTCTTCAAGGCTCCTCTTATGAGCTAGTTGCTCTAGACCCAGCTTCTACTCCCTTTTAAATTTGTCCATCTGCAGCTGGAATTCCCTCTCAGCTCTCCCGTCCACCAGCTTCTCTGGGGACAGGCCATGGGAAGATACACTGCTTTCTGCCCTGACCATGGGCTCCACTACTCGGGTTGAGTTGTCTTTTCCCTCCAAGTGCTGCAGCTCAGGACCAGTGCCAAGGTCTTTCTCCTGTCCCTCATACCCTCCTTCTCATCCTGGTCCTCTATTGTTGCCAGTAACTGGTGAGCCTCTGCCCTGATCCTCAGAGCCTTCTTGAGCTCCAGCTTCCTGGTGATCCTCTTAACTGGAAGTCCTTGTTCCTTACAAAACTCCTTGAGCTCAGCCACAGCGTAGCTCTCCTTGTTCATGAGCTCAAACTCCATTCTTGCAGGTATGGTCACAGACAAAGACAGTCAGGTAGATGGAGAGAGAATTTGGAAAAGCAAAAGAGCCAATCAAGAACTTTAAAAAACTCCAATTGTTACCAAATTATTTATAGAGGATTTTACTGTTACACAAAATCACTGCATGGCACTGCTCAAAAACAAGTACTGAATCCCATGCCTGAACACCAATGTGAGAAATGTGTTTGTTGGTTGAGGTGGGGGCCTTACTCAAGTAACACCCACAATCCTTGCCAGGGTGAACCACAAAAAGTCACTAAATTAACCTGTGCTTAAACGGCAGGTAGCGACACAAAAGCAGTCAGGCTTAACCTAGAGGCACTGTATAAAGCATTTATGCAATACACAAACAGGAATTAAGTAAAAACACAACACAAAATAAATCCTACATCAATTTAGAAAAATAGAGTATATTTTAATAAACTATGTGACACCAACACGAAAACAATCCAATCAGCAGAACCAGAGTTATGCAATTTTAAATGTTTAGGTAGAAATAGTGCCTAAAAGCACAAAGCACCCACATTGGTTTTCTGGTCGCACTGGACAGGGACGAAGTCACAGATTCAGACAAACCATGATGGAGTGCGGGCTGGCTATGGGAATTAAGTTAAACCTGCTGAGAAATGTACCTTAAGTCCTGGATATGTAGCATTGCACCGCGCAGTAGCGGCCCTGAGGAGTCATGCATCAAGGATGCAACTTGCAGCAGCAGTTCTGATGAGCTGTGAGGACTGTGAGCCGGCTTGCAGTGAGTTTGCATCGCACAGTAGGCAGTGTCGGTTCTGATGAGAAGCTGCAAAGTCCGCGTAGAGGATGCATCATGCAGCGATGGTTCCGATGAGCTGAGAAGGCTGTGATGTGGAATTTCTTTGAGGCTGAATCTCACTTTTTGGTTCCAATGGGGCGCTGTGAGGAGCTGTGTCTGGTTTGCATTGTGCTGCATCAGTTCTGGTTTAGAACACAGCTGGGCTGGCAGAACACATTTATCCCCATTTCCATGGGTCCAAGAGTGGAGGGGCACCACTTGGGGGATTAGGACTCTCAGCAGGCAGAGTCCAGATGCAGGGTTCAAGGTGGTTGTGGCCTTTTCTATCCCTGAGGATCTGAGCAAAAGGACAGACAACTAGCCATTGGGGTCACACTGGGGATCCTGGGTTCAAGAAGCATGTCTAGTCCTTCTCACTCAGTCAGCAGGGCAGCCGAGTAGCAGGTCAGCAGGGCAGTGCTACTTGCATCAGAGCAGCTAAGCAGTCTTTCTTCTCAGTCTTCCACTGATTCAGAAGTGATCTGAAAGGTTGGGTCTGAGAGACCACTATTTATACATGTTGCCCTCTTTGAAGATTCTTGACTCCTCCCCCTACAGAGTGTCTGGAACTTTCTTCCTCCCTGCCAGCTTGGGGTTACAAAAGTCTAGTGTGAAATACTTTGTAAGTGTGCCTAGGCCGAATCTTTGTGATGAGCAAGTGTGGTAGGTAACAGCTCATACACCTCATCCTGACAGATAGGGCCCATCCTAACAAGACCTGCTCCTACTTTGTCTCACTGTCTGGAAGTAATACACAAAACCCAACTGCCATCTACACCTAGTCATTTGACCAAGGATACAGACTGCAGGTTAGGACAATAAATGCCAACTTTCCAAAAGTGTCATTTTCAGAATTGTGACTTAAAATCCAACTTTACCATTAAAGAAGGTTTTAAATTACAGTTCTTTAAAGACCAAATAGATGTTCCTACCTTTTCTCAATCAAAAGTTAGCACTTATTAAATATAATTAGATAACCCAATTTTATCCTATGAGAGAGATAGGCTTTGCAATAGTTAAAACTAATTTAGGATTTTTTCACTACCAGGAAATGTAAAACTTAAACATGCATATCCAACTTTCTAAATAAACCGCACCCTGGCCACTCGGCAGTATGCATATAGCACAGAATTCCGGCCAAATACCATCAACAAGTGTGTGGTAGAGTTTTCTTTGGACGCTGCTCACCAAGGGTAGGTTGGCGAGCACAAGCAAGATTTGGTGTTACCTAGCATGATTTCTGGTTGCTAGGAGGGCACCCGGTGAGATTTCTCCTACGTGGGCGGTTGTGACTGTTCATGGTCAGAAAGCTGCCACTTGAGCAAAATCAATTCAAGAAGCAGCCGAGTGGTGCTTTTCACGCTGATTTTACAGCACACAATGAGCTACCGGCACTAAAAAGTAGTGGTGAGCAGTAAACTCTGTTCCACTGGCGGAGTTTGCAGAGTTTTGCAACTCCGCGCTCTGCTTGGAGCATGGGGTTTGGCAAAAAACTCTGCTTACCACCATGGCAGAGTTTACCTCCCACAAAGCTAGAACGCACAATTTCTATGTCAGTAGATTTCCAAGCGACAGTGAGATGCATGCGCTCCACTGTCAGTGATTGCAAGAAAGATGTTCATGCCAACCTTGACCGAACAATTCTGTTTTCTAATCTGAAACTGAATGCACGCAATCTCCTGGCAGATTTACTACGGATGTCTGCACAGTAAGCTTGTGAAAATCCCTACACATTTCAAAAATCACCGTAATGAACACGGCCATGAAAATGGATTTCCACACGTGTGCCAATTTCATTAAAAATAAAGCCCAGAGATGGCAAAACTCGATTTACTCAACTCTGTTTTTGCTGCTATTGCTCAAAGTGCACTGCTGGGCTGCTGATGTCAGCAGCATCAAGCGGCTACTGCTAGTATAAGCTGACGGGCTGTAATGAACATTTAAATCATTAATTAAACTAATCATCTTAGGCAAATGTATATTGGGTGAGACACAAAGGAAATTGACACATGGCCAATATTAAACGTACTCTCTGGTTAATGTTCGCTGGTTAGAACTATATAATTAAGTAGAAGAACAAGACGATCTAAATGCTAAATTACAGTAATCACGATGTACCGAGTACAGCCAAACCGGGAACTGGTGACGATACGAAAACAAACCAGGGTTAATTGTATGATAAAAAAGCACTGGCAAAGCCACTTGGGCAGGCCCTCGAATGGATAATGTATAAAGGTGCAGCATTTGGTGCAGGAGCTCGCTAGTAATGTGAGGGCACCAAAAGCATGAAGGTGGGTTTCCTACTCAGGGGCAGTATCCTGCTGGGAGGTAACCAGTACTCAACTGAATGGTTCTCAGCCTGCTGGCTGAAAGAGAAGTTACAAAACCAATGTTTGGGAGCGGGAGGCCAAGTTTTCTGAAGGTAAGTTTGTTGCACTGCAGCAAGAGTGTTGCAGCGATACATAACCTCAGCATGTGTTGGCTGCAGGGTAGCTTCCAAGGGGCATCATCCCGTGGTACAGTACCCAGTACTGTAAATGTATGTGTGTGACTCCTTGTCCCCAACTAGGTGTCTGCCATGCTGTCAGGTAGGCAGTGGCTGCTCACCAGAAAGAACTATGCAGAAGCCATAGGCACATGAGCAAGCTCATATTAGCCAGGATATCATGGAAGGGAGGCTGAGGGGGGATCTCGGCGTATCACAGTCTTCACGGTGTGACTCAGAACTGACCATGGAAGGGTGCCAGTGAGCTGTAAGCATCTCATGGTGCAGGACATCTGTCTAGCACCGACTTTCAAGGTTACTGACTTACTTCTTCCAACTAGTTTAAAGTGATTTGTGACAGGCTGTAAAAAGCATTGATGATACAGGCTATATTTAGCATTTTGACCAAACGGGAGGGCATGCCAGGGGCTGTTGCATGCATAGAGGTGGTGTGTCTGTGGTCACTCTACATACAATTCCTTAGTCACCGTGCCCGCCCCTCCATGCCACCCACTGCTAAGGGCAAAGTGGAGCATGCAGGAGGGACATCACTTCCTAGCTGTTTAGGTATCATGTGTAATATTATGTAAGCTCTGTGGCCTTACTGGGACTGGTACCAAAAAGAAGTCGAACCTGCAGAGCAGCCTCTTCCCTGTTTGGAGCCCTCCTAAAGAGTTCCACACAGCCCAGGCGCTGCACCTTCCCTTCCGATCCCCCAACCCCTGGTCCCTGAACTCTGCAGTTTCCCAAATCTCCAGCCATGGCTGAAGTAGATCCACCCCTATCGCTGATCAACGATGACTTGGACCCCACAGCTGAGTGTCAACGTGCCTCCCCGGCCTTCCCCAAGGGCATGGTGCTAGCTTACGCACGCCTGGTGATCATGGCGCTGCTGCCCATCTTCTATGGGGCCCTGCAGAGAGTGAGCTGCGCCAAGAGCAAGGTATAGAGCTCAGAGTGGAGGATGTCACCAGTATAGGTGGGAAGAGAGTGGACTGGCCATGTGTGTGTGTGTGTGTGTGTGTGTATGTGCAATCTATGAAGGGACAATGCAATGATTGTAATGTTAACTGAGGTTAGACTAAACATTGCAAGTGGCCGCTTTTTAGTTATCAGAAAGAATAATCATTAACTAATGGTGTATGTTCGGAAGTAGGGGCACGCGGTTTAGTGCCTCAAGTCTAAACCTATAAACAGGGATTTCTGTGCTGCAAATAGTATACGTGATGTGGGGCCAAAAGTTTTATTGATGTCTTGGGATCTTCAAAAACTGTGTGACTGTATCTATATTGTTATTGGTTGCTATATCGTGTCAGATGCTGCCATCAAGTGGTAGATCAGTGGAATAGCCTGGCACTTAAAAGTCTTGTTATAAAGGAGGGGGCAGAGCTCCACAGAATTTCACTAAGTGTTTATGTACTCCATGGAATTTCACAGAGTACAACTCAGCAGAATTACATGGAGTACAACTCCACAACCTCCACCCACCCCTACTAAAAATCAGTGCAAGCAGTGTGAACTGTCTAATTCCTCCCATTCACAGAACTCCACGAATCTCGAAGAGTTTTCATGTAACTCCATGGAATTCAACGGAGTGAAATGTCCCGAGTTCCGCTCATCCCTAGCTCTGAGTTAAGCCTGACTGCTCTTTGCCAAGCTTCTTAAGGCTTAAGCACAGGTTAATTTAGTGTTTCCTTGTGACTTCACCCTGAGAAGAGTTGTGGCTGCTGCTTCAGAAGGGTTTCATACCCTCAACCACTCACCCAATTTGTTAAAAAAATAAATCTAAAGAATGTTGAAAGATAAAAACCTGGTCATGGATCAAATATCCTAATTGTAAGCCTGTTTAAAACTTCTGGATTATATTTTGTGCCTCAACTCAGACTGGAAAGTGCACCAAAATTCATATTTGTGTAAGTGAATTTCAAAATGACTGGGGCAATTTCACACGACATTTATTGAAGATTAGAACTACAATACAGACAATCTAGAAGTCCAAGAAATTGCAATACTCAAAGCATTATTATTTATCTACTATAAACAAAAATTCATATTTTTTAATATCAAAAAGTATAATATTTTACCTATAGATGAAGCTAAGCTATTAAATCACTTTCAGATAGAGTTTTTTGGATAAGGCCTAATCAAACTAATTAAAGGGTTCCCATTGCACTAGACAGTTCACCTTACCAGAATCATACAAATGACGCATCAAACATATATTTCCTTCAAATTTTTTCCATTGATGATGAAGCAGTCAACAGTCAACATATTGGGGTCCATAGGTAATATGTTCGATAAAGGAAGAATAAGCAGGTGCCTATTAACTGCATTCTACTTAAATCCTCTTATCCCATTGTGGGTGTAAATAAATCCTTTATCCTTTGATTTATTGCAACATTGGGTCTCCTCTTTTCTCATCGTTGTTCTGCCCCTTTAGAAAGATAAGACAAATTATCTTATATTCCTGTTTAGATGTTTCCAAACCACTTTTTGGCAACCTCATTTCATCTCCTAAACCAGAGTTATTTGCACTTAGTTATTTTTTGAATACCAAAAGAGGAAATGGATGTTGACAAAACACTACTTATTTAGTTATTGTATTTCCCTGTCATTTTGCTGAGCTTGGTTTGGCATTCTTAAAAACTGTCATTTGTTTCTTAAGCTCATAAAAGCAAGCTTATCATATTTTCTTAACCTCCGATTCCCATTCTCACCATTTTAAGATGTTATTTGTGATAGTAAACTTTTTTAACACATACAAAACTCTTCAGAAAGTTGCAGGCTATCTCCTGAAGTATCCACTACCTGCAAGTATGCAACAAAACAAGGAACGAAAAGAAATGAGAACTTAACTGAGCTATAACTCGCAAATATGATAGGTGAAATGGTTGAACATTGTTAGAAATGGTGTTTCCAGGTGTCAGAGTCTACACCCGGTAAAAGCAGGAACCACCACTCTAGTCCGGGAAAGCTAGATATACACTAAAATATAACCTGTGCTCACCCTCTGGTAGCTTTGCACAGAGCAGTCAGGCTTATCTAAAGATGCAATGTGCAAAGTATTTGTGCAACACACACACACACACAGTAACACAATGAAAACACCACAAAAATACTCCACACAGGGTTAGAAAAAATAGATTATAATTTTATGACTAAAACAAGACCAAAATGGCAAAAATACAATAAGCGGAACTGGAGTTATGAATTTATAAAGATTAAATCAAATTATAGGGCTTAGAGTCATAAAGCGCCAACTTGAGACATCTGGTTGTGCTATACTGGGGTAAATCCAAAGTTCAGGTTGACCACGATATAAGCTTTCATTGGCCCAGGACTGGATTGGCACCACTTGGCAGGGCAGGATTCACAGATGACAGAGTCCAGGTGCTGTTGCAGGGTTGAAGGAAATCTTTGATGGCCCTCATCAGCAAGCCCTTGGAGTCACCATGGGTTCAAATGAGATGGGTTCAGTCTTTGCCCTCATCAGGGCAGAGATCAGCAGGCAGCAGTGCAGCACAGCAAAGCAAAATAGCAGCTCTCACTGATCAGCAGTCAAGCAGAGTGACAATCCTTGTAGCACAGCAGTCTTTACTCCTGGCAGAGTTCTTCACAGGTCTAGTAGTGTACTGTCTTGGTAGGGTCAGAGGCCTAGTACCCAGTTGTGCCTTTGAGGCGGGGGACTTCAAAGAAGGGTCTTTGAAATGCATACAGGCCAGTTCATCTCAGCCCTGGCTCCAGACTATCAGTAGGGGGTAATTTGTGTGGGAAACAGAACACTGCCTATTGAGGTGCAAGTGTCAGCTCCCCCCATCTCTTCCTGTCCAGGAAGAGCTATCAGAATAAAGATGAATGCAGATGGGTCCTCTGTCACACCTACCTTTCCTGTGCTTGTGGCTGTCTAGAGGGAATGCACAAAGTGTTGCTATCACCCACCCCAGACGAGTTTTGGAGACAGGCTACAGACACACAGAGCAGTAAGAACAGAGAAATGCCAAATGTCTAAAAGTGGCATTTCTAAAATAGTAATGTTAAATCTAACTTTACCAGTAGGGAGAATTTATCATTACCATTCATTCATAAATAAGAAACGCATATAAAACATGATGCAGCTACTACTTCCTGATCAAAAAGTACAATTTAAACATGTTTTGAGGAATTCCCAATGTTAACCTATGAGAGGAGTAGACCTCACAGTAGTGTAAAGAAATGTGGGTCTTTGTTACTACTCGGACATGCAAAACTTACCCGTACATGTCCTACTTTTTACTTACACAGCACCCTGCCCTATGGGCTACCTAGGGCTTACCTTAGGGGTGGCTTACATGTAATAAAAGTGGAGTTTAAGACTTGGCAAGTAGCTTTAAATGCCAAGTCGAAGTGGCAGTAAACAGCACACACAGACCCAGCAAATGCAGGCCTGAGACAGGTTTGAAAGGCTACTTGTGTGGGTATCACAATCAGTTATGCAGGCCCAATAGTAGTATTTAGGTTAGAGGCCCTGGATATATCGTATACCACTTTGCAAAGGACATACAAGTAAACGAAATATGGCAGTTGTGTATACTGCAATGTTACATGCAATTTAGCACTGGTCAACAGTGCTAAAGTTCTCTGAGTCTTAAGGCCAACAAAAAGAATCAGCAAAAAGAGGAGGTAAGCCGGCAAACAGTTTGGGGAAGACCACCCTAAGGATGATAGGACTAACAAACATCCATGTATCCATGGTGTGAAAAATAAAGATTGCCCGCATGGCATCTCAGTTTATAGCTCTATCATTTCTCATAGTCTAAATATACAATTTAGGCCCCACCAGCCTGAACAGTTGTATCTCTTTCCACTAACCACCCAGACAACTCCGCTAAGCAGGACTACTATTCGCACACATCCCACTCATATGCAGAGCCAGATCAGGAGTGTGACCTTTCTCTCACATCACTCCTAAAGCATGGAACGGCCTCACACTACACATCAGAGAATCCTCTTCTCTTATTTAATTTTGCATGAAGCTGAAGACCTAGCTTTTTAAATAACCAAGCTACCATACGCAGGGCTAGGTACACACACGTGCTCGGAGTCAGGATACCCTCTCGGGTGATAGTGCACTTTTCAAATACACATAACGTAATATAACATGCCACATTAATGCCTGGCACTAGACTGGGTGGTCCTCACTAGCCAATGGTAAAAGTTCCCAGGAGTTACCCGAACCACGTTTGCAACATTTCCTGTGTGTCCTACAGAAAAAAAATCCCACAATGCACCACTCTGCCTAAATCCAAAATTGAGAAACTCTTCTCCCCTTGTGCAGTCCCAGTGTGCCCACCTTCGAAGTATGACCAGGGAAATGAGCAACTCCTCCTCTGTGGTTAACTCAGACCAGTTCTGGTGGCAGCTCTTTCCCCCTGTGATTGTAGCCTGCCTGAGTGGGGGAACAAAGGAGGGGCCTGTGCAGGGGTCATCTATCATCCACCTGCAACAGTGGAGGCCATTCTGAAGATAATAAAGGTTCTGAGAACTGCCCAAATGGTCATCCTTTCAGAGTAACAGAAACTCCTCCCCATACCGAAGCCTTTGTCTCCTGCTTTAGCAACAGTTTTCACAACTCATTCAGAGACAATGCAAATAAGCCCCTAGAAGCTTCCAGCAGCTTTAGTGAAAAGTATCTCATTCATAATATATACTAAAACTCCAGCTTTATCAGTGAATTTGTTTTAAATAAATATTACAGAGAGTCCAAGAGTAAAATCTGCAGCTGTTTCCTAAAGGGAGATACCTTTATTAAATGCAATATCTAATGCCACTGTTTCCCTGTGGAACAGCCAGCCTTACTAGAGTGAAAATAACTTTCGATTTCTACATGTCCTTCTTTTAAATACCATGCACCCTGCCTTTTGTGTAGTAAGTCCTACTTGGGGTGAATTATTAATATTTAAATGTAAGGTTTGGATCTGTCAAAAGGGTTTATTTTGACAGAATGCATTGACAATTTAAAAGCTGATTTAATTAAAGGCTATAATGGAATGCCTAAAGTCATGTTATTTGTACTGTCACTGTAATGGATGTCATAATCGGTGCTGCAGTCCACTAATGATATTTAACTTACAGGCCTTGGGTGCACTTTGTACCATATTCTAGGCACTTATATGTAAGTTAAATATGCCAATTAGAGTTATACCAATTTCATCATGCTCAAGGAGGAGCACAGACACTTACTGCTAACCTCTGGTTAGGTGGTGTAAAGTGCACAGAGATCTACAGCTAGCAAAAACAGTTTAGGTGAAAATCTAGGGGTCCACCTCACAAACGATGGTCATTTCCTAGACTGTAGGCTCTTGCAAGCTTGTGCTTGCATCTTTTAAATCATGTAGGATGTTTCTAAGTTCCTACATTATATCTGTGGTTTGAAGAAGTTTTAAAACATGTTATTTTTCTGTATAGTATGTTATTAAAAAGTTTGTAACATTTTTACAGCTTGTTTTAAATTATGAACTTATTTTTTTTAAGTTTTCCTTTTTTTTCAGTTGGTTATTTAGGTGTTATTTGGAGTTCTGTTCTTTTTTCTTTTTTTTGTTATTCTTCTTTCTTTACTGTGGAGAAGGAGAAATACTTTATTAATTATTGTTAAATTCATTATTTAGTTTGTACGCTTTCTTAGCTACTTCTAAATATTAAAAAAGGTTTGTTATTAATTAACTTTAGGGGTTGTGTTTCAATTTATTATTTTATTGTATACTTTTTTTGTTGTAATCCAATTATGTAATCTTTTTTAGTCTTGTTTTTATTTTTATGTTGTTTTCTGTCATTTTTTGCAATTGTGGTACCTATATTTTGGAGATGTTATTTTAAATGATTGTTATTTTTGTGTCTGCGCATTAAATATTTAAAATATTTGTGCAGTTAATTTTAAGTTATGTTATGATTTGATAATTACTTTTAAGGTGTAAGGGCTTTATTTCTGGAGAGTGGTGCAGCCTTTCAGGTTGTAGATTGAGGCTTCTAGTTGTGGCGGCTTCTTATGCAGCAGTAAGTTTCAAATTTTGCTTCCTTTTCATACTAGTTTTTAAATGGGAAACTGTTTCTAATTTTAACTGTTTTTAATTTTAATATAATTGGTTGATCAGTTAGTAGTTTGCATTTTTTTATTTGATATATTTTTTGGTAAACATTAACTATGCATTTGTCTTTGATCATGTTTATGTTAAGTATATATTCATTTTGTTTTTAAGAAATACATATAAATGTATATGTTATAAATTCTTTTTAGTAACATTTTGTTTCACTGTATTTTTGTGTTTGTGGTTTTGGTCATGATTCTTATGCTTTATTGTATTGACAATAATTACTTTTTGTTTTTGATATTTAGATATTTAGATATTTTGATGTCAATATTTGTACAGCAGACATTTGGTTTTGCTTAATGCAAAGGGTGGTGAGTTTTCTGTTCTTAATATTTTGTATCAATAATTTTTTATGTCATTTTCATTATCTCCATATCATCTCATGGAAGCACTAAGAGACACTTCATCTCCTAATAATTCACTTGGAAACATATGAAAATAGCTTCCACTTGTGACTAGGGTTACGTGTGTTGCTTATACTTTAGATAGAGGGTGCTCTAGTCCATTGTCCCTTGCACTTCTTCAAATTTGGAGTCGCATAAAAAATATACCCTAGTTTTTCACCTCATCATACAGGCATCATGAATCACTACGAGTAGCAAAATGCAAGGCTGGTATGAAAAAAATATCAGCAATATCCCAAAATACTACGCACAAGGAATTTAAAGCCTTAAACATGCATTTGAAAAATTCCATGAGTTAATCACCCTGTATTGTCCGAGACAGTCACTGAAGCCTGTATGGAGAATGTATTAATTAGATAAGTATCTATGCAAAGAGTTTACAATTACCATTCAATAAGAAATCTGGCTATAAGTGAACATTCTAGGACATGTTTATCTTTTTGGGGAAAGTACTATATCTCCTTCTTGCTATTTTCCCAAGGTGGTTGAGTTAAACATTCTGATGACATTGGCTCCTGAACAAGCAGTATCAAGTATATCTTGATTTTAGCTCTGCAAATTCTATGCCATTGGTTAGATTCCTGCTAAAAGTAAGGAACTGTTCTAGTTGTATTCAGGGCTGGACTGGCCACGGCGGGCACTGGGCGTTTACCCGTTGGGCCAGAGGGGTGGGGGCCGGTTTTGAACCCCTGGGGGCTGGTTTTGTTACTGGGGGCTGGTTTTGCAGCAGTGCTGCAATATCAGCTCCCTGTAACAAAAGTGGGAGCTGTGCTTCTCACTAGCACCACCGCCCCGCCGCTCTCAGGGCTGAACGAGCAGCAATCTGCCAGGGCTGGTTGCTGTTCCCAGTCTGGCCATAGTCGTATTGGAGCTTCAAGTGCTGCAGCCTCTGACATGGAAGCAGAACACTGTCCTATTCCGGCCTTAATTCTGAGCAGATGATGAAGAGCATAACTATGAATGTTAAGAGATGAACTCCTCATAAATCACATTGAGTATCACAAACAGCTGACCAATATAAAAAAGTGTCTGGAATATTTACTTTGCGCATTCTTTTCACCCGTTCACGGTATTCCACAGACTCTCACAGAGTGCTTTTGTAACTCTGCGGAATTCCCTGGGTGTAGGGGTGGGTGGTATTCCATGAGTTCCAACCAACCCTAATAAGTTTACTTAGGGAAATGAAAGGCTTCCCAATCTGATGATTATGTTCATAAGAAATTATTTTTGCCTATGCACATAAAAAGCTAACCTTGACCTAGAGATACTTTCTGAACTGGAGATTCAGTTTCAATAATGGATGGCAAATTTCTGCTTTACCCCAAAGTGATCCATAAGCATTGTAGCATGTTAAATATCTGGTTCGCTCAGTCTAGAATAATAAGTCAATGCAAAGGATCCTTCTTTTCAAGCACACTCTGCACACTCTGCAGTGCTAGTAAAAATATAACCTTTGATAACCTCCTTAGCCAAATCTCAGACAGACAATAGCAATACAAGAGAAGTCTGGAGCTCCCCATTTCTGGCATTGCTGCTACTGCGGATTGGATTGTCACAAGCATTGTGCAAAAGGGACCAACGGTAGTTACAAGCTGAAATAAATCTGACTTTGGGATCTCTGGGATCATGGTTGGCTTGAACTTATGACTGTCACCCAGACTAGCACGACCAGATAACCATGAGTGGTGCCTTCTGCCTCTTGGTGCTATTTTCACACAAAAATCTATATCTCTGGTTCTACTAATTACATTTTTGTCATTCTGGTATCATTATATATTTAAAATTGACTCTATTTTTCCAAATTGGGGTGCGATTTTTTTTGTGGTGTGTTTTCACTTTATTAATGATTGTGTGCTGCATAAATACTTTACACATTGCCAATAAGTTAAGCCTGACTGCTTTTGTGCAAAGCTACCTGAGGGTTAAGCAAAGGTTAATTTAGTGACCTTTGTGGTTCTTCCTAACAGGGATTGTGGTTGTTGCTTGAGTGATGCTTCCACCTCTTTTAACTCATAACCCAATTTCTTACACAATCCTTGTCGCTATTACTGTTAATTCTGAGCACCATGGTTAGTATGTTTGTGAGTACATTCTACAGACATCGTTTTATTTCATTCTAATAGGCTATATACCTTCTGTTTACTTTCTACTGTTTGGACTTTACATATTATGGGGTAGTGTTTAGAGGGGAGCGGGAGGAAAATAGGGGTAATCCAATGATAGTTTAAGACTACATGGTTTGGTTGAAGCAATACGTGGTTTTTCTCTGTGGCTAACAACGTATAAAATGAGATCTTAATGAGGGTTTTTGTATGCTCTTCATTGCTGTGAAATAATGAATTGTTAAAACAGAACTATTCAGTCTGCCTGACACTAGGATGATAATGTACTTAGCATACCCTCCCTGTTTTGCAGTCAGTCCATTGGTCACTAGAAAGCACAGGTTTGAGTTCAAAAGATTACATCTTCGAAATAAGCTTTTCCACACATGCCCTGACTAGCTAGCTGTTGGTGACTGAGATTGGCAACCAAACGTGTGGTACAAATGTTGTTGTGGGAGATGTGTCATGGCTCAAAGTTTATCCCTATCAAATGCTTTTCTTCTGAACCTCCACCTATAGATGAACTTTGGTCAGGCATGTGACAGCTCATTCACTCTTAGGGGCCGATTCCGATCTCGGCCGGTAGGGCTCCGAATCGGATTTGGCTTTACCGGATCCGATTCGGAGCCCTATTTCCCGACCGATTCGTACGTGCGTCCGGGTGAGCGAGTACGATGCGTGCGCTCGTGAAATCTCCGACCGACTCGTTCGCAGGACCCGACCGCTCCGACCGACTCGCACGGGGACGACTCGCACCGCGCTATGGAGACGTTCCCCGGCCGGGTGAGTACGATGCGCATCGCGACCGCTCCGACCGACTCGCGCAGTCCGGCTCCAAGGAGTTGTCGGAGCCGCACTTTGGGGGTCCGTGTCGGACCCCCCTGGAAGCGTAGGCACGCGAGTCGCACACAGGGGGAGCCATGGGTCCCCCTACACGTGCATGTACGGTGCGACCCGCATCGACGCGAACACGCTGTAGGGGGCGCCCTTGTTCGCGTCGTGCCCATTGAGTCAATGGGAGCCCGTGTACGCGTCGTACGACTGGCTCCCATTGACTTCAATGGGAGTCCGACCGAATCGAGTCCGATAGCATACGTGCGCATCGTACTCGTTCGGTCGGACTGCTAGAGTCCGATTCGGTCGGAAATCTCTCCGAGTCCGGCTCGGTCGGAGAGATTTCCGGCCCGAATCGGAATCGGCCCCTTAATGTGCATGGCGCCCATTGAACTCTCTACCAATAACATAGGTAAAAGACATGAAAACATGTCTTGAATGCAGAGTCCAAATATCATCACTTGTATTAACAAATTTAAAGTTTAATAAAATCTTCCCCAATGTGATTCACAACAGGTGACGAACTTGTCTATCATCGCATGCTTATTATTATTTAAACATAGCAATGATGTTTATTAAATTCACATTATACGAGAGATTATTTGTGCTAACATCAAATTACATCGAGACTAAATCCATACATGTTTCTTTCATCTATGGCAATTTTGCTGAGACTTTGGTGTCGTGCTCACTCGCCCTGCATCCACATCCTACTGAAATAACTCAAAGAAGTGTCAGCGTTTGAACATTGCTGTTTTTTGCACCCATACAAGATCGATCATGAAGCTTCTTAGTCCTCTTTAATGCATGAAAATGGAGGATTTCCTCATCATTAAGTGCTTTACTGAAAAACCAAATCAGATAATGATCTCTTTGAAGACAGAGCAGCTTCAAGTTGTTGCTATCTCCCTTTTAGATCATGTCATACATGATAGTTTCAATTATTTAGTATAAGGGAATGGTGTAAAAGCTTTAATTAGCAAAGATGAAAAGGCTACTCCATAGGAGCGTCTTGTTTTCTCTGCCTCAGATATCCAGTAATTTGCAGATTATGATAATTTGTGTACTGTGCAAAGTCCGTGGAGGATAAATGTGCCTCAGGAATATGCATCTTTTTGAAAATAAATGTTAATTTGCTTATTACAATGACTCAGCCTCACCAATTATTGTCATCTAAATGCATTTGTAGCTGTTCTATTCTCAATAAATACCTCGTATGTAATTCTAAATAGATTTTACAGAAAAATACTGAATTTGTTGACCTTTTTAGAGAGCCAACCATATCTTGTTAGAAAATAAACAGCAACCTCATGTCTCACAAACAGGTGCATTCACATTTTTGTTAACCCAGATTTAGAGTCATGCCACTGGTTAAGACCACAATGGGGATGATGTGATCCACCCATCTATTTGTGATGATAACAGCCTTCCATTCCCTCTTTTGTTGAGATGCACATTGTTTGCTAAATGATGGGCAGATCGATAAGGCAAACCTTACTTACTTTTTTAATACTGACTTTTTCCGAGTGAGATTTCCAACTATTTGAGCTGATATTGAGTAGACACAGTTTTGATATCATGGGACTTCAATTCCCATGCACTCTTCCCATCCAGTGCATCAAAATCACTATTTTGTGATAATGTCAGCATGCACAGTGCGACATTCACTGCCCATATTCCTAGGTAATTGGAGGCTTCCATCATGCTACCATTGCGGTGAGAAAGTGCCCCATTGTTTTGGGCTGATGCTACTGGTTTTTTGACTCTATGCACTGGGGCACTGATATCCAGGCCCCCTTTCACATCCCCCGGCCCTTGAAACATTGTTAAATTGGCTAACTCCTAAATAGCTATTTAAATTTCTTTTAAGGCCATAGTACATGTTTCAGAAAATATACCCATGGCATAAAAAGTTGCATGCCACCTGCGGACTGCAGCACTTATTATGCCATCCATTTGTGTGACAAAGAAAACAAGGCTTCAGGCCTACCACTGTAGCCTGACTGCTCCAGTTTAAACACGCAGCCGACCTGTCAAAATAATGCTTTCAACAGGGGAAGAACCTTCCTTTTAAATATTAAGAAATAACCCCTACGTACCCCTGGCAGCCCGTAAGGTAAAATGCATAGTATTTAAAAATGGAACATGTAGAAAAGGAACTTAATGAAATTATGTCCCTGTGGTTAAAATCTATAGTATAGATTAAAAGATTAATTCTGCATCTTGGGTATGGGACCAGCTAAAAAAATAATTCAATCATTCTTCAACATTTAATTATAAGCAGAATTCAATGGTGCAGTTGGAGTTTAAAATACATATTTAGGAAAAGTAATATTTAGAAAGTTTTCTTTTCCCTGCAGAAGCTTCTCTAGGCTAACTTGCTTAAGCTCTCCAGAGGCTGTCTTGACCTTAATGAGGTGTGAAAACTGCTCCTAGAACAGGTATAATGGCCTGGGGGCGGGGGGGTGTTTTTCTTCCCCTGCTAGGAAGACCATTCAGGGTGGGCCCAGAAATGCAATTAACTTCAAAGGGGGCTGCATTGTCATAAGTAAATGTCAGATGAGACCTGGAAACGCCCAGTGTGTGCCTCATAGTCAGACGGGCATGAAACCCAATAGAGTGAAACTACCCCAGAACCTGTTTTGAGTGACCACAGAAGATAGGACAACAAATTACCCTGACTGCAACTCTGGGTGGGCACGCAGGTTCAGCATAATGGGAGATGGGTTCCCCATCTTGGAGTATGGGAATAAGGCACACTCTGGGATTGCTTGCAGTAGGGCAAACAGGACCTGTTGCAAAAGTGGGTAGTGTTGTACCTGGGAACTTTTTATCCCATCAGTTAGGGAATAGCCAGGATTCACCCCCACGCACTAGTTGGTTCCAACCATAGTTGTAGCACCCCAATTCAGCATCTTTTGATCAATCTCTGTCCCTGTGGAACAACAGAAGAAGGACTGCACCTGCTGTTTGAGACCTGTGAGGGGGCCTGAAGGGCTGGAACTGCTCGCACTTGCACCTAGTACTAAAAAGTGGACTCCAAGGTTTATTAAGCTGAATTTCTGTGTTGCTACAGGTACACAACAAGCTGCAAGAGCCTTTTCCTTGAAGTGCTCAGCTGGACATAGCATTATCTACAATTAAGGATTAGCACTGTTTTATTCAAATTAACCCTGAAGAAGTCCAATTCTTTGGACGAAACGTGGTGGCTGGTCTACTCAACATAGCTCTTTTTTGATATGTTTAAATTAATTAAAAATAAATAAAGGAAGACTTGAAGAACAACCTTGGATACAGATCTTCTAACTTTTGTGATATGGTCCTGGACTAGACCCTGGTGTTGGCCAATGCCTAACTACCTGAGAGCCTCAAAGTGAATTCCCCTGAGTTATTGGGTCCATAGAAGTGCATTCCAATGGCTGTTTGGGCTTCAGAAGAAAGTTTGGAAAAGTTTGAAAACATTTCCTCCAGAGCTTCAGTGGGACTCGTCGGAAAAAGGTATCCAACCGGCAGTTACACTGTGTCCAACTGGATTTCAGCTTAATCTCACGCAGAGATTCCCATACCTCAGAAAAGACAAAAAAGCCCCATTCTGCATTGGGATTTTCAGTGATAACTCTCCAAAGCTCTAGAGTACCATTGGGAACAATCTGCTTGAGGTATCCAGCCTTCAGTTTCACAGCAGCAGCTACAGTTTCAGCAGCGACCTCCTTGGGGAAGATTTTACTTTCCAAAAAGTGACAAAATCCCTTTCTGAAGTGGGGCTTGGATTTATTTTTACAATTTTTTACTTCTAGACTTTCACCAGGATCAATTCACTTGCTGTATCTTACCAGGGCTCCATCGCGGTCAGCCTGATTGCACCTAGTCTACCATGACTGTTGACTTACTTACTTTTCCACGTAAATCTTTAAACATTCATAGCTCCAATTCCCCTTATTTTATTTTCATCATGTTGGTGTTATTTTGCTTATTCTAGTTTTCTCTATTTTTATTAATTAGAGAGAGATTTTTACTGTGTTGTGGCTCTGACATTGTAAATTTTGAGTAATTCTAAATTTTTTACACATTTTCTCCAAGTTAAGCCTGTCTGCTCTTTGCCATGGCTACCATAGGTTGAGCTCAATTTTAAATTATTGAAACCTTTGATTTGACTAGACCTAACAGATTAGTACTGTTTGTGGTGGACCAATTAATAGTTCTCTTTTTTACAGCTGTCATTTGGAGTGGTTGTAACAGAGCATGAACGTAACACGAGGCCTTACAAAACAGAGGTGTTGTGGTCCTGAGGGTGATTTCTAATTGAGTTAATCTGATTTAATCTGTTTATCCGACTCAATATGAATAACAATTTAAACCACAACTCACAAAAGGTTTTGAAAGTTTTAGATTGACGCATTTTGGCAAAGTATAAACACTATGGGGTCGATTCCGATTCGGGCCGGAAATTTCTCCGACCGAGCCGGACCCGGAGAGATTTCCGACCGAATCGGACCCGTGCAGTCCGACCGAACGAGTACGATGCGTCCGTATGTTATCGGACTCGAGTCGAGATCGGACTCCCATTGAAGTCAATGGGAGCCGGTCGTACAACGCGTACGCGGGCTCCCATTGACTCAATGGGTGCGAGTCGGACAAGGGCGCCCCCTACAGTGGGTATGCGGCGAAGCGATTCGCGCCGTACACGCACAGGTAGGGGGGACCCATGGGTCCCCCTGTGTGCGACTCGCGCGGCTACGCGTACAGGGGGTCCGACACGGACCCCCAAAGTACGGCTCCGACAGCTCTTACGAGCCGGAGTGCGCGGCTCGGTCGGACTGCTCGCGGCGCGCATCGTACTTACCCGGCCGGGAAACGTCTCCCATTGCGCGGTGCGAGTCGAGTCCGAGCGAGTCGGTCGGAGCGGTTCGAGCCGGGAGCGAGTCGGTCGGAGCGGTCGGGACGCCCGGACGAGTCGGTCGGCGATTTCGCATCGTACTCGCTCGGCCGGACCCGCGTACGGTTCGGTCGGGAAACAGGGCTCCGAATCGGATCCGGTAAAGCCGAATCCGATTCGGAGCCCTACCGGCCGAGATCGGAATCGGCCCCTATGTAGTGCATTCACAATTGCTCATGTGTGCTGGATTGGGTGTCAGTGTTATTTGGGCATGTACAACTGGAGATTATGTCCTCCATTTCAATACAAAAGAAAGAAACCTATGTGGAGTGTGGTGCTAAAACTGTAATTGCTGATCAATTGAATCAAATAAATACCAAACCAGAAGGGTATCAGATGCAATAATTCATGATGCAATTTAGAAGAACTCATAATGGAGGCCAGATAAAAGATTTATGTATGTTGTATTTTTGGACAGGAGTAGCTACCTACCAATAGTCTCAGTTTTAATTTCAGCACGACACACACTAATTGGGTTTTACCTAATTTTTAAAACATTGGGGATATGTCCTAATGAATCTCCAGACCTTCAAAGACTTTACAAAAGGATGGAACATGCCACCGCTGTTTCCAGACATGGGGAGGGTTGAGGTCCTGAAAGCCTCTTCTAATTTTAACCTTGTGTTAGGGAAAATATTCATGAAGAGTCTGATCCCTACCACTAAACAATTTTAATATTGACTCCCAGTTAGATGACAGACTGTGCACTTGACTAGTTTTCATACACCCAGAAAATCCCTTTGGATTTTTCATATAGAGTGTAAGGCTCACACTTCAAGACAACAACCCAAGATCGTATAGGCCGCCTGTATGGACCAGATGCAATGATGAAGCATGCAAGCTCCTGTGGCAAGAATTCAGTGACCCAATTTTGAAAATTATCTGTTAGCAATACAGTTAATTTGGATAAGCAACAGGCTGTTTAAATGTAATAGGGCACTTTTTTCTTTTTCTACATATAATATCACAGTTCTTTTTTATTGGATGATAACGTGAATGGAAAGTTATACTGTTGACCCTTTACCCTCCTCATACTCCTCACATTTGGGTTGCTTGTGTTCTTTGTGCACATTATAATAATATTATTATTATTATTATTAAAGTTTGGGTTGAATCCTTCCCTTGATATGGTGACTCCATTTACTATTTTATCACCTCACAGGTTTTTTTTCTTTTGTCATTGTATAATTGCTGGGATGGTAATATCCCCTGTATGGTAAGCTGTCACGTATTCCTGCCCTCAAGGCAGTCTGCATGTAAAACTGGTTACTGACTTTTTGTTTGGCCTTAGAGACATGCTAATGTAGTGAGTGCACAGAAGCGTAGGTATGTCCCTGATAATATGTGGTCTAGAAGCTGTTCTATGACCTGGAGATATGTCCTGAATGCCCCCAACATACTGGGCATTAAGTCAGTTATATGGCAAAATCTATTTCTCTTTGTCAAGGAGAGGCATGCCTACTGGCTCCTCTTATGTAGAGTTCCACTGTCATGGAAACCCAGTACCTTGCACTGACATGCCGTGTGCATGTCGTGCAAATGTGCAGAGAGTATGTAGCACATATATGGAAGGAAGTTTCTGTGTCTTTTGAGAGTGTGAGTACTAGGACCAGTGGCATCCATTTTGGATGCTGCGGTTTGGCATGGCACAAGATGGAGGATGGACATAACTCCTTCAGACAGTAGAAGTGTATGCAAGCATTTGTGTGACTGGAGGGCAGTGATCCAGGCAGTAAAGTGAGGAGGAAGGAAACAGAGTTACGTTTAAAAATTAAGTGAGGACCTTGTTCTTGAGGGCTGCTGATTAGTTATTGCTGAGCACTGCCCTCGGGTTGATGCTAAAAGTAACAAATGGGAGTGTAATCAGTATTGCCCAATTTGAGGACATTTCTAGCAGGGACTGCTGTTGTGTCTGACTGTGTGTACTGCTTTCGGAAAGTTGATGCAAGCCAGGTGCAGATCTCAGAATCCATTATGCTCTTGTTTTGGCTACTCGTGTTTGGAGCCACCACCACTGCTACTTGCTGTCGAAGCCATAAACTTCAACAAAAGCTGTGTCTATGGAGCATCCTTAAAAAAAAAATTGAAAGAGGACCACCCCAAAAAGGTTCTGAAGTATTAGATAGTGGCTCCACATCCTCTGGCTGAAAAATGTGAGAGAAAGTGGGATCAAACCACCCAACTTTGCTTCAGTTCCAATTTTCATGACCATTCAAGGGAGCTCTTCACAGAATACTTGAAAGAGTACTGTACTAAATCACCATCTTTTCCATGGTGTACCCCAGGTTTTTGCTCTACTCTTGTTAACCAGTAGTAAAGCCCCTGTACTGCCTTTTTAACATCGTTGTATTTGCATACTCATAATTGGCATATTTAACTTACCTATAAGTCCTTACCATATGGTACAAACTGGTGAACAGGTCCTGTAAATTAAATGCTACTACTGGACTGCAGTGTCTATTGTGCCATCCACCAAAGTGGCAGTGAAAACATGACTTCAAGCCTAACATCGTAAACTGACTGAAGCCATTTTTAAACTGCAATTTGATCTGCTAAAATAAACCTTCTTGACAGGTCTAAACGTTCTTTCAAAATTTAATAAGCCACCCCTAAGTAAGCCTTTTAACTCATAAGGCATGGTGCATGGTATCGAAAAAGTAGGGAATGTAGACAGATAATGTTAAGCATATCCTTCCAGTGATTAGCACCCAAAAACTACTTTCACTGTAGCAGGACTGGCTGTTCCATAGGGAAATGAGAGGCAATATTAAATGCTGCAAAAGTGGGTCAAGTAACCCCTGGAAACTTTTACCCCATTGGTTAGGGAGTAGCCAGCTATGAGGCATAAATGTGGCATTCCCAGTACCCTCTTCAGAACACTACTGGACCTGAGGAAGATTAGAAGAAGAATGAACCTGCTACCTGAGACCTGTGAAGAGTTGCAAACGACTGTAGCTGATCTCTCTTGTACCAAGGACAAAAAGTGGACTCCAAGGGTCATAAGGCTGGCCTGCTCTTCAAGCTACAGTGACACTACAAGAGGCTTTTTCTGCACCTACCCAGCTGACCATTTCCAATTGCTCCTGCCTGGACCTTACTGTTGACCCATACTGGAATGTGTCTTGAACTCAAAGGGCTGTCCCTTAGGTCCTGAAACCCTTGGAGGTGTCTAGCTGAACTTCTTCTACCACCCCTGAAAATTTGGAATTTGGAAACCTTTGGCTTCAAAGACCTCCAGAGGACTGGGACAAACCTGCCAAGCCAAACAGACTGGGGTGCATTGTCGCTGGGCTAGGGATTCAGATTTATCAGTCTCAGAGCTTCTCTGCAGCAGCAAACCTGATTCAGCTGGACCTCATGGAGAAGGTATCCGGCCTCCCAGAGCTCTCTTCAGCTACAGCTTTGCCCCACTGGGGAAGTTCAAGCTCCACATAAGTGACTAAGCCCAAACGTAGAAATCTTGACCACGCTAAGGCTCATAAAGTATCTGCCTGGCAAGGATATGAAATTCAGATTTCTCCAACTCTGAACTTTCCTGCCAAAAACCGAAAGCCTCGCCAGGACCTCACCCAGTGGCTATCCAACTTCTTGGAGATCTCCTTGACTGATAACTCGATTTCTCCCAAGTGATATATATATACAAGGATGACTCCTGTATGACAGCAAGTCACCCGGAGGTGCAGAGACATTTCCTGAAGTCTGTACTTTCTCCTGGGTGACTCAAAGGTCTACGTAGGGCTAATGTTGCAGTAGCTTAGATTCGAGTGGGAATCGTAAACCTAGCCCTTTCCAAAGTCCAACACTTTCTCTGCTTTTGCTTATGTTAGAATGGGAATATTGAAATTCACACCTCCAAAGTCCAATATTTTCTCTATTGCTGCTAAGATTGGAGTGTAAATAGTAAATCTAACCCCACCAAAGTTGAACATTTTCCCTTCTTTCGCTTATGTTGGAGTTGTAATATTAAAATTCACCCCTTATAAGTTCAACACTTTTCCAACAGTTTTTTAGATTGGAGTATAAACAGTAGATCTAACCCCCCAAGCCCTGCACTCTTTTTAGAGTTATATTGTATTGATATTATTATTTTAATTATTATTTTAATTTGAATTATTAAAAAAACATTTTTTTACTTAAATTGTATTTTTGTTAGTTTCATATTCATTTAAGTTTTTATTATGTTTGACATATGTTTGGGTTCATGAAATGTATATCTGTATATATATGTATATATATATATATATGTATATATATATATATATATATATAGCCACATTCGAGACAATCCTGGTCCCAAAGAAAGAGAAGGCACTCGCGGGAATTCCAACGTTGATGTTTATTGAGTGCAGAAACCCTCCCCCGTGCCAACAGACGCGTTTCGGCGTTACTGCCTTCCTCGGTGTATATATATTATATATTTATTAATTTGCATTTTGAATTTATTGATAATATATTTTCATGTAACTTTTTTTAATTGTCCTTACTTCAATGCATCACCTTATTAAAGTTCTGCCACATCACTCAACCGAGGCCCGATACTTGAAAGCACTAAGGGGCTTATTTATGAGAACTGATGCATTGATGCCGCAAGGCAGCGATGTGTCAGAAAAAGTTGTGCTGCGGTACGACAGTTCCAAACACCATGGATGTGACGTATTTATGGTATGGCTCGGCAAGTCGTAAGGTCCCAAGTTCCGTCAGTAAAAATGACGCATCCGTGGGAAAGATGCTGCAGAGACAATTGATGCATGTGCAGTCAAAGTGATGCTAAGCTGCTTTGCGGCTCATAAAGCAATGCTTACATGTCACAAATCACCTTAGCATCACAATGGAGTGCATCGTGCAACAAAAATCCCTTAAAAAGTGACACACTTGAAAAAAAAAATCCAACACCTCAAAAGGGAGAGATGGAGCAAACAGCAGGCAGGCAGAGGTGACAAAGCATGAACATCAACTCTTTGTCACCTCCAAATTGCCATGAGGGAAAAAAGAGGCCCTTTAACAGTCCATAGCGGACAAGATTAACAGTGTAGGGAAAACTAAAAGAATAGTGCCAGAGAACAAGATTATGATTATAAGCGTAGGACCAAGGAGAAACTGACCAATAACCTGAGTGAAGCCATGTGGACCAGAGTAGGAGGACCTGAGGACCAGGAGGAGCTAGATGCCATAAGGAGCACGTGGCATCAGTCATCCTAGCATAGTTGGTGGCAGGAGTGGCAGGACAGGACAGTGCTGGCTTTGAGGACCAGCAAGACTTAGAGGGTAAGTGGAAACAAGGGACAATATGCTCAAAAAGGTCATGTTGTGCAGCGCAGCAAGCTACATTCCTGCACTGCATTGCGTGCATGGTAAAGGGTAGGAATGTCTCACATGTTCAGTCATACATCACATAAATGTAAGTCATACTGCCCAGTTAAATGTTGTACAGCCCAGTCAAGCTCTGCCAGGTTTGTCCAGTCCTTGTGTGATGTGGAGCACCAGTCCAGGTTCACCTTTGTATACTGGGACTTGTAGTGGAATGTGTAGCATGAGTGACCGGGTCTACAAGTCCCAGCATCCAAAGCAAACAACCAGGACTGAAACAGCACATCATGCATGGACACTTGAACCATGACCAACCTGACTGTGACAATGCAGGGCCTCTTGCACCATAAGGCTAGTGTGTCTTTCTTGGGCCCATGCAGCCAAATCTGGACTACAAAAGCAATGGAATGGGATGGGGTTTGCCAGAGGATTAGCTCCTCACCCGAGAGGAGGTTTAGGTTAGGTGTATGTGAAGTATCACCACAACAGACCATGTGAAGAGCCACCTGTGTAGTCACTAGCATGAAACCTTGTTGCATGCAGCTGTCCCACTGTGCAGGGTGACAGCACACAGGTGCTGGCTGCCACAGTAAAGAGCACCCTACCTCCTGTTATGTACAAATTTATACTGGGGGTGGGGGGAATGGAAGTGATGCACACCAGAGGACCATGTTTGTTGGAAGAATAGATGGTGTGTGATCTTGGTGGGCCCCTCTTAGTGTATTGCAATGTAGGTGCGGATGAGCACATTCAACTGGCACTCTGCATGAATATGGAGATATTGCACAGCTGTGACATGTGTACTGCAAATTACCCTGCGCGATACTCACGCACTGCTGTGCCAGAGAGTGTCACACTTGTGTTGCAGCTGGGAAGGGATAAGAGATACCATGGAAGGGGGCATTGGTGTCCTACATCCTACATGTGATGTGGACCCGGGTGAAGATGCAGCACATGTCAGGAGGGAGCAGGAAAATATAATGTCTGTCTATGCAACATATTTCAAAGCAGGAGGATGTGAATCAGGGAATAGTGAAGGGACAGAATGAGAGAGATTTCCACGATGATGGGCAGTTTTTGGGATGGTTGGAGGCTGAGGTATATGGGCTTAGTTGCATGGCCAACCTGGGGAGGTACATGTCACAGAATATCATTACTACTAGCATGTGGGGCAAAGATTTAACCATAGCCCTCAAATACAGGCAGCGATGTTGGTTAATTCCATATGGTGACATACAATGGTGGTGTTGGCGTCACATGAATGTCAATGTATGATTTGGGTGGCATCAGTGTGTGACAGTAAGTTGAGTCCCTGGGCCTAAATGAGTATTCCCAGATGAGTCATGTACAAGTACAAGTCAGTGGGGCTGAGTTAAGCGGTGTATTATACTCTGCACATAACCAACTCTGGCAATGATGAAATGAGGTGAGCGTCAGTTTTACCAATCTTCCTAGTTTGACTAGGCCTAGCTCTTCAGAGTTGGTAGACAGTGCCTATTGTTCTGAACTATGGAGGCACAGTGGCGGCCGCAATATACAAAAAGAGGAGGGGAGGGGGCACAAGGGGGAGAGGGAGCGCATGGGGGATGGGGGAGTGTTTAAAATAAAAAAAAATATACAATTTATGCTTACCTGCTGCCGGCAACCTCCCGCTCGTGCCTCGATGCTGGGACTTCCTTGTCCCAGCAGACACACTGTGACTATGTCACAGACTCCCTGTCCAATTCCCCAGCTGCAGAGCAGTGCGGGGATTGGCCTGAGTAGGCTAGAAATACTCCCTGCTCAGACCAGGGAGTCTGTGGGGTTTCTCCAGCCCTGCTGCTCAATGCAGCCGGGCTGGAGAAACCTAAGTGCTCATGTGAGTTTTGGTCGGCCCGAGACGGCCGGCCAAAAACACATGAACACTTAGGGAGTGCACCTAGCACTCCTCCTCCCCCTCCCATTCCTTGGCCCGCTCCTCCCTAAATACGCTGGTAGAGCCAGCGGCTTAGAAATAAAACAATATTGAAATATCGTTTTATTTTTTTGTTGCTGGCTCTGAGCCAGTGAGGCGATGCTCCTCCATCATTGCGGAGGGTTCGCCCCTGTGGAGACAACTTTGTGTGTAATGAAATCACATGAGTATACACAAATAGGAAAAACAAATAGGTACATGCCCTTGCACATTCCTGAAGTGTAGCAAGGTTGCTAGCTGTGTAGAGCTGTGTGGATGCATGTGAAGTATGAGCTGTTGGCCACATGAATGCACAATGTGCATGCAAGACAGCAGAACAAGGCAGACTTGCATGGTGTACTGTGTGAAAGGCAGACTGCAGGATCAAATATAATACATGAGCAAACTCACATCACTTTCCCAGGAACTGTGGGCTGAGTAGAGGCCAGAGGGAATGCAGGCACCCTGGTGACTTGGTGCAATGTGCACAGTAGTGGTGTCAATAAGTGAAACTTGATTCAGTATATCCATCATGAAAAAGAAAGCTAATCACCAAGGCAGCTGTGGACTTTACCTCAACCTACCCTCACATTCAGGGCAGGCTAGCAAGCTGTGTAACTGTGTTGCAATGTGTGGAATGACACGAAACGTCACCCATTCTACACAGTGGTTGTGTGAACAATCTAGCAATATTGCCATCTGAAATCCAACTACAGTGCAACTTGGCCTCAATTCCTATGAGTAACATATGTCCTACACATCAATGTAGAACTGAAAGTGAATGAGAATAAATTCTGCATGTCAGCCAGAAGACAGATTACTCATGTCAACATGTAGCATAGATCACCAATAACATATCTCTATTTCATTGCAAAGGAAGAAACAACACCTCCTGACCAGCAGTCTGTCCTGGATGACCAACCTGTTGGCGTTGACATCCTGCCTCCCATGGATGATGACACCTTTCAGCAACTCCTGGACTCCATTGGAACACCTTCTGTGGTCACGGCAAGGGTTGACAGTGTTGCTGGGTTTCCAGAGGAACGGCCTACCACGGGACATGCCCCGTCTCCCAGCACAAGCCCAGCCCTGGACTCCAAGAACCCCAAGTTCTCTTACAACAGGAAGCAGTAGGAGTCCAGGAGCAGCTGGTAGATGAGGTGCAGGCGGAGATGGAGACCATTGCGGGCACCCTAGAGGGAGTCCATAGGTGCCTGAGTCCTAATAGGGACACCTCTCAGGCAATCAAAGGCACCTACCCTTCGCTCCACAGAATGGAACAGTTCCTGGCTGACATTGCTGGTGTCATGAGGCAGAGGCAAGAACAACAGCCCTGTCAATGTGACACCAGTGAGGCTGCTACCCAGCTGGGGGCCATCTGCACCATCCTCTAATCTATGGGGAGCAAGCAGGACTCCTACATTGCAACTGTGGGTGCCTTCCACAGCAAAGTTGTTGCCTTGTTGACAAGCCATCAGGCCCTTGTCAGCACTCTCCTGCCTTCCTTGCTGGCACAGGCAAATGCTGCTGGAGACAGGAGAGCCACATCTTCTGCCCCTGATGTGTGCGTGCCTCAGATGCCTCCTGCACAAACAACACCACCCTCATGCGAGGCACAACACATATCAGAGGAAGAAGATGTGCACTTTCTGGCTACAAGCTGCCCAGTAACATTTGTCTATGCCTCTTGGCCAGTTTCATATTGGAGCTGTGTTTATCATCATGCGAACTCCCTTGTCACATGGTACTGTCCTCTTTTTAAATGCCCACCTGTTAACCTGATCCATTTGTGACTGTTGATGATGCCTACCTTCCCTAAAGGTGATTTGGACCACCTCCTCACTAGAATACTCCCATCCACAATAAGTCACACAGCATGTATCCCAATGGAGTCTGTCTGGACATCCTTTGGTCTTGAACAATGTTGAGGTTGTTGCCGCAAGAACTGCAAATTTGAAAATGCCTATATACACACCTGTAAATAAATACACTCCCATGAACAAGCATGTTGTATGTCATTGCCGACAGGACTAACTAGATCATGGTGGATGTGTATATACAAAAGCCACTTCTTAGCATTTCAAGTAAATAGTGCTACAGTCCCTATCATTTGCTCTGGTTGGACATCCTCAAGCATCATGTATATCCACTGCCATGGTATTATGTGGAAAGTCTCATTTAACCATTGAACGTCTTGATGTGACTATAAGCATCAGTTACTTGACTGGCACACAGTAGAAAAAGACCTAACTAATCACAGAGTTGCCTACCTGCACAACATGGGTCCTGTGAGGCATGGGAGCCACTAACTAAGTTTCACACATTCACATACATCTTGCTCAGGGATCATGACAACGTGATCAAGCACATACGATTGCCGCAATGCTTACATTGAAGATATCCTATAAGTACTATAATTATGCATGCACTGACAGTACGCAGATACTCATGGCCAGACTCCTTCTAATATAGCTTCATACCTATGCCATTCAAGGATGTAGAAGCTCAGTGCAACACCTTGGTTGCCAGTAAGCATGAATTGCAACTACTAAGTATTTGGGGTCCTGTGTCAACTGATAAATGGTGTTGAAAGGTACACTGGGATATGTAGGGTCAATATGTTCCTCTGCCCCTGAGAGCCCTCAAATGCATTGACTGTGAGTGTAACCACACATGACATCAATTGTTCAATGTACACACATATCACTAACTAGGAGCCAGGGCAAAGATCCAGGAACAAAGCTACACATCCTAGCGTAAGAGGAAACGTGAGACTAATGGTTTTCTAACTTAGCAAGATGCTGCGCAAAGTCACATGCAGGAAGTGCCACACTTAGCAATTACTCAATGCCAAGGATGATTGCGTTTATCCAGCCAGATGGTTGCCACATCAATGGCTACTAATCAGCTAGCAACAATGACCTAATAATACAATGGTGCAAGGGTGAGTGTGTGAGTGGCAGGCACCAGTGTTTGTTCAAGCAAAGCCAGGAATGGGTACTCTGGAGTGACAAAACCATCCCAACTATACATTTAACATCTTACACACACAGTGCTACACTAGGTGACTATCTGTTTTGGGCAATGATGACAACTCTTATGCACGAAATGATTATGAAGTCGTGAAAGTAGAAAATGTATTTATCTAAAAAAATGTAATCCTCAAAAAATAAAACCACCGATTCTACACTAACTTACACCATCTGAACTAAGCCTAAATTACCTTAACCTACCTATCCTACAGTAACTAATCTTGACACTACCTTACACTAACTTAACTTATCTATATCTATCCTATACATTTAACACAAATGGTACATTAAACATCATCCCTCCACCCCCTTAACACAAATAGAGTGACTCAATACAAACATCAACTACACCTATACATAAACTAACTACACATGTAAATTTGCACAAATATATAGTTGTTTTTTAAAATATTTTTTATCATTTTCAAAGCCTAAACATTAACCCCCCACCCACTAAAACCTTATAAATATAGAAACAGATATAAAAGCAGGTACCTATAAAATACGATAAAATCTAATACCTAACTAATCTAAATCTATCCTATTAATTAATTAACTATTACCGGAACTATGAAAATACTACAATACAGAAAAACCTATAAAAATAGTAAGTAAAAACATCTATACAGGTTGGGAGAGCTTCTACATGGCCTCCTCCATGTTAGTCATCATCTGACGTAAGCTGGCCTGCTTCAGATGAATAGCATCAAGTCTTTGGGTTCAACTTCCTCAATTCCTTTATTATCGTATTGTGGGCCTTGTGGCCCATGTGGGTATTTGCTGTGTGGCTGGAGTGGTAGCTGGTGGTATTGGGTTTAGGGTGCCTGTTGCTGGTTGTGCCTGCTTTGATCTGGCTAGTGGCAGATGTTGCCATTGCAGGTGTAGTTTGAGGGACATTCCTGGACCCCGCAGCGATTGCACGTTCATAGTTCTTGTGTATTTTCCAGTATGCCTTTGAGACATTCTTCATGTGGCGGTAATGATCACGTCGCATTTTGGATGTTCTTGTCTCTGCAGCTGTCATGTTGTCTAGGGTGATGATGGAAAAAATAGTTAGCACGTGCACTACATGTACATGATGTCTGTGAGAAATAGTCGACATTGTAACAAAATCATCTATGTCCCTGACCAGACCAATACCAGCAATAGAGATGGATATATGGACAATATATTGTCACTACATAGACATCCCCTACTTGAGCCAGGAAAACTGAGTCAGGTGCCATCTATGTGGGTGAACAAAATGTAACAGTAATCACAATGAGATAAATACCATATCGTACAGGACAAAAATTCACACTCCATATCTAAAATTGGACACTTGGGTCTGTTTAACTTAATTTGGGATTTAGAGTTGCATCATGCAAATTTGCTCATCATTGATCATCAGCATAAGTGTAAATGGATAAGGTGATGCAGTCCAGGCAGTGTGGCTTGGCCTTGCATACTAGTACAATAAAGGGAGTCACTGTTCCTTGTAAAAGGAAGTCAAAGAATGAAGTTTTGTCCTGTGCTACTCTATGTGTGGGGATAGTGTGTCCTCATCATGATGCCCTCACACACCCCGAAGGATGTCATGCTTCATCATAGGGGTTGTTGCTCCTCGTCGGGCCGGCGCTGCAATGCCCTACGGGTCCCCCGAAGGGTCTCTTTATCGGAGATCTTTTGATGAAGAAGTCGTATGGGTGCGTGCGTGTGAGTGGTAGTGAGGTCTCAAGTAGTGTTTTTCTAAAAAATGACTGGAGGGGGAGTGAATACTATTTATTAAGTTGATCCCTCTGTCATTGTTAAAAGGTGTGTGGTGCTGCTCTGGGGATATTATGTCCCTCTGTAGCTAGATATACGTCTTGAATGGGCGTATAAGATGGTCGGCATGTTTCACGCTCTCTGTGGCCTCAGGAGGAGATCCAAAGCGTTTCTTCAGGACCAAGGTAAGTTTAAGTATCACTAGCGGCCTGGATTTGGCCTGTGCTGCTAGGTTAATGAGAGGGAGTAGCGTCTCTGAAAAGAGAAGAGGGTAGGACAGGAAATATATTGGTATTTCTCTATAATGAGTATTGTCCGGGTCTACCCATCCCACTCTGGGTGACAAATGCAAAAATAACAATTGATGGACAGAATGCAGAACAATGTCATACATTCACCCCAGTACAGAGATCTGGGCCTAAATCCATCGTTTTTTTGCTCACCATGCCATTTCAGTTTGAACCCAGCCATATGCAAATCAGTCTTGGCCATGTGCCCAATGGGAACAGTCCATCCCGAACTGTGCCCAAAGCAAAATGACTAAAGATGTGCCACAGTAAAATAAATGTAAAGGTGTTTAGTTCCTGTGGGCCTGCTTACATACACCTTACAGTCTCAAAGATTTTACTCTGTGCTCATTCTTAAATAATCTGTGGACAGGTTGTGTTCTGATTCACAGACTGTGAGTGTTACCTCCCAGCACACATCACGATGTAACATGTTGCATAGATCACACAGGCACACTGGCACCATGGTGCTTGGGTGCCTGCATTGCATGCAGGATTGTCTTGATGCAAGAAGGGGCACCATCCTGCACAAGATGAACCCTCAGAGGCCTGATCGTCTATGCACATGTGCCACAGAATGCAGCACACATAGGAAGCGGAAGTGACTTGGAAGACTTCAGTTCTTTTTCCTTGTTACACATCACCTGAGGAGACCAATTGATTTGTCACATTTCAAATTTTACCTGGTATGGGATACATGACATGCCTCATGAACCATGGGAGTTCCATGGAGACACCCCGACAAAGTCCATGGAACCCCACCTTTGCATTCAGTGATGCTGCACAGTGTTATATTGCTCTGTACCTTTAAACCATTCAAAGGCACACAAAGTGGCTTTGTGTGCCTGAACATGTGTGTCTTGGGGGTTTGCATTAAATATGTACCATGATGTATGGACAGTGCCTGTATGAGGCACACCCCTCATGCATATTGCCCTATCTCTGTTGACAGACATAGAGATGGCTATTATGTTATACATTTCTTACTGTTAGCAGGTCTGTTATGTACTTACCATATAGTATGTTATGTTACGTTAGCCAATTTGTAAAGCGCAACGTTTACCCGGTGATGCCTTGGCGCTGATTCCACAAGCAATAATGAGAAGAAAAAGAGAGCCTACTGATTGAAAAGCCATGTTTTCAGGTGCTTCCTGAATTGGAGTAAAGAGGGGGCTGACCTTATTTTGAGTGGGAGGAGGTTCCAAGATGTGGCTGTTCTGACCCCGAAACTGCTCCCAACCCATTTGGATTTTTTGAATCTGATAGCATTAATTTTGGACATGCCTGATGATCTTAGAGTTCTGGCATGGGTATACCAGGATAGGGTTTTCTTCAGAAAGATGGGTCCAGAATCGTGAAGGACTTTATAGGTCAGACAGAGAGCCTTAAACTAAATTCTGTTTTTGACCTTCAGCCAGTGAAGATCTTTAATCGCGGAAGAAACCGAGTGGTGTCTGGGCAATTCCAGTAGCAATCTGACTGCGGAGTTCTGAGGAACTTGCAGTTTGTTCAGTTATTGGGCCTGCAGGCCTATGTAGAGGCCATTGCAATAGTCTATCTTCGTTAATATTAGAGTGGAAATAACTGACTTCCTAAAAGAGGTGGGAAGAAAGATTAATTTTTTCTTAAGCATTCTTAGGGCGTTGTAAGAAGAGGAAACCACTGTGTTAATTTGTTTACCTAGGAGTAGACGATCATCGATGAT
Organism: Calotriton arnoldi; assembly: GCA_963921515.1. Lineage (NCBI taxonomy): Eukaryota > Metazoa > Chordata > Amphibia > Caudata > Salamandridae > Calotriton > Calotriton arnoldi. Next base: position 213,116 of record CAWUFW010003952.1, on the reverse strand, counting down.
GACCCCCAGACTTTTGGCTTTACTGATAGGAAAAGGAAGGGGTCCCATGTTTGCGGGCCAGCAAGGCGCTGAACAAAAGTTAGGGTTATTGCCAAACAGAATTACCTTAGTCTTCCTTGCATTGAGCTTGAGGCAATGTGTGCTCATCCAGGCGTCGATGTGTCTCATACAGTTATGAATGCGATGACTGGTATCGAATCACTGACAGAATATCGACTACAGAAATATCGACGACAAAAATATCGGAGCCGAAATATCGATGTCCAGAATATCGAAGTCCTATCTACATTATGATAAGTACAAAAATATCGAAACAAAAATATCATTGTAAAAAATATCGTTGTTAAAAATATCGTTTTTTTTAAATGTCTAAAAAATAATGTAAAATAAAAGTCTTTGATAGCGGAGGGGTAAAAATTACTATTCCCACTCCAGGGAGTGCAACAGTAGGGAAAGTGTTGTATAGCGGAGGGAAATAATTTACTATTCCCACTCCAGGGAGTGCAACATTAAAGAAAGTGTTGGATAGCGTAGGTGTAAAAATTACTATTCCCACTCCAGAAAGTGCAACAGTAGGGAAAGTGTTGGATAGCGGAGTGGATAAAATTACTATTCCCACTCCAGCAAGTGCAATAGTAGGGAAAGTGTTGGATAGCGGAGGGGAATATTTTACTATTTCCACTCCAGCAAGTACAACAGTAGGGAAAGTGTTGGATAGAGGAGTGGATAAAATTACTATTCTCACTCCAGCAAGTACAACAGTAGGGAAAGTATTGGATAGTGGAGGGGAATAATTTACTATTCCCACTTAACGGAGTGCAACATTAAAGAAAATGTTGGATAGCGTAGATGTAAAAATTACTATTTCCACTCCAGCGAGTGCAACAGTAGGGAAAGTGTTGGATAGTGGAGTGGATAAAATTACTATTCCCACTCCAGCGAGTGCAATAGTAGGGAAAGTGTTGGATAGTGGAGGGGTAACAATTACTATTCCCACTCCAGCAAGTGAAACAGTAGGGAAAGTGTTGGATAGCAGAGGGGAATAATTAACTATTCCCACTCAAGCAAAATAATTAAAATTAACAAAATTTTTATTAATTATAAAAAATGTACCTCCCACCATATTCCCCTATAAATGACACCACCAATATTATAAAACATAACACTATTAACATAATTAATTTATGATTAATTAATTAATTAATGAAAATTAACAAACATATTAAAAACAATAAAGAATACATTAATTCACACGATTAACACTATAAAAACTTTAATAAAAATTATCATAATAAACAATTTAAAAAAATATATTAAAATTAAATTACTTCCCAGCCTACTCCCCAATCAACCCACAACCCGCTCCTAAAAAAATAACAGAATTAAAATATTTACCAATTAATTATTAATAATTAACAACAAATTAATAACTAATTCATATCAAATTAATTACAACAATGAACAATATAAAATATTAAATACATAGATATTATTTAATAAAAAAATTAATTAATTAATTATAATTAAATTACTTCCCACCCTATTCCCCTATAAACCCATAACCCATTCCTAAAAAAAAAATAAGATATTTACCAATTAAGTATTAATAATTAACAACCAATTAATAATACATTAATAATTAATTAATTACCACAATTAACAATATAAAATATTAAATACATAAATATTAATTAATCAAAATTATTAATTACTTAATTAATGATAATTAAAATACTTTGCACCCTATTCTCCTATAAACCCACAACCCGCTCCTAAAAAAAATACAATTTAATTCGTTAATTAACTAATCAATTAATTAGAAATAATAATCAATAAAAATGATTGATTACTTTATTCAAATTAAATTACTTCCCACCCTATTCCCCTATAAACCCACAACCCGCTACAGAACTAAAATACACAAAATTTAATTTACATAAAATAAATAACTTCTAAAAATTTCACAAATACATTAAAAAAACAGATATACTTATACAAATACATTAGATCACATACTATTAACATAGATACTAAAATACAAAACACTAATATAAATATCGATATTATTAACAACGATATTATGACAAACGATATTACTGATTCCGATATTAAAAAAAACGATATTTCTTACTTCATGTCGATATTCTGGTCACCGATATTCTTGATGTCGATATTCTGTCCCTTCAATATTTCCGACTCGATATTTTTGTACTTCGAAAATAAAAACTCGATATTATGTCTGTTTACCACTGGTATCATTAGCATTATTAGAGGCTGAGAGCACAATTTGCATGTCATCAGCGTATGAGGTGAGAGAGAAGCCGAAGGATTAAACAGTGGGGCCAGTTCTGCAACGTACACATTAAAGAGGGTGGAACTGAGCGAAGAACCTTGCGGAACACCACAGGTCAGGCGAAAGGAGTTCAAACAAAAGGCATTGATGTTAATAACGTTGTCTCTGTCTGACAAGAAGGAGCAGACTAGTTTTTTAAGGCAAGATTTTTTTTTTCAGGGCAGTCTCTGTACTGTGTTCCGATCTAAACCCAAATAGGGTGGAATCCAGGCAAATGAAGTCCTTGATGAACTGGTTTAATTGAGCGTTCATCACTTTTTCAACTATTTTGAAGGGGAATGGAAGTCTAGAGATTGGCCGGTAGTTGGCTGGGTCTTCAGGGTCCAGATTTGTTTTTTTTTAACAGTGGCAGAATAGAGGCTTGTAGAAGTACTTTATTTCGGTCCAAGGCCATAAAAGTTTCATAACAATACAAAACATTCACGATATCATCTAAAATGCATCAAACAGTATATATAAAATATTCTCATTAAAATAATCATCAATCTTTACATTAAACAATGTAAGCCGGCCGCTAAACAATCCATTACATCCACCATGATATATACACTTTTTAAAATTAAATAAAACTTCATATTGTACAATTAAAATTGCTGGATGCTTTGTGCAAATCAAGTACTTTCCCAATTATGGGTCTGTTGTTCATTACAACGTCACAGCCTTAGCCTCAATTTACATCTTATTAATCCTACCACAAACAAGTATCGGGATAAGGCAAATATTACGTATGGTGCAGTGCTAGCTATTAGCACCCTCAGTGCCTCTTGGTGCTACTTGAATCCCAGTGTATTGCACAAAGGTCAAATCCATTTCCTCCTAGGCCAGGCATATGCCGGGCAGAAGAACAGGATATGTGCTGTATTTTCAGTAGACCCTAAAGTGCATGTAGTGCATAAAGTGCAGCAACGATCTCCCTTTCCCCCCCAGTTTGCTGTGTAGCTCTTGGTCTGTAGGGTATTGTACCTTAGCTTCAGATACAGAATTCTTGCTAAGTACGGTTGTACATTATCAAGAAGTTCTTCAAAACTCGGGTTCAGTTTAATAGAAAGGAATTGAGTTGTTAGCCTTCCCGATCATGGAGCAATGGAGTGCATTCAGGATATGTAGCCAGTAAATTCTCTTCAGTACGTCTTTGCAGCTAGGTGTTAAGCTGTACGTCTCTGTCCAATATAAACTGAGACCTAACTCTATGAGCCATTTCTTTACGAATCTTAGCAAAGGAAAAGTAAAACATGTGTCAATGGCTAGGAGTTCTCTTACACCTTCTCTATATGCCACTAATTCTGGTATTGTCCACAAGCACATCCAATAAAGCAGAGGTCGCAATATTGCCATTTGCCCTATACGCTTCAGGTTTAGATCATGGAATATTGGGATAAGCGGTGTTGGTGAGGGCAGCCCCATTAGCCTCCTCGCAAACTTGTTTTCCCCATTTGTTAATTGTTTGGTGTCACCAATGCCCCAGAACTCTGATCCATACAATGCTGCTGCCTGGACCTTATATTTATATAGCTCAAGGGCTGGTGTCCCGCGTTTGCTTGAGGATAAGCTATACTTTTTGAGGACAGTCCTTGCACCCTGGGCTAGCCATAATGCTGAGTGATTTACCTGCTGTTTCCATGATAATTTAGAATCAAGTAGTATACCCAAGTAAGTAAAATTAGGGGTGTGTTCTTTTTTCCAATTATTCAGCTTAAAATTATTTCCAAAACACTTATGTGGATTTATGGCCATGTACTTAGTTTTACTAGTGTTTATTTCTAAGCCTTTTACATTGCAGTATCTATTAAAATCGTTCATCAAGTTTTGTAAGCCCCTGGGTGCGAGATCAAGATGGTATCAACCTCAAACAGTAGCGCAGGAACCAAATTCCCGTTCAGCTTCGAAGGCTCATTTTCGTTTTTTTGTAAATGGTCAACCACGTCATTGATATAGAGCGAGAACAGGGTGGGAGCAAGTACGCATCCCTGTCTCACTCCTCTATCTATTGGGATTGGTTTCGTAAGTTCCCCATTCATGCCCCAGCGGACTCTGGCATAGTTATCATTGTGCAGCCTTTTTATCTGTACTAACAGGCTTGGAGGAACTTCCTGTTTTTTTAGTGAGTCCCACAGTAAACATCTGGGTACGAGGTCGAAAGCCGCCCTCAGGTCTGCAAATGCTACGTAGATATGGCCCCCCTTTACCTTGACATATTTCCAGATGATACATAGGAGTCTAAAGACTAATCCACTGTGCTTGTTCGGGATCTAAATCCTGCCTGATACGGGAACATGATATTGTTGGTTTCTATCCATTCATCGAGCCTGTTCACTAATTGTCTGGCATAAATGTTTTGAAGCACATCTATCAGGCAAATTGGCCTGTAGTTTTCAGGTTTCTGTTTGCTACCCTTTTTGTGGATAGGGACAATTTCAGCCCCTTTCCACGTTGCCGGTACTGGTGCACCTGCCGCTATTGTATTACTAAGTAGGTTAACATACGGAACCCAAACCTTTTTATCATGCTTAAACAGATCTCCAGGGAGTCTGTCTAGTCCCGGTGCTTTTCCCTGCTTTAAGGTGTCTATTGCGTGTTCAGTTTCTTTTAATGAATAAATGATCACTTCTCTGTCTTCCCCGTTACTAACAGGCTCACAGTCTTCAGTAAGAGTGGGCCGGAAGCTTGAGTACAGATTAGTAAAATGCTCGATCCAAGCTGCCGGATCCTTTAATGCTCAGTTCTTACTACTCGGTCCTTGCCCCCACATGCAATTATTTTCCAGAACTCTGCTGAATTGTTAGATTTTGCTGCTTTGAGGAGATTTAACCAACTGTTCTCTTCCCAATTCAAATGACAATATTAATTGGTAGGCCGTTAGGGCGAATTTTTATCTATTGGCATATATACAAATTGAAATATTTCTGTGTACCAGCATTCCCAATTTTAAGTTGAAACCACCAGATTTCCTTTTAATCTGTTATATTTGATAAATGAAGATTTTACTAATGATTTTAACTCACTATGCAAATATATATTCTGTATATTATTGCAAGGGTTTTAAGTAACCAAGTAATTGTTCAAATAAACTCAAACTCAAACCCAATTCCTCTTGGCAGTGGCCAATGTTTTCCTATGAATATCCCTAGCCCTCCTTATTGAGTCTGCATTTCCCTGTTTTAGATTCCCGAGTAGGCTTTTCTTGGTTTCTCTGCAGTCCGATGTATACCAGGGATTTGTTTTTATACCTGTCTTACGGTTGGGCTTCAGTTTATTCCTATTGTTTTTGGTAAGAAGTGGCTCTAACCTTGCAACTGGAAGAGCATGCATTGATATTACTGACGTTCCACTTATCTCTACTTGGGCACCCACTACCTCTGCAAATGTGTTATAGATGCTTGTCATTAACTCTATATCACCTGTAATCCTGGGCCATTTAATAACTCTACGGTTGTTCCCTATTAGAGGCTGTATGTTTTGCGGGCTAGTGCCAGATAGACCCTCCCTTGCTGTATAACCTGTTACTTCCAAGCAAAGTGGACGGTGATCACTGTCCTCTCTTGCCTCTATTCTGAAGCTCGCTATCCTAACCCAACTGTGCATACTATGCATAATGTAATCTATTCTTGACTGCGAGCTACCACGTTTGAATGTGTTTAAAGAGGCTTTGTCGTCCCCATTGTTAAACACCCTTCCATTACATGCCCCTAAGTGGTGTTCGATGGTAAGTTGCATTATCTGTAATGCACCGTTGGTGCATGATTTTGGCAGCCCAGCCTCTAGCTGGGGCAGCCCCATGGCCATATCCTCTTCCTCTGCTAGATTTTCTAGGCCATTTAGTGGCTCGTATGTGCAATTAAAATAGAGGCTTGTTTCCATTGGGATGGGAAGATGCCTGTTCTACACATGGTGTTGAATATGTCAGAAAGGTAGGATGCAATAGTATCAGATTCCAGTTTGATGACTGAGGGAGGGCAAGGATCGTCCGGGGAACCTGATTTGGTGGTTAAAATAAGGTCTTTTATTTGCGTGGTAGTCACTGGGAGTAATGAATCAAAAACGTCCGTTACCAGGTCGTTAGCAGGGAGACCAGCCCCTTTATCTTGATGAGCGGGCAAAGGATGGTTACCGGACTATTCAAAGGAGGTCAAATATTGAATCCATTTTGCTCCTAAAGTGCAAGGCGATCTTGTCAAGGAAAGACTGGCTAACCCAGTCTCCTTTGTAGTCAGGTTGTTTAGTAAGTTTATTGATCACTTGATAGAGTTCTTTTGCTGAGTTTTTAGTGGATTCAATCTGCGATAAGAATAAGGATTCTTTTTTTTTTGCCAGAAGAGACTTCTGTTTAGTTAATGAGAGTTTGTATGTTTACATCTTGTGGGAGTCATATAGAGCTCTCCATTTCCTCTCTTGCCGTCTACAACATTGTCTTTCAAGCCTAAGGACATCTGGGAACCAAGGGGCAGATGGACGAGTCCTGCCTTGGCAGGCCTTTTTTATGGGGACTGTTTGGAAGAAGGCAGAATTAAGCCAATGAGACTAGTTTTCTGCTGCAAGCTTCGGATTACCGACAGCTGGTGGAACCGACGAAATCAGCAGCTGCTGTAATTGATTTTGATCAATTTTGGCCCAGGCTTTATGCTGAGCTAACAAATGCTGCTTATTAGGGGCTGTATTAACTGCCAGGCAATTAAGCGTAAAGAAGATGGCTGAGTGATCAGACCAAGCCAAAGGTAGCTTGGTCTGATCAGAGATGGCTTTATTGTTAGAAAATACCGCATCAAGCGTGCCCTGCACTATGTGTGGATTCTGTTATCTGAAGATTAAGGTCGAAGGCATCCATGATTTCTAGTAAGGACATGGTGTCCTTGTTTTCATCCTGATCTAGATAAAAATTGAAACCTCCAAGGACAGTCAAGTTGGAGTTGCAAATATCAGCCATCGAGAAGTGAGCTGATTGAGCTAAGGAAGCCGGATTTAGGGCTGGGTGGGCGGTAGATGAGAGAACCCCTAAAAGTATGTTTTTATGTAAGCTCTATATTGAATGACAAAGCTTCACAGTCCTCAGACTGTACGGCAGTGAAGCTAATCCCCCTCTTCTTTTTGAAAGGCGGTCCAGCCTATGTAGCCGATAGCTGGTAGGAGTTTCCGTAAGAAGTTCTGGCATGGACGTGTTGGTAGCGCAGGTTTCCGTTATTAAAAATAATATCGGATTTGTGGAAATCAATGAGTTCTGCCATTTCAAAAGGCTTGTTTCACTGAAGAGCGGGCTTTTACAAGGTGCATCTAAACCCCTTATAGTCATCATTTCCGAGTGTTTTCGGGCTAGGATCGAGGATGCTAGGAAGGGAAAAAGGGCCGGAGAGCTGAAAACCACAAGTCTTACAGCCATCCTCCATGCCAAGGCAAAGAGCTGGCAAGTCGAAACATTTACAGTTTGGGTTGCGTTTATTAAAATCAAGGAGTTCCTTACTGGAGAAAGAGATTCCGGCCCTGGAGTCTGGGGCGAAAAAGTCAGGGGTTCTGGCGCTAGGCGCGGTCTGGGTGCGGACAGGCGCAGACGGGCTTGCCTTTGGCTGTAGAAGTCCTCAAATAGCCCTGCATATGAGGGGGCGTGTTTACACACCGGCGCTAAGCGGGATCTAAAAACAGATGGGCAACAGAAACAAGGGACTAACCTTGGGCCCAGCAACCCCGCTTGTCCTACACAGGCTCCCCTGTGTGGGAAAGATACTGGGAACAAAATATAAATAACGTACAGAGTGCGAAAGAAAACACATAAAACCATAAAAATGGGTTATTAGCCCTTCCAAGATTGCACTCCCGAGGGGAGGTGGGACAAGGCTAGGCGAGGTGGAGCCAGGCAACTCCTGAAAACCGGCACTGAGAGACAAGCTCTCTCGGTGCCTACAAGGAAATAAAAGGATGACCAGACAGGTAAGAAGATAAAATCAACTCACAGTTGCTCATTAGAGCTGCGCAGACGAACTGTAGAAGTCCTCAAATAGCCCTGCATATGAGGGGGCGTGTTTACACACCGGCACTAAGCGTGATCTAAAAACAGATGGGCAACAGAAACAAGGGACTAACCTAGGGCCCAGCAAACCCGCTTGCCCTACACAGGCTCCCCTGTGTGGGAAAGATACTGGGAACAAAATATAAATAACGTAAAGAGTGTGAAAGAAAACACATAAAACATAAAACCGGGCAATTTAGCCCTTCCAAGAGTGCGCTCCCAAGGGGAGGTGGGACAAGGATAGGCGAGGTGGAGCCAGGCAACTCCTGAAAACCGGCACCGGAGACTAGCTCTCTTGGTGCCTACAAGGAAATAAAAGGGTGACCAGACAGGTAAGAAGATAAAATCAACTCACAGTGGCTCAATATCACCCATTCTGGAAGTGCTCATTGATGTTGCAGTGCCTGAAGATTTAGGCATCATACGCACTCTCTGGGTATTTTGCCAGCACACTGGTGAACATCTCCAGATAGCCTACAATGGCCTGGACATTGATAGACTAGGGGGTCGATTCCGATTCGGGCCGGAAATCTCTCCGACCGAGCCGGACCCGGAGAGATTTCCGACCGAATCGGACCCGTGAAGTCCGACCGAACGAGTCCGATGCATTCGTATGCCACCGGACACGAGTCGGTCGGACTCCCATTGAACTCAATGGGAGCCGGTCGTACAACGCGTACGCGGGCTCCCATTGCCTCAATGGGTGCGAGGCGGACAAGGGCGCCCCTACAGCGAGTACGCCGCGAGCGCTTCGCGGCGTACACGCACAGGTAGGGGGACCCATGGGTCCCCCCTGTGTGCGCCTCGCACGGGTACGCGTACAGGGGGTCCGACACGGACCCCAAAGTACGGCTCCGACAGCGAGTTCGAGTCGGACGGCGCGAGTCGGTCGGAGCGGTCGAGGTGCGCATCGTACTTACCCGGCCGGAAAACGTCTCCATTGCGCGGTGCGAATCGGGTCCGAGCGAGTCGGTCGGAGCGGTACGATCCGGGTACGAGTCGGTCGGAGCGGTCGGGTCGCCCGGACGAGTCGGTCGGCGAATTCGCATCGTACTCGCTCGGCCGGACCCGCGTACGATTCGGTCAGGAAAAAGGGCTCCGAATCGGATCCGGTAAAGCCGAATCCTATTCGGAGCCCTACCGGCCGAGATCGGAATCGGCCCCTAGGTGTTATTTCAGTTCCTCACAGGTGTGATGTTTCAGCAGAGGGAATAACTTGCAGTGTGCAATCCATGGCACCTAGCACACGTGGAAATCCCATAATGGCATAGAAACAATGCTTGGTCTCCACCTGCTGTTGCTGTGTCTTGGGGAAAAGGAGGTACTGGGGTGTAAGGTGGATGATGGTATCCAGGACAAAGGGTAGGAAGGTAGAAAAAGATGACTGCGATATTTCTGCCACTCTGGCTGTTGTGATATAGAATTAACCAGATGCCAGCATGTGGAGTACTCTCAACAACTTGACCTGCAGGGGGATGTTGGTGGGCCTAGCAGTTTGTGGCTGGAGCCTTGGCGCTATCTATTTAAGCAGTCTATTATGGACTCCCTCCTGAGTCTGTAGTATCTGGTGACCTCAACCTCCCTAAGGTCAATGAGGGGAATACACTGGCAAAAAACACGCTCCCTTCTCCTGCACTGCCTACATGGTGGTGGTGAGGGGGGACTCCTCGCAACTCTCAGCTGCAGAATTAGCATCTCCATTGCATAGCTGAGCTTGCCAAACTGTTTTGTGTGGCTTGTCTTTATGTGCCACAGCCACTGCGTTATTTCCTACGTCTGGGTTTCCGATGTGCAGGAATTTTTATGCATTTAAGGCTCTGCACACTGCTTGCCTAGGATGCATCACACATTGACAAAGCCATAAATATCACTGTGTTAGTTTTATGATAGATTTTAAGGGGGAACACCTACCTTGCATATTTTAGTCTCTCCATGGTGCTACCCGTTCTGGCACAGGTATATTTAGATGCAGGCCTACAAATACTGCCACATTTGGCCACATGCCTCGACTTATAGATATGGAGTAATGCCTGCACCGCCATCATGTCAAAATTAGTGATGCAACGGTGGTGCAGGCCTCTCATAAATATGCTCCTAAGTGTCAGATTTGCTAAAAGTTGACACAACACAAAGCATCAAGTCAGGTTGCTGCACTGTGTTGCATTAATGGGAGCGAGACAAACTGCGTCACATTTATAAAACTGTGATACAGTTCTGCCTAATACCAATGCAGACATTGCGTCGTATCACAAGGGTGCCATTTTTAAGGTCAGGATGGTTTTTGTGAGGAAGAGACACATTCCTGAACAAAAGCTGTCCTTTCAGGTTTATTACTCAGTATTGAGAATGCAGCACACATGTAAAGAAGAATTAATGAGGAAACAAAAAGCTATTTCTACCCGTTACACCAGACTCTGGAAATCCCATCATTTTGGCCCAAACCCAAGTCTTTGTAAATATGGGTTTACATCAAAATACATGGGTGGGCGCACAAAAAATACTCATGCTCCACCTATGCACTGCCTTCCTGATGCAAGTTAATGCAAGGCAGTGCTATGTGCTGCTTGGCATTACTTTTATTTACAAAGCCACGGAAAGCTTAGTGAATACCAATAAATACCAAAATAGACTTTGTATCGGGCTGCATCAAAAAAGTGACACTACCCTGGTGTATTAGTAAATCTGGGCCTAAATACTGTGTTTTCCATAACTAATACATCTGCATGCTGCTATCAAATAAAGCTCATCTACACAAGGGCTTTTTAGCAGTCAGTGTGTGTAATGTTTGTGGAATGGCCATGCAGTATAGGGAGAACTGCTCTTTAATATATTCATGTCATTCTGCCTCTTCGCCCAATAGTTACTTGGCCCAATTATTCATCTATAAATTAAAACATCTTGAGCCCGAGGAACCAAGGGCCTGAGGTAAAAACATTAGGAATACAGGTTCTCTCTGAATCGCAATTAGGAAATCAGTATTGTAAATGGATGAAACTCACTGAGTCTCATTTAGGGATTCTATGTGGGTTGCAAGTCGACCTACCGCATGAATATTAATGAGGCAGGTCGCAGTTTGCGACCCATTAGCAATCACAGCCATCACAGGGATGGTGGCCTGTTGAGGTCAGCAGACCACCATGTTTTGATTGCTTTTTAAGAAAGCAGTCTTTTTTTATTAAATGCAGCCCGTTTTCCTGAAAGGAAAACAAAATGCGTTTAAAAAAAAAATGAAACCTTGAAGTTTCACGTCTTAAGAGTAGGCAGCAGTCTGTGGGACCACTGCCTGCTCTGAAAAAATATTTTTATTTACATTCTCAAAGGGGAGAGGTCTCTTGGGGACCACTTCCCCTTTGTGAATGGGTTACTTTTTTGCGACGGAAATTAGGTCGCAAAATAGTAATACATACCATACTGATTTGGTATTTGGAAGAGATGCCCTAAACAATCCCCTTCCAAATACCGAATCACAAATGCAAAATGTGAATAGGTAACAAGTTACAGGATCACATTTTTAATTTTGTACATTAGAAAAGCATTTTTCCGGTCGCAAATGGACCAAATCTGCATATCGGGTCTTTTGCAACCGGACAAATGCTTTGTACATCTGGCCCAATGTCTTTTCCCATGGAAGTCACCAAAGGGAACATTGTCTGCCAAATCTCTCAGAGAATGCTGGGTAGAGCAGGTCTTGCCCTGCTCCCCAAATTCACCTGGCAAAACAACATTTTTCAGAAGAGAGCTAATAACTAAACGCATTTGAGAATATAATCAGTGTTCTACAATATATTAAGCAAGCCATAATGTAGGGAGGGTTGATTGTATATGCCATTATGGTATATGAACAAAAATGATTCATAAATATAAAGACGAAACAAACACTGACAAAATCATTAGGTCTGGAACTCGCTGCGACCCTTCTTTTGGCTTTGTCAATGCATGCCTTGCTTTGACATGGCTTTTGAAAAAGCTGCGTGACCTTTGCAATCTAAAAATTAATAAAGTGGCTAAAAGCAAAAGTAATTTTTAATCTCTAAAACCACTCCTTGCCTTGGTATTCTCTGGCACTGAAGGAAACTACTTCGTGTGTGGATGAGCTCCTTGTAAATGGGGGCATGCTGTCACTCAAATTGGAGTTAGTCAATGGCTGCAGTGGGCTGAACCACCAATGGTGTTTGCTGTAGTGGGAAGAAAAGATGTGAATGACATAAAAACAAATCAATGAATAAAGGGATCTGGCTAAAAGCCACAATGTTTAAGTGCATTATAAATATATGAGTTTAGTAAAATGAAAAGGTAATGGCGAATGCCAAACCTAAAAACAGGATAGTAAAACAAATCATGGGGTGACCAAGCATTGCTCCTCGTGTGGCTCAAATGTTCAGGAAATGCACAGAAAACAAAATCATTGCAAACCATGTCTTATTATAGGTTAGTCAGAACTTTTCGAAAACTGTTATTGGTAAAAGTTGACAGTCCAAAGCTTAAAGAACGTCTTAAATTGACTTTAAGTAAAACCCTTTGTTGACATTAAAGAAAACCCTTAAGCACAAACCAGCATGGCATAGTTTCTGTCTAGTGTGGTAGGCATGGCTTGATGCCGAGGAAGATGGTCACTTTTTGATGGAGCTCTGCAGTGGTCGAAGAGGAAAACAGATCGTACGCTCACGTCAATGCAACTTATCCTGTAGGCAAGGAGACTCATACTGTTTCCATTACACTTACTTTTGGTGCCTTGGATAGCATCGCTTGTCGGCTCCTGTCCTCATCAGAGGTATTGCGACTGAGGAGAACGGTGCCTGCCATTTTATAGGTAACGCTGTGGAGAGGGATATGATCCACATAGCTGTAGCATCGTTTCAATTATGGGGGGAATAATTTGCCAAGCATGTGGAGTCACCAATATAATTGCAAGACAATACCTTGCCAGGCATGTTGAGTCATCTTTCATATTTCTTAATTTTACTGTTTTGAGTCGCAATTTCATTTCATTTCAGGATGTGGTGACTGAAATGTGTAACACAGTAACCGCTATATTATGCAGCAGAACGTCTTTATTGTTATTTTTTAACACGTCATAGCTCTTTCCTTGCCAGTTTTGCTTCGACAAATTACTCTTGACTACCACTGCAGCCTGTAGTTTGTTTCTGATATTTGTCTGTTTCTAAACATCATATCATCTTTGCTTTCTTCATTCATCACGAGTCTTACTAAAAGCTCAAGACAAATTATTTCTTGCAAATATGCCTCAATACGTAGACATTCTTTACCACCTACAATACTACCACCCTCTATCTCCACTTCCTCAGCAGGATTTGTGCCACCATGGAGAGCAACTGTAATACTTCACAGGATTCTGTAGATGTGACCCCCTCCTCTATACCTATCTCTTTTACCAAATATGTAGGGAAAAGTGGTGCATCTTCCTCATAAGCCAGTTAAAAAAGGATCCACCATCTCCCGTCAAGTCCCCTACATCAATCTCCATGGAGCATCTTCTGGATGAGATTAGAGCACTTAAAGCTTATATGGAGAAAACAAATCCAAAGCTTCAGAAACTGGATGATAAATGGACTTCAATTGAAGATAGAGTCACTGAAGTGGAATGCAGAGTCAGTGACTTACAAGATGTTATACAACATGTTCATCATCTTTAAACGGAAGTAGCTCATCTTAAAAAACATGTTGAGGAACTTAAAAATCACAGTGCCCAGGAATAATCTGCATTTATTGACTGGCAGAGGGCCTGGAAGGTTCAGATCCTATCTCCTTCTTTCAAAATGTTCTACCCAAGATTTTTGATCTACCAGAAGGTACCAACATAAACATTCAAAGAGCACGTCAACTTGGTCATCTCTCTCCCAGCTCTACTTCCATAAGGCCCAGCAATATTATCCTTTTCTTCTTGGAACATACCGATCTACTCAATGTGCTTCGAGTCTGCTAAACGTAAAGGTGGCATCTCCTGGTCTGGTAAAAATCTCTATTTTTCTTGCGTCGCTATAAGTGGACATTTGATAGGAAACTGCTGGCGAATATAACCTTTGTCAAGCATATTAGGAATTGGACGCAGGTTTTTTTTTACATCAATTGGTGCAGTGCTTCACGAGGTACAGTTTTGGATGCCTTTAAGGCCAGCCTCAGGGGCGAGATCATTAGCTATATTGCCCATGAGAAGAGACAGTGTCAGGCTGGGAACGAGAGGCTGCTGAGGGAATTGGCTGAGGCTGAGCAAGAACATGTGACTCGTATTGCACGGGGACAAGGGGTGGCACAAACCCAGCTCAAAATTATTGCCTTAAAAGCATACATTAACAGCTGGCTAACTCAAAGATCGGCCGAAGAATTCCAAACTCATAGGAACGAAACATAGGAGTACGGAGAATCAGTTGGGAGAAGGCTTGTGCTGCGCACACGACAGAAAGTAGCTAGAAGTATGATAACCACTGTCAGGAAGGATGGAAGAACTTATTCAGAAACTAGCGACATACTTCGAGTGTTTCAGGAAATTTATCAGGCATTATAAAAAGGAGATGTCGGGGTACCCCTGGATATCTCCCGAGCAGTGTCAGAGGCAGAGCTTGGGGCTACATTAGATCAAACTGCCAGGAATGAGTTAGAAGAGGATATGACACTTGAAGAGGTCCTAGCAGCTTTAAACTATCTTCCTTCATGGAAAGCTGCCGGTCCTGATAAAATACCTCTTGAATTCTATAAGACCCTTCAACCCCAATTAGCCCCTATTTTATTAGACTTGTTCCTGGGGGTACAATACAATGGGTCTCCATCTGAGTCTTTGGGAAGGTATAGATATCATTATATTTCCCAAGAAGGGCAAACCCCTGGACAACCCGGCGTCATATATGCCGATATCACTGATAAATTCTGACATTAAGATCTACAATAACATTTTGGCGGGTAGACTGGGGAGGGTCATAGCCCATCTGGTGTCACCCTGGCAGCATTGTTTCATACCAGGCAGAGGAACAACGGACCATATAAGGCGGGCTATATCTTTACTTGATATCACAGCCGAGACAGCGGGACAGATGGCTATGGTCCTCCTCGATGCTGAGAAGGCTTTTGATCGTGTGGCCTGGAGGTTACTGTGGGTTATACTTGAATTAAGGGTTTTTGGCCCCCGAATGATCACCGCTATTAAAGCTATGTATTCCAATCCATATGCACAGCTCCAGCTTCTGTGTGAAGAGCCTGAAATCATAAAAGTGTCGAGGGGGACCAGGCAGGTGTTCCCCTGTTCTGACATCTTGTTTGCCCTTTATATAAATCCAAGATCTTGAATTACCAGGGGATAAAACCGATTATCTGTGGAGGATATGAAACTAAGGTGCTCGCATATGCAGACGACATTGCCATTATCACCACTAGCCATGAAGGAGCAGTCAGGAAAATCGAAGCCGTGGCTGGAGAGTTTGGCCTATCCTCTGGCCAAGGCGGGTGGTTACAGCTGTGTATCTTGGTGTTCGCATTAGTCCCAAGGTAGACACTATAAGCAGGATCAACTTTAATCCCCTGGTCAAAAAAATATCTACAGACCTGAAACGTATAAATGGGCTTCATTTAACAACTATTGGTAGGGGCAATGTCCTGAAAATGACAATGCTTCCTAAGATCCTCTATCTCTTTCTGTTTCTACCAGTGGCTGTAGATGAAGCAATACTGAAAACTCTGGAGCCCGTTTTTACAAATTTTATTTGGCAATATGGGAAGGTGAGGCGATCACTAAAGTATCTGTCTCTCCCACAGGGACTGGTTGGGCTGTCGGTCCCTAATATTACGTTTTATTATTGGGCGGCTCTAATACAGCAAATGCAAATTTTATTTACTACAGATAATGGTGAAAGGACAGATTAGGAAAGCCATAGTGCTCTTACCACAATTTATGGGCTAGCCCTAGGGAGAAAGGCTGAGGGACTCCTGCTGCGACGAGCTATTATAAGAAAGTCTGGTTCAAGGTAGTACTTAATGCTTGGAAAGTATGGAGTAAGGCTCGCAAAGCTATGAAGATCCTGAAATATTGTAGATATACACTGCTGTGGCGCTCCTCCCTTTTCCCACCTCTATTCTATGATGTAATGGGAAGACAGTGGGATTAGCTTGGCCTGACAGTAATAGGGGATTTCTATCTCCTTGACCAGATATGTCCTTTTATCCACTTGCAGCAAAGGTGTGATATCCCTAATAAGCAATATTTTAAATATGTGCAAATTAGGGAATACTGCAGCAATTTCAGGGCGGCCACATCCCTAGATAAAATACCACTTGTGGAGGTAATCGTCCAGGCTGAAAGTAAAATAAGAAATATCTATAGCATGCTGCTGGACAGTTTGCCGGACGATATTGAGAAGACAGAGGCAAATTGGGCTAGGAAGTTAGGTGAACCTGATGACGATTTAGATAAGGCAATAGCATTAGCCGCAAAAACATTCTTGTCAACAACACAGAAGGCGCAGCATTATAAAACGCTATTTAATCTGTATTTCAGCCCTGCCAAATTGTTTCAGTGGGGCAAGAGAACAGATGATAAGTGCCCTAGGTGTGGGGAAGGCCCGGCCACGCTGGTACATATGTTTTATGACTGCGGCAGGTTACTCCCTCTTAAGAATGGGCTGGAGCTCTTCTGGGAAGTATTATTGGGGCGTAGGATCAATCTTAGTCCAACTTTGATGATTCTTGGACATGATAGCAACAGCGGCATGGGTACCACACAGATGTATTTTGTATTTGTATCGGTAGCTATTGCTAGGATATTAATTGCTGCAAGATGGAAGGATCCAGAGTCCCCTTCGTTTCAGACCTGGCTTGCCCCGTTGTTACGTATCTATAATCAAGAGATGGCACTGTATGAATGTAGGGGCAGACAGGCCAGGAAGCTGGGGGAAAACATTTGGTCTCCCATTATGGACTGGAAGAACAAAACCGATTGTGTAATTGATCTGCTTGCTGGCCACCTATACCCGTTTTAGCTTCTTATATTATAGGGTGGTTCAATTCAGCTCTCCCTAGATAGCGATTGGTATATTACGTATTGGAAATAAGGATGAAATGTATTATTTATGATGTTCTTATCGCTATTTAATATATGATATGTAACTATATTGTCTTATTCATGATACTTGTATACGCCTGCTTTTTATTCTGTATAACTTATAATATGCATTCTCTGGGTATTTGAAAAAATATATATATATATATACAGATCTACTCAATGTCCTTCGAGTCTGCTAGAGGTAAAGGTGGCATCTCCTGGTCTGGTAAAAATCTCTATTTTTCTCAATATGTAGCTTAATCTACTGCAGATCGACATAAAAGACACATTCTAGACTCTCTGGATTTCAGATCTGGTCTTTTCCATCCATGTGTGTTCAAAGTAACATACAAAAATAAGACTACAACTTATGAAGATCCTAAATTACTACAGAAATATTTAGATTTCTGTTGTGGAGTTCACATGGATACAACATGATCTTCTCCTTCATAATATTTTCTATATACCTTGCCACATTGTTGTCATGCCTTATTGTATAATTATGGTCGATATTTACCTGTTCAAACTTTATCTTATGGTTAATATGTGACATGTTTATCATTTCATTATATTCTTCATTTTCCCTTAGATACATTCTGTGTTGTGCTGATGCCCCTTGTCGCCTTCTCGTTGGCTGGGCCCCTCGTCTGACCCGCTGTGGACCCAGTGGCGTAGCTAGGCACTCTGCCGCCCATGGTGGTCCCTGCCTATGCCGCCCGCGGCCACGCTGAAAAGAGAAGGGGGTGTTTGCAATATATGCTGCATTGGCCGCCCCTGCGGCAAATGCATGTAAGAGCGGGGGCGTGGAGCCGCCCAAAACTTGAGCCGCCTAGGGCGGACGACCCCCCCTTGCTACGCCAGTGTGTGGACCCAACAGTATCATCTTCTCCCTATGGATCCATCACCACTGAAGATATGTCTGTTAATAGGTATGTTTTGTTTGTCCTTTTGGTGTTTATGTATTTATTTCTTTTATTCTTTTGTTCTTTATTTCAGTTTTTTCTTACCTTTTCCTGCTTTCTTTTAATTTTTTCCCTATGCTGTAATTATTTATATGCATAGTATCTACCACCATTTTACAACACCTTGCTTTAATTGCTGTTGTTCTATACACCAATTCATTATATCATATAGTCTTTTTCTGTTATACAGTTTTATCACTATTTTTGTGAATAATTGTTAATATCTTAAAGAGTAATCTCTTGAAATTTCAAGAGGCTTCGTTAATTAGTCAAACAGCAGAGAATGTTATCTCATTTAGCTAAGTTAAATCCAGATGTTAAAAAATGCTTCAAGAAACTCATTTAATGCAATCTGAAGTCAATAACTTGTCCGGAATTAGGTGGGTGCAATATTTTTTTCTACAGAAAATCGTAAGAAGAATGGTGTAGTATTCTTTATGAAAAGTCTCTGAATGTTCCATTAATTCCTCAGGAAAGTGTTGAAGAAGGGAGATGGATTATTGTCAAATTATTTATTAATGGCATTCCTATACCTATTTTTGACATTTATGCTCCTACTCAACGTGATAAACACCATTGGCCTGCAATCCAACAAAAAGTAATCTCTATTTCAAATGATTACCGTATTTTTGGAGGTGATTGTAGCTTAATCATGAACCCCTTCCCTGATCGTAATTCGAAGATTACCTTCATCCGTCTACTGTACATAAACAATTCACATCAACTATTGACCATAGATCTCTAGTGGATGCATGAAGTCTCTGTAACCCAACTTTGAGAGAATATACTTTCTTTTCTCCAGTACATTTTTCTCAGTCTAGGATAGATCACCATTTTGTCTCTAAACCCTTATCTTCGCATCTTACAAATTCAGAAATTGGCTCAATCTTGATCTCAAATCATGCACCAGTCATTATAGATTTCGCTCTTATCCCTGTTTTTAAAGGTAATAAAAGATGGCAATTTAAACTCTCTTCCTTTAGATATCCCATTTACTCAAAGCTGTGAATCATTTGTTCAGGAATTAGTTATTTTTAATGATACTCCTAATATATCTCCACAACTTCTTTGGGGTTCTTTTAAATCATTGGCTAGAGACTTCATTGTCTCATATGTTTCCAAAAAACGTACATTTAATAATCAGAAGTCATCTGAATTCTTACAGCATATTAAACATTAAGAACACCTTTACTACACTTTCAAATCGAAACCCACCATGGTCAGTTACTTAAAGCTAAATTCCATTTTAATAAGCTTTTTATGGAGATGCCACCTCTTATTTACCTAAATATAGTGGCAAAAACTATGCAGGGCTATACAAAGCAGGCAAACTCTTACCTAACTATCGCAAGGTTCAAAAGGGACGACTTAGAGTAGAGTCTATTTTCAGTAAGGACAATACTCCTCTCATTACTGATGTTGATATACTACAGGAATTCAAGTCCTATTATGCCACTTTGTATTCTCCAGACTCACACCCTCCTTCGGACTGATTTCCAGTGGTGGCTGGTGTCTTTTGAAAAAGGTGAGGCGTAAAAGTTGTGCGTGAGTTATCTGTGGTGAGCGAGCATAGCGAGCGAGCCTGACCGCCAAAAGAGGGGTTCAGGGAATTTCCCCCTGAGAAAAGTTTGAAAAAAAGAGTGGGCAAATGATGCATTTTCAAGCACATTTGAGTAAGCAAGTTGGATAATAAATCAATAAAGAGATTTCATTTGATTATGACATAGGTAGCTGCTTACTCAGTATATCCACTGAACTTCATAACAGACTTTGTGATAGCACCTCTGAATATTCTAGTGAAGTATCCTGCATCTGATGCTGTGATGCCAGCACAGACCAGTACCTTGTGACAGGAGCAAGACTTACTAAGTGTAATGATGCTGCTTGTTTTAATATTTATATGCAATTCTTTTTACTGGATTTGGTTTCAACCTTTTAATGTTTTAAGAGCTGTACCCAAAATAAGCTTAAATTGAAATCACATTCATACTACCAGTTCCCTTTCAGACAATTCAACTCTTTGGTAGTTGACATTATTTTCAATTGTGCTTCAAAAACACAACAGATTCTATTTGTGAATCATTTTGGCGGTCAATCCCCCTTCAACCGATTTACTGAATCTTCAAGTAATAAAGTCTCTATTATGGGCACTATGAGGCTGAATACTAGGGCAGACCCCGATGAATCTGCAAACACCAGTGGCCTAACCGCTTGCATGTGCATAACCTTGTATGTGCGTCTTTGATGCATTCACAACCAGTATGCCATAGCGCTTCAGCTCCATATATTTCTAGCTGCGCTAGGTACCCGTGTGTAACATTCTGTGTTTTACTTTTCTGCCACAATCACTGTCACATGCTGTAATTCCTTCGTAGGTGATTCTTATGACCCAAGTACAACCATATTTTCCTGCACAAACTTTTGAGATGATTAATTAATGCAGCGTGCGGGCTCGGCAGATGTAACCAAAATGTGATGTAGCCTGTTGCATGCAGTAATGGGGCTAGCAGTGACTACTCCTCACAATATTTGGCAGTGGCATGGATTATATTTCTGCAGCAATGTCAATAAAACTTTATGCTGCTGCGGTAACTTTTGTACATTTGGGACCATGTATATTTTACACAGCAATCACTTTTTTGTTCATATTATCAGTTTAGACAACTGCTACTGGCTCTGGCTACTTTTCACCATGCAGGAAATGCTCACAAATCAAATTAATACAAAAGGGGATGATGGACGGAACGCTTGAGCCAATCAAACACTCACCCCCAGTCAACTGATCTGGGTTTAATCCATCATCATTCTTTAGCTCACTCCACCACCCCAGTTCAGACATGGCCATATGCAAATCAGTCTGACCCTGTGCCTCATGGGAACAGTCCAGCCCGAACTGCCAAGCCATGTCTTCCCTGGACCGGAAACAAGCATCCTAGGACCGGTTTCTGGCATTTCAGCCGTCATCAGCCAGGCTTGCTTGAATCCAGTGGCAAAGTGAGCAAGGGACCCACGTCTGGGCATACCCCGCCAACTTAGGGCGACCAAGCGATACAAAGGGGATGATGGACGGAACGCTTGAGCCAATCAAACACTCACCCCCAGTCAACTGATCTGGGTTTAATCCATCATCATTCTTTAGCTCACTCCACCACCCCAGTTCAGACATGGCCATATGCAAATCAGTCTGACCCTGTGCCTCATGGGAACAGTCCAGCCCGAACTGCCAAGCCATGTCTTCCTGGACCGAAACAAGCATCCTAGGACCGGTTTCTGGCATTTCAGCCGTCATCAGCCAGGCTTGCTTGAATCCAGTGGCAAAGTGAGCAAGGGACCCACGTCTGGGCATACCCCGCCAACTTAGGGCTGACCAAGCGATACAAAGGGGATGATGGACGGAACGCTTGAGCCAATCAAACACTCACTCCCAGTCAACTGATCTGGGTTTAATCCATCATCATTCTTTAGCTCACTCCACCACCCCAGTTCAGACATGGCCATATGCAAATCAGTCTGACCCTGTGCCTCATGGGAACAGTCCAGCCCGAACTGCCAAGCCATGTCTTCCCTGGACCGGAAACAAGCATCCTAGGACCGGTTTCTGGCATTTCAGCCGTCATCAGCCAGGCTTGCTTGAATCCAGTGGCAAAGTGAGCAAGGGACCCACGCCTGGGCATACCCCCGCCAACTTAGGGCGACCAAGCGATACAAAGGGGATGATGGACGGAACGCTTGAGCCAATCAAACACTCACCCCCAGTCAACTGATCTGGGTTTAATCCATCATCATTCTTTAGCTCACTCCACCACCCCAGTTCAGACATGGCCATATGCAAATCAGTCTGACCCTGTGCCTCATGGGAACAGTCCAGCCCGAACTGCCAAGCCATGTCTTCCTGGACCGGAAACAAGCATCCTAGGACCGGTTTCTGGCATTTCAGCCGTCATCAGCCAGGCTTGCTTGAATCCAGTGGCAAAGTGAGCAAGGGACCCACGTCTGGGCATACCCCGCCAACTTAGGGCGACCAAGCGATACAAAGGGGATGATGGACGGAACGCTTGAGCCAATCAAACACTCACCCCCAGTCAACTGATCTGGGTTTAATCCATCATCATTCTTTAGCTCACTCCACCACCCCAGTTCAGACATGGCCATATGCAAATCAGTCTGACCCTGTGCCTCATGGGAACAGTCCAGCCCGAACTGCCAAGCCATGTCTTCCCTGGACCGGAAACAAGCATCCTAGGACCGGCTTCTGGCATTTCAGCCGTCATCAGCCAGGCTTGCTTGAATCCAGTGGCAAAGTGAGCAAGGGACCCACGTCTGGGCATACCCCCGCCAACTTAGGGCGACCAAAGCGATACAAAGGGGATGATGGACGGAACGCTTGAGCCAATCAAACACTCACCCCAGTCAACTGATCTGGGTTTAATCCATCATCATTCTTTAGCTCACTCCACCACCCCAGTTCAGACATGGCCATATGCAAATCAGTCTGACCCTGTGCCTCATGGGAACAGTCCAGCCTGAACTGCCAAGCCATGTCTTCCCTGGACCGGAAACAAGCATCCTAGGACCGGTTTCTGGCATTTCAGCCGTCATCAGCCAGGCTTGCTTGAATCCAGTGGCAAAGTGAGCAAGGGACCCACGTCTGGGCATACCCCCGCCAACTTAGGGCGACCAAAGCGATACAAAGGGGATGATGGACGGAACGCTTGAGCCAATCAAACACTCACCCCCAGTCAACTGATCTGGGTTTAATCCATCATCATTCTTTAGCTCACTCCACCACCCCAGTTCAGACATGGCCATATGCAAATCAGTCTGACCCTGTGCCTCATGGGAACAGTCCAGCCCGAACTGCCAAGCCATGTCTTCCCTGGACCGGAAACAAGCATCCTAGGACCGGTTTCTGGCATTTCAGCCGTCATCAGCCAGGCTTGCTTGAATCCAGTGGCAAAGTGAGCAAGGGACCCACGTCTGGGCATACCCCCGCCAACTTAGGGCGACCAAGCGATACAAGGGGATGATGGACGGAACGCTTGAGCCAATCAAACACTCACCCCCAGTCAACTGATCTGGGTTTAATCCATCATCATTCTTTAGCTCACTCCACCACCCCAGTTCAGACATGGCCATATGCAAATCAGTCTGACCTCTGTGCCTCATGGGAACAGTCCAGCCCGAACTGCCAAGCCATGTCTTCCCTGGACCGAAACAGCATCCTAGGACCGGTCTCTGGCATTTCAGCCGTCATCAGCCAGGCTTGCTTGAATCCAGTGGCAAAGTGAGCAAGGGACCCACGTCTGGGCATACCCCCGCCAACTTAGGGCGACCAAAGCGATACAAAGGGGATGATGGACGGAACGCTTGAGCCAATCAAACACTCACCCCCAGTCAACTGATCTGGGTTTAATCCATCATCATTCTTTAGCTCACTCCACCACCCCAGTTCAGACATGGCCATATGCAAATCAGTCTGACCCTGTGCCTCATGGGAACAGTCCAGCCCGAACTGCCAAGCCATGTCTTCCTGGACCGGAAACAAGCATCCTAGGACCGGTTTCTGGCATTTCAGCCGTCATCAGCCAGGCTTGCTTGAATCCAGTGGCAAAGTGAGCAAGGGACCCACGTCTGGGCATACCCCGCCAACTTAGGGCGACCAAGCGATACAAAGGGGATGATGGACGGAACGCTTGAGCCAATCAAACACTCACCCCAGTCAACTGATCTGGGTTTAATCCATCATCATTCTTTAGCTCACTCCACCACCCCAGTTCAGACATGGCCATATGCAAATCAGTCTGACCCTGTGCCTCATGGGAACAGTCCAGCCCGAACTGCCAAGCCATGTCTTCCCTGGACCGGAAACAAGCATCCTAGGACCGGTTTCTGGCATTTCAGCCGTCATCAGCCAGGCTTGCTTGAATCCAGTGGCAAAGTGAGCAAGGGACCCACGTCTGGGCATACCCCGCCAACTTAGGGCTGACCAAGCGATACAAAAGGGGATGATGGACAGAACGCTTGAGCCAATCAAACACTCACCCCCAGTCAACTGATCTGGGTTTAATCCATCATCATTCTTTAGCTCACTCCACCACCCCAGTTCAGACATGGCCATATGCAAATCAGTCTGACCCTGTGCCTCATGGGAACAGTCCAGCCCGAACTGCCAAGCCATGTCTTCCCTGGACCGGAAACAAGCATCCTAGGACCGGTTTCTGGCATTTCAGCCGTCATCAGCCAGGCTTGCTTGAATCCAGTGGCAAAGTGAGCAAGGGACCCACGTCTGGGCATACCCCCGCCAACTTAGGGCGACCAAAGCGATACAAAGGGGATGATGGACGGAACGCTTGAGCCAATCAAACACTCACCCCCAGTCAACTGATCTGGGTTTAATCCATCATCATTCTTTAGCTCACTCCACCTGACATGGCTTGGCAGTTCGGGCTGGACTGTTCCCATGAGGCACAGGGTCAGACTGATTTGCATATGGCCATGTCTGAACTGGGGTGGTGGAGTGAGCTAAAGAATGATGATGGATTAAACCCAGATCAGTTGACTGGGGGTGAGTGTTTGATTGGCTCAAACGTCTCCGTCCATCATCCCCTTTGTATCACTTTGTTCGCCCTAAGTTGGCGGGCATGCCCAGACGTGGGTCCCTTGCTCACTTTGCCACTGGATTCAAGCAAGCCTGGCTGATGACGGCTGGAATGCCAGAAACCGGTCCTAGGATGCTTGTTTCCGGTCCAGGGAAGACATGGCTTGGCAGTTCGGGCTGGACTGTTCCCATGAGGCACAGGGTCAGACTGATTTGCATATGGCCATGTCTGAACTGGGGTGGTGGAGTGAGCTAAAGAATGATGATGGATTAAACCCAGATCAGTTGACTGGGGGTGAGTGTTTGATTGGCTCAAACGTTCCGTCCATCATCCCCTTTGTATCACTTTGTTCGCCCTAAGTTGGCGGGGGTATGCCCAGACGTGGGTCCCTTGCTCACTTTGCCACTGGATTCAAGCAAGCCTGGCTGATGACGGCTGGAATGCCAGAGACCGGTCCTAGGATGCTTGTTTCCGGTCCAGGGAAGACATGGCTTGGCAGTTCGAGCTGGACTGTTCCCATGAGGCACAGGGTCAGACTGATTTGCATATGGCCATGTCTGAACTGGGGTGGTGGAGTGAGCTAAAGAATGATGATGGATTAAACCCAGATCAGTTGACTGGGGGTGAGTGTTTGATTGGCTCAAACGTTCCGTCCATCATCCCCTTTTGTATCACTTTGTTCGCCCTAAGTTGGCGGAGGTATGCCCAGACGTGGGTCCCTTGCTCACTTTGCCACTGGATTCAAGCAAGCCTGGCTGATGACGGCTGGAATGCCAGAAACCGGTCCTAGGATGCTTGTTTCCGGTCCAGGGAAGACATGGCTTGGCAGTTCGGGCTGGACTGTTCCCATGAGGCACAGGGTCAGACTGATTTGCATATGGCCATGTCTGAACTGGGGTGGTGGAGTGAGCTAAAGAATGATGATGGATTAAACCCAGATCAGTTGACTGGGGGTGAGTGTTTGATTGGCTCAAACGTTCCGTCCATCATCCCCTTTAGTATCACTTTGTTCGCCCTAAGTTGGCGGGGTATGCCCAGACGTGGGTCCCTTGCTCACTTTGCCACTGGATTCAAGCAAGCCTGGCTGATGACGGCTGGAATGCCAGAAACCGGTCCTAGGATGCTTGTTTCCGGTCCAGGAAGACATGGCTTGGCAGTTCGGGCTGGACTGTTCCCATGAGGCACAGGGTCAGACTGATTTGCATATGGCCATGTCTGAACTGGGGTGGTGGAGTGAGCTAAAGAATGATGATGGATTAAACCCAGATCAGTTGACTGGGGGTGAGTGTTTGATTGGCTCAAACGTTCCGTCCATCATCCCCTTTTGTATCACTTTGTTCGCCCTAAGTTGGCGGGGTAT
The DNA here is from genome assembly GCA_963921515.1 of Calotriton arnoldi. NCBI lineage: Eukaryota > Metazoa > Chordata > Amphibia > Caudata > Salamandridae > Calotriton > Calotriton arnoldi. The sequence continues at coordinate 186,801 of CAWUFW010003952.1, read as the reverse complement.
GCCCAGACGTGGGTCCCTTGCTCACTTTGCCACTGGATTCAAGCAAGCCTGGCTGATGACGGCTGGAATGCCAGAAACCGGTCCTAGGATGCTTGTTTCCGGTCCAGGAAGACATGGCTTGGCAGTTCGGGCTGGACTGTTCCCATGAGGCACAGGGTCAGACTGATTTGCATATGGCCATGTCTGAACTGGGGTGGTGGAGTGAGCTAAAGAATGATGATGGATTAAACCCAGATCAGTTGACTGGGGGTGAGTGTTTGATTGGCTCAAACGTTCCGTCCATCATCCCCTTTTGTATCACTTTGTTCGCCCTAAGTTGGCGGGGTATGCCCAGACGTGGGTCCCTTGCTCACTTTGCCACTGGATTCAAGCAAGCCTGGCTGATGACGGCTGGAATGCCAGAAACCGGTCCTAGGATGCTTGTTTCCGGTCCAGGGAAGACATGGCTTGGCAGTTCGGGCTGGACTGTTCCCATGAGGCACAGGGTCAGACTGATTTGCATATGGCCATGTCTGAACTGGGGTGGTGGAGTGAGCTAAAGAATGATGATGGATTAAACCCAGATCAGTTGACTGGGGGTGAGTGTTTGATTGGCTCAAGCGTTCCGTCCATCATCCCCTTTGTATCGCTTGGTCGCCCTAAGTTGGCGGTATGCCCAGGCGTGGGTCCCTTGCTCACTTTGCCACTGGATTCAAGCAAGCCTGGCTGATGACGGCTGGAATGCCAGAAACCGGTCCTAGGATGCTTGTTTCCGGTCCAGGAAGACATGGCTTGGCAGTTCGGGCTGGACTGTTCCCATGAGGCACAGGGTCAGACTGATTTGCATATGGCCATGTCTGAACTGGGGTGGTGGAGTGAGCTAAAGAATGATGATGGATTAAACCCAGATCAGTTGACTGGGGTGAGTGTTTGATTGGCTCAAGCGTTCCGTCCATCATCCCCTTTTGTATCGCTTTGTCGCCCTAAGTTGGCGGGGGTATGCCCAGACGTGGGTCCCTTGCTCACTTTGCCACTGGATTCAAGCAAGCCTGGCTGATGACGGCTGGAATGCCAGAAACCGGTCCTAGGATGCTTGTTTCGGTCCAGGAAGACATGGCTTGGCAGTTCGGGCTGGACTGTTCCCATGAGGCACAGGGTCAGACTGATTTGCATATGGCCATGTCTGAACTGGGGTGGTGGAGTGAGCTAAAGAATGATGATGGATTAAACCCAGATCAGTTGACTGGGGGTGAGTGTTTGATTGGCTCAAACGTTCCGTCCATCATCCCCTTTGTATCGCTTTGGTCGCCCTAAGTTGGCGGGGTATGCCCAGACGTGGGTCCCTTGCTCACTTTGCCACTGGATTCAAGCAAGCCTGGCTGATGACGGCTGGAATGCCAGAAACCGGTCCTAGGATGCTTGTTTCCGGTCCAGGAAGACATGGCTTGGCAGTTCGGGCTGGACTGTTCCCATGAGGCACAGGGTCAGACTGATTTGCATATGGCCATGTCTGAACTGGGGTGGTGGAGTGAGCTAAAGAATGATGATGGATTAAACCCAGATCAGTTGACTGGGGGTGAGTGTTTGATTGGCTCAAGCGTTCCGTCCATCATCCCCTTTTGTATCACTTTGTTCGCCCTAAGTTGGCGGGGGTATGCCCAGACGTGGGTCCCTTGCTCACTTTGCCACTGGATTCAAGCAAGCCTGGCTGATGACGGCTGAAATGCCAGAAACCGGTCCTAGGATGCTTGTTTCCGGTCCAGGGAAGACATGGCTTGGCAGTTCGGGCTGGACTGTTCCCATGAGGCACAGGGTCAGACTGATTTGCATATGGCCATGTCTGAACTGGGGTGGTGGAGTGAGCTAAAGAATGATGATGGATTAAACCCAGATCAGTTGACTGGGGGTGAGTGTTTGATTGGCTCAAGCGTTCCGTCCATCATCCCCTTTGTATCACTTGATCGCCCTAAGTTGGCGGGGTATGCCCAGACGTGGGTCCCTTGCTCACTTTGCCACTGGATTCAAGCAAGCCTGGCTGATGACGGCTGAAATGCCAGAAACCGGTCCTAGGATGCTTGTTTCCGGTCCAGGGAAGACATGGCTTGGCAGTTCGGGCTGGACTGTTCCCATGAGGCACAGGGTCAGACTGATTTGCATATGGCCATGTCTGAACTGGGGTGGTGGAGTGAGCTAAAGAATGATGATGGATTAAACCCAGATCAGTTGACTGGGGGTGAGTGTTTGATTGGCTCAAGCGTTCCGTCCATCATCCCCTTTTGTATCACTTTGTTCGCCCTAAGTTGGCGGGGGTATGCCCAGACGTGGGTCCCTTGCTCACTTTGCCACTGGATTCAAGCAAGCCTGGCTGATGACGGCTGGAATGCCAGAAACCGGTCCTAGGATGCTTGTTTCCGGTCCAGGGAAGACATGGCTTGGCAGTTCGGGCTGGACTGTTCCCATGAGGCACAGGGTCAGACTGATTTGCATATGGCCATGTCTGAACTGGGGTGGTGGAGTGAGCTAAAGAATGATGATGGATTAAACCCAGATCAGTTGACTGGGGGTGAGTGTTTGATTGGCTCAAACGTTCCGTCCATCATCCCCTTTTGTATCACTTTGTTCGCCCTAAGTTGGCGGGGGTATGCCCAGACGTGGGTCCCTTGCTCACTTTGCCACTGGATTCAAGCAAGCCTGGCTGATGACGGCTGGAATGCCAGAAACCGGTCCTAGGATGCTTGTTTCCGGTCCAGGGAAGACATGGCTTGGCAGTTCGGGCTGGACTGTTCCCATGAGGCACAGGGTCAGACTGATTTGCATATGGCCATGTCTGAACTGGGGTGGTGGAGTGAGCTAAAGAATGATGATGGATTAAACCCAGATCAGTTGACTGGGGGTGAGTGTTTGATTGGCTCAAACGTTCCGTCCATCATCCCCTTTTGTATCACTTTGTTCGCCCTAAGTTGGCGGGGGTATGCCCAGACGTGGGTCCCTTGCTCACTTTGCCACTGGATTCAAGCAAGCCTGGCTGATGACGGCTGGAATGCCAGAAACCGGTCCTAGGATGCTTGTTTCCGGTCCAGGGAAGACATGGCTTGGCAGTTCGGGCTGGACTGTTCCCATGAGGCACAGGGTCAGACTGATTTGCATATGGCCATGTCTGAACTGGGGTGGTGGAGTGAGCTAAAGAATGATGATGGATTAAACCCAGATCAGTTGACTGGGGGTGAGTGTTTGATTGGCTCAAACGTTCCGTCCATCATCCCCTTTTGTATCACTTTGTTCGCCCTAAGTTGGCGGGGGTATGCCCAGACGTGGGTCCCTTGCTCACTTTGCCACTGGATTCAAGCAAGCCTGGCTGATGACGGCTGGAATGCCAGAAACCGGTCCTAGGATGCTTGTTTCCGGTCCAGGGAAGACATGGCTTGGCAGTTCGGGCTGGACTGTTCCCATGAGGCACAGGGTCAGACTGATTTGCATATGGCCATGTCTGAACTGGGGTGGTGGAGTGAGCTAAAGAATGATGATGGATTAAACCCAGATCAGTTGACTGGGGGTGAGTGTTTGATTGGCTCAAACGTTCCGTCCATCATCCCCTTTTGTATCACTTTGTTCGCCCTAAGTTGGCGGGGGTATGCCCAGACGTGGGTCCCTTGCTCACTTTGCCACTGGATTCAAGCAAGCCTGGCTGATGACGGCTGGAATGCCAGAAACCGGTCCTAGGATGCTTGTTTCCGGTCCAGGGAAGACATGGCTTGGCAGTTCGGGCTGGACTGTTCCCATGAGGCACAGGGTCAGACTGATTTGCATATGGCCATGTCTGAACTGGGGTGGTGGAGTGAGCTAAAGAATGATGATGGATTAAACCCAGATCAGTTGACTGGGGGTGAGTGTTTGATTGGCTCAAACGTTCCGTCCATCATCCCTTTTGTATCACTTTGTTCGCCCTAAGTTGGCGGGGTATGCCCAGACGTGGGTCCCTTGCTCACTTTGCCACTGGATTCAAGCAAGCCTGGCTGATGACGGCTGGAATGCCAGAAACCGGTCCTAGGATGCTTGTTTCCGGTCCAGGGAAGACATGGCTTGGCAGTTCGGGCTGGACTGTTCCCATGAGGCACAGGGTCAGACTGATTTGCATATGGCCATGTCTGAACTGGGGTGGTGGAGTGAGCTAAAGAATGATGATGGATTAAACCCAGATCAGTTGACTGGGGGTGAGTGTTTGATTGGCTCAAACGTTCCGTCCATCATCCCCTTTTGTATCACAAATCAAATTAGGCGGCAATTTACAGATTATCTCGCCTTGACGCGACTGAAGCGGAAGGGCATTTCATCTGGGGACCTCACTAATTCTTTTTTTAACTTTAAAAGTGGGGCAAGAGTGGCAATAGGGTTTCTTCTGATGCAATTTCCACCGGCACCCTGAACGGTCCGTGCACTCCAATTGATTAGCTATACCGTGTACCTGCCATCAGTTCCATTAATAGGAAATTTCTTTGAAGCAAAAGGTGAAATATTACTGGACGGCTGCCTAGAAATAAGAAATGCTTCATCACAAAGGCTGCTCCTCATGGAAAAATGTAACAAAAATAAGTTTGAATTGCCACCACTACATGAGAAATAATTAAGCAAACGTTGCTTCATTCTTATTCGAATGGACAGATGCCAGCCCCGGGGTGCTCCCGCAGTTCCCATTTGACGAGGGGCCCAAGCACAGAACTGCGCTCAGTGAGGAGCTCCTCCACTTCCTTGCAGCCTGGGGCCCTGTGGGTTGGGTAGAAGAGGGTGACGCAGTGAGGCCCGTTAGGGATTATTTTCACTTCACTCCATGCTGCCTATGCAGATCCGGGAAGCAAAGGCTTCTCCTAACCTCATCCTCCTCCTCCAGGGTATGCTGGTCTAGGGTTAACGCACACTGAAGCAGTGTTACCCGAGAGGAGAGGCTTTGTCAGGTCTCCTCGACACGCACAACGTGTTTTTGGCCAGGCCTGCAAGAAGTGCGTGAGAATAATAACACACACAACCAAGCACGCTGAAGGCATGTGTGCAGTTAGGCAAGACACTAGAAAGACTTTAATTCACATTTAATAAAGTAAATCTAACACTTACTAGTGAGCCAGCCCTGCTAACGGACGACGAGGAGCACTTCGGAAGTTCGGATCGAAAGCTGCTGGACTCCACCCCTCAGGACTCCTCAGCCAATGCAAGACACACAAGCAGTGGAGGAGGCGAAAGCTGCGTTCAATGGTTGACACCTGCTCCAACATCAACCTCCTGAGTCTGCCCCGCCCTCTTCCATTAAATGAACGGAGTTCTTCAGACCTCGCCCTGGGCCAGATCAGTATACGCCCAAAATAAAGCCTATACATTGCGCTTAAATTCGCAACATCCTCCACAGTGATGTCACTGTCCTGGTTTGTGACCTGTAGGCCCGAGAATCATTCACGCTCACTCGGCACATGTGAAGTTTGGCACTCCTATCAAAGAAAAAAAAAACGAAATCCTTCGTAAAAGAGCACGTTGCTCTGCCATCACGGGGAAGGGGAGAAAAACCTACGAGCAGCTCTTGTCAAAAGCAACCATTAGCTTTTTGACTAGAGCTGCTCATAGGTTTTTATCCCCTCACCGTGATGGCAGGGCAGCGCCCCTTTTGCCCTTTAACACCAGCCGCCCCTGCTGATTTCCACAATATTTTTCTTTTATTCATAGAGAACATGATTCTTCTATTGACTTTACCCCTCTTGAGACAGAGATTACTACCTGAGAAATTCTTAACTCAATGAATTCAATCAAGAAATGGAAAGCCCCTGGATCTAATGGAGTCATGATTGAAGTTTACCTTCATTTTTCAAAATTCTATTACCTAAACTTTTCCAATTATTCTCATTTTTCATCACTAATACTTCAGCAAAAGGGACATTTCAAGAAGCTTTAATTTGTCTCATCCCTAAGGAAGGTAAAGATCCAAATTTTGCAAAAATGATGGACCTATTTCTTAAATTAACTTAGATTATAAAATGTTTGCAAAGCTCATTGCTAGGGGAGTTAGAGCTGTCCTCTTTCGTCTTTACTATTTATTTTGGCTTTAGAAACTTTCTTGCTTAGAAATCAACAAAATCCTGATTTTACGGGTTTCCAATATGATAAAAGACAAGTTAAAATATCTGTATATGCGGATGATATTCTAATGTTTATATCTAATCCAACCTCCTCTTTACCGACATTCTTAAATGTACTAAGTAAATTTGCTATAATTTCAGGATATAAACTTAACATTGGTAAATGTGAAATTCTTCCTCTTAATAATTTCCGCTTTAACAAGAACTTACATTTTCAAATTGGACCCCTCAGAAAATTAAATACTGAGGACTATGGTTTGCTAACAATATTAAATTTATTGGAGCCCTGTGCCACTTTTGCACCACGTAAAGTGGTACATGCGTGACGCCGGGCTCTCATAAAGATTTATGAAGCCACTAAAAGCCGCCTGCATGGCTTTGAGTGGCCTCATGAATAATGAGTAAGGCGACGCAGCGCAAATCACTGTGTCCCTCTATGCCCGGGAGGCATTCCATGGACATTGCTGTGGGTTTTCCAAGGCAACGCCTATAGAATTTAATAATGCCCAGATTTCCAAAAACATGTAAACCTGGGGAAGCTCCAAATCTGTACGCCTCCTGAGGTGAGGCTAACGTGGAGAAATAACTTCATTTCTTCTCGTTCTTTCCTCTTTCCATGCGTGCTGCTTTCTGCAGCACACATAGAAAGAGGAAAATGCCTCTTAAAATTGTTTTTGTGCAGGAAGGAGGCCCCTTCCTACAAAAAAAGAATCCTGCCTACAACAGACACACCCTTGCACCCTGGTGAAAGGGTGCCTACTTTGGCGCTAAGCTGCCGAAAGGCGCCAGCTCAGGTAGAAAGGACAGGAAAGCACTGTATGGCTTAATACGGTGCATGCTTCCCCTTTCACTTTGGTGTAGGTCAGCGCAGTAAGGGGCCTTGCTGCTCTGCCCTGCGCCAAAATGCCATAAATGAGACCCACTATATCTACCAATTTAAACTTAGTAGTCACAAAAATTACATCTCTTACATCGCAATGGAACCCTTTATTTTTATCTTGGCTTGGGAGATTAGACTCCATCAAATGATGCTAGTACCTATTATTTTCTTTAACTTAGCTAACTTACCCATCCATATTCCACAGCATTATTTCAAATCCATATAGACCATCTTGCTTCTATTCTTATGGAACAATAAAACGAATAAAACTCCTCATATGTCTCTTGCTAGACGTTTGGGGTGGAGTCAACTTTCTAAATTACTTATCTTGTCATACTGCTTTCTTTCTCAATAAGTCCAGATTTTTGTTTATAGATGATCTTACATACCCTCCTCCTTTGTGGATGGAACTCAAACTTTCCTTTATTACTCCATTTTCATTTGCCAAACTTGTATCTTTTAGTTGGAAACCTTCTTTTCTTTCCCATCCTATCCGTAAAACCTCTGTGGATCTTTTTCCTCCTATTATGAATATTCATTTCAATGACAGAGACATTTTTTTAGAATCATCCTTTTTGTATAATAAGTTGATTACAATAAAGGCCAAACTGTTTTTAGTAATCCTGGAGAGCTAAGGTACTCTTATGAGTTAAACAACTGGTTGATGGGAATATAGGCAGACTCGATCTTGCTTTGACTTATCAAATTCCTTTGTTCTGAAACATCTACAACTTACAGAAATTATTTCACATCTTTGATTGTCTCTCTCCTATACTGCCACTTTTGAAAGATGCCAATCACATCTTACCCATCTTATCTTATCCTATTCCTCAGTTTCTAATATATCTAGAGCACTTCATGCATCCCCTGTTTCACGTGCTAAAACTTCAACTGAACTCCAACTGGAAAAAGATTTTAACGTTTCATGGTCAATATTTCTGCGGAATAAACTCTAGATTAAAATACGTAAAGCATCTAGAGTGGCAAACAGTGTTCAAATATAGGGGGTCATTATGATAGGGGGCGATCCGCCCGCCATCCACACTTCAAAGACCCCCCGCCATATTAGGATGGCTGGGGGGTCCGCGGCGGACGGAAAGACCGTCCGCCGCTTTTCCGCCGGTCGACTCGTCGACCGGCGGAAAACATGGTTAATATGGTGGCGGTGTCTGCAAGACACCGCCATCCATATTAGCATGCAGGCGGAGGTGTGCCTTCCCATGGTGGCGTTGCCGCCATGGAAAGGCATGTGGTCTTTGACTTTGGTGGCCCGTAGCGGGCCCCCAGAAAGTTGGGGGGTTGGGGGGTGCACATGGGGGGTACCTATGGTACCCCCTGCATTGGCATGGACAAAGTGGCAGGCACTGCGCGGTGCCTGTCACCTTGTGCATGCCAATGCACGTCGTCTATTCCCAGCATTGTGGCGGGCGGTGCTGTGAGCACTGCCCACCACAATGCTGGGAATAGGGCTTGCCACCGCCACGGTGGCGGTGGCATCCTAATCTCAGGTGCGGGACCGCCGCACCCCTTGCGGACGGTCCCACATTCCGTTGCGGTGGCGGGCGGACTTTGTCCGCCCGCCATCGTAATGATGCCCATAGTTTTTTAAAATTTACAATAGAGGTTTTTTTGACAACCAAATCTTTAAATAATATAAATCCAACTATAGCTTCTTATTGTTGGTCATGTAAAGCTTCTTCGGCTGACTTACTTCATTCTGTCTTCACATGTCCTCACACTCATCAGTTTTGGTTAAAAGTATGGGCTGATCTTAATGCTATTTTTCATGCCAATGCACCCTTTTCTTATAAAAATATATTTCTAGGCAGTTTATTAGACTAGTAGAACACATCTCCCAATCCTGCAAATAATATTGATCTGTTAATTGTTGTTGCTTTGCAACAAATAACCAAAACTTGGAAAGAATTGTCTGCTATTTCTTTTCAAGCCTGGTGGTATGGTGTTTGCTACGATCATTGATTGGCTAGAGTATATGTTCACCCCTTAACCTTATTTTATTTTAAACAAAATGGTATTGTTTTCATATAACAAAAAACAAAAACATTAACTGCCAGGACTTAGCACATCAGAAACAGGCAATGATCTATGCACCGTGGTAGTATAGAGCAACACGTAACCAGGACATAGCACATCAGAAACAGATTAAGAATTCTACGTAGTAGTACTGAGTAAAGCAAGTAAAAGATGTGATGCATCAGTGAGACCAGGACACAGCACATCAGAAACAGGCAATGATCTATGCATAGCAGTACAGAGTGAATTAGGTTGAGATGTACACACCTTTAAACTTGGGCATCCCAAATGCATAACATATTACTAACAAACAACAGCAACCAACACCCCTACCTTGAGTTACCCCTTACCAAGCTGACCTTTATAGAGTTCCAGAATCCTCTGCCAAGCTGTGCTCAAAACTGTAGTTTCAAATCCCACCCAAAACCCTCCCCTGCAAAGTCAATTACCTCCACCATCTGAATCCTCTTGTAAAAGCTGGGAGCTGTCAGAAGTATCTGAGTCAACACACAGAGCCCAGAGGTTATCTACTAAATGTTCCCATGCTCTAGCCCTGTCAATTGTTCCCCGCCTTCTCTTCAATTCATGAAACAATACAGCACTCTCAAGCCCTGCCCATTTAACCAGTTCATCTCACCATTTAAGCAGCCATGGTCCCCAGCAGATAACCAATCCATTGTCAATTCTTGTTTTGCACGTATCAATGCCAAATCAATAAATCTAGTAGTGTTTGTTTGCTTTTTAGGGCACAGGTAACCCCCAAGAAGACAGGCCAGTGGTGTACAAGGGATCACCCGTTGTGTGATAATATTAACACCGTCCACTACCTCCTCCCAATAACCCAATATAAAGTGGCAGGACCATACCATATGGAACATTTCTGCGCCAAGCTTCCCACATCGAATGTGTGACAGAATATCGACGGACAGAAAATCGACCTGCAAAAATATCGACACAGAAATATAGAAGTCAAAAATATTGAAGTCCAATCTACATAAAGGTAAGTACAAAAATATCTAAAAAAATATATAGTTGTCAAAAATATCGAAGTTAAAAATATCGTTTTTTAAATGTTTTAATAATAATGTAAAATTAAGTAAATAATACATATAATTAAAAGAAATATAGTTAAAAATATTAAAAGATATTTAAAAATAATAACTAATACATTAAATGTTAAAATAAATTAAACATATACATATAAATTAATATATATACTTACTCCACATAGTGCAACAGTAGGGAAAGCGTTGGATAGCGTAGGGGTAAAAATTACTATTCCCACTCCAGAGAGTGCGACAGTAGGGAAAGCGCTGGATAGCGTAGGGGTAAAAATTACTATTCCCACTCCAGTGAGTGCAACAGTAGGGAAAGCGTTGGATAGCCTAGGGGTAAAAATTACTATTCCCACTTCAGAGAGTGCAACAGTAGGGAAAGCGATGGATAGCGTAGGGGTAAAAATTACTATTCCCACTCCAGTGAGTGCAACAATAGGGAAAGCGCTGGGTAGCGTAGGGGTAAAAATTACTATTCCCACCCCAGAGAGTGCAACAGTAGGGAAAGCGTTGGATAGCGTAGGGGTAAAAATTACTATTCCCACTCCAGAGAGTGCAACAGTAGGGAAAGTGTTGGATAGCGTAGGGGTAAAAATTACTATTCCCACTCCAGTGAGTGCAACAGTAGGGAAAGCGTTGGACAACGTAGATGTTAAAAATAACATACTTCTAAATGAAATAAATATTGTAATTAAATAATGATTTATTAATAAATTTAGAAGAAAAAAAACCTACAAATATATCAAAAATAATAATTACTTTAATAATATTATATACTTCCCACCCTATTCCCCAATAAACACACAACACACTCCACATAAAATTTCACACAATTAAATTAATTTGCAATTAATAATTAAATTTAAAAAAGTCAATAACAATAAATAATATGTAATAAAAATTAATAACCAATTAATAATTAATTAACAAAAAAATAATTATCAATACCAATAAATAATAACCAATTAATAATTAATTAGAAAAAAAATTACTTAGCAATCCCAATAAATAATATTGAATAAAAATTAATAACACATTAATAATTAATTAACAAAAAGATCAATACCAATAAATAATATTTAATTTAATACAAATTAATAACCAATTAATAATTAATTAACAAAAAAATTAATTACCAATACTCAATTTTTCTTAATTAATTACTTAATTACAAATAATTTACTTACCACCCTATTCCCCATAAAACACACAACCCACTCCAATAATAAATTAATACAAATAAAATAATTATCAATTAATAATAATTAATTACCAATTAATAATTAATTAACAATACATTAATTATTAATAACACAATTAAAAATTAAAAATTACTTAATTAAAATTAAATTACTTCCCACCCTATTCCCCTATAAACTCACAACCCGCTACAGAAACAAAACACAAAATTTAATTAAAATAAATTAATAATTCCTAAAAATTATTATTTAATGTACTATAATTAAATTACTTCCCACCCTATTCCCCTATAAACACACAACCCGCTATGGTACTAAAACGCAAAATGTACTTTTTAAAAAATTACTAATTTCTAAAAAATGTATACATATATTTAAAAAACTGTACAATACTTAACAAAAAATATAGAACACATACATATTAAATACATACTAAAATACATAACACTCATATAAATATCGATATTATTAACATTGATAAGTTAACTATCGATATTACTAACATCGATATTTGCAACATCGATATTTCTTACCTTAACTTCGATATTCTGGTTGTAGATATTCTTGACTTCGATATTTTGTCCCTACGATATTTAAAATTCGATATAACTGTGCTTCGATATTTAAAAATCTATATTTTGACTGTCCACCTCCCACATCTTGGCATAGACCCTATTTATCCTACCAGGTGTAACATATGCAAAAAATAAAAATTAATTAATTTAAATCTGGCATTACGAGAGACAGTGGGTATGTGTACTATATTCTACCAATCTGTATCAGTAATCTCTAGCGCTAAACCCGTCTCTCATTTAACTTTCAAATCTGTAAGGCTTATTAAAATGTTAGCTCATATGGATTGATATAGTGACATGCCCACTGTTACACAACCTGCCATTGTACAGTGCAGTTGACAGACTTTTTGCGTTGCAGGTTCCAAGTCTCCATTTCCCCAATGTTGCTTATTCGTGACTACCATTGCCCAGTGCAAAAAAAATTGTCCACCCGGAATTCCAAAATCCTACACCAAGGGGTCGATTCTGATTCGGGCCGGAAAAAGCACCGACCGACTCGGAGCCGGAATTTATTCTGACCGACACGTACCTGTGGCGCCCGACACGCCAAGTACGATGCAAGACGTGCAAAATCCGACCGACACGTACTGAACCCAAGCCGAACGACCGAGCCGCACGGAAAACAGCAATCCGGCCGGAAAAACACGCGAATCGAACCGACCGACACGCACCCGGAACAAATCCAACCGAAACGTACACGGGAACTCCAAACCGCTAAATACGATGCAAGGCGCGAAAACCACGACCGAGTCGAACGGAGGACAAGCCGTACGACCGACACGCATACAAAACTGAGCCAAAGTAACACAAAACACCGCGACCGACGCGTACGCAGCATAGAAAACTGCACAAACACAGCGTGAACGAAACGGAGAAGACCGTACGAGACAAATGCAGGGTCCGACTCGGTCACAAGAACGTTTCCAACATGCACAAACAGTACTAAGGAAAAATACACAAAAAAGGCCAAACAAGCAATTACAAAGCCAATAAATACTGGGGGGGTGGGGACAGAGAACAAAGACACACCCACAACTCCACCCATATAAAGGACATAAATCCCAACCATGATCCTTTGCAAATGCCATTCTACTGCCAGCACTCAACAGACAGCAACCACACACCCACAGCTCATCCCTCACACAAGCCACACACCATCAGCACACCAACAAATAGCTACCTCACATACACCCAGCAAAACCCACACTCACACACCCTCACCTGCACACCAACACACACATCACTCACCATCACCACCCATCACCATGCCCCCAAGAAGAATCACAAGTTCCTAGATTGTGAATTGGAAGTCCTGGTAGAGGAGATCCTCAGGGTAGAGCCACAGCTGTTTGGCACACTAGTCCAACAGACACCCATCTCCCAGAAAACCAAGATGTGGGAGAGGATCATCAACAGGTGAACGCACAATCACCATGTCTGCGCACAAAGACTGACATCCAGAACAGGTGCTATGACGTGCGCAGGAGGGTACGGGAGCTGCTCAAGAAGGACTACCTCCTGAGCCAATACACCGGCAGTGGCCCTCCTGCCAAGCCAGTATACCTCAGGCCCTGGGAGGAGAAGGTGCGGGCCATCCTTCCGCCAGTGAGCGTCTATGGACTAGAGAACATCCCTGAGCCTGGTGAGTACACAACAAATTTACACAATATTCTGCCACAATACACACACACATCACTGTCAAGGGGAGAGTCAAACCATGCACTCATAGCAATTACACAGCAACCAGAACAGAATCATCCCAAAATGTGTATGTCAGTCAGATAAACACAACACATGCCATCTCAAAGTTACATTTAACCTTGTCATCACATGTACAAACACAACTACAACTAGAGCTAGGCAGTGGCACAAATAGAACTAACAAACACATCCAGACATGTAGCCACCACTACAACACCAACACACAGTGAAGACCACTGAAAGGAAGGAATTCTGTGTATGCTGGGCAAGTCAGTGTAGCCAATAGCATCATGGGAGTCGTAGTCACACATATTGCTCACCCCCACAACTGTCCCATCAACACCACCATGAACCATGCGCACATCACAGGGAGTGGAAAAGGACTCACAAGATGGCTGACACTGGCTACTGCTGTGGGGAGCACAAGGCCCTGCTGGCAACTGTGCAACAACCAACAGCAGGACACCACTGACTGACATCCTGAGAGACAACTTCCACTCCCTGCAATGGAAGCACGTTCCATGGTGGGATATCTGGCTGGGTGGGAAGGAGGACTCGCAGCACTGACCATAGTCACAAGCACCTCCCCTCACACACCCCCTCAACACAAACTCCACAGAACTCACCTGGGAGAATGCAATGCCTCACATCCTAACTCAAGATCCCACAAAGAACCTCCACCCTGGGTAATGTTGTGTGAAGCACAGGGACACTCTTGGGACTTTTAGCCAAACAACTGCCAGGACAACACTCCCAGCCATCCTGTCAGCACAGGCAGCCCACCCCACAGGGAAGGAGAGTCAAAGGAAGGAAGCATGGGCATGCTGGGAAGGGGGTGGAGGCAATAGCATGATGGGAGTAGTAGGCACAGATATCGCTCAGCCTCACAACTGGCCCATCAACACCACCCTGAACCATGCTCACATCACAGGGAGTGGATAAGTACTCACAAGATGGCTGACACTGGCTACTGCTGTGGGGAGCACAAGGCCCTGCTGGGAACTGTGCACCAACAAACAGCACAACACCACTGCCTGACATCCTGAAAGCCAACTTGCACTCTCTGCAATGCAAGCACGTTCCATGGTGGGATATCTGGCTGGGTGGGAAGGAGGACTTGCAGCACTGACCATAGTCACAAGCACCTCCCCTCACACACCCCTCAACACATACTCCACAGAACCCACCTGGGAGAATGCAATGCCTCACATCCTAACTGAAGATCCCACAAAGAACGACCACCCTGGGTTATGTTGTGTGAAGCACAGGGACACTCTTTGGACTTTTAGCCAAACAACTGCCAGGACAACACTCCCAGCCATCCTGTCAGCACAGGCAGCCCACCCCACAGGGAAGCAGAGTCAAAAGGAAGGAAGCATGGCATGCTGGGAAGGGGGGTGGAGGCAATAGCATGATGGGAGTCGTAGGCACAGCTCTACATCCCCCACCACATGGCCCAGCAAGCTCACACTCACGCATGCACATCCCACAGAGAGTGGAAAGGCCCATCAAAGATGTCTGACACTGTTGCTGTGTCGTGGGGAGCACAAGGGCATGCTGGGAACTGCACACCAACCAACAGCAGGACACCACTGTCAGCCATCTTGCCATTGCTCTCACACCCACACACACTGAACTCCCCACAAAAGCAAGTAAGTATGGGAATGCTGGGAAGTGGGGTGGAGGCAATAGCATGATGGGAGTCATAGTCACAGACATAGCTCACCCCCACAACTGTCCCATCAACACCACCCTGAACCATGCTCACATCACAGGGAGTGGATAAGGACTGACAAGATGGCTGACACTGGCTACTGCTGTGGGGAGCACATGGGCATGCTGGGAACTGCACACCAACCAACAGCAGGACACCACTGTCAGCCATCTTGCCATTGCTCTCACACCCACACACACTGAACTCCCCACAAAAGCAAGTAAGTATGGGAATGCTGGGAAGTGGGGTGGAGGCAATAGCATGATGGGAGTCATAGTCACAGACATAGCTCACCCCCACAACTGTCCCATCAACACCACCCTGAACCATGCTCACATCACAGGGAGTGGATAAGGACTGACAAGATGGCTGACACTGGCTACTGCTGTGGGGAGCACAAGGCCCTGCTGGCAACTGTGCAACAAACAACAGCAGGACACCACTGACTGACATCCTGAAAGACAACTTTCACTCCCTGCAATGCAAGCACAGTCCATGGTGGGATAACTGACTGGCTGGGTGGGAAGGAGGGCCGGCTGTCAACCAAATACAACCAATGCAGACCATTTTCACACCCCAACAAATACATAGAAATGCCCAAATAATGCAGGACAATGTGCTACACCAATATCAACCCCTGACTGTGACAACTTAGGACAATGCAATGTACAGGCCCGCACCCAGAGGCACAGTCACAACTGTCAGGTGTGTCAACCATTGATGCCTGCAGAAACATAACATACATTGTGTGTGTCTCCCAAAAACAGGTGATGATGGGGACACAGCAGCAGACGCTGAGGAGTCCCAGTCCCAGGCTCAAGAGGATGCGGAGCTCACTGGTGTCGTACAGCCTCTGCCCTCCTCGGACGAAGAAGACCAACCTGGCACATCCGGTGCAAGTCAACATGCAGCACCAGCAGGACCACCAGCTGCAGCACCAGCAGGACCACCAGCTGCACCCCCTGCACCCACCCCTCCAAGGACTGTCACCACAAATACCATCCCTGCCGACATGGACAGAACAAGTAGCAACACCAGCACAGGGACCCTGGACCAACGTGGGGCCATGGACACCACCACCACCACCAACCCCCAAGGGGGACCATGGTCATCTGTGTGTGCCACTGCACGCACTGCACATGTCGGCAGGGGTGGTGGGAGGGGTGGGAGACAGAGGTCGCTGCTTGCAGAGGTTGCTGGTGTGCATGATGACCCACAACTGGTACGCATAGCCGATGCGTACCAGTCCAGCACCGGAGATCTCAGCCAGGTAGTGGGGCTCCTCAGAGACATGAAACAGCAGCAGGCTGCCCATCATGCCCGCTTGGACTCACACATGTCCCGCGTGGAGTCCAAGTGGGACGCACTGCAAGAGATGACGGCGGTGCACAGGGACATATTACAATGCCTCCGCCAGATGAACAGCAACCAGTCCACACCTCCCTGTGTGCCAACAACATCTGGTGCTGAACAAACTGCAACTGCCACAGGGAGGGAGGATGACTCTGGCGGAGAGTCCCCTGCACCGCAGCAGCCTGTACTTGAGGGCCCCCCCCAAAGAAGAGGGGTCGTCCGAGGAGGGGCAAGTGAGAGGCCGATGGCCAAGTGCAACCCCCAGGAAGCCTGAACCTGTTCTGGATGTTCACCTTTGTGCACAAACTGTTCACCCTGTTGACGGCAACACAACTCCCACACATGACATGGGGAGTACAAGTTGGACCAATGTCTCAGACAACTGTGGCCCGATACTGGGGATTTTGTCTACCAGGACTTTCAATTCACCTAGGAACTTCTGATTGCAAGATATATGTACAGCACTAACCATCCTATGCACTATTCACACAAATGTACCACAATAAACACACTAATACACCATACTTGCCTCTGTTGTGATTCCAACGTGGGTGCTGTCATGGAGATGATGAACTGCAAAATTACACAGTGTATGCGAACTGCAACAGCAAGTACAACACAGGCATGTGAGTAAAGGCAACGTGACACATATGAGGGAGACACACCACCAGGGCTACACAACACATACACACCTAGGCCATCTGACTCATTGCCTACACTGATGTTGCCAGGGAAGACGGTGCAATGCACAGACACCACACCTATTCCCAGTTGTAGTCAAGTAGCCCACAGGTGCAGTAAGCAAATGGCAGTCAAATGTGTGACCACAGACAACGCACATCACAAAGTGAAGCACAGGTTTATTACACAGTTGCAACATGTCGTAACCACTACAGATGCAAGGTAATCCCACCTGGCAGCGGGCACACAGTCAATAACTGTAGAAGGAAGGAAGTCCATGGGTGTGGCGCACATCACCTGTAGGGACACAACAGCTACCACCCTGGAAGTACAATCACGTCGTCGGTGGACACAGTTGACCAAACGAATCTGAAAGTACTCTGTGAAGGACAGAAATGACACACAGTCAAAAGCAATGGAGAACAGGACAGAACAGCAAAACTCATGCACAATACATGTTACAAGATACCCACCCAGAACCAAGTTAGCATGTCAACACTGTTGGGGAGTACAGACCACCTGTAAGCACACATCGCTACACACATCCAGTCAAGTAGCCCATGGACACACTCCAACAGCACCAGAGAACCACCTACACATATCATGCCAACTCACATCATTGACATGACACCTCAGGATACTCACATTCAGCTAAAGAAGTTGGTGATGAGCTGTGTGCGGACATCACCCTCATCATCATCATCATCATCACTGGCATCGTGGTCCAGGCCAGGATCCTCCACATGTGGCGGATGTTGGTCATTGTCATCCTGGATAAGAGGCAACTCCTTCCGCACTGCCAGGTTGTGGAGCATGCAGCAGACGATGATAATCTTGCACACTTTCGCTGGGGCATATGGGAGGGACCCTCCTGTCTTGTCCAGGCAGCGGAAGCGGCTCTTCAGGAGACCAAATGTCCGCTCAATCACTCTCCTGGTCCGACCATGTGCCTCATTGTAGCGCATCTGGGCTGGTGTCACAGGGTTCCTGAGGGGTGTCAGCAACCATGGCATGTTGGGGTATCCAGAGTCACCTACGGACAGACAAGTGCACATTAGCTGACTTGGAAAAGTGGGCAGAATACTACAGATCAGATCACACACAATGGCACAAAGTCAGTACACACCGACAAGCCAGGCACGCTGGTTCTGCATCTGTGCCATCATCCTGGGGATGCGACTACTCCTCATCACAAAGGCATCTTGTGCTGAACCAGGGAAACGGGCACACACGTGTGTGATGGTCATATCTGCAAGACACACCACCAGTGCATTGACCGAGTGGTAGTGCTTGCGGTTACGGTAGGCCTGCTCCTGGGCCTGTGGTGGTACCAAAGCCACATGTGTCCCATCAATGGAGCCAATGACATGCAGCATCCTCCCCAGGGCATAGAAGTCACTCTTCACGTCAGTGAGTCGTTGCAGTCTAGGGAAATAGATGTACCGGTTCAGGAATAGCAACATTGCCTCCAAAACATCGCGGAGCACACGGCTCAACATGGTCTGTGACATCCCACCAGCAGTCGCCACAGTATGTTGGAAGGTACCGGTGGCAAAAAAGTGTAGGGCTGCCATCACCTTCACCTTGGGGGTCAGCGCTGTAGGATACGGCCGGCCAGGCTGCAAATGTGGGGCCAACTGCACTGCCAAATCCTCAATCAGCTGCCTGGTGAAGCGGTACCGTCGGATGCTGTCCCGTTCCACCATCGTTGCCAGGTCTGGGAATGGTCGATGGACAGCAGGAGCCCTGCAGTGCAGAGGAGAAGAAGGCAAGATTGTCAGTCACCCCACATATGCGGCATTGAACACACTCAATATCACAACATACATCATTATGAGGCACAACTACATGAAGTGTGCAGTTCCGTAAGGACATGCATGGTACATACATGGCCAACATCTGTCATCACGGTTCAACAAGTGGCATCAATAAGTCCCAGGTTGGCCCATTGGATATCATGAGGCCGTGTCACAGTTCCCATCTCCTGCTGCCGTGTCACAATCACCCCCCACAGTGACATGTGAGGACAGATGTGCCCCAGGCATCACAGCTCAACGACAGGTACATTCCCAGGGACCCTGTATTGCCACATGGACACTGGCATTACATGGAGTATCATGTATACACCACAGCAAAACAACCATGACCCCCACAGGTAGTGGTCCCACTTGCCACTGCAGGACAGACATGGACGTCTGTGACACACACACGCACAACATCAAAGTCCATGCACACACAACGTGGATGTGGAGACTGTCTCCCATTGTTCACATGAAATCAGAGACATTGTAAACACTACATGCACACAGACTGTGGCGGACCATCACTATTGTGCCACTGGGAAACCCTGGCTCAAACATACCGTCCCACATGGGACTCACGGGGTATGTGACATGACATACACATACACCACCGTGAAATGTGACCATGGCACATGCACAGATATGAACAGTTGCACATCACAGTGGTCATGTACACGTAACACCCAGGATCCTGTCCCCATGAACACGTGCACAGCCTGGGGGTGGCTGCCCCCAGGTGACACCCACAGGACAACATGTACACCAACATACACACAATAGGAAATGCAGCCTTACATGCCTTATGATACAGTTTGGACAGGCTGTCGTGTTGTAGGTGTGCCCCTCACTCCCTGGGAGCTATCTGTGGCTGGCATATGTTCATCTGAGACAGGCATGGTGACATATGCCAGTCACTTGTACAGGGATGTGTTGAACAGCAATGGACCGATCGGTGCCCCCGGCCGGCCCATTGCATTCAATGTGTGCGGGTACACGTTGTACCCCTGTACACGTTGTACCGCAATGGACCGATCGGTGCCCCGGCCGGCCCATTGCATTCAATGTGTGCGGGTACGCGTTGTACCCCTGTGCAGCGTTGAACAGCAATGGACCGATCGGTGCCCCCGGCCGGCCCATTGCATTCAATGTGTGCGGGTACGCGTTGTACCCCTGTACGCGTTGAACAGCAATGGACCGATCGGTGCCCCGGCAGGCCCATTGCATTCAATGTGTGCGGGTACGCGTTGTACCCCTGTACGCGTTGTACCGCAATGGACCGATCGGTGCCCCGGCCGGCCCATTGCATTCAATGTGTGCGGAGTACGCGTTGTACTCCTGTACGCGTTGTACCGCAATGGACCGATCGGTGCCCCCGGCCGGCCCATTGCATTCAATGTGTGCGGGTACGCGTTGTACCCCTGTACGCGTTGTACCGCAATGGACCGATCGGTGCCCCCGGCCGGCCCATTTCATTCAATATGTCGCGGGTACGCGTTGTACCCTGTGCAGCGTTGTACCGCAATGGACCGATCGGTGCCCCGGCCGGCCCATTGCATTCAATGTGTCGCGGGTACACGTTGTACCCCTGTACGCGTTGATACCGCAATGGACCGATCGGTGTCCCCGGCCGGCCCATTGCATTCAATGTGTGCGGGTACACGTTGTACCCCTGTGCAGCGTTGTACCGCAATGGACCGATCGGTGTCCCCGGCCGGCCCATTGCATTCAATGTGTGCGGGTACGCGTTGTACCTATGCACGCGTTGATCAGCAATGGACCGATCGGTGCCCCGGCCGGCCCATTGCATTCAATGTGTGCGGGTACGCGTTGTACCCTGTACGCGTTGAACAGCAATGGACCGATCGGTGCCCCGGCAGGCCCATTGCATTCAATGTGTGCGGGTACGCGTTGTACCCCTGTACTGGCGTTGTACCGCAATGGACCGATCGGTGCCCCGGCCGGCCCATTGCATTCAATGTGTGCAGGTACACGTTGTACCCCTGTACGCGTTGTACCGCAATGGACCGATCGGTGTCCCGGCCGGCCCATTGCATTCAATGTGTCGCGGGTACAGCGTTGTACCCCTATGCCAGCGTTGATCAGCAATGGACCGATCGGTGCCCCGGCCGGCCCATTGCATTCAATGTGTCGCGGTGCACGCGTTGTACCCCTGTACGCGTTGAACAGCAATGGACCGATCGGTGCCCCGGCAGGCCCATTGCATTCAATGTGTGCGGGTACGCGTTGTACCCCTGTACGCGTTGTACCGCAATGGACCGATCGGTGCCCCGGCCGGCCCATTGCATTCAATGTGTGCGGGTGCGCGTTGTACTCCTGTACGCGTTGTACCGCAATGGACCGATCGGTGCCCCGGCCGGCCCATTGCATTCAATGTGTCGCGAGTGCAGCGTTGTACCCCTGTGCAGCGTTGTACCGCAATGGACCGATCGGTGCCCCGGCCGGCCCATTTCATTCAATATGTCGCGGGTGCAGCGTTGTACCCCTGTACGCGTTGTACCGCAATGGACCGATCGGTGCCCCGGCCGGCCCATTGCATTCAATGTGTCGCGGGTACACGTTGTACCCCTGTACGCGTTGTACCGCAATGGACCGATCGGTGTCCCGGCCGGCCCATTGCATTCAATGTGTGCGGGTACACGTTGTACCCCTGTACGCGTTGTACCGCAATGGACCGATCGGTGTCCCGGCCGGCCCATTGCATTCAATGTGTCGCTGGTGCAGCGTTGTACCCCTGTACGCGTTGATCAGCAATGGACCGATCGGTGCCCCGGCCGGCCCATTGCATTCAATGTGTGCGGGTACGCGTTGTACCCCTGTACACGTTGATCAGCAATGGACCGATCGGTGCCCCGGCCGGCCCATTGCATTCAATGTGTGCGGGTACACGTTGTACCCCTGTACGCGTTGTACCGCAATGGACCGATCGGTGCCCCGGCCGGCCCATTGCATTCAATGTGTCGCGAGTACAGCGTTGTACCCCTGTACGCGTTGTACCGCAATGGACCGATCAGTGCCCCCGGCCGGCCCATTGCATTCAATGTGTGCGGGTGCGCGTTGTACCCCTGTACGCGTTGATCAGCAATGGACCGATCGGTGCCCCGGCCGGCCCATTGCATTCAATGTGTCGCGGTACGCGTTGTACCCCTGTACACGTTGATCAGCAATGGACCGATCGGTGCCCCGGCCGGCCCATTGCATTCAATGTGTGCGGGTACGCGTTGTACCCCTGTACGCGTTGTACCGCAATGGACCGATCGGTGCCCCCGGCCGGCCCATTGCATTCAATGTGTGCGGGTACGCGTTGTACCCCTGTACGCGTTGAACAGCAATTGACCGATCGGTGCCCCCGGCCGGCCCATTGCATTCAATGTGTGCGGGTACGCGTTGTACCCCTGTACGCGTTGTACCGCAATGGACCGATCGGTGCCCCCGGCCGGCCCATTGCATTCAATGTGTGCGGGTACGCGTTGTACCCCTGTACGTGTTGAACAGCAATGGACCGATCGGTGCGCACCCATTGACAATGGCCTAGCCTGGCAACGGACGCGTTTTCGAAATTCGAACGAGTCGGTTGCTGGAAATTCAGTTGGTCACCCACAACAATGTTGCAAAATAATGTATGTCATGAAGTTGAAGATTTGAAGGATGCTGTGGGCGTGTATTGGTGCTGCTATTCCATGGATTGGCCAGATTCAGAAGATGCAAACGACTTGGACCTATCACTTTGGACACATGGGACAGTATCTGCCTCTCCAGCACATATATATTGCTGGCTGTTCCCCTGAGAGCTCACTTGCCTGCACTACATGCTCCGGGACGACATCTGCCACTGCACTGCTGCTGTCTCTGCCCCCTCTGGACCCTGCAATGGCACGTACTGTGGAGAGAGCCCCAGCCTTCAGCCTTGAGGAGAACCAGGCCCTGCTGGACAGCCTACTTCCACAGTACAGCAAGCTGTATGGGACACCAGGGGAGCAGGTGAGTGTTCTGTGCACTGCCTTTCTGAATGTGCATTTTGTCTGACTAGCAAGGCTGAAAGTCTGCACGCCACTGGCTAGCAGGCTCACTGAGTAGTTGTCACCCCCCATAGTGTGTAGTGACATGCACTGGACAGGTATGGTGCAGTGACAGTGCATTTGAACAAGGTTTTACTTCCCATGCAATGATACCATGTTGTGACTTCTGGCAAACTGTCCATGGGCAGCGTTGCACTGCCTGTGTACATCATGTGCCCCTGTGATTGAGACATGTATATACAACTGTGTCATGCACGGATATGTTGCATGTGTAGTAATGGCCTTTTCACTTTGTCATCCTGACAGGTTAATGCCCATCGGAAGCAGGAGATCTGGAAGGACATCGTCCGGGCTGTCCGGTCCGTGGGGGTCTACAAGCGCCGGATCCGCAACTGCCAGAAGAGGTGGCAGGACCTTCGGGGCTGGACCCGGAGGATTGCACGGGTCCAGCTGAAGCTGTCGCCTCCTCGCAGGAGGGGTGGAACACGGACCCTGACCCCCCACATGCTCCAGATCCTGGCGGTGGTGTTTCCAGACCTGGATGGGCAGCTGAAGGCCAGACAGCAGCAAGGAGGGGGTGAGTCAAAGACTGCACTGTGAACTCTGTATTACATGCTATGTGCCCTCCTCTGGCCTGGTTAAACTGCCACAGTACAGCAGTCATGTTGTCCAGGAGCCATGTCCCTCTATTGTGCACTGCCCACTCCTCATCTGATACCCAGGTGTGGCCCTTACATTCAGGGAATTGTGTCACTTGGGACTGTGTCCTTGCAGTTTGCTTCACTAAAGGTGGGGGACAGCATCTGTTTCCCTAACTCTGTTGTGGGCATCATGGGTGGGTCCATTGTTCACACAACGCCTGTGTTCGGACATGTAATCTGCGTGTTGCTTTGATATGCGGTCCACTTGCTGAGCTGAGCCACCACATGTGCCTGGGGTATCTGGCACACACCCATGCAGCGGGTGGGAACAATGTTTGGGCCCCAGGAGTGTGCAGATTACGTGTGTCACACATACATAGCCAGCTATCCACTGTCCAGGGCTCATCCCTCATTCATGTGGGGCAGGACAGTCATGCCTACTCCAGGCCATGCAATGCACTCTGTACTCCCACTCCCGTATATCAGCTGACACATTGTGCGCAGTGATTTGACCCCTCAGGTGTCTGCCTCTGTGTCAGTGTGCTGTGGATTTGTTGCCAGGACTGCTGGGTTGTTTCTCGGTAGGGGCTCAGCATGCCACTGGAGATGTGACCATAGGAGACGATACTTGTGTGTCACATAGGTGTTTGATCAGCTGCCCGTGCAGACTGGGGTATGCGAATGTGAAGTTCAGGCAGCTGTTTCCCTTTCACAGCAGATTGTGAGGGGCTCAGGTTCAGAGGGTAGTGTCACAGGTCTCCCATATGTCCAATCGGTATGACCTGGACAGATGAGGGTTAAGATAATGTGTTGTGTGGGGGATGCACATGTGCACTTGTGCAGCTCCAGGACTTGCATTCCCCATGACCTACTATTGTGACACAGTGCAGAGTGTTGTTGTCTGGCTGCCAAGTCATACATCACTGAGACAGTGATGTATGACTTAGCAGTCATGCCTCCGCCATGGCATGTGTCTACTTATTGGTGATCCTGCTGGGGAGTGACATGTGCTACATGCACACCATTGTGGCGATGGCTATCAGGACATGGGTGCATCATGGTGTCTGTCGCTGGTATGCATCACATGCATTTCCTATTTGACTCTGGGCATCCCTTTCATCCGGAAACCTGTACTGACTCAGTGGCAAGGGTTGTGATGTGTGCATGTCCACATGCTACACCGTGTCCTCTACACTGTCCAACTACTGTGTAGGTGGTGCATGTGTCCACACTGGGGTGTTGCTATCCAACAGACACCAGACAGATGGGTGCAAGGCCATGTGGGATGTGAGTGCCATGGTTGGCATCAGACTGACAATTGGCTTCTCCTGTTTAGTTAGGGCACTTTTAGCAATGTTCAACTAATGATGCCAGGGCTTGCTCTGTAATGTGCTGTGCTCACAGTGGTGTGTGCGTTTGGTGCAGGTGACTGATGTCTGTCTGTTTCCCCATTGTTTGCAGATACATCCACGGCCACGGAAGGGGACAGCTCCACGGACCAGGAGGAGCCGGAGAGCCAGACTGGGTCAGCAGCCGAGGAGTGGTCGGAGGGACCCAGTGGCACGGAGGGCGAGCGGAGCCACACCGAGGAGTCCTCAGCACCATCCACCTCAGCTGAGGACCAGAGCAACTCAGAGGATGACTCCCTTATGGAGGCAGGTGTCAGCAGCCACCACACCCCAGCTAGTGTTGCTGTCCCCGCCACCACCAGCACCACCACCGCCCTCCCATCGGCTCCCATTCCCCAGGTCCGTGGAGGCTCCCATGTTCGGGAGCGTGTCTCCTTTGGGCCAGGCACCGCACCCCCTGCTCCTGTGTCCCCTGCTGCCCTGAGTGAGGAGTCTGTGTACCTCCTTCGCCAGCTCCATGTAGGGCAGACAGCCATGCTGAGTGTCCTCCATGCGCACACCGCTCTGTTGACTCAGCTGGTGTCGTTCATGGAGGGCATCTCATCGGGCATGTCTGACCTACAGAGGGGCAATAGGTCCATGGACTCCTCCCTGATGGCAGCAGTGTCCCTCCTCAGACAGTCCCTCACCCCTCCTGCCTCTGCTCCATCCACACTCCCCAGCACCTTACCCGTCCCAAGCACACACACACCGGCACAGGCACACACCAGCACACACACGTCCAGCACACAGACACACACGCCACAAACAAAACGCACATGCACGCACAGTCAGGGGACTGAAACCAGACTCACAGGGGATGGGGCCCTGGAACACACACACGCATCCACGAGCACTGCGCAGTCCTCAGTTGCCTCTCCCTCAAAAGCACCCTGCCTTGCCTCACCTGCAACCCCAAAGACCCAGCGGCTCTTCCTCAGTGACCTCGGCCTCTTCCCCTCCGATCCAGCTGATACAGCATTCAGGGGGAAGAGGAAGCCCACCCACACGGAGCAGAGTGCCCCTCGCCCCCGGACACCCTCCCCCAGGCGCAGACAGACTGAGGCCCCCACCCGCAAGTCCCCCCGGAGTCGTAAGAGCAAGACCCTGCCGCCGCCCTGCAGCTCAGGCACCAGGTCTCCTTCCTCCATCCCTCAGGCCCCCACTCCACAGGTGCCCCCACCACACCCTGCCCCAGGTTCCCCCACCCACAGATATACCATCCCCAAGAGGATCCGGCCTTCTCCCCCTGCCACTTGCTCTCCCGGCACCACACCCCCCGCTGCGCTTGTCTGTGCCACTGATGTGGTGAGGGTGTCCTCCCCCTCTGTCCAGCCCACCTTGCCTGTTCCCCATTCTCCTCCCCTGGTGGTAGGCACTGCAGTGGAGTCCACTACCACCCTGTCTGACTTGGGCACTGCAGTGGCGGACCTGTCCACTCCATCTGCAGGGTCCACTGCAGTCGTGCCGGCACCCACAACATCTGAGTCATGCCCCCCAGTTGTGGCGGCAGACACCTCCACTGCAGTTGTCAGTGGCTCTCCAGCACCCACCACCCCTTCCCTGCCTCCTCCTGGTGAGCCCTGATCCTGTCCCTGCGGTGCCTGGCCTGCCCCCCCGGTTGCCCCTCCTAGTGGATTGTCCCTGGTTTTGTGCAGTGCAGGCATGCGTAGGGTGACATCTGCCACTGTCACCCTGTTTGGACTTTGACAATGGACTGGCCATTGGCCTTTGTGTTTTTTCTGGACTTTCAGTTTTCAATACACACATATGCTGAATAAAGCAACTTTCTGTTCTCTAGTGCTTATGCTTCTGATGTACATGTTGTTGATGATGCTAACCATGCCCTTGCTGCAGTGATGGTGATATTTGGTCTCATGATAATGAAGTGTTACTGTGCAGGAACCCATGTGGTCCAGGGGGAATGTGTCCTATCCTGTGGTGTATCCATGTCATCCATAGCAGCATCTGAGGGTGTCATGTGTTCAGTATTTGGCAATGGGATTTCCTACTTACATTAGCAATTTCACATCTGTGGCTTCCACCCCTGCACATCTGTTGTGCCTGCCATTGTTCAATTCGTCTACTTCCCTGACCGTGTGACCATCTCCACTGGACATGCAGGTTTGGGCATCAATGGGGAAGGACTCATCTGTGTTGTCAGTGCAACATTGCTATACAAGTGTGTTGGATCTGTGCTGATGATTTCGTTGGCACTTCCATGACCAGGCTGATGTGACAGGAGCCTTCATTTGGTGCTAATTGTTGATTGTGTGAACAAGTGCTCAGCTGACATGATGGGGCCCTACTGAGGCAACATATGGCACAGCTTTCCTCACACAGGAGTGGAGTCCCCTCATGGCAGTGTGTACTCCTGTGACATTGCCTGCGCCCAAGGTGTGTGTTGTATGAGCATGTCTGTGTGTTCACTTCCGTTTAGCTGTGCATGCTGTGATCCCTAGTGTTGTACCTGTTTGTGATGCTTGCTGAGTTGACCTATGTTCCCCCAAAGTCTTCTCCCTGGGTTCTCTGTGATGTGGGTGCATGGCACATTACTGGTCATCAGGGTGTCACCCATAGGTGTGTTTGCTGTCAGGGCTGAGTTTGTGTGCAGACGCAGATGGGTCACAGTCAGGTTTCCCCTTGGCACTTGTTGTTTGCCCCTGTCATGTGATTTCCAGTTTGTGTTATCTTTCAGTGATTGTGACACGTTGTGTGTGTGACTGCTGGCACTCCTCAGGGTCCGGGATGCAATGTTGGTTGTTGTCTATGTGTGTTCTTTGTGGGTGACCTTGGCTTCTTCATTGGTGTGTGACTGTGGCTGGGATCCCATTGGTTGGTGTGGTATTGCCGTCATGTCCATGTACAGCATAGTGTGCAGTGTGTCAGACATTCAGGAGTCTTGTTGAGTGGCCATGTGTGATGTGTTTCTGCACCTTGGTTCCCACCCACCACCCTGGAATAGTCATGGGTGCATGTGCAATGTCACCAGTGCATGTGTGCTTCACTGCTGCACATTGTTGGAGGTCGAGGGGTGTGGTGTTGAGTGTGTGCAGATGAGAGTTGTTGCCCGGCTAGGCCCCTGCCTCCATGTTGGCCTTGGCTTACTGGCCGTGCTGATTGATTTGTGCTTGTGTAGGTGTGATGGTAGTTTGTTGCTCAGGACACATGACTGTGGTTCACAGTGTGAACGACATTTAGCTTTGTCATCACAGTGGGATTGTAATGCAGCCCAGGGTCACCACATTGTGGGGGCCCTGGGGGTAGTGCTGTGGTGTGTCTGTGTCTTGCTGTGTCAGTTGCTGTTCCTACGTGCCTGTGTGACATGTGTGATTTGTGCTCCCTCTCATCTGACAATGCCTGCTTGCCCACATAGGGGATTTGGATCAATGAGTTACCTTTGTGTGGCACTGTATGCACATCTGTATGATTGGTATTCAGGTCTCCTCATGTGTTGTGTGGTTGCCTGGGGACACTGGCACCCCCCCTCACCTGTTGTGTATGATGTGCAGTGTGGGTCTGCCTGTTTGTGTTTGTGCATCTGCACCACTGCATTGGCATATCTTGGGTGTGCCATTGGCTGTATGTAGTTTGGTGGGTTTCCCCTGCTGTCCCTGGGACTCCTAGGTCATCGGTCAGCACAATGATCATGGTTTGTGTGTCCCATTGCTGCCATGGTATGGTATCTGTTCACCTCACATCTACAGTCTCCACAGGGTATCTGCATTTGTGTGCCCATTGGTGCAAATATGTGGGTCTGCATTCTGATGGTCACTTCTGTCATTGTGTCATTGATGAATGTTGACAGTGTCAGCCCCCATGGGTGTTGTTTGTCTGCACATGGCCAAAGGTATGTCTTATTTGCACTGCAGTATTTGCCTCCCCCAATTTATGTTGCAATGGGACACATTCACTACTTTGCCACTGATGTGTTTTATGTTCTGTGACCAGGAATCATCCATGCAGTTTGGCAGTTGCAGCTTTTTCTTTGTCAACACTTACATTTTGGTCACTGTGATGATGGGGGTTTGGACCCCATTGCCACAATGTTCAAAATGTGCTTCAGCTATGGACCCCACACTTACATTTTGGTCACTGTGATGATGGGGGTTTGGACCCCATTGCCACATTGTTCAAAATGTGCTTCAGCTATGGACCCCACACTTACCTTTTGGTCACTGAGATGATGGGGGTTTGGACCACATTGCCACACTGTTCAAAATGTGCTTCAGCTATGGACCCCACCCTTACATTTTGGTCACTGTGATGATGGGGGTTTGGACCCCATTGCCACAATGTTCAAAATGTGCTTCAGCTATGGACCCCACACTTACATTTTGGTCACTGTGATGATGGGGGTTTGGACCCCATTGCCACACTGTTCAAAATGTGCTTCAGCTATGGACCCCACACTTACATTTTGGTCACTGTGATGATGGGGGTTTGGACCCCATTGCCACAATGTTCAAAATGTGCTTCAGCTATGGACCCCACACTTACATTTTGGTCACTGTGATGATGGGGGTTTGGACCCCATTGCCACACTGTTCAAAATGTGCTTCAGCTATGGACCCCACACTTACATTTTGGTCACTGTGATGATGGGGGTTTAGACCCCATTGCCACAATGGTCATGGCCTGCTTGCATTGTGGGGGCCACACACATATATGGTGGCACATGTGATAGGGGGTCACATTGTATGTTCAAAGTCATGTTCAGTGTTGTAGGCATTTGACACAGTCTACACTCGCTTGTCATGGTGTTGGGGGATGTCTTTTTCTTGCATTCCCTAGGTTGTGGTGTGCTGGTTGTGTCATGCATTGTCCATCCTATGAGTGGGGGTGGTAGGCATCCAGCCCCCCATGGGTAGAGGTGGTAGTAGTGACAGGCATCCAGCCCCCCTGGGTAAGGGTGGTAGTAGTGGTAGGCATCTGGCACCCCCATGGCTAAGGGTGGTAGTAGTGGTAGGCATCCAGCCCCCCTGGCTAAGGGTGGTAGAAGTGGTAGGCATCCAGCCCCCCCTGGGTAAGGGTGGTAGTAGTGGTAGGCATCCGGCACCCCCATGGCTAAGGGTGGTAGTAGTGGTAGGCATCCAGCCCCCCTGGGTAAGGTTGGTAGTGGTGGTGGGCATCTGGCACCCCCCTGGCTAAGGGTGGTTGTAGTGGTAGGCATCTGGCACCCCCCTGGCTAAGGGTGGTAGTAGTGGTAGGCATCCAGCCCCCCTGGCTAAGGATGGTAGTAGTGGTAGGCATCCAGCCCCCCCTGGGTAAGGGTGGTAGTAGTGGTAGGCATCTGGCACCCCCCTGGCTAAGGGTGGTAGTAGTGGTAGGCATCCAGCCCCCCTGGCTTAGGGTGGTAGTAGTAGTAGGCATCTGGCACCCCCATGGCTAAGGGTGGTAGTAGTGGTAGGCATCCAGCCCCCCCTGGGTAAGGGTGGTAGTGGTGGTAGGCATCTGGCACCCCCCTGGCTAAGGGTGGTAGTGGTGGTAGGCATCCAGCCCCCCTGACTTAGGGTGGTAGTAGTGGTAGGCATCTGGCACCCCCATGGCTAAGGGTGGTAGTAGTGGTAGGCATCCAGCCCCCTGGCTTAGGGTGGTAGTAGTGGTAGGTATCTGGCACCCCCATGGCTAAGGGTGGTAGTAGTGGTAGGCATCCAGCCCCCCCTTGGTAAGGGTGGTAGTGGTGGTAGGCATCTGGCACCCCCCTGGCTAAGGGTGGTAGTAGTGGTAGGCATCCAGCCCCCCTGGCTTAGGGTGGTAGTAGTGGTAGGCATCTGGCACCCCCATGGCTAAGGGTGGTAGTAGTGGTAGGCATCCAGCCCCCCCTGGGTAAGGGTGGTAGTGGTAGTAGGCATCTGGCCCCCCCTGGCTAAGGGTGGTAGTGGTGGTTGGCATCCGGCCCCCCCTGGGTAGGGGTGGTGGTGCGCATTCAGGCCCCTGTGTGCATATGTGGCATTGGTGATGGGCATCCCGCCCCTATGGTGCTGCTGTTGCTGGTGTAAGTATATTCTGCATCCCTCTGTGTGTGTGTGATGTGTCGTGTACGTGTTGTATGTGTTTTGTGGTTGGTGTCTGACTTACCTTCTGCGCCGTACGCGTCCGTGCCTGTTCCGGTAATAAATGTAGAATATTGGTATGATCGGGACGAAGGGATTCATGGTTGGTTCGTGTCGTTCGTCTTTCTCGTCGCTTCGCGTCGTCCTCGTCGCTGGCGTGTTCGCCTCGTAGCCGTGGATCGTGTTGTGGCGCGAATCGGAGCTTATGTGCGCCTCTCCCGGATGCTTTGACGTGCCGTGCGTAGCGACGTGTTCGGCGCATACGGAAAGCGCATCGTACTTGTTCGGCCGGACGGGGCTGCATTTTCCCTTCCGTGCGACTCGATTCTGCGTTTCCGGATTCGCCTCGGTCGGAGAACAGGACCTGGATTGGGTGAGTACGACTCGGCCGGATTCTGTGCTGTTGTGCGCATCGTACTTACTCGTTCGGTATGCTGTACGGATCGGTCGGGAAACAGGCATTCGCATGGCTTTTTTCCCGACCGAATGGTATTGGGTGCGCCTCCGACCGAGATCGGAATCGGGCCCCAAGTCTTCAAATAAGCGCAATTCTCCATCCTGATACAGATGTACTGTCCAATTTATCCCATAAGCAGTTCACCCCACAATCACCCCAAAGCCCCTCCGCAGTCCACCATCTTCAACCACCTTAATGGCAGATCTGGTGAGTAGGGCTCAGGGACATGAGTTCACGCAGACAATGTCACTAGCACTGCTGTATCACCAGGAGCTCCTGAGAAGCATCATGTAGCTGCCTCCGGGGAACCAAGAGGACCTGCGATAAGTCTGTCAAGTCAGGAGGCGTACTGATAACACCCGCTTCTGGATGCAACAAATCCACTGGCTGAAATTTGCAGATGTGCCGGCAAGTAATGTGATTGAAAATCTAGAGCTGCCAACCCACCTTCCACTACAGGGCACTACAACTTAGTAAGTGATACCCTACGTCTACCAGTCCCCCAGATCAGCTCCAATAGCAGTGAATCCAGCTCTTGGAAAAGCCTCTCGAAGCACCACCATCTTAGCCACCACTATTCTACCAACCACAAATAATGGCAAAGTCAACCAAAACATTATATTAGATCGAAGCGCTCCAACTGGTGCTCCAACATTACCATCCAATAAATCTTAGTGGTTATGGTATATGTTAACTCCCAAATATTTCAGATTGAATTTCAGGTTGGTTCTGGTGAGGAACGGTATCCCCACAAAGTAGAAACAGATGGGATTTCTGCCAATTAATATGCAGGCCTGAGACTGCAACAAAGCGCTTCAACAAAAGTATTACGCTCAGTAAGTCCACTCCAACATCTCAGAGAAACAACAGCGTATCATCAGCATATAATGCTGCATAATGAGATTGCCTACTAACCTCTAACCAACAATAAAATCCCCCTGCGTGAGCACCGCTGGCCAACGGCTCCATTGCAATGGCAAATAATAAGGGGGAGAGTGGACGCCCCTGCATAGATCAATGTCCCACCTCATGTGGATCAGATATTGTTCTGCCAGAGCAGACCCACGCAGTGGCACCCATGTAGAGAAGTCTGATTCAGCATATAAACTCTGGACCGAACACCATACAAGCCATTACGTGATATAGGAAGTCCCAACTTCAAAGGCCTTCTCTATATCTATTGCCATAACAGATGCTGTTCACTTATCCAAGAAATCTTCATTTATGAGTGAAAGGAGTCTACGAACATTAAGCGCAATATTGCGTCCAGGAATAAATCCAGTTTGATCTATGTGTATTGAAGTAGGCATGTGGGGCAGGAGACAGGTCACTAGAATTTTACTAAGAGTCTTATAATCCACATTAAGCATGGACAAAGGCCTTTGACATCTATGAAAAGGCCTTTGCCATCTATGGGAGGGTGACCTAGTTTCAATAATGGGATAACCAGAGATTCATATGTAGTTAGAGGAAGATGGACAGATTTTCAAGCTGCAAAGTAAAGGTCCACTAATTTCTGTGCAAAGGTGTTCCTATATGTGGCAAAGAACTCCACAGGTAGGCTGTCAGCCCCTGGAACCTTAGAGTGCACCATAATTTTGATGGCAGTTCCTACTTGTTCTATAATAATTTCTCCCCCTAACTCATCTGCATCTTCTTGTGGGGGTACCCATAGGTGCCCCAGTGTCAAAAAGTCTTCAATGGCCTGAGGTGGTACCTTTAGTGATGGGGCATAAAGGGGTGCATAAAATTCCCGGAATCTAGTATTGATGGCATTGTGACTATATAAAGGTTCACCAGTGTATGATTCCAGCTCTAAAATCATGGAAACCCTATTTTTAGGGTTAATGAGCCACGCTAATAAGGTACCTGCTTTATCACGATCTGCTTATGGACAAGTCAGATTCTCCTTGTAGTCAGAACTGCGCAGTCTCTCAAGTTGAGCTGCCAATAATTCCTTTTCATCAAGCACTGGGTTCTTAATGGCTGCATTTCCCAGATTCTATTGCTCAATTTCTCGCAGTGACCTTTTTTGGTTTTTGTTGCACTCCAACCACTTCTGCAATACAGTGACCTCTGATCACAGTTATAAATGCATCCCAGTCAATCAAAGGGGATGAAGCAGATCCAGCATTTTCTATAAAATGTGCACTTATGGCCTCTCCAATGTCTTTATGGAAGACTGGGTCATCTAATGCCTCAACCCATAATTGCCAGTCAGGGATGTGAGGGCGCTCACATTCCAATTCAAAGAGAATAACACTGGATTATGATCTGAAGCCATTCAGCACAAATGTTCGACCCCGTGGACCTTTCCATGAACAGTCTGTGTGCATAAAAAGGTGTCAAGTTAAACATGGAGCTTGTGCATGCTTGAATAGAATGAGTAGACTCAGGTCACAGGGTGAAGTCGCCTGCAAGAGTTTACCCAGTGCCCACTGTTGTTGCCAACTAGAGAAGATACGAGCCAACCAGGCTTCTTGGGAATCCCCCAGAGGTGGGTGAGAATGATCAAGTGTGGTGGGGTCCCACCCAGTAATCTGGTCTGTGCCAGATAAGGTACCAAAACCCTAGAAAGCTCTGCAAAGAACACACTCTGGTCAGTATTAGGAGCATACATTCCTGCTATAGTTAAGTCACGTCCTGCCAACCTCCCTGGAATAACCGTTTACCTACCCTCCAGATCTACAATCTCAGTCATTTTCTGGAAAGTTACTCCCGGACTTGCCCATAGCAAAACTCTGGCACAGGCTGAGTAAGTCGTAGCATGCACCTGACCCCGCCACCTCTTATGGAGAGCCAATCCCTCAGTCCTAGCAAGGTGAGTTTCCTGCAATAGGGCTATGTGGGTTCCCCACCTCTTAAGGTAGGCATACACTTTATACCTCTTAGACATATTATTGAGACCACGGATGTTCCAGGAGATGAAAGTATACTTCACGGGGGATGCCATGTGGATGTACCAAGGGGAGGGATCATTCCACCTCACATGACATGGGCCCTTTTTTCCGTCAACACTATCCAATAGCAGCAGGCAGGGGTAACACTATAAAAAACACATAAACAAATACAACTAACCCAACTCCCCATACCCAGGACCAGACACAAATGACCCCGCCTCCAAACCAGTCGTAAACTGTCCAACTTATGTGCATGCATTACAAGCACAATAACAACAAGGGGGGGGCGCATGTCGAGGTGCTTCCCAGCTCTGCAGCACACCATCTGCAGAATGCAAACAGGATATTCACCTCAAAATTGGACTCCGCATACAGAATAATCATCTCGTGCCAGAATCCTGCAAGACAATCGGGCTAGTATTAGAATATCCATGTCAACATACCATCCACGCCCATACATAGCCAAACCAAAGCAGTTCTTTCAGAATATCACATCAGATGTGTCTGGAGTAATCATTGGCAGGGACAAGACTGATGTTTGATCAGAGTCTGAGTCATGTTGTTCTCCTGCTCCATTGTCAGATGGAGGTACGGAGCCCCCCCCTTACTCAAGGCAGCCGCCGCCTCCTCAACCTGCCTGAGTTCACAACGTACTTGCGACTGCAATGGAACAGCCCTTTGGGTACTTTTAGCTTCTTTCAGAGGAGGTAGTCAGCTTCACTTCAGTGCGCGGTCTTCTTTTGGTTGAGGGAGGTGATCTATCCAATCCCATAGAGACTGTAGTGATGAGAAGAATTGTACCTTCTTATATGCATATGTGATGCCTAGTAGGCGAAGGCATTTCTTGCCATCGATAAAAGAGGCCCTTTGTTTCTGAACCTCTTGTGTGAAGTCAGGGAAGAACATGACTCTGTGATTCTCAACCATATTGTCTCCACGGAGTCTGGCCTGAGTCAGGATGTGATCTCTGTCCCTATAGTGCAAAGGTTTCAGCTTGACTGGACGGGGTGCCACTCCAGGCAGTGGGGGCCACGAGGGGACACAATGAGCTCGGTCTAAGGTAAAGTAAGAAGAAAAGCCTTCTGGAGCCAATTGTTCTTTAATCAGTTTTTCCAAACTAACTGTCATATTCGCAGAAGTGCCTTCAATATGCTCCATAAGTCCAATTATTCTGATATTATTTCATCATGCCCTATTTTTTACATCTTCAGCTCTGGTTTCTAGAGTCTTAACCTTGGCCATATGCAGAGACTCTCTTTGGTTACCTGTCACAAACTTTTTAGACTCATCTGCAACCATTGCCCTAAGTTATCACTGTTCTACTGAAGAAGTTACTAAGCCTCCTTGAACACTCCTGTAACAATGTTTAACTTATTGATTTTAAGTGTATAATGCACAGTGTATATTGGATTTCTTATTATATTAACAATATCCCCATATTTGTAGTTTATTTATATACTATGCATGTTACCTTTTTTTCTTTTCATCCTTTCTCCTTTCCCTTTTGTTGTTCTCTTTTCTCTCTCTTTACTTTCTCTGCTATATTTTGCATATTTCATTATAGTTAATTGGTCAATATTTATACTGTATTGTGTATCATTTTGTTGATAATGATATGAATGGTTATGACTTGCTTCTTAATCTCAATAAACCTTTCTTAAGCTTAAAAATTGCTGCAGAGTGTGGTTCGCTTAACATAGGAACAGTGCACTGGGGACTGATTGCAACACTAACGGCCCGATTCGCAAAGGTAAAGTTAGACCAAAAGTCTAGCTTAGACCATAATTTTAACTTTACTACTTTTCTGTATTCACAAAGGTAAATTACTATTAGTAACTTTACTACTAGTAAATATACAACTAGTTAAGTTAATACTAGTAAAATTACTAGTAGTAAAATGACCAGTAGTAAAGTTACCAGTTGTAACTCACCTTTGCACATACCGAAAAGTGGTAAAGTTAGACTTTCGGTCTAAGTTAGCATTTTGGTCAAACTTTTCCTTTGTGAATCAGACCACAGTGTTTGCTTACCAAACTATTGTTTTTGTTACTGGATACCCAGGTTCCAAGTTAAACTGATTCACAATATTGAATGTCTCAAATGCACCTGGCAGATGTATTCTCCATTGCTGTGATCTGATGAGAAAATGTACATTTCCTACTGACAGACCATGAAGACAAAAAGGTAAAAGACTGGAAGATGTGATAGAGGATTGGCTATGCCTATTGTGACCCTGTAGGCCACATCTATCCTCTGGATTGCACTCACCTTTCAACAAACAGATGTAGTCATCTCAGGGAAATCTTACATGCACCAAAGAAAATTTCAAACAGTTCTTTGTCTACCCTCTTCCCAGTGCTTACATTCCTTAATGCACAAGTTATCTAGGTAAACCTAAGGGACACACAAAACATTTAGGGGTGAAACAACTTCACAATTAGTGGGGACAATATATATGTATGTATGAGGTCAAGAGAACTGCATTGGGGCAATGTTAGGATGAGATGCTCACCATAAATGATGAATAGAAGGGTTTTTACGTTTTGCATCTAAACCATAATGCCTATTTGTTATTTTTTATAACTAACATTTTCTCTTCTGAGTGAAGATTAAACTGTTGTTTTCAAAGAATTCTCTAACTTTTTAATAATATGCTCGTCTCTCCAGCAAAATCAAGAACTAGCTGCACATGTCATCCATCTGTATGTGGAAGGATTTAGATGCCAGGCCTGGCTTTTGGTCATGCATAGCGGACCCTGGTGGAAAACTGACCGAGGGAAGGGTGCGGCCTAAAAAGAAGCACTTCATGCAGGGCCCAATGTGCATGGCTGAAGTCTGAAACTATAAACAGATGATGAGAGATGACTTCCGGGAGCCTTTGGTGGTGTTGAGAGTCACTCACCTGAAACTCAAGGTGGTTCTGATGGGGCATGTTATTTCCCGAATTCCAATGGGCCCTGACTTGGTAGTAAAAAATGTGAAACACTGCCTCCTCATGAGTTCCCAAGGGAAAAGGGCGTTGGGATAAGAGAGAAAGAGAAATACCAGCTTATTCTAGGGATCTGATTCTTGCATCAGTGGCTGCTGGATTCGGGAGGGTACAGGTTCTTGAACTGGACACAGGGTTACTGCACTCTGATGTTGTCTGCTGTGGTGTATGTGTTATGTCCTGCAAGGAAAACCACCAGTTAGATATGGCGTATGACCACAACCCACACTGGCATATATACAAGTCATTGGATTGACATACTTATACAATGCACATTTACTTTTGGCAGCTCTTCTTTGTGAGTTGTATTAATGAGAATGCATTAAAGAATCATTGTCTTTTCCAAGAGCTCCAGAATAAACAATGGCACAAATAACAATGGACCACCAAGTTCAGAGTCACTAACCTTAATGTCCTTGGTTCAGAATCTTGGCCGGTGTCCTTTCAAAACAACGATGGTCTTTGAAAGAACAATGTCTATTGAAACAACAATATCACAATGATGCACCTTTTATAGGAAATACGGCTTTCCTGCAGAAAGTTTTAATCAGAGTTCTTTCTCTGCGGTCAAAGAAGCCAAACGCAGCGTAAATGTTATTGTTGGTGCAGCATTCAAGTCTTTGAGCAATGTGCATGTAAAGTAAGTGCCAAAAATAACCTCGGCGAAGCGAGCATGTTGAGAGCGCTGTATTCATAGCCTGGCTTACTTTCTGATGCGCTTTTTTTCAGGAAATACGGGAACTGCAGACGACATAACAGAAGAAGCGTGTAGGCCATAGGAAGGAAGACTGGATAAGAGAATTACCACCGCACTGCCCAGTGGCATAGCACAGGCCCCACAGCCCCTGCTGTGCGGCGAGCCCCTAGCTGCAGGGGGCCCCTTAGCATAGGACTCTGGCCAGAGAGCTCTGGATTAAATCCGGAGTGGGGACCTCTCCATGTACCTTGCAGGGGGGCCCACTCAACTTTCGTTATGCCCCTGCCGTAGTCTGGGATGGGAGTCGACTGGAGCCATGTAAGTGCTGCTTTTTCTGTGAGGCTAAGCAACTGCTGTCTTCTCTGTGTTGTTTAAATAGCCCGCAGGGCACGTGAAGATGCTTTGGGCACTTGACTGCTGTTCCCCGTGTTCCTAACGGCCGCGATTGTGCAAATGCTGCACACGTTGCTAACGACTGCATTATACAAATGCTGCATACATTGCTAGTTACACTGAGAATGCTTACACGAGTCCATGTGCAAACAGTTGCTTCAATAATTGTTTCAATGAAGTTGACTTGCACGAGTACATGTGCAAAGCGGCGTTTCCTTCTGCACATGGCTGCCAGTAAGTGTGGCCAAGTTTGCCCATGCATGATACTTATCACTACATTCAAGTGTATCTGAACCACAATAAACGTGCAGGGTGACTACCACTGCTACCAGGGATGGTGCACATATGTAGGGGAAACCATAGAGAAATCCAAACATGCTGTGGCATCTATATATGTTTGTTACAGACAAGGGTGTGCACTTGTGCAGTGGCACCATGAACTTGTGCATGCGCAGTGGCATGAGATTTGGCACTCATAACAGGTGGAGCTTTACAAGCTTTAATCCACCAGTTTTCACGTACACCCCAAGCTCTTCGTGTTCTTGTCCTATTAGTTCTTGAATTTTTTATTTTTTATGAAACTATCAGCCAACTGCTCGTTTACAGTAGAATGAGTCAGCAGCTTGGAGAGCATACTATATTGTAGAGACTGACAGGGGAATCCTGGCTGTAAGAAACCTTAATTTGAAGAAAACATACAACCCACATGGAGAGGGAGAGGAAGGGGTAGGGATTGGGGTAATACATCACATATTTTTCATGTTCCTAATTTAATAGGGCTGTAACAAAAAAGAAGGGTGCCTGAATTGCAAGTTTAGGCATGCAAGATCAATTTGAAATTTGAGATCTTTTTTTACTAGTTGTCTGCTTCTCTGAAGGGTCGCAGGCAGGTTTCCTTTTTAAACTTCCAATAAAGCTAAAGTCCTTTGTGGTTTCCACTTCTTCAAAATTGACTCTTTCCAACATTTAAAGTCATGCTGCTTCATTAGACCTGTCCAACCTTGCCAGTTAGCCAGCACATTGTTCCTAGTGGTTTCCCAAGATGCATGACTTGTGGTTCAGGGAATATTTGTAATGACTATGTTCTGAGGGTCAGTAGTATGAGTCCT
Organism: Calotriton arnoldi; assembly: GCA_963921515.1. Taxonomy (NCBI): domain Eukaryota; kingdom Metazoa; phylum Chordata; class Amphibia; order Caudata; family Salamandridae; genus Calotriton; species Calotriton arnoldi. Next base: position 147,045 of record CAWUFW010003952.1, on the reverse strand, counting down.
TATCATCGTATTATTAACAAGTTTCATTGTGCATTTTCAATTTCAAAATCTTTCCTGATGATTATTTTTGAACACTAAGGGGTCGATTCCGATTCGGGCCGGAAAAAGCACCGACCGACTCGGAGCCGGAAATTATACCGACCGACACGTACCTGTGGCGCCCGACACACCAAGTACGATGCAAAGCATGCAAAATCCGACCGACACGTACAGAACCCAAGCCGAACGACCGAGCCGCACGGAAAACAGCAATCCGGCCGGAAAAACACGCGAATCGAACCGACCGACACGCACCCGGAACAAATCCGACCGAAACGTACACGCGAACTCCAAACCGCAAAGTACGATGCAAGGCACGAAAACAACGACCGAGTCGGACGGAGGACAAGCCGCACGACCGACACGCATACAAAACCGAGCCGAAGCAACACAAAACACCGCGACCGACGCGTATGCAGCATAGAAAACTGCACAAACACAGCGTGAACGAAACGGAGAACACCGTACGAGACAAATGCAGGGTCCGACTCGGTCACAACAACGTTTCCAACATGCACAGACAGTACAAAGGAAAAATCACACAAAAAAAGGCCAAACAAGCAATTACAAAGCCAATAAATACTGGGGGGTGGGGACAGAGAACAAAGACACACCCACAACTCCACCCATATAAAGGACACAAATCACAACCATGATCCTTTGCAAATGCCATTCCACTGCCAGCACCCAAGAGACAGCAACCACACACCCACAGCTCATCCCTCACACAAGCCACACACCATCAGCACACCAACAAATACCTACCTCACATACACCCAGCAAAACACACACTCACACACCCTCACCTGCACACCAACACACACATCACTCACCATCACCACCCATCACCATGCCCCCAAGAAGAATCACAAGTTCCTAGATTGTGAATTGGAAGTCCTGGTAGACGAGATCCTCAGGGTAGAGCCACAGCTGTTTGGCGCACTGGTCCAACAGACCCCCATCTCCCAGAAAACCAAGATGTGGGAGAGGATCATCAACAGGGTGAACGCACAATCACCATGTCTGCGCACAAAGACCGACATCCAGAACAGGTGGTATGACGTGCGCAGGAGGGTCCGGGAGCTGCTCAAGAAAGACTACCTCCTGAGCCAATACACCGGCAGTGGCCCTCCTGCCAAGCCAGTATAACTCAGGCCCTGGGAGGAGAAGGTGCGGGCCATCCTTCCGCCAGTGAGCGTATATGGACTAGAGAACATCCCAGAGCCTGGTGAGTACACAACAAATGTACACAATATTCTGCCACAAAACACACACACATCACTGTCAAGGGGAGAGTCAAACCATGCACTCATAGCAATTACACAGCAACCAGAACAGAATCATCCCAAAATGTGTATGTCAGTCAGATAAACACAACACATGCCATCAAAAAAGTTACATCCAACCGTGCCATCACATGAACAAACACAACTACAACTACAGCTAGGCAGTGGCACAAATAGAACTAACAAACACATCCAGACATGTAGCCACCACAACAACACCAACACACAGTGAAGACCACTGAAAGGAAGGAATTCTGTGTATGCTGGCCAAGTCAGTGTAGCCAATAGCATCATGGGAGTCGCAGTCACACATATTGCCCCCCCACAACTGTCCCATCAACACCACCATGAACCATGCGCACATCACAGGGAGTGGAGAAGGACTCACAAGATGGCTGACACTGGCAACTGCTGTGGGGAGCACAAGGCCCTGCTGGGAACTGTGCACCAACAAACAGCAGGACACCACTGACTGACATCCTGAGAGACAACTTCCACTACCTGCAATGCAAGCACGTTCCATGGTGGCATATCTGGCTGGCTGGGTGGGAAGGAGGACTTGCAGCACTGACCATAGTCACAAGCACCTCCCCTCACACACCCCCTCAACACAAACTCCACAGAACCCACCTGGTAGAATGCAATGCCTCCCATCCTAACTCAAGATCCCACAAAGAACCACCACCCTGGGTTATGTTGTGTGAAGCACAGGGACACTCTTGGGACTTTTAGCCAAACAACTGCCAGGACAACACTCCCAGCCATCCTGTCAGCACAGCCAGCCCACCCCACAGGGAAGCAGAGTCAAAAGGAATGAAGCATGGGCATGCTGGGAAGGGGGTGGAGGCAATAGCATGATGGGAGTCGTAGTCACAGCTCTACATCCCCCACCACATGGCCCAGCAAGCTCACACTCACGCATGCACATCCCACAGAGAGTGGAAAGGCCCATCAAAGATGTCTGACACTGTTGCTGTGTCGTGGGGAGCACAAGGGCATGCTGGGAACTGCACACCAACCAACAGCAGGACACCACTGTCAGCCATCTTGCCATTGCTCTCACACCCACACATACTGAACTCCCCACAAAAGCAAGTAAGTATGGGAATGCTGGCAAGTGGGGTGGAGGCAATAGCATGATGGGAGTGGCAGTCACAGATATTGGTCACCCTCACAACTGGCCCATCAACACCACCCTGAACCATGCTCACATCACAGGGAGTGGAGAAGGACTCACAAGATGGCTGACACTGGCTACTACTGTGGGGAGCACAAGGGCATGCTGGGAACTGCACACCAACCAACAGCAGGACACCACTGTCAGCCATCCTGCCATTGCCCTCACACCCACACACACTGAACTCCCCACAAAAGCAAGTAAGTATGGGAATGCTGGCAAGTGGGGTGGAGGCAATAGCATGATGGGAGTGGCAGTCACATATATTGGTCACCCTCAGAACTGGCCCATCAACACCACCCTGAACCATGCTCACATCACAGGGAGTGGAGAAGGACTCACAAGATGGCTGACACTGGCTACTGCTGTGGGGAGCACAAGGGCATGCTGGGAACTGCACACCAACCAACAGCAGGACACCACTGTCAGCCATCTTGCCATTGCCCTCACACCCACACACACTGAACTCCCCACAAAAGCAAGTAAGTATGGGAATGCTGGCAAGTGGGGTGGAGGCAATAGCATGATGGGAGTGGCAGTCACAGATATTGGTCACCCCCACAACTGTCCCATCAACACCACCCTGAACCATGCTCACATCACAGGGAGTGGAGAAGGACTCACAAGATTGCTGACACTGGCTACTGCTGTGGGGAGCACAAGGGCATGCTGGGAACTGCACACCAACCAACAGCAGGACACCACTGTCAGCCATCTTGCCATTGCCCTCACACCCACACACACTGAACTCCCCACAAAAGCAAGTAAGTATGGGAATGCTGGCAAGTGGGGTGGAGGCAATAGCATGATGGGAGTGGCAGTCACACATATTGGTCACCCCCACAACTGTCCCATCAACACCACCCTGAACCATGCTCACATCACAGGGAGTGGAGAAGGACTCACAAGATGGCTGACACTGGCTACTGCTGTGGGGAGCACAAGGGCATGCTGGGAACTGCACACCAACCAACAGCAGGACACCACTGTCAGCCATCTTGCCATTGCCCTCACACCCACACACACTGAACTCCCCACAAAAGCAAGTAAGTATGGGAATGCTGTCAAGTGGGGTGGAGGCAATAGCATGATGGGAGTGGCAGTCACAGATATTGGTCACCCTCACAACTGGCCCATCAACACCACCCTGAACCATGCTCACATCACAGGGAGTGGAGAAGGACTCACAAGATGGCTGACACTGGCTACTGCTGTGGGGAGCACAAGGCCCTGCTGGGAACTGTGCACCAACAAACAGCAGGACACCACTGACTGACATCCTGAGAGACAACTTCCACTCCCTGCAATGCAAGCACGTTCCATGGTGGGATATCTGGCTGGCTGGGTGGGAAGGAGGACTTGCAGCACTGACCATAGTCACAAGCACCTCCCCTCACACACACCCTCAACACAAACTCCACAGAACCCACCTGGTAGAATGCAATGCCTCCCATCCTAACTCAAGATCCCACAAAGAACCACCACACTGGATTATGTTGTGTGAAGCACAGGGACACTCTTGGGACTTTTAGCCAAACAACTGCCAGGACAACACTCCCAGCCATCCTGTCAGCACAGCCAGCCCACCCCACAGGGAAGCAGAGTCAAAAGGAAGGAAGCATGGGCATGCTGGGAAGGGGGTGGAGGCAATAGCATGATGGGAGTCGTAGTCACAGCTCTACATCCCCCACCACATGGCCCAGCAAGCTCACACTCACGCATGCACATCCCACAGAGAGTGGAAAGGCCCATCAAAGATGTCTGACACTGTTGCTGTGTCGTGGGGAGCACAAGGGCATGCTGGGAACTGCACACCAACCAACAGCAGGACACCACTGTCAGCCATCTTGCCATTGCTCTCACACCCACACATACTGAACTCCCCACAAAAGCAAGTAAGTATGGGAATGCTGGCAAGTGGGGTGGAGGCAATAGCATGATGGGAGTGGCAGTCACAGATATTGGTCACCCTCACAACTGGCCCATCAACACCACCCTGAACCATGCTCACATCACAGGGAGTGGAGAAGGACTGACAAGATGGCTGACACTGGCTACTGCTGTGGGGAGCACAAGGGCATGCTGGGAACTGCACACCAACCAACAGCAGGACACCACTGTCAGCCATCTTGCCATTGCCCTCACACCCACACACACTGAACTCCCCACAAAAGCAAGTAAGTATGGGAATGCTGGCAAGTGGGGTGGAGGCAATAGCATGATGGGAGTGGCAGTCACAGATATTGGTCACCCCCACAACTGTCCCATCAACACCACCCTGAACCATGCTCACATCACAGGGAGTGGAGAAGGACTCACAAGATGGCTGACACTGGCTACTGCTGTGGGGAGCACAAGGGCATGCTGGGAACTGCACACCAACCAACAGCAGGACACCACTGTCAGCCATCTTGCCATTGCCCTCACACCCACACACACTGAACTCCCCACAAAAGCAAGTAAGTATGGGAATGCTGGCAAGTGGGGTGGAGGCAATAGCATGATGGGAGTGGCAGTCACAGATATTGGTCACCCCCACAACTGTCCCATCAACACCACCCTGAACCATGCTCACATAACAGGGAGTGGAGAAGGACTCACAAGATGGCTGACACTGGCTACTGCTGTGGGGAGCACAAGGGCATGCTGGGAACTGCACACCAACCAACATCAGGACACCACTGTCAGCCATCTTGCCATTGCCCTCACACCCACACACACTGAACTCCCCACAAAAGCAAGTAAGTATGGGAATGCTGTCAAGTGGGGTGGAGGCAATAGCATGATGGGAGTGGCAGTCACAGATATTGGTCACCCTCACAACTGGCCCATCAACACCACCCTGAACCATGCTCACATCACAGGGAGTGGAGAAGGACTCACAAGATGGCTGACACTGGCTACTGCTGTGGGGAGCACAAGGCCCTGCTGGGAACTGTGCACCAACAAACAGCAGGACACCACTGACTGACATCCTGAGAGACAACTTCCACTCCCTGCAATGCAAGCACGTTCCATGGTGGGATATCTGGCTGGCTGGGTGGGAAGGAGGACTTGCAGCACTGACCATAGTCACAAGCACCTCCCCTCACACACACCCTCAACACAAACTCCACAGAACCCACCTGGTAGAATGCAATGCCTCCCATCCTAACTCAAGATCCCACAAAGAACCACCACACTGGGTTATGTTGTGTGAAGCACAGGGACACTCTTGGGACTTTTAGCCAAACAACTGCCAGGACAACACTCCCAGCCATCCTGTCAGCACAGCCAGCCCACCCCACAGGGAAGCAGAGTCAAAAGGAAGGAAGCATGGGCATGCTGGGAAGGGGGGTGGAGGCAATAGCATGATGGGAGTCGTAGTCACAGCTCTACATCCCCCACCACATGGCCCAGCAAGCTCACACTCACGCATGCACATCCCACAGAGAGTGGAAAGGCCCATCAAAGATGTCTGACACTGTTGCTGTGTCGTGGGGAGCACAAGGGCATGCTGGGAACTGCACACCAACCAACAGCAGGACACCACTGTCAGCCATCTTGCCATTGCTCTCACACCCACACATACTGAACTCCCCACAAAAGCAAGTAAGTATGGGAATGCTGGCAAGTGGGGTGGAGGCAATAGCATGATGGGAGTGGCAGTCACAGATATTGGTCACCCTCACAACTGGCCCATCAACACCACCCTGAACCATGCTCACATCACAGGGAGTGGAGAAGGACTGACAAGATGGCTGACACTGGCTACTGCTGTGGGGAGCACAAGGGCATGCTGGGAACTGCACACCAACCAACAGCAGGACACCACTGTCAGCCATCTTGCCATTGCCCTCACACCCACACACACTGAACTCCCCACAAAAGCAAGTAAGTATGGGAATGCTGGCAAGTGGGGTGGAGGCAATAGCATGATGGGAGTGGCAGTCACAGATATTGGTCACCCCCACAACTGTCCCATCAACACCACCCTGAACCATGCTCACATAACAGGGAGTGGAGAAGGACTCACAAGATGGCTGACACTGGCTACTGCTGTGGGGAGCACAAGGGCATGCTGGGAACTGCACACCAACCAACAGCAGGACACCACTGTCAGCCATCTTGCCATTGCCCTCACACCCACACACACTGAACTCCCCACAAAAGCAAGTAAGTATGGGAATGCTGTCAAGTGGGGTGGAGGCAATAGCATGATGGGAGTGGCAGTCACAGATATTGGTCACCCTCACAACTGGCCCATCAACACCACCCTGAACCATGCTCACATCACAGGGAGTGGAGAAGGACTCACAAGATGGCTGACACTGGCTACTGCTGTGGGGAGCACAAGGCCCTGCTGGGAACTGTGCACCAACAAACAGCAGGACACCACTGACTGACATCCTGAGAGACAACTTCCACTACCTGCAATGCAAGCACGTTCCATGGTGGGATATCTGGCTGGCTGGGTGGGAAGGAGGACTTGCAGCACTGACCATAGTCACAAGCACCTCCCCTCACACACCCCCTCAACACAAACTCCACAGAACCCACCTGGTAGAATGCAATGCCTCCCATCCTAACTCAAGATCCCACAAAGAACCACCACCCTGGGTTATGTTGTGTGAAGCACAGGGACACTCTTGGGACTTTTAGCCAAACAACTGCCAGGACAACACTCCCAGCCATCCTGTCAGCACAGCCAGCCCACCCCACAGGGAAGCAGAGTCAAAAGGAAGGAAGCATGGGCATGCTGGGAAGGGGGTGGAGGCAATAGCATGATGGGAGTCGTAGTCACAGCTCTACATCCCCCACCACATGGCCCAGCAAGCTCACACTCACGCATGCACATCCCACAGAGAGTGGAAAGGCCCATCAAAGATGTCTGACACTGTTGCTGTGTCGTGGGGAGCACAAGGGCATGCTGGGAACTGCACACCAACCAACAGCAGGACACCACTGTCAGCCATCTTGCCATTGCTCTCACACCCACACATACTGAACTCCCCACAAAAGCAAGTAAGTATGGGAATGCTGGCAAGTGGGGTGGAGGCAATAGCATGATGGGAGTGGCAGTCACAGATATTGGTCACCCTCACAACTGGCCCATCAACACCACCCTGAACCATGCTCACATCACAGGGAGTGGAGAAGGACTCACAAGATGGCTGACACTGGCTACTGCTGTGGGGAGGACAAGGGCAGGCTGGGAGCTGCAAACCAACCAACTGCAGGACACCACTGTCAGCCATCTTGCCATTGCTCTCACACCCACACATACTGAACTCCCCACAAAAGCAAGTAAGTATGGGAATGCTGTCAAGTGGGGTGGAGGCAATAGCATGATGGGAGTGGCAGTCACAGATATTGGTCACCCTCACAACTGGCCCATCAACACCACCCTGAACCATGCTCACATCACAGGGAGTGGAGAAGGACTCACAAGATGGCTGACACTGGCTACTGCTGTGGGGAGCACAAGGCCCTGCTGGGAACTGTGCACCAACAAACAGCAGGACACCACTGACTGACATCCTGAGAGACAACTTCCACTCCCTGCAATGCAAGCACAGTCCATGGTGGGATAACTGACTGGCTGGGTGGGTGGGAAGGAGGGCCGGCTGTCAACCAAATACAACCAATGCAGACCATGTGCACACCCCAACAAATACATAGAAATGCCCAAATAATGCAGGACAATGTGCCACACCAAAATCAACCCCTGACTGTGACGACTCAGGACAATGCAATGTACAGGCCCGCACCCAGAGGCACAGTCACACTGTCAGGTGTGTCAACCATTGATGCCTGCAGAAACATAACATACATTGTGTGTGTCTCCCAAAAACAGGTGATGATGGGGACACAGCAGCAGACGCTGAGGAGTCCCAGTCCCAGGCTCAAGAGGATGCGGAGCTCACTGGTGTCGTACAGCCTCTGCCCTCCTCGGACGAAGAAGACCAACCTGGCACATCCGGTGCAAGTCTACATGCAGCACCAGCAGGACCACCAGCTGCAACCCCTGCACCCACCCCTCCAACGACTGTCACCACAAATACCATCCCTGCCGACATGGACAGAACAAGGAGCAACACCAGCACAGGGACCCTGGACCAACCTGGGGCCATGGACACCACCACCACCACCAACCCCCAAGGTGGACCAGGGTCATCTGTGCGTGCCACTGCACGCACTGCACATGTCAGCAGGGGTGGTGGGAGGGGTGGGAGACAGAGGTCGCTGCTTGCAGAGGTTGCTGGTGTGCATGATGACCCACAACTGGTACGCATAGCTGATGTGTACCAGTCCAGCACCGGAGACCTCAGCCAGGTAGTGGGGCTCCTCAGAGACATGAAACAGCAGCAGGCTGCCCATCATGCCCGCTTGGACTCTCACATGTCCCACGTGGAGTCACACATGTCCCGCGTGGACTCACACATGTCCCGCGTGGAGTCCAAGTGGGATGCACTGCATGAGATGACGGCGGTGCACAGGGACATTTTACAATGCCTCCGCCAGATGAACAGCAACCAGTCCACACCTCCCTGTGTGCCAACAACATCTGGTGCTGCCCAAACTGCAACTGCCACAGGGAGGGAGGATGACCCTGGCGGAGAGTCCCCTGCACCGCAGCAGCCTGTACTTGAGGGCCCCCCCCAAGAAGAGGGGTCGTCCGAAGAGGGGCAAGTGAGAGGCCGATGGCCAAGCGCAACTCCCGGGAAGCCTGAACCTGTTCTGGATGTTCACCTTTGTGCACAGACTGTTCACCCTGTTGACGGCAACACTACTCCCACACATTGCATGGGGAGTACAAGTTGGACCAATGTCTCAGACAACTGTGGCCCCGATACTGGGGATTTTGTCTACCAGGACTTTCAATTCACCTAGGAACTTCTGATTGCAAGATTTATGTACAGCACTACCCATCCTATGCACTATTCACACAAATGTATCACAATAAACACACTAATACACCATACTTGCCTCTGTTGTGATTCCAACGTGGGTGCTGTTATGGGGATGATGAACTGCAAAATTACACTGTGTATGCGAACTGCAACAGCAAGTACAACACAGGCATGTGAGTAAAGGCAACGTGACACGTATGAGTGAGACACACCACCAGGGCTACACAACACATACACACCTAGGCCATCTGACTCATTGCCTACACTGATGTTGCCAGGGAAGACGGTGCAATGCACAGACACTGTAGTGGTGAGCCTCAACAAGGCCTACCAGTGCTTAGGAGTTCACCCTTCCTTGCACAGAGTCCTCAGACCGCTAAGAAGAAGTTGGCACAGAAACTGGAATAGAAAAGACAGAGTTTATTAAACCTCATGAGGTGGAGCTACATTTACACACCACCCTTCGGTAATGCATGAAGTAGCACACTGAATGGAAGGACCTTGGTCCTTTTATACCCACACAGGGGCTCAAATGAAGGCGGTACAAACACAAATGCTGGTTTTAGATACATATAAGGTCATACAAGAAATGCATAGTCGACAAGTGGGTGGAGCTAACAGTTTCTACTTCTAGTAGACACATCCTGACATTTATAAACTCGGAACAGCTGCATGGACAGCTACGAGCTCAACTGAGCATGTGCAAAGCAAAATAAACTAAATATAACTCGTCTCTAGGCAGATTTCAAGAGCAGTTAACAGGAAGGTAGGACAGAGCACATGGCGAGCACATGGCAGCACATGGCAACCAAAATGGCTGCCAGGAATACAAAATGGATTCCACAAAGCGGACAATTTAGCCTCTGACTACAGGATGGCTTGGCTAATGCTTAACTTAAGTGCTGCCAAATTACAACAACACCACACCCATTCCCAGTTGTAGTCAAGTAGCCCACAGGTGCAGTAAGCAAATGGCAGTCAAATGTGTGACCACAGACAACGCACATCACAAAGTGAAGCACAGGTTTATTACACAGTTGCAACATGTCGTAACCACTACAGATGCAAGGTAATCCCACCTGGCAGCGGGCACACAGTCAACAACTGTAGACAGAAGGAAGTCCATGGGTGTGGCGCACATCACCTGTAGGGACACAACAGCTACCACCCTGGAAGTGCAATAACGTCGTCGGTGGACACAGTTGACCAAACGAATCTGAAAGTACCCTGTGAAGGACAGAAATGACACACAGTCAAAAGCAATGGAGAACAGGACAGAACAGCAAAACTCATGCACAATACATGTTACAAGATACCCACCCAGAACCAAGTTAGCATGTCAACACTGTTGGGGAGTACAGCCCACCTGTAAGCACACATCGCAACACACATCCAGTCAAGTAGCCCATGGACACACTCCAACAGCACCAGAGCACCACCTACACATATCATGCCAACTCACATCATTGACATGACACCTCAGGATACTCACATTCAGCTAAAGAAGTTGGTGATGAGCTGTGTGCGGACATCACCCTCATCATCATCATCATCATCGTCACTGGCATCGTGGTCCAGGCCAGGATCCTCCACAGGTGGCGGATGTTGGTCATTGTCATCCTGGATGAGAGGCAACTCCTTCCGCACTGCCAGGTTGTGGAGCATGCAGCAGACGATGATAATCTTGCACACCTTCGCAGGGGCATATGGGAGGGACCCGCCGGTCTTGTCCAGGCAGCGGAAGCGGCTCTTCAGGAGACCAAATGTCCGCTCAATCACTCTCCTGGTCCGACCATGTGCCTCATTGTAGCGCATCTGGGCTGGTGTCACAGGGTTCCTGAGGGGTGTCAGCAACCACGGCATGTTGGGGTATCCCGAGTCACCTACGGACAGACAAGTGCACATTAGCTGACTTGGAAAAGTGGGCGGAATACTACAGATCAGATCACACACAATGGCACAAAGTCAGTACACACCGACAAGCCAGGCACGCTGGTTCTGCATCTGTGGCATCATCCTGGGGATGCGACTACTCCTCATCACAAAGGCATCGTGTGCTGAACCAGGGAAACGGGCACACACGTGTGTGATGGTCATATCTGCAAGACACACCACCAGTGCATTGACCGAGTGGTAGTACTTGCGGTTCCTGTAGGCCTGCTCCTGGGCCTGTGGTGGTACCAAAGCCACATGTGTCCCATCAATGGAGCCAATGACATCGCGGAGCACACGGCTCAACATGGTCTGTGACATCCCACCAGCAGTCGCCACAGTATGTTGGAAGGTACCGGTGGCAAAGAAGTGTAGGGCTGCCATCACCTTCACCTTGGGGGTCAGCGCTGTAGAATACGGCCGGCCAGGCTGCAAATGTGGGGCCAACTGCACTGCCAAATCCTCAATCAGCTGCCTGGTGAAGCGGTACCGTCGGATGCTGTCCCGTTCCACCATCGTTGCCAGGTCTGGGAATGGTCGATGGACAGCAGGAGCCCTGCAGTGCAGAGGAGAAGTAAGCAAGATTGTCAGTCAGCCCACATATGCGGCATTGAACACACTCAATATCCCAACATACATCATTATGAGGCACAACTACATGAAGTGTGCAGTTCCGTAAGGACATGTATGGTACATACATGGCCAACATCTGTCATCACGGTCCAACAAGTGGCATCAATTAGTCCCAGGTTGGCCCATTGGATATCATGAGGCTGTGTCACAGTTCCCATCTCCTGCTGCCGTGTCACAATCACCCCCACAGTGACATGTGAGGACAGGTGTGCCCCAGGCATCACAGCTCAATGACAGGTACATTCCCAGGGACCCTGTATTGCCACATGGACACTGGCATTACATGGAGTATCATGTATACACCACAGCAAAACAACCATGACCCCCACAGGTAGTGGTCCCACTTGCCACGGCAGGACAGACATGGACGTCTGTGACACACACACGCACAACATCAAAGTCCATGCACACACAACGTGCTCAAATGAAGGCGGTACAAACACAAATGCTGGTTTTAGATACATATAAGGTCATACAAGAAATGCATAGTCGACAAGTGGGTGGAGCTAACAGTTTCTACTTCTAGTAGACACATCCTGACATTTATAAACTCGGAACAGCTGCATGGACAGCTACGAGCTCAACTGAGCATGTGCAAAGCAAAAGAAACTAAATATAACTCGTCTCTAGGCAGATTTCAAGAGCAGTTAACAGGAAGGTAGGACAGAGCACATGGCGAGCACATGGCAGCACATGGCAACCAAAATGGCTGCCAGGAATACAAAATGGATTCCACAAAGCGGACAATTTAGCCTCTGAATACAGGATGTCTTGGCTAATGCTTAACTTAAGTGCTGCCAAATTACAACAGACGACCCTTTCAGCATTAGCCGAAGACATTCGTTTATCTGGGGTAATCTAAATATTCATCCCGTACATCTATTAACATTATTTCGGCCACCTCTTTATTCAACATTTGTTGGGCCTTTGTTACAGCAACGTTCCCTTTGGCAGGTATACAAGCAGAGATGCAAATGGAGCAAAGCATTGGACCACATTTGATACATACACAGCATGTAAAAAGTATCATAATCATTACACACAGGATAGTCAGTAGCTTCCAGCCCCAAGCAGAAACAAGAGTCCAAAACCATCTAGTCTAATTCTAAGTTTCAGGGCTCTGATGTATTTCAGTGACTATCTATTTCAATTTCAGAATAGCCAACAGCACATACCTAATAAAAACATTTTCAATAGACTTTTCCAGTATTTCTTTTATGAGGGCTAGAGTATCAATTAATATACTCAAGGAAAGAGTAAAGTAACATTTGTCAACTGCTTAGATGAACTTTTCTCATGCAGAATAAACATTACTCCTAAAAAAAATATTAAAGCAGTCAGACATATTATTACAAAAACAATCCTGGCTCCGGGGGACCAGGAGGACCACACAGGGCCATAGGAATTAGGACAAGGAGCCGCAAAGGGCTGCTCCTCCTCAAAAATGGGACGACCAAAGGGGTACATTACTAACAAAAAAAAGAGTCCGTGGGAAATTGAAGCCGCTGTACAACCATCCAGAGGGGAGTCTTCTCCCTGTGTCCGTTTGAGCCTCACAGGCAGGCTCCTGTTATTCCCACGGTGGAGCTGCACAACTCGCAACTCAAGAATCACGGCCCAGTTTGAGAAGAAAAAGCCTTTCTTTCAGAATAGGGCAATCACCCCCCCCAGGGCAAATACCCTCAACGATCCTGTCCAGTGTCTCAGGCAGTGCACCAGTTTTCTTCACTTTAATCTAAGAGGCACCAAGGGCACAGCACCTGTACCCTAAACTCAAGTCCTTCCCTAACTCCTGTATTGCTCCGCTGGTGCACTGCTCTTTTGTTGGGGCCACTGATTGTAGCCAATATGCTCAGGCATCCCTTGATCAACAAACAAAGGCGCAGACTTGCATTCACTTAGGGACCAGGACTCAAAAGGCCTGATGCTGGGATATGTGAAGCAACCCTTGTTTCAAAGGGGGTCACCTCAAGCAAAAGCCTCCTTGTCGTCCTTATCGGTCTGTGACTCTCTCAGCTGGGCATCAAAAACTGGATCCACAGAAAGATTTCTTCATCCTGATTTGTGACCCCGTCTTTCGCCCAAGACAGTGGCAGGGGTACACACTTCACGTCCCAGTGCTTCCGGCCTTCACTGAGGTCCTAGTTGCCAGCAACGCCTGTGCTGGTTCCCTTTATCTTGACTCCAAGCTGGACTGGTGCTGACTCCCAGGCTGGATCTGATGTCCGGGCCGCTCTGGCAATGGTTGTAGGGCAGCAAATATCTATTGGTGGGCAGAACAAAAGGTCTTTAGACAAGGCACAAAAATAATCTATCAACAGAGAGGATAGTCTCAGAATACTTCCTTAGTCTTGGGATGCCCCATTTATTAGCAATATGTATTTGCAAAAGACAGCGGTCAAGGTTGAGGCCAATTGGGTCCTCGGGTAGCCAGAGCTACTATTAATTCAAAAGTAGTCTTAGTCTGGGTTTTATTAGTGAACAGAAAGTGCCAACAACATTTTTGAGAACAAAGTATGCAGGGACACAAGGTTGTATGAATGATATCACATTTATTAACATCATAAAGGGAGTATCATTCACATGGTAGGAGCTAGTCCTGGTGCTCACACAGGGTGAAAAGTGCGTGAAGTGATAAGTGCTGGTGACTTAAAATTTACATCGCATTGACAACACTGTACAAAACTCCATAGTTAATAAGGTATGTTTAAAGGAGTTTCGGTTGTGGAAGTCGACGGCGTTTCGATCTCCTTAGTTAGAGATCATCATCAGGACGAGAAAGCGTGTGAGCAGGTAGGATCTAGATAACAAGAGAAACCATTGGTCCCGGGGACATAAGTCAGATTACTAAAAACAACTAATCACTGTGCGGACGATTAACTACACTAAAAATTAAGGACAGTAGAATACAATTACAAAACATTATTTAACTGGTAGTTAATCAGTTTTGAGAAGTAAAGAAGAGGAAAAGAGCTGCTCTTAAAGGAAGGAGCTATAACAACAGAGTGTAGGTACAAGGTGAAGTTGAGCAAATTAGAAGACATACATGGTTGGTCAGAGAATTAACTAAATAAATTGCCATGTACAACAATTGGGAAGAACCGTGTGAGTGGGCATGTGCAAGGAAATGACGCACGTAATGCCAGCATGCCTTGGTGAGGTAGAGCAAGTTGAACAACATACACGGTAGGTCAAGGAATTTAATTAATTGCCATGTACAGCAAATTGGAAGAGCCGTGTGAGTGGGCATGTGCAAAAGGAGAGGAAGGCACATAACGCACGTAATGCCAGCATGCCTTGGCGTGGGGTAGCTGTTTACCGCATGAGGGAAACTGCGAGGTCAGAAAGTTAATTGGGCGGGGGGAAGGGGGAAGGGGGGATTAGGAAGTACCTGGTAATGAAACGATGCGATTAAGGATCGTCAACAGGTCATGATGACCGTGGTGGTAAAACCGGATCTGCAAGGAAGGGGTAACCGGTTAGGGTGCGCGAGGTACTGGAGGGATGTGAAGGCAAAAAAGACTCGTAGCAGCTTACGTAGTAATAGGAGGTCTGGCCGCTCAGCGAAGTACGTGCTGGTAGTAGGCAAGGGGGAATCGATCACGCTGACTAATCCGCTCTACCAGACTCCGGCACCATTCATTGTATGCTGTCTGCATTGGAATTAGCAGGATCCAGTCCCCTTCCTTCGAACCCAAGTAAGTCTTCGCCCTGCCTTCCCCCGCTGCCCAGTGCTGAGTCCTGCTCCCGCGCGTCTAACCACTGCGTTACTGCCTTGATCAGTCACTTCCCGCTTTCCTCCATAGTTGGCTCCTTGGATTTATCGTGATCGATTCCCCCTTGCCTACTACCAGCACGTACTTCGCTGAGCGGCCAGACCTCCTATTACTACGTAATATGGTTTCTCTTGTTATCTAGATCCTACCTGCTCACACGCTTTCTCGTCCTGATGATGATCTCTAACTAAGGAGATCGAAACGCCGTCGACTTCCACAACCGAAACTCCTTTAAACATACCTTATTAACTATGGAGTTTTGTACAGTGTTGTCAATGCGATGTAAATTTTAAGTCACCAGCACTTATCACTTCACGCACTTTTCACCCTGTGTGAGCACCAGGACTAGCTCCTACCATGTGAATGATACTCCCTTTATGATGTTAATAAATGTGATATCATTCATACAACCTTGTGTCCCTGCATACTTTGTTCTCAAAAATTTTGTTGGCACTTTCTGTTCACTAATAAAACCCAGACTAAGACTACTTTTGAATTAATAGTAGCTCTGGCTACCCGAGGAACCAATTGGCCTCAACCTTGACCGCTGTCTTTTGCAAATACATATATTACCCCTGGTCGCACTACTGGGGTACCCTTGTTCTTTACATATACCATTCATTAGCAAGGCACCCAAGAACCACTTCATCTATCTGAGAGTTAAAAAAAACCACCCTAGACCTATTGGCAAGTATAAAAGGAACTTTTTGGTGAACTGACAAGAGTAATACGTTACACAATTTGATTTGTTTCTCCCAATCCCAAGCAGCCAAGGAAGTCGGTGTTCATTTACTAAATTCTGAGGAAAAAAGAAAAACAATACATACATACTCCAAGGGCCTGATTCACAGAACTAACTTACGTCAAAAACGTAAAGTTAGTACTTTTTGGTATTCACAGAATGAACTTACTCATTTCGGTATTCACAGAAGTTAGTAGTCCTAACTTTAGGACTCCTAAATGCCTTCTGTGAATACCGAAAGCCTTGAAGTTAGGATTTTTCTCAGTTTAGGAGTAGTAAAGTTAGGACTCCTAACTTCAGGACTCCTAAATGCCTTCTGTGAATACCAAAAGTCTTGAAGTTAGGATTTTTCTCAGTTTAGGAGTCGTAAAGTTAGGACTCCTAACTTTAGGACTCCTAAATGCCTTCTGTGAATACCGAAAGTCTTGAAGTTAGGATTTTTCTCAGTTTAGGAGTAGTAAAGTTAGGACTCCTAACTTCAGGACTCCTAAATGCCTTCTGTGAATACCAAAAGTCTTGAAGTTAGGATTTTTCTCAGTTTAGGAGTCGTAAAGTTAGGACTCCTAACTTTAGGACTCCTAAATGCCTTCTGTGACTACCGAAAGTCTTGAAGTTAGGATTTTTCTCAGTTTAGGAGTAGTAAAGTTAGGACTCCTAACTTTACTACTCTAAACTGAGAAAAATCCTAACTTAAGACTTTCGGTATTCACAGAAAGGCATTTAGGAGTCCTAAAGTTAGGACTACTAACTTCTGTGAATACCGAAATGAGTAAGTTCATTCTGTGAATACCAAAATGAGTAAGTGTATTCTGTGAATACCAAAAAGTACTAACTTTACGTTTTTGACGTAAGTTAGTTCTGTGAATCAGGCCCCAAATCCTTACATTTGTGCATTCTATATTATTCATCTGAAGAACCTCAAGAAAAAGGAACTTTTCCTACATTTCTACTTATGAACCTTGCATTACTTTTACAGGACTGCAGACACTTCTAAAATAATTTCTCTTAATAAAAGCACCTACATTTTATGCTTAGGACCATGCTTTCATGTTATAGGCGCAGCGGAAAAATCTAAAACTGCTAATTTAACAGGGATTCTTATTGCAAAAAGAACTAAACTTCAACATAGTGGGTACATTTTCTCCAGCAGAACATGTTGTGACAAACAAACTCCTATAAAACAATATTTTCCTTCAAAATGTTTGCTAAGGATCACATGGGCGTCTTTCCTGCATTCTACTTTTCACGATCCAGACTATGCAACATCATTTTCAAAAGGAAAAAACCCTATCTCCAGCTCTAATAAGGGCTGTCAGCTCAATTACACAGACTAGCTAATAAAAGACTAGCAATGCCCTTGCAAAACTGTATAGAACATGAGAATAACATAAACAATAATGGTATTGCCACCTGAGATTTTTGAACAGAAACCCCCACTATACAGTTCCCTTTAAAGATCAAATAAGGGAACATCAATCTGTTCTACTCATTCTTTCATACAGGATGGGCAGTAACATAGTATATTTTCATCATTTTATTAATTCTAACAATTTTAAAACAGTATTACTGAATAGCCAATTAAATGTCTCATGGCCATTTCCTAGACAGCTTAGACAGACTCAGAGAGAGTGAGAAAAAGAGAGAGAAAACATAAATTTGCCTACCCTTAATTTGCCCAGGAGCTAACCTCCTTCCCCCATTTTGACAGTAGGAAAACCTGAAAACAGGTTTACCTTCTGTCAACACTTTTACCCCTATTTGTGGCAACTGGGCACAAACAAACTTGTAGGAGATATCTTAGAAAGTGGCTATTTTCTGATTCAGCCTAACACAAGCACATTGAGTACTTTAGAAAGCGTTAATAACCAATTATCAATTCCTTGAGCAATTGTACTAGATTAACATGTTGGCGCATGTATGCAAACTAAAATCCATTGCCTCCTTATCTCAGCCCTTGCACAGTAATCTTTAAACTAAAACCATTATTTTTATATACATGGCAGAGCTATGCTCTACTCAGGGCTTTTCCTTTTTTTCAGATGACTGCGCAAAACTTGCGTTTGCCAAAAATAGGAATCAAAGCTTCTCTTCCTCTCTCTGCACTGTCATCTCTTCTTACAAAAACTGTTCGGAGGTCGAAGTGTCCAAGCAAACCTTCCCCTTAGCCTTGCTAGGTAGCTAAATGCAGAACTCCGACCTTTAACCCTTGCACCAGCTGTCCATTTTTGTGCAAGGCTTTCCATGCGGTCTTTCCAATTCAAAGCAACTCTGGAGAATCACAGCTGAAAGGCAGTCCTGTCCGTCTAATAATTTTAAAGATAGGATCTAACTTCTGCTGTGTTTTTTTATACTTATTTTCATTTGTGTACAGTGTGTGGTGTGCAGTAGGTCAGCTGTTTGTTCTATACTTGCATGTGTACCAGCTCTGAAGCCTGAGATCAGTTTGAACCCTGCCCTGAGTGGCAGAACTGCTTTTAAATAGTGAATTTTGCTCAATTTCGACTTTGGTGGTAGGGGCACTTAAAAATGAATAACCTACAATATTTTGGCATATTAGGGATCCCCAGGGTGTCCTCTAGATATCCCAGAGATGGGGGATCAGAAATGTATAAGGTACACCCTTAAAAAAAACGTTTTTATATGCCTGGATAAAGTGAAATTTCACATTGCACTCCCCACATCATGGTAAAGTGCTACTTAAATCCAAATTTGATGCTAGGAGCTATATATTATTCACAGTATGATTATCAGACATTACAAAAGATCAAAAACAATTTTAGGGCAATTATTTTTAATAAACATTTTTTTTCTCTTCATATAATCAAAATTCTCCTTTTTTTTTTAATAATGATCACAAACCCTTTTGATGGTTCCACATATGAAAAGCAAGCCTCATTCCTTTCCTATCACCTTTAAATGCATTCATTTATAACTCTAAGCACAGAAGCCTTACTTGAAACATGAAAAGTCTGCGTCACTTTTAAAGGACAGTAATCATTTAACATCAGAACCACAGATGTGCTTGTTAAAAGGCATTAAGAAAGGAAATCCCTTTTAATCTTTTCTCTGTTATCCAAAATAATGAAACTGTCTTTTCTGACTTATAAAATCAGCAATTTTTAATGCACGTTTTCAAACCATGTTTACACTAACTTAAAATCTAGTTGACTCGGCAGTTTCCTTATGGCTTGTTCTGACCAGCAGGCGTCAACATCTCACGCCTTTCAAGCCAGCACAAATTTATCGTTCTGTAATGTGGTGTTTATTTCAGCAACAACCAATTCACTCAGATGTTGTGAATGCTTTTCAATATTAATATATAAGGATAATACTGTAACATTTTTCATTTTAGTCCTAATTGTGTGAAAGCACACAAATTCGTTTTTCCTACCTTTCTATGAGGCCTATTTTATTCCTATTGAATGTAAATTCTGATTTATCTGTACCAGTATGGCAATTTGCACATATCTATAGTTTCTTACTTTATCAATTTTAATGGTAGCGTGCAGCTATTTAGCATATATTACATTATTCATTCCCTGAATTTAAAAAAAATGTAGTTTTTTTAAAAATGACATTTGCATAACAGAATGACAACAAAAACCAATTTTAGCTCATTCCAGACATTTTCAGAAGGAGGTCATACACTCAAAACACACAACACAGCGCGCTTAAGGCTAGCCATTCTTACACAAAAAACATAGTCTACTTTACTGAAACAAGTACTTTCAAGCATGTCAGTCCAGAACCACATACAAAAAACAATTAACCCACAAATCAACACTTAGGGCAAAAACAAGAGACAGCCTACAGACTGTACGCAAAACCAAACTATTTGTAAATACTAATTGTAAGTCATATTTACAAGAAGAGCTCTCAAAAGTAGTCCAAAAGTCTGCATCAAAACAGCCCAAAAGAGTGCTCCATGTTCAAGAAGCCAAAATACACCAAATTCGCCAGTTTTAGCTGGTAGAACACTCAAAAAGCGCTCTGCATATCACCACTTATGAATGTTACTAAGTGCACAGATCAGGATCCGTTTTATGTACATATTTAGTTCCATGGGGTACTTAGTCACCAAGAAAGAAATATCTTTTTACTATATCTAAACCTATTTAGGTATCCCCTCTGAGGGAGTCAACTGAGTACTTACTAAATCCATATTGGTACCTCCAAAACAGCAACACTTTCTACGAAGTGTGCTAGAAGCAGGCATGCCAAAAAATTGTGCAGAATATGCAGTATTATAATCAAAGTAGCGCTTAAGGTACTCTTCATACGTTGAGCTGTTCAAACAACTTAAAATAGAGAAAAATCTCCTCATTACCTGCCTATATGTATTGCAATACATATATAACTACAAAACAGATTCCAAAATTGGCCAATCATACAAACAAAGCCACAGTAAGTGTTACTAAACTACCTTACCAATCAAAGGCATCAAACCAACAGCAAGTGCCGCAAAAAGGCTCTTACCAATCAAATGGTGTCCAGGTTTCAACTGCCAAGTTCTCAAATTGACCAAATGGTCACTGCACGTCGAATCAACAGAAGAGATCTCAGTCGAGGACCGGCGCCGCCGGGATGGTCAGATCAGAAAGAAAGGAAAAAAGCCGTGGGTGCCAAGACTCGGGTCTCCTCAGGCAGCGATCGCGACCAAAGCGAGATTCCAATCCTTCATCTCGACCAGTCCTTCGGGCATCCGAGTCGCCGATGAGCCCCGCGTTGGAAGCGCCAATTTGTAGTGGTGAGCCTCAACAAGGCCTACCAGTGCTTAGGAGTTCACCCTTCCTTGCACAGAGTCCTCAGACCGCTAAGAAGAAGTTGGCACAGAAACTGGAATAGAAAAGACAGAGTTTATTAAACCTCATGAGGTGGAGCTACATTTACACACCACCCTTCGGTAATGCATGAAGTAGCACACTGAATGGAAGGACCTTGGTCCTTTTATACCCACACAGGGGCTCAAATGAAGGCGGTACAAACACAAATGCTGGTTTTAGATACATATAAGGTCATACAAGAAATGCATAGTCGACAAGTGGGTGGAGCTAACAGTTTCTACTTCTAGTAGACACATCCTGACATTTATAAACTCGGAACAGCTGCATGGACAGCTACGAGCTCAACTGAGCATGTGCAAAGCAAAATAAACTAAATATAACTCGTCTCTAGGCAGATTTCAAGAGCAGTTAACAGGAAGGTAGGACAGAGCACATGGCGAGCACATGGCAGCACATGGCAACCAAAATGGCTGCCAGGAATACAAAATGGATTCCACAAAGCGGACAATTTAGCCTCTGACTACAGGATGGCTTGGCTAATGCTTAACTTAAGTGCTGCCAAATTACAACAACACCACACCCATTCCCAGTTGTAGTCAAGTAGCCCACAGGTGCAGTAAGCAAATGGCAGTCAAATGTGTGACCACAGACAACGCACATCACAAAGTGAAGCACAGGTTTATTACACAGTTGCAACATGTCGTAACCACTACAGATGCAAGGTAATCCCACCTGGCAGCGGGCACACAGTCAACAACTGTAGACAGAAGGAAGTCCATGGGTGTGGCGCACATCACCTGTAGGGACACAACAGCTACCACCCTGGAAGTGCAATCACGTCGTCGGTGGACACAGTTGACCAAGCGAATCTGAAAGTACCCTGTGAAGGACAGAAATGACACACAGTCAAAAGCAATGGAGAACAGGACAGAACAGCAAAACTCATGCACAATACATGTTACAAGATACCCACCCAGAACCAAGTTAGCATGTCAACACTGTTGGGGAGTACAGCCCACCTGTAAGCACACATCGCAACACACATCCAGTCAAGTAGCCCATGGACACACTCCAACAGCACCAGAGCACCACCTACACATATCATGCCAACTCACATCATTGACATGACACCTCAGGATACTCACATTCAGCTAAAGAAGTTGGTGATGAGCTGTGTGCGGACATCACCCTCATCATCATCATCATCATCGTCACTGGCATCGTGGTCCAGGCCAGGATCCTCCACAGGTGGCGGATGTTGGTCATTGTCATCCTGGATGAGAGGCAACTCCTTCCGCACTGCCAGGTTGTGGAGCATGCAGCAGACGATGATAATCTTGCACACCTTCGCAGGGGCATATGGGAGGGACCCGCCGGTCTTGTCCAGGCAGCGGAAGCGGCTCTTCAGGAGACCAAATGTCCGCTCAATCACTCTCCTGGTCCGACCATGTGCCTCATTGTAGCGCATCTGGGCTGGTGTCACAGGGTTCCTGAGGGGTGTCAGCAACCACGGCATGTTGGGGTATCCCGAGTCACCTACGGACAGACAAGTGCACATTAGCTGTCTTGGAAAAGTGGGCGGAATACTACAGATCAGATCACACACAATGGCACAAAGTCAGTACACACCGACAAGCCAGGCACGCTGGTTCTGCATCTGTGGCATCATCCTGGGGATGCGACTACTCCTCATCACAAAGGCATCGTGTGCTGAACCAGGGAAACGGGCACACACGTGTGTGATGGTCATATCTGCAAGACACACCACCAGTGCATTGACCGAGTGGTAGTACTTGCGGTTCCTGTAGGCCTGCTCCTGGGCCTGTGGTGGTACCAAAGCCACATGTGTCCCATCAATGGAGCCAATGACATCGCGGAGCACACGGCTCAACATGGTCTGTGACATCCCACCAGCAGTCGCCACAGTATGTTGGAAGGTACCGGTGGCAAAGAAGTGTAGGGCTGCCATCACCTTCACCTTGGGGTCAGCGCTGTAGAATACGGCCGGCCAGGCTGCAAATGTGGGGCCAACTGCACTGCCAAATCCTCAATCAGCTGCCTGGTGAAGCGGTACCGTCGGATGCTGTCCCGTTCCACCATCGTTGCCAGGTCTGGGAATGGTCGATGGACAGCAGGAGCCCTGCAGTGCAGAGGAGAAGTAAGCAAGATTGTCAGTCAGCCCACATATGCGGCATTGAACACACTCAATATCCCAACATACATCATTATGAGGCACAACTACATGAAGTGTGCAGTTCCGTAAGGACATGTATGGTACATACATGGCCAACATCTGTCATCACGGTCCAACAAGTGGCATCAATTAGTCCCAGGTTGGCCCATTGGATATCATGAGGCTGTGTCACAGTTCCCATCTCCTGCTGCCGTGTCACAATCACCCCCACAGTGACATGTGAGGACAGGTGTGCCCCAGGCATCACAGCTCAATGACAGGTACATTCCCAGGGACCCTGTATTGCCACATGGACACTGGCATTACATGGAGTATCATGTATACACCACAGCAAAACAACCATGACCCCCACAGGTAGTGGTCCCACTTGCCACGGCAGGACAGACATGGACATCTGTGACACACACACGCACAACATCAAAGTCCATGCACACACAACGTGGATGTGGAGACTGTCTCCCATTGTGCACATGAAATCAGAGACATTGTAAACACTACATGCACACAGACTGTGGAGGACCATCACTATTGTGCCACTGGGACACCCTGGCTCAAACATACCGTCCCACATGGGACTCACGGGGTATGTGACATGACATACACATACACCACCGTGAAATGTGACCATGGCACATGCACAGATATGAACAGTTGCACATCACAGTGGTCATGTACACGTAACACCCAGGATCCTGTCCCCATGAACACGTGCACAGCCTGGGGGTGGCTGCCCCCAGGTGACACCCACAGGACAACATGTACACCAACATACACACAATAGGAAATGCAGCCTTACATGCCTTATGATACAGTTTGGACAGGCTGTTGTGTTGTAGGTGTGCCCCTCACTCCCCGGGAGCTATCTGTGGCTGGCATATGTCCATCTGAGACAGGCATGGTGACATATGCCAGTCACTTGTACAGGGATGCGTTGAACAGCAATGGACCGATCGGTGCCCCGGTCGGCCCATTGCATTCAATGTGTGCGGTGCAGCGTTGTACCCTGTACGCGTTGTACTGCAATGGACCGATCGGTGCCCCGGCAGCCCATTGCATTCAATGTATGCGGTGCAGCGTTGTACCTGTACGCGTTGTACTGCAATGGACCGATCGGTGCCCCGGCCGGCCCATTGCATTCAATGTGTCGTGGTGCAGCGTTGTACCCTATGCGCGTTGATCAGCAATGGTCCGATCGGTGCCCCCGGCCGGCCCATTGCATTCAGTAGTGTGCGGTGCAGCGTTGTACCCTATGCAGCGTTGTACTCCAATGGACCGATCGGTGCCCCGGCCGGCCCATTGCATTCAATGTGTCGCAGTGCACGCGTTGTACCCTATGCAGCGTTGATCAGCAATGGACCGATCGGTGCCCCGGCCGGCCCATTGCATTCAATGTGTGCGGATACAGCGTTGTACCCCTATGCAGCGTTGTACTGCAATGGACCGATCGGTGCCCCGGCCGGCCCATTGCATTCAATGTGTCGCGAGTGCAGCGTTGTACCCCTGTACGCGTTGTACTGCAATGGACCGATCGGTGCCCCGGCCGACCCATTGCATTCAATGTGTGCTGGTGCAGCGTTGTACCCCTATGCCAGCGTTGTACTGCAATGGACTGATCGGTGCCCCGGCCGGCCCATTGCATTCAATGTGTGCGGGTGCAGCGTTGTACCCCTATGCGCGTTGTACTGCAATGGTCCGATCGGTGCCCCGGCCGGCCCATTGCATTCAATGTGTGCGGGTATGCGTTGTACCCCTGTACGCGTTGTACTGCAATGGACCGATCGGTGCCCCCGGCCGGCCCATTGCTTTCAATGTGTGCGGGTACGCGTTGTACCCCTGTGCGCGTTGATCAGCAATGGACCGATCGGTGCCCCGGCCGGCCCATTGCATTCAATGTGTGCGGGTACGCGTTGTACCCCTGTACGCGTTGTACTGCAATGGACCAATCGGTGCCCCGGCCGGCCCATTGCATTCAATGTGTGCGGGTACGCGTTGTACCCTGTACGCGTTGTACTGCAATGGACCGATCGGTGCCACCGGCCGGCCCATTGCATTCAATGTGTGCGGGTACGCGTTGTACCCCTGTACGCGTTGTACTGCAATGGACCGATCGGTGCCCCCGGACGGCCCATAGCATTCAATGTGTGCGGGTACGCATTGTACCCCTGTACGCGTTGTACAGCAATGGACCGATCGGTGCGCACCCATTGACAATGGCCTTGCCTGGCAACGGACGCGTTTTCGAATTTCGAACGAGTCGGTTGCTGGAAATTCAGTTGGTCACCCACAACAATGTTGCAAAATCATGTATGTCATGAAGTTGAAGATTTGAAGGATGCTGTGGGCGTGTATTGGTGCTGCTATTCCATGGATTGGCCAGATTCAGAAGATGCAAACGACTTGGACCTATCACTTTGGACACAAGGGACAGTATCTGCCTCTCCAGCACATATATATTGCTGGCTGTTCCCCTGAGAGCTCACTTGCCTGCACTACATGCTCCAGGATGACAACTGCCACTGCACTTCTGCTGTCTCTGCCCCTCTGGACCCTGCAATGGCACATACTGTGGAGAGAGCCCCAGCCTTCAGCCTTGAGGAGAACCAGGCCCTGCTGGACAGCCTACTTCCACAGTACAGCAAGCTGTATGGGACACCAGGGGAGCAGGTGAGTGTTCTGTGCACTGCCTTTCTGAATGTGCATTTTGTCTGACTAGCAAGGCTGAAAGTCTGAAAGATGTGATCGCTACCAGAAGGAAGAGAGAGGTGTTCTGGATTTTCCGTCTCAATTCTGTGGAGAAAGGGCTTAATGAAATCTGCCCTTGGGAAAATGCGATTACGCATTGATTCAGCCCTCCCCGTACCCCTGTAACCTTCTGTCTATCTTTATATAACTTTGAATTGTTGATTTTCTGTTTTTGTTTATTTTCCAAAATTCTTCCCTATGGATTTTGATTCCAATATATTCTTTGTGGTTTGCACATTCTTGACCTGGGTCCTTTTTTGTTCTATTGCCCTCGATTTCTCGTTGGCAATAAATTTGAGTCAGATCGTCCCATTTTTCCATTTTTCTGGGGTTCTTGCCTCACTTTGGAACATCGCCGATATTTGTAATCCCCTATTGTCTTGCTATTCATTCTGGAAACCTCTGTGGCATGATTTGGCCTCCCCACTGTCCTATGTTTATTATCTACATATAGTCCTTGTTTTATATCTTCTTGTTACCCTGGTGTTTCTTTTCTTCTATATTTTTTGAATACGAGCTTGCTTGGCAAATGAGAAACATCTATTTCATCTTTTTCCATCCCCTAGCTAGCCTGTCCTTTTGTGGGCTATCTTATGGAGTTATGAATAGACGATTTAGATCTTGGCGATGGCCGCCGTATTTACATCCCCGATGGATGCACCCTACTAGTCCTTTCTTGTTGTTCACTATTTTTGACGGGAGGTAGGAACCTCCACCGGTATACGTGTTTGCTGACGAAACGGTGATGAACCTTTCATATACTGGATTAGGCTTTTTTATTTCTAAAGCCAGTCTTCGGGAGCTTTCTGCCCTGCCAGACGTTGGAGGACGCCGTGCACTGAAATTCGCCATTTATACTATGTGGTAAGTTTCTATATCTTTATCTTTTTCTTTTTCCCTTCAAGAACCTGCTACATTTATGTGATTATTTATCCGCGGCCATGCAGACTGTTATCGACATGCCCGAATGCCGTATTGTGGTGTTCTTTAAGCTTTGTGCATTACCAGGCATTTAGAGTTTGTTTCACTAACGTGATTATTCATCCGCGGTCTCACTGACTGTTATCGACATGCTCGAATGCCATATTGTGATGCTTTTTAAGCTCTGTGCATCATTAGGCGTTTATTTTATTTTCTAGCAGTTCTTTATGCCCTTTTTCTACTCTTTATCCTATAAGATTTAATGCCAATTTTCTAAATTTTACACAGTTTTGTGCTCTTGTTTAGCAGTCCTCCCGATCCTATAGATAGGTAGGGACTCTCGGCCACTTTGTATATAAAAAAACATTAGATTTTCAATGTTTTGAGTGGCGTTTCTAACTAAGTGCACTTTTAGGTGTTTTTTGGCATGCAGATAGTTCCCCCTGTATGTTTTTCATCCTCTATCTTATATGGTTGGATGTTTATATCAACCCATGTACATTCTTGCGGTAACTGTTTGGTGGCCCCCATTAACCTGCTGGCATATAGGGATATTTGGCCACCCCTTATTAGCCTTTTTGCCTTGAGTGGCCAACCATGCTGTTTTGTTCCCTATTTTTTTTTATCTGAGACGCCATGTCACGGAATTTTTTCCGTTTATGAATGCGGACTCTGTTTTACCCTAGCGTCCAATTTACTGACTGTTGTGAGCTTAAGTGATTTGAATCCTCATGTTGGATCAGTTTGAACTTTTGGATATATTTTCCTCCTGTGTTCACTCAGATATTTGACCCCTTTTTTGCTTACTGAGTTTTCATTTATTCTTTAGATGAGGAACATCTGACTATTTATGCGCGTATGAACGCCCCCACTCTTGGAATTCGGATCATTTTTGCCACGCAATACTAAAACTGACTCCGATTTCGGAGTTTAAGAAATCTTTATGTTTATGGTATGCCGTTTTCCATACGGGTAAGACTTTTGTGGATGGATGTTCCCTCTCGGGACCTCCAATCCAATTCTGACTTTTCTCTACTTTTGAATAATTCAATAAGATTTTCTTTTGAATTTATGTGCAATGATTGACCATTAAGGTTTTTTGTGTCTTTATAGATTTTTCGGATTGAGCTGGTCTCAACCTAATCTTTTCTACTCAAGGCTATTTTCCAAGGCTATTTACCTAGACACTCTACATCAAGGTAGATGACGGTATAGATGTATATATAGATTCATGATTGGGTTTATCTATGTCACTTAATATATTGTTTTTCTGATTCTCACGGCGAATTTGGGTGCATTTTTCTTTTTCTTTTTCTTTCTCTGGGTGAAACTTTTATTTTTCAACTTTTTGGGTACTTTCTGGTATTGCTTGTTGCGCACGCTCCCATATTTCATTAAATGATATTTAAATCTGATCATCATTTTTATATGAATGATTGTTTATGTTTTCTCGCTGCTAATTTTTTATCTCCCCATATATATATTTATCCTTAAACTTATCATCTACCCTGAAATGTATATATGAATTTGCAAATTTGTAGTTTTGATTATGATTGCTTTATATCACTTTCTTATTGTTGTAGGTGGTTCTGTTGTTGGGTCCCACTTTTGATTTGCTCGCCCTGATGAAGGTGTGACCCGCATTGGGTTAAGACACCGAAACGCGCGTTGGCGCTGGACAACTTCGTGCCCCCAGAATTTGTTACTACCTTTCAAGGAGAGGACGCTACGATAGATATTGTTTTGAATATGTTGTATTTTGGATTATCTTTTTATGTGATAAATTTCTTTTGAGTGGTGAGATTGTTTGAGTATGTGTGCATTTGTGAATGTCTGTAGTGTGTGAATGTGGGACCTGACTTATTTGTTTTATTTCTGCATTTATAAAATTATGTCTTATGTCATTTTGGTTCTAACCTTGATATAAATACTGTGAATATCAAAGACTATTATATAAATAAAATAAGATTTATATATTTTTTGACTAATTAATTTCCTCTAGTTTGTTCAGGGGAACTGGGTTGTCGTTGGTTTAGCAAGATTATTACTTTACTGTGATCCTGACGGACAATTTCTATATTATTGCAAGACAGGTTGGGGTTTTTTTGACTGAAAGTCTGCACGCCACTGGCTAGCAGGCTCACTGAGTAGTTGTCACCCCCCATAGTGTGTAGTGACATGCACTGGACAGGTATGGTGCAGTGACAGTGCATTTGAACAAGGTTTTACTTCCCATGCAATGATACCATGTAGTGACGTCTGGCAAACTGTCCATGGGCAGCTTTGCACTGCCTGTGTACATCATGTGCCCCTGTGATTGAGACATGTATATACAACTGTGTCATGCACGGATATGTTGCATGTGTAGTAATGGCCTTTTCACTTTGTCATCCTGACAGGTTAATGCCCATCGGAAGCAGGAGATCTGGAAGGACATCGTCCGGGCTGTCCGGTCCGTGGGGGTCTACAAGCACCGGATCCGCAACTGCCAGAAGAGGTGTCAGGACCTTCGGGGTTGGACCCGTAGGATTGCACGGGTCCAGCTGAAGCTGTCGCCTCCTCGCAGGAGGGGCGGAACACGGACCCTGACCCCCCACATGCTCCAGATCCTGGCGGTGATGTTTCCAGACCTGGATGGGCAGCTGAAGGCCAGACAGCAGCAAGGAGGGGGTGAGTCAAAGACTGCAGTGTGAACTCTGTATTACATGCTTTGTGCCCTCCTCTGGCCTGGTTCAACTGCCACAGTGCAGCAGTCATGTTGTCCAGGAGCCATGTCCCTCTATTGTGCACTGCCCACTCCTCATCTGATACCCAGGTGTGGCCCTTACATTCAGGGAATTGTGTCACTTGGGACTGTGTCCTTGCAGTTTGCTTCACTAAAGGTGGGGGACAGCATCTGTTTCCCTAACTCTGTTGTGGGCATCATGGGTGGGTCCATTGTTCACACAACGCCTGTGTTCGGACATGTAACCTGCGTGTTGCTTTGATATGCGGTCCACTTGCTGAGCTGAGCCACCACATGTGCCTGGGGTATGTGGCACACGCCCATGCAGCGGGTGGGAACAATGTTTGGGCCCCAGGAGTGTGCAGATTATGTGTGTCACACATACATAGCCAGCTATCCACTGTCCAGGGCTCATCCCTCATTCATGTGGGGCAGGACAGTCATGCCTACTCCAGGCCATGCAATGCACTCTGTACTCCCACTCCCGTGTATCAGCTGACACATTGTGCGCAGTGATTTGACCCCTCCGGTGTCTGCCTCTGTGTCAGTGTGCTGTGGATTAGTTGCCAGGACTGCTGGGGTGTTTCTTGGTAGGGGCTCAGCATGCCACTGGAGATGTGACCATAGGAGACGATACTTGTGTGTCACATAGGTGTTTGATCAGCTGCCCGTGCAGACTGGGGTATGCGAATGTGAAGTTCAGGCAGCTGTTCCCCATTCACAGCAGATTGTGAGGGGCTCAGGTTCAGAGGGTAGTGTCACAGGTCTCCCATAAGTCCAATCGGTATGACCTGGACAGATGAGGGTTAAGATGATGTGTTGTGTGGGGGATGTACATGTGCACTTGTGCAGCTCCAGGACTTGCATTCCCCATGACCTACTATTGTGACACAGTGCAGAGTGTTGTTGTCTGGCTGCCAAGTCATACATCACTGAGACAGTGATGTATGACTTAGCAGTCATGCCTCCGCCATGGCATGTGTCTACTTATTGGTGATCCTGCAGGGGAGTGACATGTGCTACATGCACACCATTGTGGCGATGGCTATCAGGACATGGGTGCATCATGGTGTCTGTCGCTGGTATGCATCACATGCATTTCCTATTTGACTCTGGGCATCCCTTTCATCCGGAAACCTGTACTGACTCAGTGGCAAGAGTTGTGATGTGTGCATGTCCACATGCTACACCGTGTCCTCTGCACTGTCCAACTACTGTGTAGTTGGTGCATGTGTCCACACTGGGGTGTTGCTATCCAACAGACACCAGACAGATGGGTGCAAGGCCATGTGGGATGTGAGTGCCATGGTTGGCATCAGACTGACAATTGGCTTCTCCTGTTCAGTTAGGGCACTTTTAGCAATGTACAACTAATGATGCCAGGGCTTGCTCTGTAATGTGCTGTGCTCACAGTGGTGTGTGCGTTTGGTGCAGGTGACTGATGTCTGTCTGTTTCCCCATTGTTTGCAGATACATCCACGGCCACGGAAGGGGACAGCTCCACGGATCAGGAGGAGCCGGAGAGCCAGACTGGGTCAGCAGCCGAGGAGTGGTCGGAGGGACCCAGTGGCACGGAGGGCGAGGGGAGCCACACCGAGAGTCCTCAGCACCATCCACATCAGCTGAGGACCAGAGCAACTCGGAGGATGACTCCCTTATGGAGGCGGGTGTCAGCAGCCACCACACCCCAGCTAGTGTTGCTGTCCCCGCCACCACCAGCACCACCACCGCCCTCCCATCGGCTCCCATTCCCCAGGTCCGTGGAGGCTCCCATGTTCGGGAGCGTGTCTCCTTTGGGCCAGGCACCGCACCCCCTGCCCCTGTGTCCCCTGCTGCCCTGAGTGAGGAGTCTGTGTACCTCCTTCGCCAGCTCCATGTAGGGCAGACAGCCATGCTGAGTGTCCTCCATGCGCACACCGCTCTGTTGACTCAGCTGGTGTCGTTCATGGAGGGCATCTCATCGGGCATGTCTGACCTACAGAGGGGCAATAGGTCCATGGACTCCTCCCTGACGGCAGCAGTGTCTCTCCTCAGACAGTCCCTCACCCCTCCTGCCTCTGCTCCATCCACACTCCCCAGCACCTTACCCGTCCCAAGCACACACACACCAGCACACACACATCCAGCACACAGACACACACGCCACAAACAAAACGCACATGCACGCACAGTCAGGGGACTGAAACCAGACTCACAGGGGATGGGGCCCTAGAACACACACACGCATCCACGAGCACTGCGCAGTCCTCAGTTGCCTCGCCCTCCAAAACACCCTCCCTTGCCTCACCTGCAACCCCAAAGACCCAGCGCCTCTTCCTCAGTGACCTCGGCCTCTTCCCCTCCGATCCAGCTGCTCCAGCATTCAGGGGAAGAGGAAGCCCACCCACACGGAGCAGAGTGCCCCTTGCCCCCGGACACCCTCCCCCAGGCGCAGACAGACTGAGGCCCCCACCCGCAAGTCTTCCCGGAGTCGTAAGAGCAAGACCCCACCGCCGCCCTGCAGCTCAGGCACCAGGTCTCCTTCCTCCATCCCTCAGGCCCCCACTCCACAGGTGCCCCCACCACACCCTGCCCCAGGTCCCCCCACCCACAGATATACCATCCCCAAGAGGATCCGGCCTTCTCCCCCTGCCACTTGCTCTCCCGGCACCACACCC
Organism: Calotriton arnoldi; assembly: GCA_963921515.1. Taxonomy (NCBI): domain Eukaryota; kingdom Metazoa; phylum Chordata; class Amphibia; order Caudata; family Salamandridae; genus Calotriton; species Calotriton arnoldi. The sequence continues at coordinate 114,544 of CAWUFW010003952.1, read as the reverse complement.
CCCGCTGCGCTTGTCTGTGCCACTGATGTGGTGAGGGTGTCCTCCCCCTCTGTCCAGCCCACCATGCCTGTTCCCCATTCTCCTCCCCTGGTGGTAGGCACTGCAGTGGAGTCCACTACCACCCTGTCTGACTTGGGCACTGCAGTGGCGGACCTGTCCACTCCCTCTGCAGGGTCCACTGCAGTCGTGCCGGCACCCACAACATCTGAGTCATGCCCCCCAGTTGTGCCGGCACACACCATGTCAGACACCTCCACTGCAGTTGTCAGTGGCTCTCCAGCACCCACCACCCCTTCCCTGCTTCCTCCTGGTGAGCCCTGATCCTGTCCCTGCGGTGCCTGGCCTGCCCCCCGGTTGCCCCTCCCAGTGGATTGTCCCTGGTTTTGTGCAGGCATGCGTAGGGTGACATCTGCCACTGTCACCAAGTTTGGACTTTGACAATGGACTGGCCATTGGCCTTTGTGTTTTTCCTGGACTTTGTTTTCATTCCACACATATGCTGAATAAAGCAACTTTCTGTTCTCTAGTGCTTATGCTTCTGATGTACATGTTGTTGATGATGCTAACCATGCCCTTGCTGCAGTGATGGTGATATTTGGTCTCATGATAATGAAGTGTTACTGTGCAGGAACCCATGTGGTCCAGGGGGAATGTGTCCTATCCTGTGGTGTATCCATGTCATCCATAGCAGCATCTGAGGGTGTCATGTGTTCAGTATTTGGCAATGGGATTTCCTACTTAGATTAGCTATTTCACATCTGTGGCTTCCACCCCTGCACATCTGTTGTGCCTGCCATTGTTCAATTCGTCTACTTCCCTGACCGTGTGGCCATCTCCACTGGACATGCAGGTTTGGGCATCAATGGGGAAGGACTCATCCGTGTAGTCAGTGCAACATTGCTATACAAGTGTGTTGGATCTGTGCTGATGATTCCGTTGGCACTTCCATGACCAGGCTGATGTGACGGGAGCCCTCATTTGGTGCTAATTGTTGATTGTGTGACCAAGTGCTCAGCTGACATGATGGGGCCCTACTGAGGCAACATATGGCACAGCTTTCCTCACACAGGAGTGGAGTCCCCTCATGGCAGTGTGTAGTCCTGTGACATTGCCTGCGCCCAAGGTGTGTGTTGTATGTGCATGTCTGTGTGTTCACTTCCGTTTAGCTGTGCATGCTGTGTTCCCTAGTGTTGTCCCTGTTTGTGATGCTTGCTGAGTTGACCTATGTTCCCCCAAAGTCTTCTCCCTGGGTTCTCTGTGATGTGGGTGCATGGCACATTACTGGTCATCAGGGTGTCACCCATAGGTGTGTTTGCTGTCAGGGCTGAGTTTGTGTGCAGACGCAGATGGGTCACAGTCAGGTTTCCCCTTGGCACTTGTTGTTTGCCCCTGTCATGTGATTTCCAGTTTGTGTTATCTTTCAGTGATTGTGACACGTTGTGTGTGTGACTGCTGGCACTCCTCAGGGTCTGGGCTGCAATGTTGGTTGTTGTCTATGTGTGTTCTTTGTGGGTGACCTTGGCTTCTTCATTGGTGTGTGACTGTGGCTGGGATCCCATTGGTTGGTGTGGTATTGCCGTCATGTCCATGTACAGCGTAGTGTGCAGTGTGTCAGACATTCAGGAGTCTTGTTGAGTGGCCATGTGTGATGTGTTTCTGCACCTTGGTTCCCACCCACCACCCTGGAATAGTCATGGGTGCATGTGCAATGTCACCAGTGCATGTGTGCTTCACTGCTGCACATTGTTGGAGGTCAAGGGGTGTGGTGTTGAGTGTGTGCAGATGAGAGTTGTTGCCCTGCTAGGCCCCTGCCTCCATGTTGGCCTTGGCTTACTGGCCATGCTGATTGATTTGTGCTTGTGTAGGTGTGATGGTAGTTTGTTGCTCAGGACACATGACTGTGGTTCACAGTGTGAACCACATTTAGCTTTGTCATCACAGTGGGATTGTAATGCAGCCCAGGGTCACCACATTGTGGGGGCCCTGGGGGTGGTGCTGTGGTGTGTCTGTGTCTTGCTGTGTCAGTTGCTGTTCCTACGTGCCTGTGTGACATGTGTGATTTGTGCTCCCTCTCATCTGACAATGCCTGCTTGCCCACATAGGGGATTTGGATCCATGAGTTACCTTTGTGTGGCACTGTATGCACATCTGTATGATTGGTATTCAGGTCTCCTCATGTGTTGTGTGGTTGCCTGGGGACACTGGCACCCCCTCACCTGTTGTGTATGATGTGCAGTGTGGGTCTGCCTGTTTGTGCATCTGCACCACTGCATTGGCATATCTTGGGTGTGCCATTGGCTGTATGTAGTTTGGTGGGTTTCCCCTGCTGTCCCTGGGACTCCTAGGTCATCGGTCAGCACAATGATCATGGTTTGTGTGTCCCATTGCTGCCATGGTATGGTATCTGTTCACCTCACATCTACAGTCTCCACAGGGTATCTGCATTTGTGTGCCCATTAGTGCAAATATGTGGGTCTGCATTCTGATGGTCACTTCTGTCATTGTGTCATTGATGAATGTTGACAGTGTGAGCCCCCATGGGTGTTGTTTGTCTGCACATGGCCAAAGGTATGTCTTATTTGCACTGCAGTATTTGACTCACCCAATTTATGTTGCAATGGGACACATACACTACTTTGCCACTGATGTGTTTTTTGTTCTGTGACCAGGAATCATCCATGCAGTTTGGTAGTTGCAGCTCTTTCTTTGCCAAAACACTTACCTTTTGGTCACTGTGATGATGGGGTTTAGACCCCATTGCCACAATGTTCAAAAGGTGCTTCAGCTATGGACCCCACACTTACCTTTTGGTCACTGTGATGATGGGGGTTTGGACCCCATTGCCACACTGTTCAAAATGTGCTTCAGCTATGGACCCCACACTTACATTTTGGTCACTGTGATGATGGGGGTTTGGACCCCATTGCCACACTGTTCAAAATGTGCTTCAGCTATGGACCCCACACTTACCTTTTGGTCACAGTGATGATGGGGGTTTAGACCCCATTGCCACAATGTTCAAAAGGTGCTTCAGCTATGGACCCCACACTTACCTTTTGGTCACTGTGATGATGGGGGTTTGGACCCCATTGCCACACTGTTCAAAATGTGCTTCAGCTATGGACCCCACACTTACCTTTTGGTCACTGTGATGATGGGGGTTTAGACCCCATTGCCACAATGTTCAAAGGTGCTTCAACTATGGACCCCACACTTACATTTTGGTCACAGTGATGATGGGGGTTTAGACTCCATTGCCACAATGTTCAAAAGGTGCTTCAGCTATGGACCCCACACTTACATTTTGGTCACTGTGATGATGGGGGTTTGGACCCCATTGCCACAATGGTCATGGCCTGCTTGCATTGTGGGGGCCACACACATATATGTGTGGCACATGTGCTAGAGGGTCACATTGTATGTTCAAAGTCATGTTCGGTGTTGTAGGCATTTGACACAGTCTACACACGCTTGTCATGGTGTTGGGGGGATGTCTTTTTCTTGCATTCCCTAGGTTGTGGTGTGCTGGTTGTGTCATGCCTTGTCCATCCTATGAGTGGGGGTGGTAGTGGTGGTAGGCATCCAGCCCCCCCTGGGTGAGGGTGGTAGTAGTGGTAGGCATCCAGCCCCCCCTGGGTGAGGGTGGTAGTAGTGGTAGGCATCCAGCCCCCCTGGGTAAGGGTGGTAGTAGTGGTAGGCATCCAGCCCCCCGGCTAAGGGTGGTAGTAGTGGTAGGCATCCAGCCCCCCTGGGTGAGGGTGGTAGTAGTGGTAGGAATCCAGCCCCCCTGGCTAAGGGTGGTAGTAGTGGTAGGCATCCAGCCCCCCTGGGTGAGGGTGGTAGTAGTGGTAGGCATCCAGCCCCCTGGCTAAGGGTGGTAGTAGTGGTAGGCATCCAGCCCCCTGGCTAAGGGTGGTAGTAGTGGTAGGCATCCAGCCCCCCTAGGTGAGGGTGATAGTAGTGGTAGGCATCCAGCCCCCCTGGGTGAGGGTGGTAGTAGTGGTAGGCATCCAGCCCCCTGGCTAAGGGTGGTAGTAGTGGTAGGCATCCAGCCCCCCTGGCTAAGGGTGGTAGTAGTGGTAGGCATCCAGCCCCCCTGGCTAAGGGTGGTGGTAGGCATCCAGCCCCCCTGGCTAAGGGTGGTAGTAGTGGTAGGCATCCAGCCCCCCTGGGTGAGGGTGGTAGTAGTGGTAGGCATCCAGCCCCCCTGGCTAAGGGTGGTGGTAGAGCATCCAGCCCCCCTGGCTAAGGGTGGTGGTAGGCATCCAGCCCCCCTGGGTGAGGGTGGTAGTAGTGGTAGGCACCCAGCCCCCCTGGCTAAGGGTGGTAGTAGTGGTAGGCATCCAGCCCCCTGGCTAAGGGTGGTAGTAGTGGTAGGCATCCAGCCCCCTGGGTGAGGGTGGTAGTAGTGGTAGGCATCCAGCCCCCCTGGGTGAGGGTGGTAGTAGTGGTAGGCATCCAGCCCCCCTGGGTAGGGATGGTGGTGCGCATTCAGGCCCCTGTGTGCATATGTGGCATTGGTGATGGGCATCCCGCCCCTATGGTGCTGCTGTTGCTGGTGTAAGTATATTCTGCATCCCTCTGTGTGTGTGTGATGTGTCGTGTACGTGTTGTATGTGTTTTGTGGTTGGTGTCTGACTTATCTTCTGCGCCGTACGCGTCCGTGCCTGTTCCGGTAGTAAATGTAGAATATTGGTATGTTCGGGACGAAGGGATTCATGGTTGGTTCGTGTCGTTCGTCCTTCTCGTTGCTTCGCGTCGTCCTCGTCGCTTCGCCTCGTCCTCGTCGCTGGCGTGTTCGTCTCGTAGCCGTGGATTGTGTTGTGGCGCGAATCGGAGTTTATGTGCGCCTCTCCCGGATGCTTTGACGTGCCGTGCGTAGCGACGGGTTCGGCGCGTACGGGAAGCACATCGTACTTGTTCGGCCGGACGGAGCTGCATTTTCCCTTCCGTGCGACTCGATTCTGCGTTTCCGGATTCGCCTCGGTCGGAGTACAGGACCTGGATTGGGTGAGTATGGCTCGGCCGGATTCTTTGCTGTTGTGCGCATCGTACTTACTCGTTCTGTGTGCTGTACGGATCGGTCGGGAAACAGTCATTCGCATGGCTTTTTTCCCGACCGAATGGTATTGGGTGCGCCTCCGACCGAGATCGGAATCGGCCCCTTAGCTTTGGCTTGGAAACTGCCATCAGGGCTAAATTCCTGGAGGTCTGGTGGGGGATATACACACATTGGTGGACTCCCATTCAGACAAGGAATATAAATTTGGACTATTGGTTCTATTTGTTACATCATGATCTTTGAGGGAATCAATCTTTTCATGGAGAACATGGTAAGGAACCTTCCCAACTGAGGCATTGACAAAGGAGGTATTGACAAGGAGTGATGCATGATTACCTATACCATGGGCTATTGTTTTAAGTCTTCTAATCACCTCACTTATTTCAAATTCTAGTTGTCTTCGTCTTCTAAAATTTCTTTCAAGAATTGATTGAATGCAGTCAACTTGTGGTGAAGATCAAATCTCTTTATTTGCCTCATCTGTCATTCCTTGTTCAGCTCATGTCTCTTTCCTCTGACAGCCACTTTACCACTCAGGGTACTGACTGTTTAGTGCCTGCAGACAGGCGTGATTGCTAGGTATAACTAACATTTTGGTAATGATCTCAGAACACTACAGGAAAGAGCAGTTACAGTTGTGTTTTCTTTAACGCTTTCCCTTCTACTTAGAGGATGTTGCAACAAGAAGTACCACATATCCTAAGTACATATATATTGTGGCAATTATATCAGCCGGTATGGTTTGTGAGTTACTAGCATTGTTGCCTGATTTGTCATACAATGTGTTCTAACAGGTTTAGATTGAAGCTGCCTTTCCTTCATAAGTTGGCTAAAGAGTTTCATTTAAACCAAACCATTCAGTAGCTGGTTTTCCTCCGACTACTATCTCCATCCCAGGATAACGAGATGGCTGATAGATTGGACCAAAAGAGCACTCTCAATCAATATATTTCCGTATTTGAGAAATAGAAAATTGATACACAACTTATGCTTCCAAGACTGTGTCTCTAGCAAAACAGATGATTGGAAGATGGGTACTGTGTAACAAAACTTGGAGAGCTGTGAGGTGGCCGAAGGACCACAGTTTATTAGAGTATTTGCACACTCCGCAGAGGCAGAACTTCCACTGTTTCTTTGGAGACTAGGGTGCCTCTACATCTTATTAGAGTGGAGGATACTAGGCCTTCTCTTTATACCTTTATGAAATACAATTTATTCGACTGAAAAGGTCTGGTGGAAGGCAAGAGCAGATGGAGTGAGGTATGGTAATTTAGATGTGTAGAAACGATAGCCACAAACATGTGCAGTGTGCCCAAGATCTTACTAGAATTAATTGAAGAGGACGGGTACAATCAATCTAGTCAACAGTTTTGGCAAAATCAGCCAAATTTCTGGGGTGCACTACAATATGAAGTTAATGACCGTAAATAATAAAGTATTGTAAATGCTTTATAGTAAAATTTGAGACAAAAGCAAAGAAAGTAGACTATGATTAGAAGTAAAATTGAAGGTGCAAGTGAGACCGGTGTAATCAACATGTTAACAGAGTAGGTGCTTTCAACGAAAAAAAAGAAACAAAATTAAAGCAAGGTGCGATCAACAAAGTGCATGTTGTGCTCCAAAATTTACGTGAATAACAAGTAAAGAAACAAAATACTCTAGCTAATGCTCAATGACAAACGTTAGGCCGATGTCAAGTTTAGGAAGTCAGAAGTTCAATTGTCGAAGCAATGGCGAGTAAAAGAAAATTATGAGAAGCCAAACCATGAGACCATCCGTTCTCATGCAATTTAGACAAACTAGTCAAAAAGACTATAATAACCTCAATTAATGTAGATTGTGTTGAGTCGCTGCACAAATGTTCAGTGACCAACGTTAGGTCGGTGTCAAGTTTAATGAATCAGAAGTTCAAACATCCAAGCTATTGCAAGTAAAGGAAAATTATGGACGGCAAGCTAGGAGAAAACCTGTTCTCAAATAATTTAGACAACTTGATGTATGTAAACTTAGATACTGCAAGAAAGGAACACTATAGCATGGTCAATGTCATTTTAAGTGCCCCAATCATTTCCCAAAGGTCCAAAGCTTGTACGCAACAAAGCATGCGCTGATGCATTTCCCCATTAACACCCGCTTGCCTTAAACATTCATAGGCATTCTCACTAAATGCAAAATAAACAACAGGCTGTGCGTGAATTAAAACTTTATACATGTGGCTGCAATTTTACAACACTACCTCAGACAAAATCATGAAAAAACAACAATACACATAGCAAATAACCTGTGTTCAGTAAAAGGACAGCATCCAGGTCTGTGGTATGCGGTAAGCCAAATGACACATTATTGGCACATTAAGTATGAAAAGACCATGTACCCTTGGTTGCAAGATAACCAATAGGCCCGCGCAGCATGGATCCGACGCTACAAACTGACATAGCCTTAAGTGTCATGGAAGGGCTGTTATACATTAATCCACCAGAATGGATACGCTAAAACAGGAAAGATGGGGAAAGAGAGGGACATGTCAGACAATTTCTTTACAACAGGACGAGAGACAGGCTGATGTAAATCTAGTTATCCAAAAACTGTTAATAATGGCGGAAACACCTCACAAAAAATGGTGTAATTCATTATCGGAATTGAGTCCCTTGATCACAGATCACAACCTACATATCCATTTTGCCTCTAGTTGTCACAAGTGCAGTTCCCTATCTCCTCCACATTGGCTCTGTTGGCATCATTAGAGCAAATGTGTGAGATCAGGAGTAGGAGGCATCAAGAGTGAGACATTCTCTATGGTGTTCTTGAATGTGGGATCTTGATTGCCGTGTAGTGCTCCCTACATAGATTTTGTTACAAACGCATATAATCACATACACTACGAAACATGTTTGGCAGTTGATAAATGATTGATATTATACCTTGACTCAGTATTATATGAAAAGTCCTTGGTTCTATTTAGGCTCAAGTGGCAAATATTGCATTCGCCACAAGTGTAAAAACCCTTGGGTCGTTTAAGCCAGGTGGTCTGGTCTCTTGTTTTGTGTAGAGTACAGCTGGGGAATACAATTTCCCTGATAGTCCTGCTTCTCCTATACATAATAGATGGCCTGTATGAGAGCAAGGCACCAACCCTAGGAACCCTAGGAACCCCTTTCAGTAGTGACCAGTGTTTATTCAAGATCGGAATTGAGTCCCTTGATCACAGATCACAACCTACATATCCATTTTGCCTCTAGTTGTCACAAGTGCAGTTCCCTATCTCCTCCACATTGGCTCTGTTGGCATCATTAGAGCAAATGTGTGAGATCAGGGAGTAGGAGGCATCAAGAGTGAGACATTCTCTATGGTGTTCTTGAATGTGGGATCTTGATTGCCGTGTAGTGCTCCCTACATAGATTTTGTTACAAACGCATATAATCACATACACTACGAAACATGTTTGGCAGTTGATAAATGATTGATATTATACCTTGACTCAGTATTATATGAAAAGTCCTTGGTTCTATTTAGGCTCAAGTGGCAAATATTGCATTCGCCACAAGTGTAAAAACCCTTGGGTCATTTAAGCCAGGTGGTCTGGTCTCTTGTTTTGTGTAGAGTACAGCTGGGGCATACAATTTCCCTGATAGTCCTGCTTCTCCTATACATAATAGATGGCCTGTATGAGAGCAAGGCACCAACCCTAGGAACCCCTTTCAGTAGTGACCAGTGTTTATTCAAGATCCTAAAGACATCATGTTTAAGTCTACAGTGTTTGGTAATAAATGAGAGCATGTCCCTTGGACTAAGTTAGTGTTGTAAACTTGAGGCCACATGTAGAAAGTTGTAAGCGATGCAAGGAGCGTTGCTTATTTTGCATATAGTGAGAATGCCTATAAACATTTAGGGCAAGTGGGGTTAACGGGTGCACGCATCGGCACACGCTTTGTTGCGTACACGCTTTTGACCTTTGGAACACGCTCAGGGAACTTAATATGACATTGACTGTGCTAGTGTTCCTTTCTTGCAGTATCTATGTTTGCATACATCACGTTGCCTAAATTATTTGAGATCCAGTGTTCTTATAGCTTGACTTTTATACTTTTCCTTTACTCGCAATAGCTTAAACATTTGAACTTCTGACTCCTTAACCTCAACAACAACGTAATGTAGGTCATTGAACATTTGCGCCACAACTCAAGACAATCTACATTAATTGAAGTATTATAGTCTTTTCAACTATTTTGTCTAAATTGCATGATAATGGGTGGTCTTTTGGTTGCGTTTCTCCTAATTTTCTCTACTCGCCATAGCTTGGACGATTGAACTTCTGACTCCCTAAGCTCAACATCAGACTAGAGTTGGTCATTGAACATTTGCGCTACGACTCAAGACAATATACATTTTTGTTGTTGTACTATAGTCGTTCCGACTATAACTAGAGTATTTGTTTCTTTACACGTTATTCACGTAAATTTTGGAGCTCCACATGTTGTATATTAAGGATTACTGGGCACTTTGAAGATCATATCATGCTTTAATTCTTCTTGTTTTATTTCTTCATTGGAGAACACATACGTATCACTGGGCACCTTGTTGATCACACCTTGCTTTCATTTTGTTTCTTTTTCAGTGAAAAGCACATACTCTCTTCACATGGTGAGGATTTCGGTCTCCCTTGCACCTTCAATTTTACTTCTAATTAGTACTCTACTTCTTTGATTTTGTATCTACCTTTACTATAAACCATTTGCAATACTTAATTATTAATGGTTATTAACTTCATACTGTAGTGCACCCAGATATTTGGCTGTTTTGGCAATACTTTTCACTAGAATGATTTTATACGTCCTTTTCAATGAACTCTGGTAAGATCTTGGACACACTGCACATGTTTGTGGCTAACGTTTCTATGCATCTAAATTACCCTACCTCACTCTATTTGCTTTTGCCTATTATGGGATTCTATAAAGGGAATACACGCTGGTGTATTTCTCTTAGATGTTTTCTTTCTCTCCTTGTCTCTTCTATCTATATTTTCTTACTTCTTCTTGATGCACATATTCTTCCGCATATCTTGCTTTATTTTCTTAATGTACATATCCACAGTGGCTGTTTTTGTACACTATGTTAACTGTATTTGCTCATGATGATATGTTTGTATATATACGTGCATTTTACTGTTTGTGCTTTACCTTAATTTTTCTGTTAAAATAATTGGTATATGTATATTTTTTATGTTTTATCCGTAAGTCTCTAAACCAAAATACCTGAGTCTGACTGTCAAGAATATAGGATGTTTTTTAAGTTTTTCAAAGGAAATTTTTCTTTTGCATTGTGTGAGCCCTTCACATGTTTTGTGCTATGGGTGTTATGTTGGTTGTCTCCATTATCACTGTTTATATTCCTCAGATATGTGTAAACACAGCAGCAGTATGATCATACTGTCAATGTTAGTAATTTTCTATGTAACTTACACCTGTATTTATTACACATTGCAGCCCTGAGGAAACCTGTGATAAGCCCAAATGTGTTGGCTGCTCTTGCTTGTATACTTTGATGAAGAACACGATTAAAAAGACAAACACAAAAAACCTACTCGTCTTGTTCAGTTTCTCGAATGACCTTCTTTTCTACAATCTTTGCTTACGTTGCCGCACTACTATGAGCAAAAGGCTTTCTTCCCCATTTCATTGCAGGAAGGCAGTCAATACTTATTCTCTTTTGTGTTTAAAGACAGAGTTTTGGCATGGTGCTGAGTTCCACAAGGGTGTACAGAAAGTCTATCAATCTTTAATCATATCTTGAAGAAGAATCTTGAAACTCTGAAGATGCCTTGCAATTCAGTTCTCGTGCAGTACATTGATGACTTACCAATATACAAGACGCTTGCAGACAAGATACGATTGCTCTACTGAATCATTTAGTTGAGAATGGACATAAGGTATCTCTGAGCAAACTCCAATATTGTCAAAAAGATGTCCAATATTTGGGGCATATAATTGAGAAGGGAACGAGAAAGGTGTGACATGAAAGAGTAAAACATTTCTTAACAATGAGTCCACCAAAAATTTAGAGAGAAGTCAGGATTCTTCTGGGAATGGTTGGCTACTGTAGACAGTGGATACCAAACCTTTCCCTAGTGGCCAAGCCTTTCAGAGAGGCTGACACACAAAGATGTGCCTGATCTGCTTCCATGGGACGATTGCTTGAAAGCTTTCCTAGGGCTGAGAGAAAGTTTCTGTCATGCCACGGCACTAGGAATGCCTGATTACAGTAAAATGTTCACATTGTTTTCCAGTGAAAAAGATGGCTGCGCTCTCTCAATGCATACTCAGGTGCATGGAGATTCATGAAATGCATATTTTTCAACTACTCTTGACCCTGCTGTCACAGGATTGCCCGGCAGCCTTAAAGTGGTTGCGTTAGTTGGCGTCAGTATTGAGAGGAGTGAGAGCATAGTGATGGGACATCGTCTTACATTGATGGTTCCTCATTCTATAGAAATTTTGCTCTCTCAAATGAAAACACAATATTTGACAATCCAGCTACGTTATTGTCCTCACCTGAAAATAAAATTGATGGGGATGAGGTTGAACATGATTGTTTAGATGTTACAGACTTATGCACCAAGCCAAGACCAGACATAAGAGATGACTCTCTCAATGAGCTTGATTATGTAATCTTTGTGGACGGCTCATGTTTAAGAAACAATGAGGGAACTCTGAGAGCAGCTTATTCAGTCAGAACACATCAAGACATGGTAGAAGTTTCATGGCTTCAAGGTGTTACCTCTGCACAAGTGGCAATATTGATTGCCCTTATGAGAGCATGATGCCTATGAGTACAAATGAGAGTGACTACATTTACGGCTAGTAAGTATGGCTTTGGTGTGGTCCAAGCCTTTGGACAGTTATGGCCACAAAGTGGGTTCATGACATCATCAGGATCCCCCATTTGAAAATAGGATTATGTTGAAAGAATTGTTGGATGCTTTGCAGTTGCTCCAGGTAATTAGAGTGGTCTATTGTGCTGCACACAGAACCGTCAACAATTATGTTACAATTGGAAATCGACATGCGGTTGAAGTTGCACAGTATTGTGTGCTCGTGGCTTACACATTTAACAGAGAATATACAAATGAATCTGATGAGGACACTTCTTTCTCCATATTGTTGTCAGGAGCTGAGACTTGGGAAGCGATTAGGAGGTTGCAAGAAGGCGTTTCTGAAACAAAACAACAAGGGTGGGTCAGGGCAAGTTGTGTTAAGGATGAAAATTAGATTTGGGTTTCAGCTGATGGACAACCAGTGTTGCCAGACAGATTGTTGTTTCCCATGACACAACATTTCCATGGTCCTTCACACATCGGAAGGGATGCATTGGTTAGGGTGTTTGGGCAAAACTTGTTCAATCCCTGCTTCAGCGTTCTAGCAGAAGTGTTGTGCCACAGATGTGTAGCATGTCAGCAGATAAATGTAGAAATAAGAACACCAGTAACCGTTCTTCTTTCTACATTTAAGAAGGTAGGAAGGTCACATGAACCATTTAATAGTATGCACTTGGACTTTATCGAGATATCTGTATATAATGGGCTGGTTATGGTGTACCTTTTCTCTCGATGGGTGGAAGCCTACCCAACACAGAGAAATCATAGTCTCACTCACTGTAGCTAAGCTTCTGTTGCATAAATCCATACCCAGTTACAGATTTCCAGTTTCGCTGGAGTCAAACCAAGGGACTCATTTTAATAATGAGGTCCTTAGAATGCTGTGTTTGGCTCTTCCAGTGTAACAGGGATTACATTGTAGCCATCGTCCAGCGGTTTCAGGAACAGTGGAGCAAATTTTGGTACCTTAAAGTCGTGATTGGCCAAAGTTTGTGCTTCCACTTCTCTGAAATGATCATATGCATTACCATTGGTTCTGATGACTCATCGAAGTACTCCTGACAGGAGAACACGATTATTGCGTCATGATCTCCTCATGGATCGTGCAATAAGACTGTCTGCTGTACCTGCAAATGCATTTGTGAACATCACAGATGACATGATACTCGATTACTGCAAACGACTGACTGATGTGGTACATTCTGTTTCTCACGAGGTTGGAGCTTTCACTGACAATCCACATCAGGAGCAGTGCCATTACCTTAGTCCCGGTGACTGGGTTTTGGTGAAGAAGTATGTGCGGAAGTCCTGTTTGGAGCCAAGGTGGAAAGGTCCCTACCAAGTCATTCTAATCACAAACACTGCTGTCAAATGTGCTGGAATACCTAACTGGGTGCACGCATCACATACCCAGAAAGTAAGGTGTCCATATAAAGAAACAGTGTTCTCTGAGCCAAGTCAGAGAGCACCTGTGACAGTACATCCAGGAGAACAAGAGACAGGTGAAGAAATGCAAGATATCACACCAGTACAACTTCTTGAAATATCTCAAAATGGTGTGGAAATACCCACTGAGGAAACTGTTGGAGTATCACAAGAGTAACTGAATGACCCAGATGAAGGAACAAGTGTGAGAGGAGAAAGATCAATATGGAGATTTGAATGGCTAAATGGTAGGAGGCAATTAAGAAAATGAGTGCCAATCGAAGTTATACCACCAGCAATCATTGACAAAACAGAATCTAGTGGTATAAGTGATGCAGAAGAGGATCAGCAAACACTAAAGAGATCCAAGAGAGCAACAGTACCTTGTCGAATGTATTCAGCACCTGAATGAACTTGATGTGCAAAAATGTGCCAAACAGTTCTAATAAAATTCCAGATGAATTGAGCTTCAAAATGTTTGAACCTCCCTGACATGCCTCACTGGCAAACAGCATTGATTATAACAAAATATTTGAAACAAATATTACAATTGAGAACTTGAAGAACATTATTATTTGAACTTGAGACTGAAAGCAGCTTCAACAACAAGTGATTAACTGTGTTAAATTCAAGAAGTACAAAGATACTGAAGTAATAAAAGAATAATAAAACAATTACAAAGGATTAAGCAGAATTCTTTAGGGCCCAGGCTTCAGTAGAAAAGTAGGGATAACACATTTAGAAGATGATAGAGTTGGGATAGGGATGAAGAAAGAAGTAACTGTAAGTCAAAATTCAAAATGTTGCTCTTTTGAAGAAGTAGAAGTTAAGGAAGAGAATTTAATCTGCTTGCTGTTATAGCCTACTGAAGGTCTGACTGTAGGCAAGCATGTGTTTCCTTGCCAAAGCTACATGTAGGTTCATTGTATGTGTCACTTTAATAATTGTATTAATAGCAATCATAACACTATTAGTTGGACTCACTTTTACACCAGAGATAGAGATGCCTGTATCTACACCTGCAACTACAACACCTGCACACACAATCGATGAAACAAAATTGAAGACTTAAGTTGCAGATTATTCAAAAGAAGAGTTTTTGACTAAAGTTTTTGCTAGACTAGTTCAGGAATACACACAAGCTTTAGATGCTAAGGACTATTATGTATGTGCACACTTACCTTCTTCAGCTGAGGATGAGGAGACCTATCAACATATCCCATTATCATATGCAATTACATGTAGCATTTTGCTTAGTTATTTTATAGACAGGGATTCTTTGAATATTATTTTTCAAAAAACACCAGGAGTTCTTCAAGAGTTCCTCTTCAGAAATGTATGACTCTTCATTCACAGGCAAAAGACCAAGACACAGTGTCAAGGTTTTATTCCAAGCTCCCAGGATCGGTTTGATGCTCAAGTGGGTCCGCCTCTCAATCTCCTCACCCTCTGAAGCTATAATAGCACAGACGGTAGAAGGGATTAAGCGAGGGAAGGAAAGGATGGGCACAGCGGGGAGGGAGACCTATAAAAGAAACAAAAATAAGAAAGAAGCAATCAATATCACTATATTATGGATAGACATGAATTTTATATAGCTTTTTATAGGTCTCTTATTATCTGTAAAAGAAAATAATGCTGAGCTGTATGTCACTCCAATATGAGAATGCCTTCTATCAGTGGAAAGCTCTCTCTTATTTCAAACTTATGTCTATAAAGGAGAGACACATTTAATACCATGACTTGCACCGCAGATACTCATTCACACGTAATCATGCCAGATTCTTACCCACCACAAATATAAAATGGCCTTGCATCACAGGGGGTTAAATTGTACACACCAAAATCCCCCTGCTAAGAAAACAAAATTATACGCTTACGTGGATCACCACTGTAAGATTATCTTTTTGAATAAGGCATTAATACACATGCCCTGTAGTGTTTATCAGTGATAACAAGATACTGCTGTTAGAAATCACAACTGAATGTTTCTTGCTGGATGTTTGCTCCAATACTGAATGTACAAAATCAAGGTGAATATCAGCTCCACATCAACTGGGAATCATTCTCAATGCAAGATTCCCCCGTAACACACAATGCCTTTCATAAAACTGTAGGCGATAAATATAGCATTAATGGTTAGAATTCGTGATCCTTTAGTTGTAGAATCCCTTCGTAGAATTTTTTATCAGTTCAGTTATTAGGGCTTAATCTGGGCGAGCACCCCACATCCTGCTCGCACGTTTCCGACTCCTGCTTCCGAGTGAATATAGCCGAGTCAAGAATGCGGAAGAATAATCAGAAGAAGGAACGCAATGCCCTTAAAATCAAGGTAACATGAAAATGGTGACAGCATCATCCTTACCGCCCTCTCACTGTCTCAGAAGCAAAGGATTACCCAGCGTGAGCTCCTCGACACAAACACAGAATACGCAGCAAGTGACTGTCACCGGAACGGCTCTTTTGACATCCGGTTCAATGCGTCATCACTGCTGCGTCAATTGCCGTCTTCCCGACTCGAGGCTGCTGGAAGGTGTGGTTGCCTCTCGAGCCAGGAATTCGGAACTGCCTTTCCTCGTGGAATCGGCAGCATGTTGGGGTTCTACACAGTGGATTCAGGTGGGTGTCACACACAGTATGGTATTTCTTTAGATCACTGATAGTTATAGGCAACGTCAAAGGCATAGGAAAAGAATTTGACCTGTTTAATGAGACCATTTGAATATATATATATATTTTGGTATTAGAGGAAAGAGGAGCTTACATTTTCGATAGTTAAAACAAAGAGGATGTTTTAAGAATGTTTGGAAGAAAGAAGATGAATATAAAAAAAATGGTATATCCAAAATTGAAATTAGACAGACAACAAAAAGGGAAATTATGTGTGTGCAAAAGAAGAAACCAATTTGGAAAAAGGCACATTGGGATCAGTAGTTGTGAACACACATTTGATGCTTTGGGAGGAGCTGTTCAAATTCTTACAAGGGAAGAAGCAGTCATTTTGTAGGTTTATTTTGTTTGTGGGCAGGACACGTATTTCCAGTTACCTGCTAATTGGGAAGGTATTTGTTACTTAGACTTAGTGTTTCCTAAAATGTAGCATGTAAATAGCATAGATGATTTGACCATGGCACCATCTTATAGACATACACAAAGGGGCAGATTTACAAGAAACTGACGCATCTGTATAGTCAGTTTCCCAGCGCCTGCGTGAAAAACCCTTGCGCCACCATAGATGCGCCGTATTTACAATACGGCGCACTATGGCGCAAGGATTGACAGATGCATCAGAAATTCTGACGCATCTGTTGGTGGAAAAGTCACGCATTGCTGGAGTCGGGTTGCAAGCACAACGCAACTCCAGCAATGCGTGTTGTGGCCTATTTCCAATACACTGCACTACACTAATCTTGTAGATTTCACTGCGTCACTTTTCCGAGGCATTCCTGCGTGGGAACGCCTACCCTGCATACATTATACCTGATGTAGGTATAATGTCACGCAGGGCTTTACAAAGTTACGCATCTCCCTAGATGCTTCACGTTGTAAATTTGCAGCATTTTTTACGCCGCCGTTGTGACGCAACGGCAGCGTAAAAGTGACGCAAGGGGCTTCTAAATCTGCCCTGAAGTATTTATGATGGAACACAGTTAGTGGGAGACATTTTTGGAGCAATCATACCACCCATAGGAGTAGTTTTAAATGATGAGAAGATTAGAAAGCTGTCAACAGTAATAGGTAAATTGGCAACTAGTACATCTGGTGCTTTGCTGGCTGTTAGCACAGAATTTTTGGCTATTAGATCAATGGTTTTACAAGATTGATTAGCTTTAGACATTTTGCTGGCAGAGGAAGCAAGAGACTGCAAGATGCTGAAGGCTCAAGATTGTTGTTCATACATTCCTTACGAGAGTAGAAAGAAGGATGGAAGAATTTGCAATGAACATTTCTGATCTGAAACCTGAACTAGAACCATTAGAGACTACTAGTGTATTGGGGAATTTAGGTAAAGGAGCTTCTGCTATTGGTAACTGGTCTGCAGCAGTAGGAGGAGGACTTTATAGAGTCATTCTGAAACCTGTGCTAATCTTAGGTGTTTGTCTAATAACTTTATACAATTTATATAAAATATTCAGATGCTGTCTAAACAGAAGAAAACATAGATAAAGAAACAGAGAAATTAGGAGAGGGTTAGATAAGGAAGAGAAAAAGCATAAAATAAAAAACAAGACACCACCACAGAGAGTGACAGTGTGTTCCAAAGATTCATTTGTGAAGAAATGGTGATGCTTTTTTAACCAATAAGTGGGAAACTGCTGCAGCAAATTTAGTTATTTGCAAAATGCTTTATTAAAAATATAATGTAAGAGCTTACATTTAAAAATGAAGGGGCAGATTTATCAATATTTCACACAGTGCAGCAAGTCACCTTCCTGCATTGCACTGTGTGAAAGGCAGGAATGAGCTGTATTTAACATCATATGGCACATTCCTGTTCTTTCCCAGCGCTGGCACACAGTGTACTGCCTAGTGCCAACGCAGGCACCCTTGCGCTGTGCTGCAAGGGTGACTGCATTGCAGATATGATTATTTTTGTACAACAAGGATCACCTTTCTGCACAAAAAAAAGCCTTTGAGGCATTTCCCTTGTTCTGTGTGTGCAGCAAAATGCACCCTACAAAAAAAAAATATGAAAAATGAGGAGAAATAGAGACATTTCTCCTTGTAGCATAGGCGTAGCATTTTGACACATTCCCAGGTCTTTCAGTAATGGTAAATCTGAGAATGTGCCAAAATCCGTGGGTGGATGCATGGGAACACCCACACTCCACCCATGGAACACCCCTCTGTGGCAGAGTAAAGCAATGCAGCAATTTGCACTGCATTGCGTTACTCTAGATTTATCAAGCCACGCAGGGCCATGCAAGGTGGCCTTGCGTAGCTTGATATATCTGAGTTAATAGTTGCTTCGCACTCAAGCCCCCTTGCCTGACACAAGTCTGATGAAACCTTTTGATAAATCTGCCCCGAAGTGTGTTAAATGCACAATTTGTATTGTAGTAGGCAACCATACTTAAAGCTGTAGGCCTGTAACATAGAAATGACGCATAGTTTCTTACCTTAACCTAACCGAGGGTGCCATGTATGAAATAAGAAGAAGGCATTATATTACTTAAAGGCTTGTTTTTCAGTTTAAACAACAGTTGTGCAAGATGTTTTTCTTGCCTTTGCTGCAGACATAATTTCGGAAGCTACTGTTTATTAGCTAGTGAAAAGACACTTGTTTGTATTAGACGATCAATAGTGAGGTTCTCAGACGACAAGGAAGATGATTCATGGGGAAACATTTTTGGAAAACAAGAAAGGATGTGCCGCAAAATTCAAAGACACTTGGTTAAAAGATGATTGTAATCTAGTGAGAAGATGGGGAGTAAACCTGTTCCCAGGAGCGTGTTGAAATCTTATTGGCCAACAAGAAGAAGAAAGAATATTAATGTTGCAACATAGAAAACGTATATTAGTGCATGTTCTTACAATAGGAGGGGGTTCATGGATTGAGATTTTTCATTTACCCTTTTTCCCAGACTCTCTGACAGAAGACTCTTACTGAGTTTTATTATACATCTCTTTATGAGTAGTCTTAGTATATTTGTAGATCTGCTGGTATTTGGCTGAGTGCTTTCCAGCTTATTATGCTAAAGTTTCATGCTTATGCTTGATTCTCTTATCGAGACACTTCATGGGTATCTGAACTGCCACCTTTTATCCTTTTTGCATTTGACACTGATTTATTTAGAATAGGGACGTTTCTTAATGGAACACACTTGTTGCATATCTTTATTGTATTGATGCTTTCTTAGTTTAGTATATTGATTTACTTTATTAACAAATATCGATTGATTGATTTTATTAACATTTAATAATGAGATCTTGAAAAGCAATACCTCTAGAAAAGATTGAGTAACTAAAAGATTAGAAAATAAAACTCTTTAACTCACAATAAATCTGTTTATTGACTGAACTAAAAGAAATGATAATTGATAACGCTTTGTAGTGACTTCAGCTTCTTACATCTCTGTTGATGTCAAAGATCCATCTACCTGTTGGTGGGGTTCATGATTGATAAGTGAGAGTGAAACCCTGTGCTCCAACAATACGTTTCCCCTTCTCAAAATCTTTATTGCCTTTACTCACCCCTAACATTTCACCAGTTATTTTGATGCTGACCGGGCTGAAAAGTCCAGGAAACTGAAGTGGTATGGCTCGTGACCTAGGGCTTCATCATGTCAGTTCAGTATTGTGTGATGTCATTAAAGCCTTGCTGAGAGATAATTGTCTATCCAGGGCAAAATGCCTTTATGGCGAAAAACAATGTTCATAATGCCAAAAAAAGGTTTCCAGGGTACATGTAGCTGCAAATACTTTAGACGTAACTGTCCCATAGAGGGAATATTGGGGCATATTAACAAGGCGGCGATAAACAATTATCGCCGCTTTTGCGGCCGTTTTCGGCCGAAAAGCGGCGATAATTATATCGCCTTATCAGCAAAGACACGCTATTGCGTGTTTTGCTGATTTTGCTCCCGTTTCCAGCACGCCTGACTTCGCATCGATAATGAGATGCAAAGTAGGCGTGTCTGTGGAAACAACATGGGTAAATATCGCGAAGGCAGCTTCGCGATATTTACAATGCGGGGAAGCGATTATTTTAATCGCGTTAAGTATGCCTTAACGCAGGAATTTAACAACTGTTAAATTCCTGACTAAGGCATACTTAACATGGGGGGTGGTTTCTGTGGCTAAGACCACAGGCCCTATCATCTAGGATATCGCCGTTTTCCCATGGAAAACGGCGATATCCACGCTATCTCTGACATTTTTATCGCCTCGGCGATGCGCGTTGTTAATAACGCGCTAACCGGGCGATAAATTCCAGAGATAGCCGGCGATAAATATGCAAGCGCTAAGCGCGCTTTGCGATATTTATCGCCGGCCCTTGATAATATGCCCCATTGTGTTTATCATAATCCGCGTTAACAAAGACACACACATTTATTTTCATTTTATTACAATTGGCATCATTGCCACCCAGGCGGATGTTCAGTTTTTACTCCCTCGGTTTTACAAATCTGAAGTGAGTTGATTTCCTGTGTGACCTTTTCAAAAGTCATACGTCAATAAACTAATCATTACTGTGTTCCGGGAAATTGACCAGTTTGTAAACAAAACGTATTCTTGTGCGCAATTTGATTGTGAACTCGTTTTACTTATGGCTCACTTATGGGTGTTGGAATCAGTATTGTAGTACCACGTACAGATTGGCACTTGAACGCTAATAAATTATGTGCATTGTCCTGGTGGCATTTCTGTCAAGTAATTCTTGAAAAATTAGAGAATACTCATTATGTATTGTTGTTTTCTTATACTGCATTGCTTGCTCGGTATGTAACAATCAAAATGTGAATTTCATTTTGAATCGGCCTTCTGTCATTTTTTGTCATGTGTTTGAACATTCGGAAAAAAAAGCTTAGAAAATGACAGAAGAAAAGAAGAGGTTCAATAACACATTCATAATTACAAAACTAAAAGTTAGAAACAAGTGTTTGAATATGGCATAGTAGACATTTCTATAGTTAATCTTTATGTAAAAGTTGTCCCTTCTGCAAAAAGTCGAAGATGCTACTTAGAATTCCGCAAGGCGAGCTGTTGTGTTCTTCATTAGCTGACTTTCAATTGCCTGGATCAAGCCTGTC
This sequence comes from Calotriton arnoldi, assembly GCA_963921515.1. Lineage (NCBI taxonomy): Eukaryota > Metazoa > Chordata > Amphibia > Caudata > Salamandridae > Calotriton > Calotriton arnoldi. The sequence goes on along the minus strand of CAWUFW010003952.1, from coordinate 93,432 downwards.
TTTCTGGCAAAGGTCTCTGTCAGCTGTGAAATCCACTTAAGGTAATTAGTATTCTGCTGGAATTAGCTCGGATATCTGGAGCAGAGATTTTTAATAGCGCCCAGTAGTTTTAACAGAGCCACACAATTTCACAATAGTTAGAATGGCTGTACAAAGTGGCAAGGACAGTTTTGGAAATCGCCAGGGTTGTGAACATTGGAAAACTACACGTGTCTCTCTTTATCCGTCGTTTTGCATAGGAATAGAACATTGCATCACAGAGTGAACAAAACTCATTCTACTGTTTACCGATGCCACTAGAATAAATAAGGGATATCACTTCAATTACATGGCACGTCTAAAATGTACAAAAGGGAAACCTATGAACAAATGAATGTTAGGATTTCAGAGGAAGTAAGAGGAAGAAAAATATTCGCAATTAGGAACATCCTGCATCATACTCAGCACATTAGCAAAATTAATGCAGTGGTGTGGCACTTAGTCTGAGAAGGCACAAGATCATGTTTATAAATACATTAACTAATTAGTCATGCATTTGTCACACGAGTGGCATAGGAGGAAACAGGAGGGAAAAAACGTGCATTTTCGAATGAGCATATGCTACGTCTTCCTTTAAATGGTGACTTCTGGAACTATTAGAAACGTGTGCCAGTGGATCAAGAATTCCCAATTCCAGGATAAGGGTAGTGGGACTGGGTAAGAAAATAGGCCTGGGCACCAAAAAAAAGGGGCCCCAATTACTGAATCAGATATTTAAAAAAAAAAAATAGCCCCCATTAGTGACTCGGATAGCTAAAAAAAAAGTGGCCCATATTTGCAAATCAGCCCAGTTTTGAATCTGTAATGACAAGTTATGTAGGAGTTTTTCAAGGTGTAGGAGACTGCATACATTAGTGCATGCTACAGCAATGATTGTGGTAATATCAAGGAAACAGTAAAAACCGGCCCACCAGACCAGAAAACCGGCCCACAAACTGTCAAAAACATTGACCTGTCAGACCAGCCCTTCTGCATTGCCAGCTTGCCTTATAGTCCAGTGCGAACCTGGAAGGCAGAAATATCTGCATCATCAAATGCTAGATGGGAAATGTCCATTTTGCAATGTATAGAGATAGTGTTTGGATAACGAATGTCTGCTACAATGGTACCCAAGACTCTGATGAGAATGGTACTGATTCTATGCCACTCTGGCATGAAGTGGAATCCTCATGACACAGATTTGAGCAAAGTCTATGAAGCACAGGAAAGATACATGGACCTTTCTAGAGAATAATGACCTTCCATGTTCCTGTTTTTCTCTTAAAGTTTTCACCTGAATGTAAAGTACAGGAAAATAAAACATACATGACTCTATCACATCTGGACCAACACACTGGTCAGCCCTGCATTGTCTGATGAAGTTGAAGAAGGACACTCGTGTTAAGCAGCAGCATCTGAGATTCTGAAATGGTCCATCAAAAATCTACAAAAGGTATTTTCTTAGATCACGACTAAACTTCTGTCCCTACAGCAAAATTAAGTCTGACGGCTTAGATGATCAACAGAACTAAAAGCTGAGTGACTGAACTCTAACCACAAACACTTTTCAGGTAGTAATTGTATCCTACTGCTATCTTATGGGTAAGTTACTGAAAAGACTACTCTTGTCACAACTATTTCCTTACAACAGTTTTGTAACTAGTTTTGCTATCCTTTCAAAATAGAGAACAGAAGATGCAATTTAAATTAACTCGAAAACAATTAGACTTATTAGTATGACACATTATACTCTCACTGACAGTTAAATGAAGGTATGAAGAGTGGCAGAACAAAATGCATCTAAGTGATCGGAAGGAGCAAGTCAAACAGACATGTCTTTCAACTGTGGACATATCTTAGGATACTGTAAGGACCTCTGAGGAGAAATTCATAGGACTGACAAAAATAAACATTGTAAAGGCAAGAGATGTGACTTTTCGTTAGTGGACATGTTTGATAGTAATTGGGCGACTGGGTGAGTGTTTCTCCAAGCTGCCCTAAAAAGAAACTCCCATGATGCAGCAACATTTTGATTCACTGCCTTTGTCAAGGACGGGACACTGTGCAGGCCTGTGTAGTTTACTTTTTGATTGCCTGTATAAAGGGCGACTACTCCTCCTCCTCAATTAGGAGAATGTGCCAAAAACACATTGGAGCAGGGTGGAAAAGGAGCCCACCTGAAGATTTTCACAGTTAGAGAATCCTAATAAAGAATCCAGCTGCAGAAAAATAGAGCAAAAGTCAGTGACAAAAATGTTTTAAATTGAGCGATGAATGTGATGACATATAAAAGAACAAATGCATTATGAAGCATTTGTCCCAAGGCAAAGTATCTTTATGTATGGTCCAGGCAGGAAAATAAATTACAGGGAAAAGGATTGCACCATCTTGGATTGGTAAATTCAGACAGCTAACACTAGGAAAATAAATATCTTGGAGTGGAACAGCTTTAAGGCCAGCCATGCATTGTCTTCAACAGAATGATTCCTTTAAAGCACACAAAAATCTCCTTCTTTGGCATTCTTACACTTTTACATTTTCTTGCACTCTGCCCTCTCAAGTTGCCACTGAGTACATCAATTGGAAAAGTCCTTCTACTGGCCTTGGAGATGCTGGCACTGATAGAGTAGAACAATAGCCAATGCCAAATCTTGCGTTGGGCATGATGACCAGAGACACACTGCCTTTGCCATAGATGCGTAACATTGAAAATTCCGCTGTCTCAGCTGAGTATTCTGTGTTGATGTAAGAGCAATATGGAAGCTGGAAATATGGTCCAGATTCTGAAAAGACTCATTAGCAGAGATAAACTCTACCATCGAAGAAGAGTCATATGAAAATGAGTCACAAGATGATGTTTCTTTTACAAGCAATGTACTTGGGAACCATACACAGAAAAATATTACATGGCATATACTTTTGACAAAGGGACTGTATTTGTATTGTATCTTTAAGTAAGTCTATGTGCATGCACATTTTTACTTTGTGAACAAACATTCTGTAAATCCAAATTCATGGTAAATATAACAAATAAATGTCAACAGTCATTAATAAATAACACTGTTACTTCATGAAAGGCTAAGGCATTCAAACAACATGACCTACCTAAATAAAAAGTAATCAATCAGCAATTAAACATCATTGTGTAAGCAAAAAAAATACATTACACTGGCTCTCAGTTATAAGTTACACTTCAAATAACATCTACAGACTAATAAAATGTGTGATGTCCCAAACTTATACATTTTGGGAACACAAGTAGGACAATGTGACTATTAATCTCAAAATAACATGATTTTATAAGGAGCCCATTCACACATTGGCGAAACATGAAATAAAAATGGCAAAACCAACAGCTGAATGGGGCTAACCCAATAGCCACTCTATCTTCATACTTGTCCTACATGCACTTGTGTTATCCTGTATTTATTTGCATGCTTATGTATATGCAGGAATATTGAATAGCTTGCAGTGTGGAAACTCACCGGCCATTGCCTTCTCTCACCAATGTCCCCTTTGCAATTTGTCACATTTGTAGCATTGCAACCCATGCAACTTTAGATAGGGGTTGCAAAAGCAATGCTATCACTTTACAAATGTGAATGCATTTATTGAGGTCTGTTGTCCTTTGTAGGACGTTATCCATTAATTCAGAGATTGTCACAAGCATTTGCAGAAGAAATACCACCTCATAAATATTGAAAAGGCCGGTTTTGTGCAGATGTTTGAACAAAAGGTATTTGCTGTTTGCCAGACCTATACATCTCAGATGGTGTAAAGGATTGTCCAGCTTGTATTGAAGATACTGTTCAACCAGAGCATTCTGATGTGACCCTGACAATTATGCATTAGGCCTCAGATTATGATAGTTCTATTGGGGCATATGTAGAAAAAAGCCAAGTCTGCTTCGTGTGTCTAAGCAGGACTCTTATTTTGCCATAAAGAGCCAATCAGCAATCCTGCTTTGAGCGGGTATTTGGTGATATGCCATTCTGACTTTGTGACTTCAGTAAATTCTGTATTTGTTTATTCGTCTTATCCTTCTGAGGGCCTACTGGCCAAATAGGATATTGCAAAAGGAAATCAAAAGTTTGGAATTTTTGGATGGGATGCATGGCCATATTTCCTGTGTAGTGCCCCTGTAGCGAAAAAAAATATGGAATTTGTTTTGTCTTTACCCAGAAACAATTGCTGTTACAGAGATTGATAAGAAGGACATAAAGAGGGAGCAAAGATTTAATGACTAAAAACAAATAAGAAAGTACCAGAATGTAGGACGGTCTCTGACCACAAATGGGGCGGATGTTATAGTGTTTTTTGTGCTAGGCAGCGTCTGAGTTCCTAGTAGAGAATCACTAAATGCAGTGGAGGCTGCTTAGTTGGGTTTGCAGATTTAATATGATTTAACAGGATTCATTATTCAAAGGACGTTCAGAAATAATATAAGGTTAACTGTTCAATTACAAACAACATCTACTTTAATGTATTCCAATGCCCCTTGCTGCAGATATGATAGACTCTTGTTTAGTGCCTCATTTACTAATATTTCTTCCTGGCTGAAAACATTTGGAGGCTGCTTGAAGTCAGGCATCATTGGCCTTATATACTGCCAATAGGTTCTGGCTTGCAATAGTCATACGAATGTTTTAATCCAGAAAGAAAGTTTAAAGGTTGTTTTGAAGCAAGAAGGACAGTCCTAAACCTGTGTTAAAGTGAAGGAAAACCCTTCATGATTATTGGCATCTTTCCTTGCTCACAAAAGTCTTAAAACTGTCTTAAACCGGGGAATAATAGCCACAAATTCTCTTACTCAAATTGAAGACATTGGCATCAGGGCCGGACTGGGAACCCAAACCAGCCCTGGAAATTCAGCTGGACTGACCATTGGGGGGGGCGCTAGTGTGAAGCACTGCTGCCACTTTTGTGCTTTTGTTACAAGGGGCCCTGCTGCAAAGGCGGCCCCCTGTAACAAAAATGGCCCCCACCACTCCAAAACCGTCCTCCACCCTTCCAGCCCATCTGGGAAACTCCGGGTGCCGGCTACGGCCAGTCCGGCCCTGATTAGCATACACAGATTCCCACCCATTTGTAAAATAGCTGTGACAAAATATTCATATAGGTTTGATGGTTCAAGAAGTTCAGTGACTCAGGTCATCCAATTAAAACCCCCCACACCCTAACCCCTAAACACAAACACACACACACACAAAAGACTTGAAATTGAACACATCTAGCAGAGCTTTGAAAAACACACACACAAAACACAACCTTGAAGTACTCTTCGATCAACTTAGTGTAGATTGGACAGAGTTGAGGTTCACCAATGCCACAGGTGTTCAGAGAGGCCTTATCTAGAAAATGCTGTACAGTTGAGATAACATCAGTTATAATTCGAGCGCCTGGATACCCTATCGGGTGATTTGCCGTGCTTTATAAATCCTGATTGATTGATTGATTGATTGATTGTTTGACAGAAGATGTAGCAAGATTGACCATTTACTATTTAAGGACCACTAACTGAAAGGGCAGGGCAGACAATAGAAGGCAAACATTGAACTAACTAATTTACAGTTAAAATCACTTTGCACATTTTTATTACTAAAATAAAAAGGAGCACAAGTAATCAATTTAAGGATAAAGCAAGGTCAGAAAATCTTTTAAAAATATTTTTCTGGGATTAAACAAAACAGTTCACTATTAAATTGACACCGCTTTTAGATAGATACAGTTTTCTTCCACCGCAATTTGAGTTCAACAATTAAGCATTGTGAGCCTCTAAATCCTAGTCGCATTAACTTTTTGGGGGTGTTACTTTATATATATTAATTTCCATTTTGCCTGCTACCAGCCCCTCTTCATCTTCTCTCTCTGTATAATCCCCATGGAGCTCATATCTTCTCAAATTTCTTTGTGCATCCCATACCTTAATGTGTATCTTTTTCGGCTACCATACTCCAATCCTTTTCTCTTTTCTAGTCTTCCATTTCAGCTGGTGTTTCTATCCCACAAAGCCTAGACAACTTTCATCTTATGGCCAGAAAATCTCACATGTTGTTTAAGCAGGAGAGGATCAATGGTGTGCAATGTCATTTTAGGAGATTTACCAAATAGGGAAAGTTCCATTCAGACACAGACATTTTTGAGAACTCAGCAAATGATCTCTCTGCCTTTTCCATCACTTCTCCAATAGAACTTCTTATTCTAAAATCAACTAATTGTTATTGTTCACCCTCTCAACCTTTCAGCCTAAATACTTTGAAAACCCCTAGGATACCTAATGTAAACGTCTTCTTTGCCCAAAATATTGCAGTTCGCCACCAGAAACCTATGTTACCCCAATCAGAACATCCTGGTAACACCAAATTACTAAGGTCTGCAACACTGGAATGCACTGACTTTAGATATCTGAATCTGACCCTCGCTTGCTGAGAATATAATTACCTTTAAGATTGATCTAATTTAGCTACAGAAAGGGAACAATGAATAACAGAAATACATCAAATTTATAAATATGTCTACGCTGAAGCTCCCACATGTCTTGTGTAAAAATTGTATGTTTAAAATGTATCCCTCATACAACAGCATCATTGCCAATTACCTCAATTACCCACTGTCCATTCTCTTAATCCCACAGTATTAGCAGTGGAATTGAAATCCTCAATTTTACTGTGCTTTGTTAATGATTGTTTAGCAATCTCAAATGCTAAATGTTTGCAAATACTGATTTAACCATTCATGTTACCACAACTACTTTGGTATTTTTTGTGTTGCTTCTTTTCAGGAATAATCCAGAGCCCGCGATCATGTTGTGATAAAAAAAATGAACATATTGTTTAAACACTGGGTAACTGTTTTATAAGAATGTATTGTCATGCATCACAGTATTTGTTCCTTATTTAAATTTGTGTTCTTTTTACCTTTTCAATTATGTTTGTTTTGCAAATAGCTTAATATATTTTGAAATATTATAAAGTGTTATGCATTTAAGAAAAACTCATAACTCTAGCTAAACTTTCAGATAATTAATGCAACCATGATAATTGATTTTTAATGTACCGGGGCCCAACCATACACTGCCTATTTATATGCTTTGACTGCTGGTCCATGTCTTCCTGGAGAGTCAAGGAGGCTTGGGGAGACAAATTTAAATACCACATTAAGTACCCAGGCCCAGATTTACTAAAATCAAGAGAGCAGCCAAAAATGCTGCACTGTGTTGCGTGAGGAGAGAGTAGGAAGGCGCCATATTTACAGAAATATGGCACTCTCCTCCCTCCTCTCCCTATAGCTGACTCTGAAATTTGTTGCTGTGTCCAAGCACACATCTTTGCACCATAGGGTGTCTGTGTGAGTTCAGCATAGATTTTGTACTAGAAGGATACTCTTCCAGTACAAAATACTAAGTTTAGACAAACTTTACAACTTTTCCCACTTTGTATGTGTGTTGTGCAGGGCAGTACACATGCAAAGTCGGAAAAGAAAGGAGAAATAAATGCATTTCTCCCTGATATCACCTATTAGAAATGGGCGCTGTTTTTTGACGCAAAGCCCTGTCTACTTTTTTTAGTATGTTTTTGTTGAGTGTCGATTTTTCAAAATTGTTTGAGATTCTTTTAAGGTTAGTTTTGTTATTTAGTAGATGTGCGCTAGTGCCAATCACATGAACATCCAATTTTTCATACAATCAGTTCCTACACAGTATGTATTAGGATAAGTAGGGGAAATGGGTTCCTCAAACATTCTGTTCTTGCCAAATGTATTCACCCAGTGTTTAATGTGTCTGAAGTTGAATCCTTATTACAAACTATTGCTTCTCATTAGTATTCCTTTTGAATCAAGCAGTTGCTTAAGGTTCAGTCATGGCACGTTTAAGACATCTTCAATAAACTTAAAGTTCATGCATAATCAGAACCGAAAGTCCACTCTGTGATTTTACAACATGTTCATAAAATGCATTCAACTAGGCAGACAAGTGTTTCACTCCTCATATAGCCTGTCAGGCATGGGCTTTTTCAAGGCTGAAAAGCAACATGTTGTAACTAAACTACCTGGATTTGTTTACAATGTGCTTCACACCTCACGTGAGTAACCACCAAAGTAAATTGGTAAAAAAAGATTTTGAATCGATCTGAGCCACTTTTGTGAGGCAAACACAGTGCTAAATCTTAGTAAATATACCCCCCTGTATACTGTTTAGTGAAAAACAGCAGCACTCTCACATTTGTCAGTGCTTGGTTTGACCTGCAACTGCACAGACCAATAAAAAAAACAGACAAAGGGTGATAATGGAGTTGAGATGGTTCTGTGGGCAGAAGATCAAGATGGGTGAAGGATTTTTTTTTAGGGCTGCAGCATGCGGATGTCTAACATGAGGGTTTGCAGAGGAAACTAAGTTAAATTATAGTTTGATGCATAGTTTGATCCCACTGATTATTACAGGCTTGATATATCAAACGTTTTTACCCATTCTGTGTCTAGAGGGAAATGCATTGATACATATGGGAATTGGCATCTTAGAACTATGAAATAGAAGAAAAGTAGGGATCATGCACAAAAATAAGAATGGATTGTTGGCATCATTCTAGGTTTATTTCTTGTATCTTAAAATAATTTCTCTTAAAGCTGGTTACAATGATGATGTATCAGGTTACAGATTCCAAGTATTTAGAAAGACCTGTGCCTCTCAAATCTAGGACTGTCAACATTTTGGGCCTGATTTAAAATTTGGAGGATGGAGTAAGGTCCAGCAGGGTGATGGAGTAAATTACTCCATCACCCTGATGGACACTCAATCGCCCCAAATTAGAAATATCTTCCAGACCCACGGAAATCTCATAGCATTAGGAGAAAATAGAGTCACAACGGTTCCTGTCAATGTTGCAACTTTGACAGGCAGCTCCATCAAACAGGATGGACATCCATCAAACTTTAATGTAGTTTTACTTTTTCAAAAACATACTCCCAAACCTGGAGTTTGTTTTTGAAAAAGTAAACTAATTACCCACACCCCAAGGGAGTTTTCTCCCATGGTGTGGGGGTTCATTTCTTAATTTTTACTATGCCTCACTGTCAGATTTTAAATGGATATTACAGACAGCAAAAAATGCCAACCAATCACCAGCTATAAATTTGGTCAGTTGGCTAACATCTGACAGTCCATATTCCATCAGGCTGTCAGAGGAGTATGTCAGTGATGCAGTAGACTCCATCACTGACATGCTGTTGGTCAGCCAACATCTAAATCGGGCCAGCAGACCGTGAGTTTGATGAAGGGGATATACTCCTTTCCTGTTGCGATGGAGTATCCTACCCACCAAACTCTAAATCAGCCTCTTTTTATATAGGTTTTAAAAACCTTAAAACTTCACACACATAGATATTGTAAGTTCCTATCAACTGGCATTTTTATGTTTTTCTGGAAAGCATAGCTGAATTGAGTAAGTTGTCCCGTAAAAATACCCTTTCATGGTTACACCATGCAATTATACCAGCCAAATAAATGGCTAAATTATTATTTTTAAATTCTCATCTTCCCCTCGATTGAAATTCCACCACAGAATTTGGGAAATTCGTTTTGCACCAAACACAAGTGAGAGGTGAGAGAAATATGGATAGTTTTTTATGATGTGTGATCACATTTCATGAAAATGCAATCAAATTATATACATACTGCAAAATGTGATAATACAACAGTCTAAAAGTGGCAGGGTCAACTCTGCACGGAGTCAGTGCAATGTAGTACAATCAAAATTCCAAAGTTTGCTCCAAAGATAAGTGGAACGCCCACCGAACGTTCCAAGGTTTGGAGATGGATTCCCCAAATAACAATACAAACAAAATCATATCCTGAGCAAATGTCCATTCCAAAGTAAATCCAGCAGTCCATAGTTATGGTAATTTCTTTGTTTAATTCCAAACGAAATTTTTATGCAAGAGGCAAAAGATTATTATTCTCGTGAATGCTGCACCTCTATAGTTTACATTTTGGTTCATAATTTCAATAAACTGTACAATACACATCGAGTATTATATGCTGATCATCATACATATACAAATATATAGGTCTAAATATCTTTTTTTATAAAATACATCTGTTGGACTTCACCCTCTCTGCAGGGTCACCACCAAACATTTTACCTTCACCACTCCTGTTTTTGCTGAATTTGTTTTTGTTGCCCTTAAGGCTTTATGCACTTTACCAGTGCTAACCATTGCTAAATTGCTTGTGCTCACTCCCTAAAGCATGGTGGCATTGGCTTCCACCTCACTGGCATATTTACTTTACTTATAAGCTTCTAGGTATACCATATCCCCAGGGCCTTTAAATTAAATGCTACTAGTGGGCCTGCAGCACTTATTGTACCACCCACGTAAGAAGGACCTTTAAACATGTCCAAGTCCTGCCATTGCAGCCTCAATGCAGTTTTAAACTGGCAATTAGACTTTGCAATATAACCCCCTTGCCAAGCTTTAAACGCACCTTTTATTGCATATAAGTCTGTCCAAAGTAGGCCCTAGGTAACACGTACGGCTGGGTGCATTGCAATTAAAAGTGTGGACAGGTACTTTTATGTTTTACATGTCCTGGTAGTAAAAAATGTCTACATTAATTTTTCACAACTTATTGCATTTAATAAGTGCTAACTTTTGATTTGGAACAAGTGAAGATTTCATGTTAGGTTTCCGAGACAATATAATTTAAAACCCTGGGTGTAGCTGGCAGTTGGACTTTGTATATTCTTCCCAGAAAAAAACACAATAGAGGGATTAAAAGTGTCTGGATGGGACATCACTGGCAGGATGGAGGGGTGGAGCTGGGCAACTGTATAGACAGTTACCTGCTTTCACACAAAAGAATGTCACCGCCACCTTGTTTATGCAGCCAGCTTGGAGCCAGGGAAGGGGAGGCAGGAAACTTCAAGAACTTCAAAAGGAATTCTCTAAAAACCCCTACTTCAAAGAAGGCACCACGTATAAAATAGGACCCTCAGGCCCATTCTTCAGTTCACTTTCTGGACCTGTGGAAGGACCCTCAGAGGACTGCCTGCTGTGTACTTTAGAGGACTACTTTGCTGCACTTGAAAACACTGCTCAGCTGCTTGCAGCCTGCCTCAAACCCTCAGAGGCCTGCCATGCTGCTTGAGCCCTGTTCTACTGCAGAACCCAGGACTACCAGAGTGACTCCAAAGGGTAGGTGCCTGGACTACTGATCAGACTCTCAGGGACAGGAACAGCTCCCAACATCTTGAACCCGCACATGGACCCAGCCTGAGTGAGTCCTAACCTCACAAGTGGGGCCCATCTAGTCCTGGACTCTTGGTGGTGGTGCTATAGACGCCCAAGTAGCCAAAATCCAAAACTTGAGACTCAAAACATTTTTGGCTAAAAACTGCTCTGAGAAGCAGGAGGAGACTGGGACTAAACTGCTCGCCTACCCGCCAGAGCTGCATCGCCTGTCGGCTTGACTTTGCGGCAGCGCAGAGGTCCTTTGCCATAGGGGCATCTGGCCTCATGGAACTCTTGCCAGCTACATCTTCTAGATTCATCCCAATGGAGATTTTCAACTTCCAAAAATAAGACTAAGTCCAAACATAGAAATCTTCACCATGACTTTGTACAGTGGCTCCCCGGCGTCAACGTTTTACCCCGCTGAACATTGCCTTCTCAAAACATTTTTCTGAAATTTCTTCTAAGTCCGAAGGTAAAAGCCTACTGGGCACAATCCACTTCTTGTATCCAACTTGCGCTCCATTGCGGTCTGGTATATATTTTTTTACTTTGACTGGGTCTCGCACAACTAGATGCCCCAGTTTACACTTTAATCTTTTAGGCGCTAGTATTTATCTTAAACTCCGTATCTACTAGTTGGATTTTTGTTATTTTGATGTCAAATAATTTCCTAAAATGCACTTTATTTTTCTAAATCGGTGTGGGATTTTTCTTTGATGTCTTTTCGCTTTATTACTGTTTGTGTGCTGCATAAATACTTTTCACATTGCCTCTAAGTTAAGCCTGACTTCTCTTTTACCAAGCTATCAGAGGGATTTAATGTTGGAGGTCATTTAAAATCATTATATGTATTGCTATATACATTCTACTGTTCCCAGTTTTACTAAAAATACATAACACCACAATCCCTACACATATTTAGCCATCAAATATGGTCCTTCACTAACTTCTAAATATCATAGGTTACTCTTATTGCCCTTTAATTTTCATCCTTTTCAAAGTTTCAGCTATCAGTTGAAAGAGGGAAACATCGGTTACATCGCGGTGTTTACACCGCAATACCTTTACAATGCGGGTATTACAACGCAAGTCATTACAATGACTTGCGCTGGATGGCGCTCTAAGCTAAGGAATAATATGATTTTCTATTCCAACACCTTCCCTACTGTAACGTAGGCTGGAGTTGGAATAGTAAATCATACTATTCCTAAGTCCAGCGCCCTCCAGCGCAAGTCGTTCTAACGACTTGCGTTGTAATGCCTGCGTTGTAAAGGTATCGCGGTGTAAACACCGCGATGTAACGTCGTATATTCATTGAAAGATGCACAAGAAACACTTTTTTAGCATTTCTCCTGCTCATTACCATGCTCTAATATTATTTGTATATATTTATATAGGAAGGTATGAAGATCAAACGTAGTCTGTAACACCCAGTGCTTAATTTGTGCTAGTGGTTGCCACTGGGCCTCACCAGCACCTTTTCAGGGGGGTCAGACCTTTTTTAGACCATCCCACTGGCAAGGGTCTAGCGGGCCCTTGAAAAAGTAGTGTCTGCATGTAGTAGTCCTTCCTTTCTGATATGAATCCCATACATTCATCCTGGTATGGTGCAAAGCTCATGAGTGACAGTAATGACATCTTGTCACGTGAAAGACACCCGATTCAGATGAAGAATGGGCATTCACAGTGCTCTCTAGTAATCCCCATTCCATGATGAAGGATAGATCCCATTCATTGAGTGTCAGGTGCTATTCTGTATTTCTAGGCCACTCACGAGAGCCTCAAGACAGTGCCCTGCTCGGTCCAGACTTCATCTAACTCTCAACATCACTGTTTGAGCCTTGAGGTTTAACTTTCAGGCTTACACTGAGAGCACAGTCCCACCCACCAAGGTGTCCAAGAGTGAGTCAGTGAGCTACTGTTTTGCCTGTTCTGCATAATTTCTACAGGGTGAGTGACAGAAATTTATGGAGGCTTGATATTACGGAATGACCTTTTAGGTGCAAATAGAGGTAGAGCTAAAGAGAACATTCTCATTCTGAGACTTCGAATCAGAGTCGAAGAACTCCAATAAGCTGTGAGTTGTGTACTTTTTTTTATGACTCAGCTGGTGCCTGGGAATATTTCTGGTTTTCAGAGTTGATTTCTTTTTTTGATACTGCTATATTTGGAAAAAGCACATCTCAGCCCAATCTTGTTGACCTTATAACATTTACTTTCTGTGGTACTCTTTCCTTTTTTATCTATAAATTATCTATGAAGTTGAACTGATTTCATACAGTTTTTAACTTATTTTTAAATCACATTCTAGTCCCTTACTTGGTACTGTGATCATTTTGTGACATTGTTATAAAATGTAACATTTATCTCCTATAGGTCATTTTCATGGAATTCGAAAATTGCTAGATTTAAAGAAATAATGAGCATTACAACACAATGTAAGGAACTTGCAACATAATGCTTTCACCTATTAATAGTTTGAAAAGTGTAAAAAGTTCAACGATGAGCAGATACAGTGCATTGTGGCACTTTGTGGATATTAGCGTTTCATACTTTTCGAATGTTATCTTTGCTCTGTAACTCAGGCATTTCAATGAGAATGTTTTCCACAATATATGGTTTCAACATCATTCTGGCCTACTTCCTAGCCCACATTGTCCACCTCTGTGAACTATCATACATCGAGAACAGTAACTAGGAAAAGAACAACTAAATGATACAACACAAATCAAAAATAATGTGTAGAGCAATCAGAGCAACAATTCTGCAACCTTTTATTGAAAGAAGTAACTCAAAAAGATTTGAAGTGCATTTTTTTTGACTGGCTAAAACACTGGACAAGGGGTGGCAGTATTGAAGAAAGAATATAGAGAAAGTAATCCAGAATAACTTTAAAACTACACCTTGTAGAAGACGGTCTCAATTAGATGTCTGAATTACAGACTAGTGTAAAATTCCAAACACAACAAACATTAATACTAACAAAATTCATGGATAAGTTATAGACTATTATGGAGCAGTCCTGAGTAATCTAATCATACCAATATAAATGTACACTAAAGTCAATGTTGTCACACATAAAGACGTGAGGGACAATAAACTAAGGGCATCAATGATAAAGTACAATAAAAGGAATTCTCCATAGCAACACCAGCAGCCACTGAGTAATCTAATTATTCCAAGTGCTAATGCACACAAAAGGCAATGTGGGCTCACATACACATGCAAATGACAATAAACTAATGACATCACTAAACAAGTAAACTAAAATAAACGCACCACAGCATCACCAAAAGCCATTAAATCACATCATTTATAAGCTGAAGTGCACTACAGACATTACAGCGAGATGTAATCCTATATAAAGTATAGATGTCATGCCTCCTCACTGAACAAGGAAGATGCTGAGCCTGGATAATAGTTTTATCAGCAACAGTATGGAATGAAGATGCCAGTTTAGGATTTAAAATAGAGTGAAGTAATTTTCTTATGAATTGTGAAGCCTGTATTAAGGAATGCCTATAGCACTTCTTTTACATTTCAAAAGTAAGATGAAAGTGCCTTTCATCCTTCAGAGGTTGATAAAATGAGTACCATCGAGTTGCGTAGTAATAAACATCTGTTATTCAGGGTCAAGATACCCTTCTGGGTGAACGTGCACTTTACAAATACAAATGTTATTATTATTATTATTGTAGTTTTATAAAGCTTGTAGCTACTCCTTGAGATTTCCCAGTGCTACGTAGCAGGCAGATTGCCTAGGCAGATACATCCTAGAATGGCCAAGTTTTCAATTCCTTATGGAAAATAGGGAGAGAACTACAGCTTCTCAGAGATTCTGGAGAGAATTCCACATCGCAGGGCCAAGGTAAGGGAAGGAGTGGCCCCCCATTCTGAGCTCATTTGATTCTGGGGACTATGTACAGTGACTGATTACTCAAGCGCAGTACACGACAGGGGTGGTAAGGAGATGCCAATTTTTGTAGGTATCCTGGTCCAGACTGAGAATTTATTTTGTGCATATAACGAACACCTTGAATTGGATGCGTTTATCTTTATGAGTCAATGTAGGTTGCGCAATAAACCGGACGCTGAGGCATGTTTAGGCAATCAAAACAAGAGCCTAGCGGCAGAGTTTTGCAGTACCTGAAGACATCTGATTATGATCTTGTCTGTCCCCAAACAGAGGACATTGCCATAATCCAATCTCAATAGGATCACGGCCTGGATAGCTGTCCTTTGGGCATACAGAGGAAGTATCCACAGAATCTTTTCTAACCATTTCAGGATGCCGAAGGCTGTTTTGGTCACCTGGGCTTCAAGTAATGGTAGGTCTAGCCAAAACTCTTGATTCTTCACCTTCTGAGCAGGTTCTGGAAGAGCCCCTAGAGAAGCAGGCCAGTGTTGGGGTCCCCATAGCTGTGGATTCCTGCCAAGTACCATTATCTCTGTCTTGTCTGTGTTTAGTTTAAGTGAGTTAGAACTCAACCAAAATGTTTTGTTCTGTTATGTTACATTATGCGCTTTTTCTTCTCAATTGAGGAGCACCATTATAAGCCATAACAAGAACAATAAA
This sequence comes from Calotriton arnoldi, assembly GCA_963921515.1. NCBI lineage: Eukaryota > Metazoa > Chordata > Amphibia > Caudata > Salamandridae > Calotriton > Calotriton arnoldi. The sequence goes on along the minus strand of CAWUFW010003952.1, from coordinate 77,609 downwards.
ACTCACATTGTACTACCTTCTTCATGTTCTGTAGCAGATTGTAAAGGAACACCAATCCTTGTTGGAACTGGTATCCTAAAAAGCCAGTTAATTGGCCTTATCCTAACAACATATTGGATCATAATGACAGCATTGTAATTTTTTACCAATGTAAAAAAGCACAGATGAGAAGCAAGTCATATTATGACTGACTGTAAAGTTGCCGTGCTAAAAATAGTATGGCTAGCTTAAGTACCTGGCCTCAACCATGTAGGGGAGCTTAAAAAAAGCAAAAAGGAAAGGAAATATAAGATCACGATAAGGAACATGAAAAGTGTGTTGCTAAAGAGTATGCAGGAGGAATCAATAATGCCATCAAAAGCCCTACGAAATTTTGGGGAAAAGTTGCCAATAGATGCAACGACTGACCACTGACATTTAAAACCATTAACGCAGACAGTGAATGGCTCTGCCATTTTTTCACATTGCATAATGATATGATGAGAACAGTGTTGCCACAGTGCTCCATGAAAAAATGAGCATTGGAAATGCAATCCTTGAAATTTTACCATTTAGCTTAAAAGAGGTCAAAATATGTAAAGTTTTTAAAAAGCAAAATAAAACTTCTGTCTCTGATTTGAGAAACATAGATTTCTTTCAGGGATGTTTTTAGATAAGGGTAGCAGTGGGTGACCATACTAATGAGTACGTTATTTGAAAAAGAACATGTTGCCACCATCATGATCAAGTGCTATAATAATTGCCTTGTTTTGAAAGGTGATGAAGAATCACCCAGCAAACTTCAGGCAGATATCCTCCTTAAATGTGACTGGAAAGATTTCTGAATTGAATCCTAAACTGGATCAGTAAGGAGGGTACGGTTAGTGATTGTGAAGATGGATTCTGCAGTGGCACAGGAACCACTGACCACTGTTTTAAGTTATTTGTTCTATTGGTAAAGCGTGTATTGATTAAGAAAATGTGTACATATCTAGGGGCATATTCTCAAGGACACATCGCCGAATTAGCGGCACTTTACCGCCACGAAAGTGGCGATAGAATTAATGCCCTATTCACAAGCCTGCGCTAAGAGCCGACATCGTCAGTTTACCTGCGATAGCTGCCGCCGAATACATCGCCAAGGCTGACAGTGACAACTAACGCTAATCATATGCAGAGTAGGCGTTCCCGTGCAAAAACTCACGATAACACCACTTCGCGATATTCTCAACGACCAGCCAGATCGGCGATGCGGTCCAAAAACAGGCGATAAGGCACGTTAGCAGCAGGGACTTAAGACCTGCTTTTTCCTGGTCTTAAATAGGACGAAAACCTGCAGTATAAAGGGAGCCCAGCCCAGAGCCACATCTGAAGACCAACAGATGCCATGGAGCTACTAATCATGCAGCTTGGAGACCCAAGAGGGCAACAACACCCACCGCCACCACCCCCAGGACCACCCCTACCCCCAGGACCACCCCTCCCGGACTGCCACCGAGGCAGCGCAGAACAAGACAGCGGACCTTCCGAAAACGCACCAGCCTCAGAGACTTAACGCCAGAGGATGTCATTGCCCACTACAGGCTCAAAAGGACAACCATCCTCCGCATCCTGACCCACATTGCCCACAGGCTGATGGTACCAACACAGCGGACAACCAACATCCCTCCGCAGCCAAAGCTGCTGGCTGTCCTGCACTTGTTGGCCTCTGGTACCTTCCAACCAACAACTGTCAGAGTCGGAGGAGTCTCACAGCCAGCCCTATCAAAGTTCCTCACACCTGTCTTGGATGTCATCATCAGCTTGATACCCCAGCACCTTCACTTCCCCCACACTGCGCAGGAACAGCTGGAGACCAAGCAAGGCTTCTACGCCATAGCTGGCTTCCTGCACGTGTTGGGGCAATTGACTGCACACATGTCCTACTTGCGCCCCCTGCAGACACTGCACACAATTACCGCAACAGAAAGCACACGCATTCCATCAATGTGCAGGCAATAGTGGACCACCGGGGACAGTTCACCAATGTCGTCGCCAACTACCCAGGCAGTGTGCATGATTCCTACATCTTCCGACAGTCCATCATCAACCAGCGCTTTCAGGATGGCACCTAGGGAAATGCACTGCTCGTTGGTAAGTACCAACGGAACACACCACACACCTCAACTCCACAATCATACAATGCACAACTGTGGGAATGCACATGCAACAAAATCACATACAACATGCCAACCAACATGCCCACCAACTAGACACGACAACAGAAGTAACTGTGGTAACAGGGGCCAGACTTGTAGACAAACCATCCACAAAGGCATAGCCCCTCTGCCACACAATTGCAGAATGTGGGGAGAGGTGGGAACCAAGAATGTGCGAAGGAGGCAATGGACCCATGAATAAGAATGAACACAATTGTAAGTGTGGCGGTGATGTGCTGGACAGTCTTGAGTATGCAGAGCACAGACATGTCCATGTGGACATATACTGCTGGTGTCTGTAGTGTTGTGGACAGTGGACGCAACCATGTCACACCAGGCAGTGGGGAAGACCTTGGACATGTAGCTATGTCACCCCCCCTTCAGGTTAGGTCGCCCCCACGCCGCTGCCCGCCTGCTACCTGGTCTCCTGCTGCCAGATTCCTCCGGTACTGCCTCTGCTGCCACCGGTCCCAGCCGCTGCTGAGCCGGCCTACATCACCGCATCGCCGCACTCTTCCCGCCGCTGCCTCCCTGCGGCCCCGCCCCCCTCTTAGCCCATTCGCCGCCCCGCTCCCGCCACCCAGTTGCTCCTCCCTCCCATCAACGCTCTTAAGGAGGTCGCGAAGCAGCGCAGGGAGCGACCTCTGACCCTGCCTTCAGGTTAGGTCGCTGCCCGCCTGCTACCTGGTCTCCTGCTGCCAGATTCCTCCGTTGCTGCCTCTGCTGCCACCGGTCCCAGCCGCTGCTGAGCCGGCCTACATCACCGCATCGCCGCACTCTTCCCGCCGCTGCCTCCCTGCGGCTCTGCCCCCCTCTTAGCCCATTCGCCGCCCCGGTCCCACCACCCAGTTGCTCCTCCCTCCCATCAACGCTCTTATGCAGGCCGCAAAGCGGCCGCACAGCGGCCGCGCTCAGCGGGCGCGCCGCTGGCGCGCCGAAGGCACGCCTAAGGCAAGCTCGTCTGTGCCTGGACCGCGCCCAGCGCCAGAACCCTTGTGCCCCGCGACCGCCACAACACCCGTCTCCGCTACGCCACCAAAACCCTCCACGCACTCAACACCGGACGATCAAGCACCTGCTACCTGGCCGCCCCGAAACGCACCCACGGACCCTTCACCTGCCGTAACTGTAGCTACACCAGCATCCAGCCCGCCAACTCACCCGCCAACCAACCCAACCACCTTCGCTGCATCCTCCTAAACACCCGCTCCACCAGGAAACACGCCGTTGAACTCTGGGACCTACTCGACACCCACGCCCCTGACGTCGCCTTCCTGACCGAGACCTGGCTGAACTCCTCCTCGGCACCCGACATCGCCATAGCCATCCCGGAAGGCTACAAGATCATCCGCAAGGACCGCACCAACGGAGCAGGAGGAGGAATCGCCATCGTCCACAAGAACACCCTCAACATCTCGACTAACGACGCTGACACCCTCTGCACCGCTGAACACCTGCACTTCCAGATCCACACCGACCTCAACACCACCCTCAGAGGAACACTCGTCTACAGACCCCCCGGACCCTGACCACAGTTCTGCGACTCCATCGCCGACCTCGTCAGCACGCATGCCCTCGCCTCCACGGACTACATCCTCCTCGGGGACCTGAACTTCCACCTCAAGAACAACAACGACCCCAACTCCTCCACCCTGATCGACAACCTCGCCAACCTCGGACTCAGACAACTCGTCACGGCACCCACCCACTCCGCCGGCCACACGCTGGACCCCATCTTCTCAGCAAGCACCCACGTTTCCTTCAACCATACCACCGAACTCCACTGGACCGACCACCGCTGCATCCACTTCACCTTTCGGAAACCCATCACACCCCACCGCACCCAACAGATGCCCCGACGCTGCTGGAGCAAAATCACCGATGACCAGCTAACCACCGCCCTCGCCCAAAGCCCACCCGCAGACCCGACCGACCCAGGCGCCGCATCCCACAACCTCAGACAATGGATCGAAGACTGCGCCAACGCCCTTGCCCCAATCAAGAAACCCTCCACCAGCCACACCAGGAAGAAAGCGAGCTGGTTCTCTCAAGACCTCCAGGCATCCAAGAAAACCTGCCGTAAGTTAGAGAAGAACTGGACCCGCGAACGAACCCAGGAAAGCTACGCAGCTCACAAGGACGCCACCCGCAACCACCACCACCTCATCAGATCCGCCAAGAGAGCCTCCTTCAAAGACCGCCTAGACAACAACGCACACAACAACAAAGAGCTCTTCAACATCGTGAAAGAACTCTCCAACCCCATCTCCAGCGCCAACGACATCCCACCCTCGCAAGAACTGTGCGACTCGCTGGCCACCTTCTTCCACTGCAAGATCACGAACATCCACGACAGCTTCAACACCACGACTGCCCCGGCAATCACCGAGACCTCCACGACCACCACTCACACCAACCGCCTGACCTCCTGGACCAACATCGACGACAACGACACCGTCAAGATCTTGAACTCCGTACACTCCGGATCCCCGACAGACCCATGCCCACACCACATCTTCAACAGGGCCAGCACCGTCATCGCACCCCACCTCCGGAAGGCCATCAACAGCTCCCTCTAGACAGCAACCTTCCCAGAGGACTGGAAGCACGCTGAGATCAACGCCCTACTGAAGAAACCCACGGCTGACCCCAAGGACCTCAAGAACTTCCGACCCATCTCCCTGCTCCCGTTCCCGGCGAAGGTCATCGAGAAGGCCGTCAACATACAACTGACCAGGTTCCTCGAGGAAAACAGCATTCTGGACTCATCCCAGTTCGGATTTCGCCACAACCACAGCACCGAGACAGCCCTCCTAGCCGCCACCGACGACATCAGAACCCTGCTAGACAATGGTGAAACCGCGGCCCTCATCCTCCTGGACCTGTCGGCCGCCTTCGACACGGTCTGCCACCACACCCTACGCACACGCCTCCACGACGCAGGGATACAAGAGAAGGCCCTGGACTGGACCACCTCCTTCCTCTCCGTCAGAACACAGAGCGTCCGCCTCCCTCCCTTCCACTCCAAAGCCACCGAGATCATCTGCAGCGTACCCCAGGGCTCCTCCCTCAGCCCCACGCTATTCAATGTCTACATGGCCCCGCTTGCCCGCATCGCCCGACAGCACAACCTCAACTTCATCTCCTACGCCGATGACACCCAGCTGATCCTCTCCCTCACCAAAGACCCTCACACAGCCAAAGCCAACCTCCATGAGGGAATGACGGCCGTCGCCGACTGGATGAGAAACAGCCGGCTGAAGCTGAACTCAGACAAAACGGAGGTCCTCATCCTCGGATCCACCCCCTCGGCTTGGGACGACTCCTGGTGGCCCTCCTTGCTAGGAATGGCCCCCACACCCACTGACCACGCACGCATCCTAGGGGTCATCCTCGACTCCACCCTCTCCATGATGAAGCAGGTCAATGCTGTCTCCTCCTCCTGCTTCAACACCCTCCGCATGCTTCGCAGGATCTACAAGTGGATCCCCACCGAAACCAGAACGACGGTCACCCAGGCCCTCGTCAGCAGCAAACTGGACTACGGAAACGCCCTCTACGCCGGAACCTCAGCGAAACTCCTCAAACGGCTCCAACGCATCCAGAACGCTTCAGCACGTCTGATCCTCGACATCCCGCGCCGCAGCCACATCACCCCCCGCCTGAAAGACCTACACTGGCTCCCCGTCAACAAGAGGATAACCTTCAAGCTCCTCACCCACGCACACAAAGCACTCCACAACACTGGACCAGCGTACCTCAACTGCCGCCTCAACTTCTACACCCCCGCCCCGCCAGCTCCACTCCGCTGACCACGCCCTCGCCTCCGTCCCCCGCATCCGAAGAGCAACCACCGGCGGCAGATCCTTCTCCCACCTCTCCGCCAAGACATGGAACACCCTCCCCCTCCGGCAGACACAGAACCTACTGACCTTCAGGAGACTCCTCAAGACCTGGCTATTCGAACAGTAGCATCACCCCCCCTCCCCTCAGCGCCTTGAAATCCTCACGGGTAAGTAGCGCGCTTTACAAATATTATGATTGATTGATAGTGGGCTGGGCCGGTGTACGCCAGTCCAGCGCAGGAGTGTGAACAAATAGCCCGGGGCTCTGGGCGTGGTTCATTTCTGGGCTGGCCACCAAAGTGACTACTGCATGTGTCTCTGTGTCCGCCATATCCTGACCATAGGCCCACACACACGTGGCCGACCACCTTCAACGGCCAAATTGACACCGGCGACGAGGTGGCTACATCACACGCCACATGGCGCACATCTCGTCATCGCCTGCAGGGGCGTGTCTGCCAGGGCGGTGCCCCTCACCCTGCCACGAGGCTGCTGCCGTGACCGGTGGTGCCTGCCCGATCCTGTGCGCCTGCTGCACCCCAGCCCGCTGGACCCCAGACCCGTCTGGCGCCCAGCGGTGATTGCCCGCCCCTGCGCTCCCAGCCATCACTGCTCACCTGCCGCCACCGGCGTGTCACCAAGAGGGCCCACCACGTGCCGGTGCAATCCTCAAGCCCGAGGCCCACGAGCTTGGCAGCCTCCTCAGCTGATCGCTGGCTTCCACGCAACAGGCCCCCAGCGCACCCTGCGGCACCGCACCGTGGAGTTCTGTGTGTGCTGACTACTCCCTCCGGCCTACACTGCGGTCCAGCATGTCTCAGACAAATCCATTCCAGTCCGGCCCTCCAGGCCTACTGCATCATCGCAGGCTGCACACCCGCTCAGCTCTTCAGGTGGGCCTACCTCAGTGCACTGCAAGTCATCGTCACGTGGCGGTAGGCCCGTGCCGGACGCAGTGCCTCAGGTGCCACTACCTCTGTGCACCACAAGTCATCGTCCCGTGGGGCTACCCCACAAGTCCACCTCCAGCAGCCAACAGCATGTCCTCGGTAATGCCACCGGAGCCCTTCACAGTCAGGGGGCCACCCCCGTCCCAGGCAGGCCGCTGGAAAGCCTGGCTGGAATGTCTGGAGACGTACTCCGAAGCGCACAACATCCCAGCGCCGCCGCGGCGGCCCACGTGTAGGCGAGTGAGAAGTGTGAAGAAATGGCCCGGGGCTCTGGGCGTGGTTCAGTTCTGGGCTCTGGGCGTGGTTCAGTTCTGGGCTCTGGGCGTGGTTCAGTTCCGGGCTGGCCACAAAAGTAACTATGGCGTGTGTCTCTGTTGTAGTGTCTGCGCCACCCAGCCCCTAATCGACAAACATGCAATGTAGCATGCACCCGGAGGGCGGGCTTGCCCGAATGGATAAATAAAGGAGCGCAAGTCCGCTCGGGGTCATGGCTCATACATGCCAACTGTTGTGTGTGTACCTTCATTGCTGCAGCATAAGCCAAATGCCTAGCCTCAATCGCAGCGCAAGTTCAGCCAGGCCTGAACTCCACATCTGTGTCCGCCCTATCCTTACCATAGGCCTACACACACGTGGTCACCCACCTTCAACGGCCAACATCACAGTGTTGTTGTCAGTCTTGCGGACATGCGCAGACAGGCATAACAATGGTGTGCCGTAGGAGTGCAAGTGATGCAACCGTGCAGCGCACACAAGTAAATTGGCTCGGGGGAGGGAGGAGCAGCTGTGAGGCTACGTAATACACATTGACCCCGCACATTGGCCAGACACAATACATGGCAAACATGAATTCCAAAGTCACACAAATCACACACCACAAAACTTGTAAGTCTGCCAACACAGCATGCAGAACCACCAGTTTACACTAATCTCACTTACCTCTCACAGGTGATCAAGGATATGCACTCTGCCCGTGGATGATGGCACCCCTCCGAGCCCCGAACACCCCGGCCCAGAGGCAGTACAATATGGCCCACAAACGCACCAGGGGCATTGTTGAGCGCACATTTGGCTTGTTAAAGTCATGTTTCAGGTGCCTGGACATCACAGGTGGAAGACTCCTGTACATCCCAGAAATAGTGTGCAAGATGATCATTGCATGTTGTGTATTGCACAACATATGTGTTCGCACCAATGCCCCATGGATCCAAGTGCCAGATGCACCGGACGATGATGAGGAAGATGAGGCAGGTGGACCACACCCCACTGCAGCTGCAGCAGGAATAGTCCGAAGGAACACAGTCATTAACAATTTCTTCGCATGAGCACGTCACATTGTGACAGTCCTTAGCAATCATGGAACAGTACAAAATGACCACATGAACAGCATGTGCAAATAAATTCATTGCAACACACATTCCCTGTGTGCATGTCAGTCCTCTGCATTAGCATATCACTCTGACAAGTGTAAGTGCAACATTAAGTGCTAACAATCTCACAAATAGCAAATAGATGATGGGTATGTCACCTCTGTACAGAGAGGCTGTTCAGGGTGTCATGTATTCGGAATGCCATTACAGGGTGTCAAATGTAGTACATAATCCCACTCATCAGCGTATCACATGTGTACAAAAACATGACATGAAGGCTGTCATTGGTGTTCAAAAAAAGACAACAGGGTGTCATTTGGGGTCAAATATGAAATTGCAGGTGTAATTTGGGGTCAAATATGAAATTGCGGGTGTCATTTGGGGTCAAATATGAACCACCCTGATGCAGAGATGCACCCTGTGACTCTAGTCCCACAGCATGAGCAACATGGATGTAAGGGGGATGGGGGCACAGTGAACACCTCAGCAACATGGGAGATCCACACCAGCCAAAAAGCCAGCAGGAATACCTTGCGTAAAACACACCAAGGTGTCCCCTGGACATATGTGCCATGTACAGATCACATGTGTACACGGACGTCATCCATCAATAGTAGTGAACAGTGTCAGCTAATAGGTGCATGGTGAGAAGTCATGCGCCTCCTCACAGCTACCTGTACCCATCACTGTCAGACTGAAGCAAAACAACACTGCTACATCAGTGCATGCAAATTTGACCGTGAGGGCACATACATGGCTGGTAAGGGTACAACCATGCCGGAAGGCGAAGCAGTGACATACCCCCCCTCCCCCAAATCCACATCACATTTCCAGAATGCAAGCAGTTGACAAACTAACATTAAGGATGAAAGCTCCTTTGTCTGAACTAGAAGGCAGTGGCACATCTGCACCTCTGATCTTGGAATTGCATGTGCCCGGCACCCCCTGAGAGATACCATGGCAGCTGATGACGACTCCCACACTACGCACAGCGCTAACCAAAGACCAACATATACACACCCCACACACAGAAGTCCTTGCTCGCAGTTCTCTTGCATGGAATGACCTCCACACTTACGCACAAATCATCCCAGGAGTCCAACCGCTGCACACTCAAACAAACCATTGCTCCGAGCTGTGGCATCCACATAACTTTGACTTTGACTTTTTTACACACAGCCCTATTTCCTACATTGACGTGGGACTAAGTTGGGAAATTGCGAGATTGTTGTTTAGGAGCAATGAGGCCACAGGTAGTTCACACATTCCCAGTTATCTCACTGCCTATCTGGGTCACGGTCAAACATGCGCATTGATATCAGTTCCCAGGGAGTACCTTTTTTTGGAATCACTGCCCCTATATTCATCCATACTTTCATGCTTGCTTGATCATTGACATGACACATATGTGTGAATTAGAATGTTTTAATCACATTCGGTGGAGTGTTGAAGCTGGACCAGTACATGGTCATTCAAACCCCACTCGACATTGTTGCCCCGTGGAGGGCCAGCCAGAGTACCTTAGGGATTGACAAGTTCATCGGAAGAGGAAGAGGGCAGTCCGCAGTCTGATTGCTGTGTCATTGGTAACCAAAACAGATATGGCAGTCCATGTCGAGGGCCAAGGTGAGTGTCGCAGAGTGTATCGGGGGACAGTGGATGGTGTTGTTCCAGGGCATAATGCAGAGGGCAGAACCAAGCTGAAACAGGCCATATGGCGGAGATGAATGCTACCGCTTCCTTCTTACCACAAAGGCAGAATCATCCACATCATCGTCCTCTGATGTGTGATGTGCCTCACATGTGGGTGGTGGTGTTTTGTCTGCAGCACTGTGTGGCACTGACACATCAGGGGCCGGAGGTGGAATGTCTGCCGCACTGTGTGGCAGTGACACATCAGGGGCCGGAGGTGGATTGGCTGCCGCACTGTGAGGCATTGACACATCAGGGGGCAGAGATGTGGATGGAGTAGTAGCAGCAGCATTCATCTGCGCCAGGCCTTGTGGCAGCAATGCCATGATGAGGATCTGCAGGGCATGGAAGATCCCAGCTACATCTCGCTGGTGTGCAGCCGTGGCAGCCATTCTTTCTGCCTGCATCCGCTCCATGTTCTCCATGAAACTCCGCATGTGTCCCAACTCCTGGCTGTCATCGCTGGAGCCACTCTGACTAGACAGTTGTTCTTGTCTCAGAGTCATGACTCCAGCGATGTCAGCCATGGCTTGTTGGAGAGCATGGAGCGGACTGTGGGTGTCCGTTAGGGACTGTAAGTGGTCCCTGATGGGACTTAGACACCCACGTATGGCATCTAGTTTGGCTGCCATGAGGTTGAACCCCACCCGCACCTGATCAGCCATCTCCTTCTGGCCCTCTAACACATGGCGTTGGAATGCCATGTGTTGGTCGTGGGGGTCCTGGGAGACAGCCGTGGTGGTGGGTGCTTCCTGCTGTGTGGTCTGTGCAGGGGGTGGGGTCTCCTCGGTGCAGCTGGGCTGCTCTGCTCCTGGGGGTGGGGTGCTGAGGGTGTCCATGAGCTGTTGGAGGGCGTCGGTGTCGATGGTGTGGAGGTCCTCTTCATCATCAGTGAAGAGATGTACGGTCTGCTCTGCAGGAGATGTTGATTCTCACTCTGCAATGTGAAGGGGAGATGCAGTTTAACAGTGTGTTCCATGTATGTTCACGCATTGGACAAGTTTACAAACAGACTGCATGACAATGTACATTGTGACTGTTTGGGAGGAGATACCTATTTGATACGGGACAGTGGACATTTCTACACCATCAGGGATGTGGGGTTGTACTTGTACATTATCATCTCACAATTTCCTGCTATGCCAAATGTGATTGGCCAGGTTCTACACACAAGCGGCAGCAGTTGTGTCCTCTGTTCTGTTGTGAAAGTGTTGCAGTCTGTACCACATTGTTGTCAATGTTGATGTGCTCTGTTTCTTATGTGTGTGTGCTGCATTGTGGGAGAGTCGCCCCTGCAGCTCTGATTTTGCTGGCCCTTATCACTTTCAGGCGGTGTCCCTTTCACTTCTGTGCTTATGCAGTGCTGAGATGTTGCAGACTTGGGTAGATTGGGTTCTTGGTGGGAGTTGGGACTCTTGGGCATGGTTTGTCCGCAGATGTCTTGTTGAAGTCAGGGGTTGTTTGTGCATGTGGATGTGTCAGAGTGTGACCTGCTCCTTTACGGGTGTGGTCCACACTCAGCCACCTCAGTGTCGCGGCGTGCACCATGTCATGATGATTGGACTGCAGCCATGCTAATCGTCATGCAGTGTCACTTGCATTGTCAGTGTGGCTCACAGACCTGCAGCTTTGCTGGGTTCAGCACATGTGCATGGATTTGTTGTGAGATTAGTGATGTGTGGGGAGGGCCCCCTCTGGGCACATTGTCAATGGGGGCCTACTTGCTGCTTCTATGTGTGCTGCAGTGTGCCAAGGAGATCAGGGACATGATGCAGAGTCATTGTGTGTGTGCACTGTGCTATACTTAATTGTGCATGTGTGCCATTGTGCCCATCTCCCACCGTCCCCCCAGTCCCTGGTCGTTACTCACCCTGTTGGGTCAGGTCATGTTGAGCAGTGTCCGGTCCCCCAACTCCTGCCACCGTCTCCCCACTGATGGCTGTGGACACCATTTCCTCCATCTCATCCAGCTCCTGCTGTGGCGCTGGACTCCCACCTCCAGTCTGCATTGCTGCTTTCCGGTTGTTGGCGAGTTTCAGCTTGGTTTTGCGCTTCTCATCATTCCAGCGCTTCTTGCAGTCGTCCACTTCCCTTCTCTTCACTCCGACTGCATTTACCTTGGCCAAGATGGACTGCCATTGCATTTTTAGTTGCCAATGACACAGTGGAGGTGATGAACAGTTGTTGGTGGTGTTCTATCACCTCCGTAATCAGGATCAGGATCTTGTTTTCCTGCGGACTGAATCGCGAGTTCCTCTTCTTCTTCTCCTTGCCCTTCTCCTTCCCCGAGGTCCCTTGCTGGTCCTCCGGAGGGGTTTGTGGGGTTCTGGTTGGCCTCTGTACTTGCTCCAGCTTCCTCCCTGGTGCTTCTCAGTAGTTTGTGTTTTTTTTCATTCTGGCAGCTTTTATGGTGATTTTTCCCGCCTGACGTGGGAATAGCAAGCCTGGCGCTGCTTATCACTGATGTTTTTATCGCTGTTGGGCCCATCGCCACTTTTTTCACGTTTGGGTTTCCTTTTTTATCGCCGTCCCGGTAATTTTTACACTGACATTTGACGCGTTATCAGGATACTATCGCCTGTTGCTGGCGTGTTGAGAATACGCTGTTAACACAGCGTTAGTTTCCCGCAATAGACGGCGTTATGTAAAGTTGCGTTAACCTAGGTTGGCGATAATTATTGCCCGTTCTTGAGAATATGCCCCCTAGTCTTTATAGATTTCAAGGCAACCTTTGAATTTGTGACCAACACAAAACTTTGGATGCAATTGAATTGTTTCGGCGCAGGACTAATACAGCTGATGCATAAACATACAAATGCATATGGTGGACCTAATGTGACTAGAAATAAAGATGTGTAAGTGTCAGTGTAATTTGTAGTTAGACCAGGATAATGTGGAGGTACATTTCCCTGAATATTGATTTCCCAAAGTTAAATATTATGCACATTCAAGTCTTTTACTTGTAGATGTGTCGGTACTAATATCTCTAAAAGAGCTTTCAATCCATAAACTACATGGGAGATAACTTGATTACCTTGGTCTGAGGTTTGCTAGAAGAAATGTGCTATTGCATTGAATGAGGTAGCAGGAGGAATCAACAGGTTTAAAACCGATATGGCTGTACTTCTATGAAAGTGGAGATTTAGCGTTATAACTTTAAAGCTCTACCATCAGCAATTTATGGGAGTAAATGTTGGGGCCACAGTAGTTGTGAGAGGCTACAGGCGGCCAAATGTCCCATAGGGATTTTAGCTTTTTGGACCAGGAACTGCAATTTGGAATGAAATTAGGTTTTTAAAGAGATTAGAATAATAAAACTGGTGCTTTACTGGGTTATACTATGTTTTAAAGAACAGATTTATAGGCTTTCATTTATGGACCTCATAAATTGAGGAGTATTGACATTCTCTTTTTTTTTTTTTTATTGAGCAGAGCATCAAGAACAAACCAATCACATACAAAATGCACTAACAGGAATCAATAAAAAGGGTTAACATTTGGATAAAATCAGTTCATACAACTTTTCAAACTACATCTTCTATATTGATAAAAGCAAAAGAGCAGCTTTTAGACATAGCTATCATACATTGTTACCGAGGTATTAAAAGTGCTACAATAAAAAGGTGCAAGCAAATGGTAAAGTGACACAGTGCTAAAGTGCAAGTGCGAAAGTGCTAAAATTACCCCGGAGGAAGCCTCCAAACTCATATGTAGATACCCCGTATTCCGCCAGACTTTCAAATTGAAAAAAACCTTAAATTCCTAATCAAAATAAAATTACTGATCATACTGATTTTCCAGACTACTTAAAAACTTCCAAATTTCATTAAACTTCTTGGAGGCGCCCACTCGCATCGCGTAGGCTTCCTCAAAAGCCCTAGTCCGTTTCATTTTATTGTACCACTTGTCATAAGTAGGAACTTCCCTCGACCTCCAATTCTGAAGAATGAAAGAGCGGGCTACTAAGGAGGCGATAGAAAGAAAAGTCTCTTCAGCTTTCCTCAAATTTGTCCTATCTTTACTCATTCCGAACAGGGCCACTTCAACCTCTGGCAATACCCTCTTCTTAATTGCCCTGTTTAAAGCCGAAACAATCTCGCCCCAATAGGGCCCCAGTCTAGGACATGTAAAAAAACATGTGAGCCCAGGCCCCTTCGCCTTCTGCCTGGCAGCGAAAGCATCTATTTTCAACTTCTGGGTATTTTTTGTTAAGTGCTTTCTGTGTAAAATATGCCAGCCACCGGGATAGGAAGGCCATTCTTTTAAAATTGGCTGCTCTCAGGGCCTTGCTCCCTTGCAGACATATAACTTGCCATTCATGTTTAGAGAAGGTACATTGCGTTTCCTGCGTCACCCTTTCGAGATGACTCTCCACCAAAAGAGGTTGGCCTTGGTTACGCAACAGGCGATACCAATTCCCCACCCCTCTTAGCTTTGCTCCGAAAAGGGCTGTCACAAGTTTAGTCGGCGTACTAAAAGAAAAATTCTGTCTGTTTAGGAAGTAAACAATCTGTAAATACTCAAAAAAGCAGGCTTCCTCTGGTCCCTACTCCTCAACAGTACCTCTTGCCAAGTAATTACCCTATTCTGAATTGAGAAATGCCTTTACTCTTCTAACCCACAGACCTTCCAATTTCTTAAATGGCAAGATAGGATTTGAAGGTCAAGATTTTTGCATTCCCCCAATTTTAGATAAAGGAACCCAGAGGATCCAGACCCCTTAAAAAAGGATTGAAGTCTAATAGAGTAATCCTTCAACGTCTTATATCTCGTTTTTTTAGGAAGTTTAGAGGTTTTTAAAAATATCGGAGTCTGAGAGCCGGCTTCCTGCACCATTTTATCCACAAAGAAATTATCTTTAAACCCATTAGAAATCAATAAGCGAGCTGATATGTCTAAAAACGCTGCTTCGTAGTATGTACGTATGTGCGGTAAGGCCAGTCCACCCTGTTCGGTGGTTAATTGTAGCGAAGAGAGCTTAACCCTTGATGTCTTTTTCCCACATACAAACTATCTGAACATGGTTTCCAACTCTTTAAAATAATTAATATTGATTTTAATAGGTACATTAGCAAAACGAAAAACCAGTAACGGAAGTATGGACATCTTGATAAGAGATACTCGTCCTATCAGAGTTAATGGGAGTAGCAGCCAATTATCCAACAATTTCTTGATTTTAACCTGCATAGTTGCATAGTTCAACTTATATAGCTGTTGGTATTGATCTGTAACATAGATCCCCAAATATCGTATGGGGTCGGGTTTTGCTGCTTGCGACTTAAGATTGGCTGGGAGAAAATTTGTATGAGTATTCAATGTGAGGATTTCTGTTTTATTTTGATTTATTTTGTAGCCCCCAATTAATTCAAATTTACTGAATTCACTCATAGCCAATTCCAGATCCTAACTATTGGGTTTCAAATATAAAATGATATCTTCCGCAAATAGCTTTAACTTGGACATTCCCAAGATGGGGGCATTAATTGCAACATTTTCTCGCATTCGGATAGCTAATGGCTCTATAAAAAACGTAAACAACAAGGGGGAAAGCAGACACCCTTGTCTTGTCCCCCGATTTATTTTTACTGTACCCACCCGATTTGCATTTATTACCACCTGGGCCCCCTGATAAATATTTCGCAGCATTGAAGTGACCTGGGGAGGGCTGCCAAACCTTCCGAGAGCAAAAAACAGGGTATTCCAATTTACCAAGTCGAAAGCTTTTTCGGCATCAACCATCATGATACAGGCCGGGGTTAAGTTGGTGTTGCAGTAGTCCAATGCCTATTTGCTGCCATAGTTCTACCTGCTATAAACCCAGCCTGATCATTATGGATTATTTCCTGTGCCACAGATGAAAAAAGCTGCGCCCAAGTCTTCATTAGGATCTTATAATCCGCGTTGAGGAGGCTAATGGGTCTATAGGAATTGACATCCTTTGGATTTTTGTCCTTCTTCACGAAGCTGACCACGATCACCTCTTTGAAAGGCGAGGGCACCAGCCCACCATTTTTAATATAATTAAAAAGTTTTGTCAAGAGTGGAATCAATTCTTTCGCGAATACTTTGTAGAACTCTATAGGAAGCCCATCCTCACCACACGCTTTAGCTCCGGCAGTTAATTTTAAGGCAGCCAGAATTTCCGAACTATCTAGATCTGATTTTAGCCGATCCACCAAGGAATCGGACAGTCTAGGAAGATTTACATTGTCGAAATAATTCTGTATAGTGCCTTCCCCAACGGAATATTCTGTTGTATAGAGCTGCTGGTAATGTTCCATAAAAACCCGCGCAATCTCGTCACTATTTGAAACTTCAACTCCTGTCTTTGGATCTACCACCTTTGAGATTAGTGCCGCTTCTTGTCTAGTTTTTGTGGAACTGGCAAACAATTTCCCCACCATTTGACTTTCCTCATAAACCCGCTGTAGATAGGTCCGAGAACTGCTAATCTCTTCTACAAAAAATTCCCTCAACGCCTTTTTGGCGTCTTCAAGCTGATGTGAACGTCACACATTTCTCTGGACCTGTGCTCTTTCTACAGTCTGCTGAAGTTCAGCTATTTTAGCTCATCGAGCTTTCGACTGGGCTGCTGAGAAGGAAATAATTTGTCCTCGCACCTCTGCCTTGAACCCCCCCCAAACCGCGAAGGGTTCCGCCGTCTCCTCGTTGATCCTAAAATATTCAAGGATCCCAATTCTTAAGCCTTCCACCCATTTTTGATCTTGAAGAAGGAGACGATCCATCTGCCACCTGGATCGCTCCCTTCTCACCTCACCAATTTCTAGTTCAAGCCTAATATAGGAATGATCAGAGAAGGAATTAGTCCTGTTATCTGCCTTTAGGATCTTAAGTGATCTGGATGTTAAGAAAAAGTCAATGCAGGATGCCGTCTGGTATTGGCTAGAATAACATGTGTAGCTGTTTATTTCAGGATTGGCATTTCGCCAAGGATCTATCAGCTGGTAATCATGCCTAATGGCTTCCAAAATTCTTTTAGTGTTTGGTTTCAATTGTTTTTTATTTTTATTTGAGGTATCCTTTTTTAGATCCTGAACATAATTGAAATCCCCCCCAATTATGATCTGACCAGGGACACCCCTTAACAGTTCAATGATCTTGGCCAACCCCGAGGCATCATCCATAACCGGGCCATAATAGTTTACAAAATTTAAAATCCTCCCATTTAATCTCGCCATTACCCGTAACCATCTCCCCTGTGGATTACTACGAACTTGCTCAAATTCCCAAGACAAATGTCTAGAAAAATAAATGGGTACCCCTCTCATTGCTAACCCAGCAGACGCAAAAAACGCATCAGAGAATGTTCTAGGTAGATAAAGCTTAGGTGAATTGGACTTGAGATGTGTCTCTTGGAGAAAAAGAACTTGGGGCGTAAAGGAGGCAAGCCATCTGATGAGCCCACCATACTTCTGTTTGTTGAGCATCCCATTCACATTAACTGACAAAATACTACATTTGCTAGTGATTTCCATTACTTAAATAGGCTTGGTATTCAATCAAATGCGAAATCCTGTTATCTCCACTCTTTGTTCCTTTTGCTGCTGCTCTTTTTCCTGCTAAAAAAACCCCCAACACACCCCACCACCCCCCAACCCAGAATGTGAACCCCTCCCCCTGAAATGTGGAAACCCCCACTAGCCACGCTAGCCACATTTCAGCCCTCCCTACAAACCTAATGGGTGTCATGGAACTACACCCTTGGTGACCCTGCTGCCCCCAGAAATGCAGAAGCTTAAACTTCCTTTTGTACACACAGATAATTTTTCACAAATAATTTTCAACTTCTAGAGATCTCTTTCAATAAACCCTGGGCATCTTCTAGATTTGAAAATAGATGAAACTTCCCCTTCACTAGAATACGGAGCTTAGATTGTTGCGCTATTGAGGCTTGAGCGCCCTGAGCTTTAAACAGATATAACAGCTTCACAAATTCCTTTCGCCTACGCGCTGCCACAGCTGACATGTCAGAGAATATATGACATTTAGTAACTCCATTTATGGAACATTGTCTTTGCTGTATTGCCTTCACCAGGACTCTCTCCTCAACACGGAAGTCAGCAAAGTTTATCAAGATTGTTTGCGGTATCTTAGAATTCGGCAGAGGGTGAGCGGGAACTCGATGTGCCCTTGTGATCGTTAAATCTCCTTCAAATTCTGGGAGAACCTTTTGTTTAATAAATGTATCGGCCCATTGAAGAGTTTGAGATCCCTCAGTCCCTTCAGGGACCCCTACTATTCGAAGATTCGACCGTCGGGAATGATTCTTGAGTTCCTCGAGTTTATTCTCCAGAAAAGTTTTATTTTACACCGCTTCATTCGCCTTCAAAAACATGTCGCTCATCTGATCTTCTAGCAGCGCGATTCTGGATTCAGCTTCCTGCAACTTGATTGGGAAACACGCAACTGCCTCTTCAATTTTGCCTAGATGCTGGTGGAGGGAGGCGATCTCGAGCTCTTGTGATTTTTTCAGCTCCCTGATCTCCTCCAAGATAAGGTTCAACATATCCCTTATATCCATCTGTTGCGTAATGCACCCTTCTAACGCGAATTACAGCTGATTTGGGATGCCTTGACGTCCGACTTTTGATACCCAACTTACAGACCCTCAATCTCCAAACCAGTCTCACCAGGCAGCTGCCCTTGTGGCTGAGGCTGAGGCTGAAGCAGAGCCTGTAACTGCAACTGTTTTTGAGCCTCCACCAATGGCATTCTATTAGCTTCAGGTGATGGCAACGCTGACTGGGTCTGGGTCTGATTCTGCGCCATACCTGCTATTGGGGCTGACAATGCTACCTGGTCGTCCAGATTTTGTACTACCAAACCATCTTTTAAGGGAGGAGATGGAGCCTGTCCAGGCATCTGGGCTCGATGTGGTGGTGGTGGCAAGACCTATGATGGACCCTTTAGCAAATCTCCCTGTACTTCTTGTGATTTTGTGATAGTTCTAGGAGGAGCTGGTAGAGATGCTTTTTTTTTAAAAAAAAGAGGAAAGTCCTTAGCACCTTTCGATTTGTTCTTGTACCCTCCGGTTGTTGAAACGTCTTGTTGTTCCGTTACAGACAATGATGAGACATCCGTGAACTTTTGTACATCAAATGTCTCTCCTTCCAACTGTACCGGCGACAAGGGGGGAGGCTGCTCCTCTTCTGAACTTTCAAAGCTAGAGTTTCAGCCGTGGAGATTTGTGCTTTGTTCCGTTCTGGCTACAAGTGCAGTTGCCCTTGCCTGGGCTAAGCGGGTTTTAGCTTTCAGCCCGGCCGCTGAATCGACCTTGGCTACAGCACTCGAATGCTTCAGATGCTTTCCCATTTTCCCCTTCTGCTTTTCAGTCTCGGTGCCCAAATATGCCTAAGTGCCTCCCTAACCGCACAAAACTACTCCCAGGTTTCAAAGTCCCGTGCACCGCTTAGGCTATTTTCATCTGTTAGACACACAGGGGACAGTTCCTCCTACCTCCTGCCTCTTACTTCAGGCTCTGCACCTCTTCGACCTCCTCAGCCTGCAGCATCCGTAGAATCTCCTGGCGTCACCTTTGTTGCTTGACCTCCTGCACCGTTAACACTTCCGCCACCAGCACCTCATGCTGACCCAATGCCGGCCCGGTAGAAAAGAAAAAGCTGCGGCGAAATCCAAATGCCGCGTATCAGCCGGACATCAAAAGGGGGCCGCCAACAGGAGCTCCGTGCTTCATAACGCGCTCACTCGGGAATGCCGAAATTCCATTGCTGGGGGCGAGGCAGCATCACCTGTGGCTACTCGGAGGCGTGGTTCTCCGCAGCCATCCCCTCGCATAGTGTTCGAGTATTGACATTCTCATTGTTAGCCCACGTGCAAAATACTTTATGTGATTTGCGTTTCGAGAAATATTGACTGATCTAAATGCTCTGTGTAATTTGCAATAACATAAGTGAAGGAGAAGTGTTGGGGATCAAGTTTAGAAATTATTATAAACTTGGCTCTTCCAGGTACAAGTTTGCATAAACATGACGAGGCCAAGGATGATAAAGGCATGTATATGTACCTAGAAGAATTTAGATCTTTTCCATCTTGTTTTCTGTACACGAAATTTAAGCTGCATGTATTGCCACTGAATAGCTATGCTTGTGACTACAATACAACAGAATGTCTACCTAAAACAAGTGATTTTAGCTCAAATACAGAAGTAACAGCAAGTACCAAAACTTTATGCTGTTCTACCATTTCTATTGGAGTCCATGTGCAAGATGACATTATGCCATTTGATAAAACCAATTTCACCGAAATTGCTATTTTTGGCTAAAGTACAAATGGTTATAATATAGTATTTCAGAAATGTCATTCATATGCATTTTTATGAAAATATTATACAACATGCGACTACACCAGGGGTCACCATCCCGAGCAAGACCGCTAGAATTATGCTATTTCCCAACATGAGGTCAAAATGCAACATGTAGCTGGAATACTCAGAAGTGTAGAAAATTAGCTAGGACATTTATATTCCAATGTAGCAACTACATAAAAGAATAGAATCTGGAAAAACAACAGATTCCAGTCACTTTTAGCGGAGAACAGGAAAGAGATGCCAATGAATTACCACGTGCATAATATGTAAAGGTACCCTGGTACAGTATCTTAAAGTTTTATAAACAGTGTGATGTAACTTTTATTGTTTCTGTAAATTCGCATTTTTGGCATTTTAGGAAAAATATTTCGGACAAAAATGCCATATTAGATAAGAATATCACTAAATAATCATATTATTAGTAGGCTAGAATGTTTTTGAAAAACATGTAAAAATGTTAAGCTATCAGTTCAACTCCTTATATACTTTACAGAAAAAAATATATGCAAAATTACCAAATGAAGCAAATATTAAGAATAGTGGGCTAAGAGTTTTTTTTTTCAAAGATAGCAAAGTCAAGAATAACAAGCAACTCTGATGCCAAACATAGGTACAGACATCAGATGATTTTTAAAGATATGACACATAGTTCTTGGCAGACTGGAGGACTTATATTTAGAGCATATTTGAAGAAAGTTCTCTTATCTGATTTGGAATCCGCCAGGATGTCTAGCTTGTAGTCGGTGAGTTTTTGTAAAAAATGTTAAACCGTTTTCATGCCCCTCTTCTCGATCTGCTTGACTATGAAGACAGGCAGTCCAAACGTTGAAATAAAAAAAAAATTCATGGACTGCAACCTAGATATGTAATCATTCAATACAAGTGTAATCAGTTAGCAGACTAATACAGAAATTCCCTTTGCACACTCTGGTTTATCTAAAAGATTGCTTGCAAAGGAACGTTTGTGCTACTTCTTCCTTTTGGGCCTATCTTCAGATAGCACACGTTCACAATGGATCACTGGCCTGCGATTATGTGTCACCAATTATTGGTATTTTTTTTTTACAGAAATAGTATCGAATTTAATTTCAATACCACTTAATACCCCCATTTTCATGTTTATGAGCACTACAAATGCAGGTGTTTCTGTGCTAATTTAATGGAATTCAGAACTCAACTCTAATATTTTTGGAAGCCGAACCCCTGCTTTCTACTAATACATGGAAGTTCTTCCACTGGGGACGTCACAAATTTGTATCTCGTCTGGTCACTTGGGTGAATTCAAGGGGTAAGTCTGCATGCAGGGAAAGCTGCTAATTTAAAAGCCTTGGCCTGAATTCCTTGGTAGCAGTGGCAGGCCAATTGTGTATAAATTGTTTTACCTTTAGTGGACTTGCTCCCTTCACGGCACAGCTCCGCCTGGTAACTGCTGCTGCCCCCGTAGCTGTTGACCCACTGGTCAGGAGTTCAAGGCCCTCCTCCATCTGCCTGCGCCTCATCCCTGGTGGTCTAGTGGCAGAGCGTCACTGCTCTGCTGCTAGAGCTGCCCCTCTGTCTCTCTTTTCTGCCTTTTTTCTGGTTTTGCCTTTATTATTGCTCTCCTTTTGGCTTCTGCCTTTATTCTGTTTTTCCTCTGCTTTTTCCTTTTTCGTCGCCCTCGCCCCTGTGATTCCCCGTGGCATGCCCCCCTCGAGTGACCCTTTCCGCTCCCGCATTTCCCACCTCCCAGCTGTCCAGCCCCACCCGCAGCACTACTTAATGGCGGCCACTGCGCGGTGAAAGTGCAGTCCACTAACCTTTAGTGGACTTGCTCCCTTCAGGGCGCAGCCTCACCTGGTAGCTGCTGCTCCGGCGCCTGTTGCTGCTGCTGACCCGCTGGTCTGGAGTTCGAGGCCTTCCTCCACCCACAGGCTCCTTCTATGTTTGCTGTAGAATGCAGCTCACGGAGAAAGAGGAAACAACCAGGAGAAATAAACATATGTCTCCTTGTTACACCTCATCTGGGGAGGTCTACGATTTTGGCATATTCTAAAGTTTTAATTGTTCTTGTAAATCTGAGAATGTGTCAAAAACCATGGTAGTTGCACGGGAACACTGCAAAGCCCATGGAATGCCTCCCTTGCTCAGTGTAAGGCAACACAGCAATTTGCTCTGCATTGCCTTACTCCAGATTTATGAAGCCATTCAAAGATATGCAATGTGACTTTGTGTGGCTTCATAAATCTGACTTAGAAGCTTGAGTCATGCATGTACCACTTTGCGTGGTACAAATATGATGCAAGCCTGAGTTTCTGTCCATCAGGGATATTTTTTTTACTAAAACAAACTCTTGCATTGTTTTTTTTTTTTGTAAAATCAAAACTCAATGTCAATTGCAGGTGGGCATCTCTAAATGTGGTGGGTGATCCTCCATTAGTGGGGTAGAGACTAATGTCTGAGGGGACCCAGCTGACCTTCAGCCACATAATAATTGATACCTCAAATGTACTGGCCGATTAGTCCACAAGGTGTCTGAGCAGATGATTGCAACGGAGGTGCATGCTTTTCTGACAAGAAATAGTTTTGGCTTAAGTTTGCTTCCCCTTAGATCAGTGGTTATTAACTCGTTGACGTCTGTCCACCCCACTTAATCATTAATGGAATCCCGGGACACCTACCAAATCATTATCGTTATTGTAATCAGGGGACCCCAACCGAGTCATTACTGGAAGCCAGGGACCCCTGTTTAGGCAATGTAGATGATTTGAATCTCAAAACAACACACAAAAATACAGAAACAAGCATTTACCAAACAAATAAACAAATGGTATAAACAAATCTAAACAAAATCAAAATTTTCATTTTATTGGGAGGGTTGTGGCTTTTCTAAATGTAATAGGGGCCATCTATTGCCAATACTGTATTCTATTTGATGCATTTGCACTGCTCCAACTAATCAATCTCCAATTGGAAATTTCTTCACATTTACATGTCCAATGCAGTTTTACATTTTGCTTCTTTATTTATTTACACTTTATTAATCAGTTAATATTGTTTAAGTTACTAAGCAGTTTCAGAACCCCTGCGTATGAGTTTTGAGCCCTTCGTGGTCTCAGGGCCGGAGGTTAAGAGCCACTGCCTCATAACAAATTAAATAAGCTGCTCAAATCTCAGTACAGGTTTAAGTGCAACAGGTCAAATTATGTGTAACCCATGATTTAAATTAATGAAGAGATGTCATTTTTATCTTTGAGAGACTTTGTCTGTAGCCAACGGCTCATCTAAATTTCATCCATCTCTAAACAGCGAACAGGAATTTGCAGAAAAGTCTGTGGAACACTGTGAGTTTGGAAAGGTCTACTTACAGGGTAGTGGTGGCAACATTCATTCTAAACCAGAATAGATCCTTTTATCCTGTTCCTTCCAGAGAGCAATGCCAAAGGCTTCTACTTTTAATTAGATTTGCAATGCTGACGAGAAAACAATCCATGAAAATAAACATTGAAAGAGAAGAAAGGCAGCTGAATCTCTGGACGTATTTCTTATTTGGTGACTTCACAGTGTGGTAAGGTAAGTGTGGAGTGTGTGTGTGTTGTATGTTACAGAATGAGGACAGGAATCCAATTTGGAGCGTCTGTGAGTATATTGCTGAAAAAAATGTGTTTTTAGATGAACTTGCTCTGGACCATTGCTGATTGGGTTAAGGCACTGAAATCTTTCCCACAATCTCTTTTGAAAAAAACTGTGCTCCAGTAGCAGGAGGGTTGAGTAAACTTCCATTTTAGTGCACAGGCTTTCCCTGCAGCTTCTTGCTTCCCACTTCCCGGAGGTTAAACTGCAGATAGCTCTCTGTTGTGGCTGAGTGGAAATGGCTGCTGCTTTTTTGTGTACACATCCAAGTCCATCCATTTTTTCTGCTGAAGCTGCAGATCAAAGACTGTGGCTAAAAAGCCTGTTTGGAATAAACCAACATTTCAACAGCCAGACCTAACCCAAAACTTGGAGAGGCTCATGGAAATCACATGTTCTTCTGCAGCCAGGGATAATACTAGAAAGAAGACCAGGTCAGTGTCCAAGGATGTGCTGGACCATGAAAGGAAATAAGGTAAAGGTGACTACAAGGGATTCATTCGAAGGACAAGATTTTGAGTAATTTTATCTTAGACAGAGTGACATCTAATGACACTAATATGGGATACCTGAAATCAAATACAACACAATTAAACAGTAGATCAATTACAGCAACCAGGTGTATCAAAAAGATGATTTATTTTATATTTCATAAAACATAAAAATGGTAGTACAGAAACAACAGTGAGAACATCTAGCATACATTGACAACAGAATACAAAAATATTCTAGTTATCAATGTATAACCACTCATCTCCATAAAGTTAAACAACGGGTCCATCCTATATATAGGATTCGTAACTC
Organism: Calotriton arnoldi; assembly: GCA_963921515.1. Lineage (NCBI taxonomy): Eukaryota > Metazoa > Chordata > Amphibia > Caudata > Salamandridae > Calotriton > Calotriton arnoldi. Next base: position 52,814 of record CAWUFW010003952.1, on the reverse strand, counting down.
AAGGAAAATAAATTAACAATAACCAAAGGGAAGAATGGGTTAGGCGTCAACGTTTCGGTCTCCGTTGCATCAAGTCAGTGAGACTATCTTCAGGACAAAGGTAGAAATTTAAATATTCCTTGACCCTTGGTTGAGACATTCAGATTGGATTACATTTTTCAGACAAGGTCTCTTCAATAGTAGGGATAGGTTTATACAATAGTTACAGATTAAATGGAATCACATGAAGAAAAAGAAGAAAAGGAATTTCTTGTTCGATTTGCCAAGGCGTCTGTTAACTGATCACGCTAGAAGTTCCAAACAAATTGGAATCTATGGATGGAGGCACACAGCATAGACAAATTGAAATATTGACTGATTTCTAGAGCTGGAGATAAACGTCCTGCAGCCTATTGTCTGAGGAAGCTGTGCAAAGAGGCCAAGCTAATCTACAACATCACAGTAAGACCGAGGGGAAGTTTCTCCTTTTAGAAACTGTGATCAGTGACCTCTGCCCCTGAAGCCCATATGTATGCTTCATGTTGCTCCTACCAGGAACTTGAATTGGCTTACCCCTCCAGCCTAGTTTGGCATGTTAAAGGCTATTGCCAGGGCAGTTGTAAGCTCTAGCACCCCTCACATTGCATTCAAAACTGCTAAGCAGTTGCAGAGATACTCTTTGGTGAAATTTTGTATGTGCTCCGGCATTGTTTCCTGGTAGCTCTATATGTGATCCAATATACAAAAATTGTATTGCAAAGCCAGCTTAGCAGACATATCCCTACTGGTACTAACCCCAGAAGATGCCTCCGGCATGGAGAGTGACATCACGGTTGAGGAAGTAACTGCCATCCATAGTCTTCAGTCCAGAAAGGCTATGGGACCAAACGGCCTACCGATCGAACTATACAAAGCAGTGGCCCAACAGGTAGCACCATATTTACTTCAAATGTATTCTGAGAGTGTAAGGGTTGGGGAGCTGCCTAAGGATCAACATTTGGCTTCAATAGTATTCATCCATAAACCCGGTAGACCAGCAGATGAGTGCGCCTCATATCGCCCTATCTCTCTCCTTAGCACCGAAATCGAAATATTAGCTAAGCATCTTGCCGCCAGGCTTGTACACCATGTCTCTTACTTGATACACCCGGACCAATCGGTTTTCATACCGGGAAGTAACACAGCACTCAACGTGTGCCCCTTTCATTCAGTAATGGGCATGTAAGATACTATAAGAGAAGGTGCAGTAGTGATGTCCCTAGACGCACGCATGGCATTTGATATGGTGGAATGGCCATAACTATTCGCAGTCCTGGAGAAAATGGGGTTTGGCCCCAACTTCCGGACACGGATTAGGCTGCTCTACATGGGGCCCATGGGGTAGGTGGTAGTAAATGGGCGCTCCGCCGCCGCCTTTCAGTTGCGGAGAGGCCCTGGTCAGGGTTGTCCCCTGTCGCCACTCTTGTTTGTGTTGGTTCTCGAACCACGGACGGTGTGGATCAAGGGAGACCAACTGATCAGAGGTCTTCATTGGTAAGGCCAGTGGGAACAATTGTATATCACTCCATGCCAATGACGTCCTGCTATATCTTGCCTCGCCTTGCCACTCAATTGCCAGAATCATGATTATCCTTAAAAACCTGGGAGAGCAATCAGGGTCAAAATACACAATTTATGTACTATGTGGGACATCCACGGCTCTACCGACAGGCTGTGAGGTGACAGTGGTAGCAGAGGGCTTCCGTTATCTCAGCATATTCGTGACAGCTGATCTAGATCTGTTCTTTACACAAAGCATACAGGCCCCATTGACACATCTCCGCAGTGACACCCAGCTGTGGAGGAAACTGCCGTTATCATTGTTGTGACGTGCAGCGCTCTAAAAAATAATGGTGTTGCCTCGTATTTTGTATGTCCTATAAAATACCCTGTTCGTAATCCCCCCAACATTTTTCCGGGCTTTACAGAGTGAGGTACAGGATCTATTATGGGATGGGAAGCCCCCAAGAATAGCTATGCAGAAGTTAATATGAGGGTGGTATGATGGGGGCATAGCACTGCCACATTTTGAAAGATATTACTGGGCGGCACAGCTGGCAGTGATTAATCAATGAGTGCACCGACCCCAGGAAGAACCGGCCTACAGGATGGGCAGGTTTCTGTTGGGCAAGGGAGGGTACACAAGAGCCTTGTATATGAAACCTAGAGGGAAAATGCTGACCGGACCTACCGCACATACAATCACCCTCTGGCACAAGGTGAACAAACGGCTAGGGTGGCACGGCACTTACTCTAAGTACTCCACTCTGGGATAGCGAGAGGCTAGGTAGGCTTCACTCTTGCAAAGGATTCCATAAGTAGGACCTTATTGGTATCACAACAATGGGAGATCTATGGAGAAGGGGGGAGGTTTTACCCATTGCAGAATTACAGTTAAAGTTTGAACGTGCCCCAACTGAAACTTTCAGATATCTCCAAGTGAGGCACACTTTATTGGCAGCTATTCCTCCGGGAAGTAGTCTCCCGGAAGTCTCACCTCTAGTCGAAACGCTTCTCACAGATTTTATGGACCATAAGGCAATTTCCTTGACCTATCAAAAGTTAATACATAATTTCTCTGATGCCTTGGAAAAACTCCGGGACCTCTGGCATCGTGATTTAGGTGTGCTAGAGGATGAGGACTGGCAGGAGGCCCTTGACTACCCTTGAGAAGAAGCCATATCTGCCAAATTACGACTCATTCAACTTAAAATCCTACACAGAGCCTACCTCCCCAGAGCTACACTGGTAAAAATGGGAGAGAGACCACGAAACACTGTCAGCGAGCTTGTGGACAGGAAGGAATATTTCACCATCTATTATGGGACTGCCCGGAGATTAGGCTTTACTGGAGAGAAATGGTGAACGCAATGGCCAGAGTCTGCGGGGGGGGGAAATTGAACCAGAACCGAAACAATGCCACCTTAATGTCTGTGGCGGATGGGTCTGAGCCGGAAAGACCAGATATGGGCGACACTGGGAATGGTAATTGCAAAACGTAATATAGCTAGATACTGGGGGGCCCAGGATGCACCGTTACCCCAGGACTGGGAAAAAGGCATGGACTCATGCATGATCACAGAAAGGGCGGTATACAGTAGCAGAGGCTGCTCTAGGAAGTGGGACCAGATTTGGGGAGAGTGGAACATCCATAGAGGGGGAATATGTACCAGCCCCACAGTGAGGCAGAGTGGGACAAAGACAATATATAACAATAGGGGAATTGTGATTGAGGAGGAACTGGAAACAGACTAATAAGATGAAGATATGTTTTATATGCTGTAGCGATTCAAATGTGAAATGTAAGTCGGCCATGTTGTAACTGGTTGTATTCAATTGAATAAGTTATTCATAAATAAAAAGATGATTAAAAAAAATTGCACTGCGTTCATTGTGTGCTGAATTATGGCGCTTGGGAAAATGCTTACTGCAATAAGTGATTGTGTAGGGCAGCTTGTTTAAAAATAAACACATTCAGTGGCTTGTTAAGTGTGTCCATTTCAATGTAAAAAAGTGTGGCCTCCTAAATGCCTGTGACACACGAATTTCAGTGCATGGGCACTGGATCAAACATAAGTTCTACGTTGAGAATTTCTGAATCCCTGGAAACTTTTGCTTCTTATGTGAGGTTCATTGTGTTGAAGGGTGGTCTCTTAAGTTGTGTTGGCTGGGGTAATGCTGAACTCACTAATGTATAAAGAGCAGCTAGGCGACATTTGCCTAGGCAGATGAGGTTTGGGTAACACACCATTTTTCATTTGTTCCAGTGTGACACCTCCCGCCCCTCAAGAACATCCTTGACAGCAATTGTGACCAATCTGTGTACCTGAAGTCCCTGTTCAGATTGGCAATGAGGCACACATATGCACAACACAGGGTTAAGACTGCAGGGCTGTAACACAAAAGCAATCACACTATTAGAGCACAGGACTGAGGAGTGGGTCAAGCTGAATACTGCTGATAGAGCGCCATGTTCTTGTGAAATTTGTAGGGGTGCATCATAATCACTGATAGCACGCACCCGCATATATCCAGCTATATATCCATGAATGGCTAGTAAAATGTAGTTATAAACCGCAGTTATCAGAATGAATAAGAAATGTAATTGTGTTATTTTAATCATGCAAATGTAATGCTGAACTGAATCATGTGTAAACCAATGCATAACATGAATCAGCCCATGTGTAATCGAGCTGCAGTAGTTTAAACGTGTACCATATAAGTTGTACGTGTAGTTCATTTTTCGCATATGAATCAAAGGCTTATAGAAGTGATTATGATTTGTGTGTTTAAGAAATGTAAAGGCCTGACTGCATATACGCTAGGGAAAAGGCCTGTTTGTTCTTATGTTAGCTTATTTTGCAGGCAGAGAAGGTTCTCTTGGAAAGGCTCTCTGGGCACCGAAATTAGATTTAATTAGCACAGTAGAGGGTTTCTATTGAACGTATCTTCTGTTGCAGGTGCAAGGACACATGCCTCATTAGTTAAAGACTGGCTCTTTGTTTCATAAGTTAGAGCGATGAGAGGCATGGAAATGGGAGTGCAATGGAATTTAGGGATGATACTTTAAGCGGAGAAGGTGCCTGGGACTCAAGGTCATCGCAACCGTCCAGGATGAAGTAACTGTTTCGATGGAAAAGTACAAGAAAGAAGACCTGGCCAAAGAGGCGTGACAAAGGCGTGTTCAATTGTATTGGGTTTTGTATTAGGGATAGTGCCCCGAGGGGGAGGGCAGAGAAGAGGTAGGAGAGAACAGAGAGGAGGACAGAGAGGGATTTGGTGAAGGAGCATCTTAAAATCTGAGCTTAAATACTAAGTGAGTGCACTTCTTAGGAAGTCTTCACAGCTGACACCTTTTACTTACTCTTGCCTGGGAAATTCGTTAAGTAGGTATGTCATCTTAGAAGTAGGGTAGGGACAGCTAATGGGTTTTCTGCTTGCTTAGATAAATGAGGAATAACATAGAGATTGGAGCTGTTATTGCTTGTCTAATACTTCTGGAGCTAACGATTCTTCTCATCCTGAGTCGGATGAGACTCCTGCGTAGGATGCTATTTGTATTAGTGCCCATTTATTTCTTTAACCTCGTGTTGAGGTGCTTGCACGTGCAGTTATTCTTGGCTGTAATAAACCCACGAAACTGAATTCGGAGTCAGTGGTCTTTGTAGGAAAACTAGAGTGAAAAGAAATGATTGCATAACTGAAAAAGATTTTCTTCCCTTTACACTATTCAGCAGGTAAAAAGATCCTGGTGACCTGAGGATCCTTAGAAAAGATAAGATAAGGATCAGCGTTATCAGTTGGTAGCAGAGTAGGATGGTTCCCTCTGATAGTAAGGGGAGATCTAGATTAGGATAAGGGATTAGTTGCCCCATAGAACCCCAGTGATGGTGATCCAGTGGATCGCAAGAGGAGGACGTCGGCGGTCGCTGAAAACTGACGGAGAGTGACGGTGCGGCGGAAGTAGCAGTTCGTGGTAGAGTGAGTATGAACAGGGTGATGCTTGTTAGATTGCAGTGTTTAATTGTTGTGTGATGTTTTGCGGAGTTAGAATGAGAGTCGTGTGATTGAGGATCGGACCGGGAGCGCGCGCGGGGCCGAGAGATATTGTGGTGTAGAAGACACCCAGAATAGAGATTGTTGACCAGAGATGGTGGGGATCACGAGACATCATTGATCAAACCACTGAGGATAGGGAACAAATGTGTGAGTGTGTGAATAACCGACGCTGGTCGTGGGTTGTTGTGTGCAGAATTTAGAACGGTTGAATCCTATCGATTGTATTTGAGGTGATTGTCCGGTCGTTCGCGGACAGACAGTTGCCAGATTGAGGTCAACAATTTCGAGAGGCTGATCGGTCATTGGAGGACCGATAGTCAGAGAGGTAATTGTTCGGTAGTACGGACTGTTGCTTCAGAGTGTGATTGAGACACGTGCGAACGAGAATGAGAGAATTAGCAAGGAGGGGAACTGCTGCGAGCGGAGGAAGAGTGACGTCAGACAGTGCCGCGCTGCGATAGGCCGGTTGGTGTGAGCCGCGCTGGCATTGGTGGATTGAACCAGGAAGCGAAAACAAAATATTGGGTACGAACAAATATCTGCTTTACCATGAAATGTTTTAAAGTTTTACGTGAACTTTGCAGAGGCGACAGACATGTGGTTACTCGGGGTGGAGAGGAAGCCCCTCCCGAGGATATGCCGGCACATTATATGGCTACAAATGTAGGATTGCATACCATAATTTGGCTTGAGAACTGGCATAAAATGACAGAAGGGGTAGGAGAATTGACTTTCCCACGCTATGGCACTTTCAGGTTTGAGGTGTTGTACCAGCTAAAGACTATAATGGCTTCTTTACGACCACTGCCTAGACCGACACAATTTGAGGCGATACATGCATGGATTAGGGCAGCGTATGACCGGAAAAGAGATAAGAGCCAGGAAAGGGTGAAGAAATCGATCAGGGCCTTTCAAAATGCGAGGTGGGATGCACTGGAGAAAAGGTGGAGAGTGGAAACGATCGAAGGAGATAGGTTGTACCCACTGCTAATAAAAAATGGGAAAATAACAAGAGTTGAGGAGGACGACAGTGATACAGATGACAGTCTGTTAGATAGGTTGCTAGCAGAGAGACCACCTCCATTTAATCCAGATTCAGAAGAGGGAAAACCAACTTCAGCAGTAGAAACTGGTGAGACGCAGAATCAGACTAACATGAGGGTAGTGGGAAGAATTTCCACAGGAACAGAGGGAGCGGCAACACAGTCTTCCATTGGAAATACCCGATTACCAGACTCCCTGACAGTACTGGTTACCATTGGCCCTATAGTACCGGTATATGACCCAGACCGAGTAAGAGAAGGAAGTTCAGTACAGATGGGAGGAGAAGAAGGAACCAGTGCTAGTGGGAATGGGTTCGGAGTACAAGTGGTTCACTTCCCAAAGCCATTAGACACAAGTACGCCATTACCAGCCACTGCAGACTCCTCTTTTAGACAGGAGGAGGAGAGACCAGTCAGACCAAGATCTTTGCACGAATCTAAGTCAGCTTTGAGGATGTGGACACCAACAGTAAGAACCCAAAGTGATAGAATGCCAGGTGACAGGGAACGAGAAATTTCCGAAACAAGACCAAGCTTCAGGAACACGATAGAAGAGAGCAGGTCACAAGAACAAAGTGGTGACTATGATGAGCAGAATGGCGCAGCTTGTTGAGAAATACTAAAGAGTGCAGTACAGGCAAGGCTGCTGGACGTAGTAAGATTAAAAGCAGAAGTAGACGAAATGATTACCGGAAGTCTGCCTTTGGAAAGAATAGAAATTTATGGGTCAGATGAGCTGCTTTTCATAGCAAAAGATGTAACTCGGAAAGCAAGGATAGCACATGAGAAATTGACGGCATTAGCCAGGAGATATGAGGTAGACTTGAATAAAACAAAAACATTGCAAGGACCACATAGGTTGCAATATAGTGATCAGGAACTGGAGGAGAAAAGGATCACAGGATTAAGGACGCATACTAAAGATCTGATTGTAGGGATGCGGATATGGAACTTGTTGGACAAATGGGAGGAAAGGTGGTCAAAGAAGAAAATAGCAAAGAAAATTGTGGGAGAAACGCCGCCTCCGGGGGGGCAACGGGTGTTGGAAACTTTCCTTTACGGGAAGTACAGAACGGAGGGTACGTATATGTACCGTGGAGTAGAGGAGACTTGGCTGCATTTACAAATGACTTTCCTCGGCTGAGGGAGAAACCCGTAGAGTGGTACAAACAGGTTGAGCGGTTTGTTAAAATCTCAAAGGTGCTGTGGACTGATTTGAACACCTTGTTTGATATAGTGGTGCCGGGAGATTTGTGGACAGCTTGTAAAATCGCTGTTGAGTGGCCGACTGTTGAACCTGAAAGGGATGCTGTCACGAATGGTCCGTCACCCCTGGTTATGAAAAAGTTCGAGCAAGTGATTACATGGTTGAAACTGAAGATTTCGCCTCAAGATATAGATTGGGTCAAGATAGACCGAACTGTGCAGGAACCTAAAGAAACAGTGCATGAATATTACAAAAGACTTTTGCAAGCTTTTAAACAGTATAGTGGATTAGATGCATTAGACCCCAAGGATATGGGACAGTTTGTCTCAAAATTTGTGTTAGGCCTGAGACCAGAAGTCAGCCTCATGATACAGCATCATTTGATCTGTTGGCAGAACAAGCCGGTAGATGAAATCTTGCGGTATGCGAGGTATTGTAGCGATGAGGTGGACTCGAAGCATCGTAAGCTAAAGGACAAATTGATGCTCGTCCAGATGCAGACAGCTCAGGGCCAGCCTAGTGGAGGAACCTTAGGGAGAAGACAAGGAAATTACCAAGGGAACCAGAATGGGCAAGGACAGGGAAAGGGAAACCTATAGATCCCAAGACAGGGGTGGATGTGGCGACACTGAAGAAGACCACTGCGTGTCATCTTTGTCACCAGATCGGGCATTGGAAGCGCGCGTGCCCCTTGAACCCAGCCAACCAAGTGCAGCAGGAGGTAGAAGGGGTTCAGGCACCTGTGACGGAGGTAGTCAATACTGTAATGAGGCCCAGATCGATGAAGGGGGGGACACATAACCAACAAGTACAGGTCCCACAGCCACCAAGGATCCCGCACGGAATACGAACTTACCAGCAGATGCCCGTTTTCGAAGGGTATGATGAGTATAGCCCCGACCCATTATCATGACGGTGCCTGAGGGGGGAGGAAGACTGCACACTTGGAGCAGTCTTGGAGGTAGACCAGAGAGGACCTTTTGTGGAGGCAGACATTGATGGTCATCCTACCACGCTTTTGGTTGACACTGGTGCTACCCGGTCTACTGTAAGATCAGCAGTAGTCCCCAACCTACCCCTCTCGGGACAATCGATCCAAGTTGTTGGAGTAGCGAACAAAAGAATAAACAGCCCGCTGACCGAACCAATTCTAGTGAGGATAGGTTCCTTCCAAACTAGACATCAGTTTGTGGTGTGCGATACGAGTCCAGTTTGCCTTCTGGGAAGAGATCTGTTATGTAAGTTGAATTGTACGATTTATTGCACGCCTAAGGGAGTGGAGGTTCAGACGAGGGACGATGATGCTACTTTTAAAGTTGCTAATCAGCATCTGTGTATAGACTTGTATCCAATGGTGACCGTGGAGGAACTTCCACCGGATTTGAGAGATACCGTGTCACCTGAGGTGTGGGACTTCACAGGAGAAGAGATATGACTAATCAAAGGGGTTGAACCTGTGCAGATCCAGGTGAAACAGAATGTTGAGTTCCCTAGAACGCCTCAGTACAATCTGTCGCCTGAAACGATCGCAGGGATTAAACCTGTGATCGAGACTTTCATAAAAAAAGGCATTCTGAAAGAGATCAGAGGTAGCCCATGTAATTCACCTATAATGGGACTACAGAAACCGAGTGGGAAATTCAGGATCGTGCAAGACCTGCGAAAGGTCAACACGATAGTGGTCCCTTGTTGTCCAGTGGTACCGAATCCATCAGTGATACTGTTTCAGATACCATGCGAAGCCGAGTGGTTTACTGTCATTGACTTGTGTCAAGCATTCTTCTCGATACCGCTCCATGAGGAAAGCCAATTTATTTTTGCATTCCGGCTGGAAAATCGTTTGTTAACATGGTGTCGTATCCCTCAAGGGTATACAGAAAGCCCATCGATTTTTAATCAGATCCTGAAAAAGAATCTCGAGAGTCTCGTATTGCCACAGAACTCAGTTCTCGTGCAATACATAGACGATTTGCTTGTTGCCTCAGAAACGGAAGATGCTTGCAGGATAGACACGTTAGCCCTGTTGAACCATTTAGCAGAAAACGGGCACAAGGTGTCTCCAAATAAGTTGCAGTACTGTTTGAATGAGGTACAGTACTTGGGACATAGATTAGAAAGAGGCAAGAGGAAGGTGTCACCAGATCGAATTGAGGCAATAATGAACATGGCAGTGCCTACCACACAGAGGGAAGTCAGGATGTTTTTGGGAATGGTCGGCTATTGTCGGCAGTGGATACCTAGCTTTTCCCTGAGAGCAAAGCCTTTACAGAGGCTTACGCACAAGGATGTGAGTGATCCGGTACCATGGGACGAGGAGTGCTTGATGTCATTCCTAAAACTGAGAGAGGAGTTGTGTAGTGCCCCAGCTCTGGGAATGCCTGATTACAACAAGGCCTTTTCGTTCTTCTGTCGTGAGAGAGAAGGTTGTGCAATAGCAGTCTTAGCTCAGAACCATGGAGGTGTCCGTAGACCAGTTGCCTACTTTTCAGCTACTCTAGATTCAGTAGCTTCTGCATTGCCCGGATGTCTAAGATCCGTTGCTGCAACAGGTGTCAGCATTGAAAGATGTGAAAGCATTGTAATGGGTCATCCTTTGACTGTATATGTGCCACACTCGGTTGAATTGTTGATGACCAGGACTAAGACGCAGCACCTAACGAATAACAGGTTAACGAGGTATGACCAAGTCATACTCGCCGCAGAGAATGTGACTCTGAAAAGGTGCTCCGTCTTAAACCCTGCGACATTAATGCCTATACCGAATGCAGATGATGAAGATTGTGCGGACCATGATTGTCTGGACGTGACTGAACTCTGCACCAAACCGAGACCGGACATTGTCGATGAACCACTGACTGACCCAGATAAAATTTTCTTTGTCGATGGTTCATGTCTAAGAGACAGTGTCGGCCAACTAAGAGCAGCATTTGCTGTATGTACCATTTCCGGGGTGGTGAAGGCTACTTGCCTAGAAGGAGTACGCTCCGCGCAGGTAGCTGAAATCATTGCTTTGACTCGTGCCTGTTTGGCCGCTGATAAAATTCGAATCACGATCTACACAGACAGCCAATTGGGTTTGGTGTGGTACACGATTTCGGACAGTTATGGTCCCAGAGGGTTTTTTTTACATCATTTGGATCACCCATTAGGAATGGAGAACACGTAAGACAACTGTTACATGCATTGCAATGTCCGAAGGAAATCGCAGTTGTCAAGTGTTCTGCACATGGAAAGGGGGAGGATTTTGTGTTGTTGGGAAATAATTATGCGGATGAAGTTGCCCGCTTCTGTGCAGAACAGGGATGCATATTTACAGAGGGTTACACAGGAGAGAGCCAAGAAAGAACCGAGCTCAACATGATGTTAGCCATGGCTGACACTTGGGAGGAGCTCAAGCGACTGCAGGATGAAGTTTCAGATCAGGAACGGAATGGATGGATCAAAGCAGGGTGTGAAAGAGGGAAGTGGATGTTTGGGTCTCCAGTGATGGGAGAGCTGTATTACCAGAGAATCTGCTGAGTCCGATGGCGAGACTAATACATGGACCGGCACACCTTGGTAGAGATGCAATGATGCGTGTGTTTAGACAGACATGGTATAATCCATGATTTCGCGCAATGGCTGAAACAGTATGTCAGAGGTGTGTTACATGTCAACAGATGAATGCAGGAAAGAAAACAGTAGTCACATTGAGTCACATTGGGAGGTCAGGAGGGCCCTTCAATAGAATACAGTTAGATTTCGTGGAAATGCCTAAGTGTAATGGGTCGAGGTACATCTTGGTACTGGTATGTGTATTCTCACGATGGGTGAAGGCTTACCCAACACGCAGGTGTGACACTCTCACAGTGGCTAAGTTATTGTTGAGGGAGCTCATGCCGAGATTCGGGATCCCAACCTCTTTGGAATCGGATAGAGGAAGACACTTCCACAGAGAAATCATGAAGTTACTTTGTGCTGCATTGAATGTTGATCAGAGACTCCATTGCAGTTACCGACCAGAGGCTTCTGGGATGGTGGAACAGGTTAATGGAACTTTGAAAGCCCGGATGGCAAAAATGTGTTCATCAACATCCCTGAAATGGCCTGACGCTTTGCCGCTTGTACTGATGAGCATGCGAAGTGTCCCAGATAGGAGGACTGGATTGTCCCCCCATGAGATATTAATGGGAAGGGCAATGCGGTTGCCAGCAGTACCAGCTACAGCTTTGATAAACATCACTGATGACTTGATTTTTGATTACTGTAAAGGACTATCTGATGTGGTCCGTTCTGTGTCCCAGCAGGTGCAAGCTGCAGCTGTTCCAGCCTCGAGTGATCTGTGCCACGACCTGTGTCCGGGTGACTGGGTGCTTGTCCGAAAGCACGTGAGGAAGAGCTGTTTGGATGTTCGGTGGCGAGGCCCGTACCAGGTGATACTGGTCACGAACACAGCAGTGAAGTGTGGAGGATTGCCGAACTGGGTACATGCTTCCCATACCCGCAGAGTTTCAGCACCCTTGGAAGAAACAGCTCCTCTCGTAAATGAAAATCCAGCTGATGTGGCAGGGCCACAGGAGAGGACAAGTCAAGCTGTAAGGGTCGCTGACGCAGCTGGTGGTGCACTAGAACAAGCTGAAGGGGGTTTCGACAGCTCGATCCCCGACTCTGACTCAGAAGACAGAGGTGGTGCAGTGGGTGGAGAAGAGTCAGATTCAGCAGAAGGAGGAAGTGGTGTACTGGGTATAGCAGGGGAAGGCGGAAGAACAACCAGAACTGAGGAAGGTTGGCCTGAAAGACAGAGGCGACTGAATCTAAGGTTGGCACCCAAAAGAGATCTTGCTCCAGTGTCCGAGACGTCTGAGACGGAAGCAAGTGACGAAGAGCAGAATCAAGAGGGCCAGAGAAGGTCGAGGAGAACAAGAGTACCCTGCCGGAGATACTCTACCCCTGAGTGGACTTACACAGTGACTGATGCAGGGGGTAGTGAGTACGGGGAGCCTGAGGTCTGTGCAGGTGGTCAGCAAGAGCCCGAATGTGGTGGTGAAGGTGGTGCTGTTGTTGCCAGGGCTCGAAGTCGAAGGAATACTGACCCTCACCGTTCCGAATCCCCTCTTCTGAGTAAAGTCCGTCAACTGGTTTTGCATCGACTCGAATTTCCGTCTTTTGGGTTTGAGCCGTCTTCACATGAAATGATAATCCTGCGTCTTGAACTTTTGTATCACGTTCTGGAAGTGCTCACTAATGATCTTATCATGGATGAAATATAACTTGTGTAAATAAAAGTCTAAAGGAAGAAGATAACCTAGGTCCGAGTGGAAGAAGAGTAAACTTAGGGACTTTCCACCGAAGAGGAACGAAAGTTAGGGAAGTCTTTTTCTGGACTATGTAAATAAGACTGTGGCCGATAAGGGGATTTCCAGAGGTTTCAAAGTTGTTCGAGCTGGTTAAGCAAGTCACGAGTGGAGGACACAAAGACTTTTTGATTGTTCATTGCTGAAACCAAGAACTTTTTGAGAACTTTTGAAATCATGGAGGTTGGAGATCCAAATCGTAGATCTAAAATGATTGTAGGCATACTTATAGGGGTTGTGATAGTTTCTATAATCGTAGTAATTGTAGTCTCATATACGGTTCCGCATAAGCTAGCAGTGCAGGGGGTGCCAGGGACACCAACACCTACCACACCTAGCCGAAAAGAGATAAACATAGGAGCTGACAAGGCTTTGCTGATAGAAGAGAGTCGTAGATTGCATGTAGATTTGTCTAGAAGTGATTTTAAGCTTAACGCCTACGCCAAGCTGCTATATGAGTATGTGGATGCGATGGATGCGAAAGATTGTTATGTATGTATGCAGTTGCCTGCTTTAGTGGATGAGGGTATTAGATATCACCATCTTCCATTGACATATGGAATTTCATGTAGTCTTTTGCTTAGTATATTTTACGAAAGAGATCAGTTTGAGTATTTGTTTTCCAATTACGATGCAGTGCTTCCTGAAGTCCCAGCTTACAAACATTTGAATAAGTATAACTGGAGGGGATTATTAATTCTCACAGGTAGAGAGGATGGCGCTAAACCTAATAACGTGATAAGTTCAAACCTAATTGACAATTCTAACGGTGCTATAGGTGGGGGAATAATCCCATAAACCCCCAAACCAGGACAAGGGTCCAAAGCAACTATGATACCAATCCTATGCACACGAAAAACAACTTTATACAGGGTAATGATAATCACTATCCCAAAGGTAAAAAAACATGAATTCTTCAGCCGTTATAGTTCATTTTAATGTTCAGAGTATTTTTCAAGCCAGCCAACACGTGTTTCGTCAGTGGGTAATGACCCTTGACTTCTTCAGGGCTCAATTATGATCTGACCAACCATTCAGACCTCTTGGCCGGTGATAGTTCCAACCCGCACAGCCCGTATATCCCTTAAATACGGCGCTCCTCGTCTTAAGGGGTCCTTAAAACCATCTATAGACGGAAAATACGCCGTCTACACCAACTCAATTACAAGCTAATTGGCGAGTACACCAACGCGTCCCGATAGTTCCCGGGATTTCAATCAACCGGAAGCTGGTTTTAAGGACCCCTTAAGACGAGGAGCGCCGTATTTAAGGGATATATACGGGCTGTGCAAGGGCACTTTGGACATTATGCGATATACAGGATCCGAGGACTTGAACGAGTTGTTGTTGTAAGGAAACAACTGTAAGACGACCCCGCCGGGTTGGAACTATCACCGGCCAAGAGGTCTGAATGGTTGGTCAGATCATAATTGAGCCCTGAAGAAGTCAAGGGTCATTACCCACTGACGAAACACGTGTTGGCTGGCTTGAAAAATACTCTGAACATTAAAATGAACTATAACGGCTGAAGAATTCATGGTTTTTTTACCTTTGGGATAGTGATTATCATTACCCTGTATAAAGTTGTTTTTCGTGTGCATAGGATTGGTATCACATTTGAATAAGTATGACTACTATAAATCAGAGGATAGACTTATGAAGTTCTTCATACCGTCTTTGGAATTGGACACAGCATATGCCCACCGACATAATTTGATGTGCTCATTATCAGATGTAGAGAAAAAGTTTGTAGATCAGGTAGAAGATAGGTATAGAAAATTGACAGAGACACGAGACACGGGGCATAGTAAGGTGGATTGGACAGATGAGGAAAAATTGCACCGGACAAAAGGAAGTTATGGTCCTATAGCTTTGGACAAAGAGCAGAGGGGAAAGCTGTGTGTGAGACGATATCAGACCTACTATGAAAAGGTTCCGGTGGGACAGAGTACGTGTGATCATGTTTTCACTATGGCAGATGTGGCTAAGAACTTTCTCCAGGGCCCTGTACAAGTGATACCTACGGTGTATTTTGTGTGTGGAAGGAATGCTTATGTGAGGTTACCTGCGAACTGGTATGGTACATGTTACTTTGGAATACTATTTCCAAAGATTTACCATAAAGAGGATTTGGAACTTTTGGAAGGTGGAAAGCATTCAAGAGTGAGAAGAGGTGCGAGTGCAGGGGTCGTAGTGGGAAATATCTTTGGAGCAATGATACCAAGTTTGGGGGTGATCTTGAATGATGTGAAGATTCGGAGACTGGCGACTGTGATAGACGAACTATCATTGAACACAGCAAAATCGTTGGTACTAGTGGAGGGGGAGATGTTGTCGATAAGGACAATGGTTTTGCAGAACCGCCTTGCTTTGGATGTCTTACTGGCAAAAGAGGGCGGAGTCTGTAAATTATTGAGGGTTCAAGAGTGCTGTACTTATATACCAGACCACAGCAAGGATCTGGAGAAATATATAAGTAACATCACTACTATTCACACGAAGATAGCGGACTTGACTGAAGAGGGAGCTTGGGAGAAAGTTGGCAAAGGATTTGGTCAAGTGGGAAGCTGGTTTGCGAATTTGGGAAAGGGATTCCTTGGCTATGTTCTGAGACCTCTCCTTATCGTGGTGGTTTGTGTGGTTTGCCTGTGGGGTCTGATCAAAGCTTTCAAGTGGTATCGAGCAGGCCGAGTTGAGAGAGCTCTGAGAGAAAATGAGACGAGAATGGCTAGACTGCAGGACAGTCAATATCAGAGACTCAAGAGAATGGAGAATCACAGACCAGGGAGAATGGCAACGAGTTCTGTTTAGGTCGGTTCTTTCTCCAAGGGAGTTGAATAAAATGTGATGACAGGAGTCATCAAAGGGGGGAACTGATAGAGCGCCATGTTCTTGTGAAATTTGTAGGGGTGCATCATAATCACTGATAGCACGCACCCGCATATATCCAGCTATATATCCATGAATGGCTAGTAAAATGTAGTTATAAACCGCAGTTATCAGAATGAATAAGAAATGTAATTGTGTTATTTTAATCATGCAAATGTAATGCTTAACTGAATCATGTGTAAACCAATGCATAAGATGAATCAGCCCATGTGTAATCGAGCTGCAGTAGTTTAAACGTGTACCATATAAGTTATACGTGTAGTTCATTTTTCGCATATGAAATGTAATGAATCAAAGGCTTATAGAAGTGATTATGATTTGTGTGTTTAACAAATGTAAAGGCCTGACTGCATATACGCTAGGGAAAAGGCCTGTTTGTTCTTATGTTAGCTTATTTTGCAGGCAGAGAAGGTTCTCTTGGAAAGGCTCTCTGGGCACCGAAATTAGATTTAATTAGCACAGTAGAGGGTTTCTGTTGAACGTATCTTCTGTTGCAGGTGCAAGGACACATGCCTCGTTAGTTAAAGACTGGCTCTTTGTTTCATAAGTTAGAGCAATGAGAGGCATGGAAATGGGAGTGCAATGAAATTTAGGGATGATACTTTAAGCGGAGAAGGTGCCTGGGACTCAAGGTCATCGCAACCGTCCAGGATGAAGTAACCGTTTCGATGGAAAAGTACAAGAAAGAAGACCTGGCCAAAGAGGCGTGACAAAAGGCGTGTTCAATTGTATTGGGTTTTGTATTAGGGATAGTGCCCCGAGGGGGGAGGGCAGAGAAGAGGTAGGAGAGAACAGAGAGGAGGACAGAGAGGGATTTGGTGAAGGAGCATCTTAAAATCTGAGCTTAAATACTAAGTGAGTGCACTTCTTAGGAAGTCTTCACAGCTGACACCTTTTACTTACTCTTGCCTGGGAAATTCGTTAAGTAGGTATGTCATCTTAGAAGTAGGGTAGGGACAGCTAATGGGTTTTCTGCTTGCTTAGATAAATGAGGAATAACATAGAGATTGGAGCTGTTATTGCTTGTCTAATACTTCTGGAGCTAACGATTCTTCTCATCCTGAGTCAGATGAGACTCCTGCATAGGATGCTATTTGTATTAGTGCCCATTTATTTCTTTAACCTCGTGTTGAGGTGCTTGCACGTGCAGTTATTCTTGGCTGTAATAAACCCACGAAACTGAATTCGGAGTCAGTGGTCTTTGTAGGAAAACTAGAGTGAAAAGAAATGATTGCATAACTGAAAAAGATTTTCTTCCCTTTACACTATTCAGCAGGTAAAAAGATCCTGGCGACCTGAGGATCCTTAGAAAAGATAAGATAAGGATCAGCGTTATCACTGCTCTGTGACACTTACCTGAGCTTACTGTTTAATCCAATGGTACCTCATTGCTATAGTCATTGGACAGGAATACTATTCATTAGAACCATATTTTCATTAAAGTCAGTATGCCACAGTTTCCTGATAGTGTCAATCAAAGGCCTAAAGAAGCGGCCTGTTGAACATGGGCAGCAGTGACACAAATTTTCAATTTGGAGGATGAATTACAATATGCTCTGGATCACATTGTGAGGGTATTTGTAGATAATGTTATGACACTGCATGCTCCGTGTAAGCAGCACTACACTGTAGCATGAAGTTTCTAGACAATGTTACGTTGGTCTGGCACTTTCTAGCATGTCCCATAAGTATGGGAGAAATTACTGATTCTAATAAAGAACTACATAATGGAAAGGCGCCGGGCTTGAATGGGATCCCTACTAAGCTTTATAAAATGTATATTGATCTGCTGGCGCCCTTTCTACATTCAATGTTTATGGAAGCGCTTGAGAGAGGGCAATTGTCTGATTCCATGCGAGAAGCCATTATAGTCACGCTACTTAAGCCAAGCACACTGACACTGACTGATTCTTATCAGTAACTGTCGCTGATGAATTGCAATAGTAAAATCCTACGGAAAATACTGGCAAACTGACGTGCACTACTTCTGCCCAACCTGGTTCGGGATTAATGACCCATAATCTCCTACACTCTTCGCCCTATTGCATCAAGCTGATCCGGATACAGAGGCTGCATCGATCTTCCTCGATGGTGCAAAGGCATTTGATTCCCTTTCTATTCAGTACATTCCACCGTATGGGTATTCCCTGTAATTCTGTGTGGCTGGTTCAATTGCTTTACACAAAGGCACTTGCCAGATTGTATTTGAATGGACAGGTCTCTGCACCTATTGCGGTGCATAGGGGGACCTGGCACGTGTGCCCTCTATGTCCTATTCTATTTGCAATACTGCTGGAGACCCTAGCGGCTATAATGGACCAAAAATACAGTGGATATTCCCCGTGATTTGAGGTTAGACCCCTTTTAATTTTGTTCTGTGCCGATGATATTACATTGTATGTCCGTAATCCGCAGAGTGAGCTCCATCACATCATCCACCCCATCATCCGGGCCTTCATTCAATTTGGGAAGTGGTCTGGACTCTCCATAAACTGGGCAAAATCATACGCCTTTTCTTGCTCACATTGCCCACACCAATTTGAAGTGGAATACCTGTTATTATGGGTGGACTCTTCCTTCAAGTATTTGGGGGTCTGGATGAGTCTAGATAAGGAGGAATACCTGGCCCTAAACTATGAGAGAGCTCTCTCTTGACTAGAGGACAGAATCGCTGGATGGCTCAGGCTGCCATTGTCAATTACAGGGCGTATTGGCTTGATAAAAATGGTGGTTTTGCCATGGTTTCCTCATTATTTTGGAAATATGCCTATTCCCCTGACTAAACATTTATTTCAAACCCTCGCCATCCTGTTAATGCGCCTACTTTACTCAGGAAAACAGCCACGGATGGCCTGGTCTACATTGACATTGCCATATCATCTATTAGGGTGTGTCGTGCAATCACATTTTACCTACTATTGGTTTCACCCCCATAGTTACTTACCCAATCTAGCCATCGAAACCGATGTAGCTCACCAAATGTAGTCCTGTGGGGCAGGGCACTCCACAGAGTTAACAAAATTAACTCTGTGCAATGCACCGTATATGCGCTTAGTGTAACGGAGGAGCCCAGGGCATACACCCAGATCCGCAATTCGCAGTTAGTCAAATGGCGTGACCTCTCCACTAACACGACATTTATTGAACTGGGTGCATTCGCACTCTGCCATCCACCTATGCCGCTGGACTATTACCTACTTCATAGGCTTGAAATGACAAGCAAGAAGCTTACTCCGATGTTCCTTCGGGAACCAGACAGATTTGGCCCACTTGAAGTTTTGGTTAATTCTACCGGTCCCAAAAAAAGTATTTTCATTATTTATAGTGCTGTACAGAAGTCGACCACAAGGGATATTCCCCTGGTGGGTTTGGCATGGGAAGTTGATCTTAAACAGCACATAACAGTGGAGATGTGATTCTACTGCTGTGCGCAAATGGGAGAATTACTCCAAGTACTAGATTACATCTTATACACTTCTGCTTTCTTCATTGTCTCTATTGCACTCCATGGAAGTTGTACAAATGGGGTTTGAGAGACAATTCTAATTGTGCACAATGTGGCTGGGTGAGGCAACTATTCACTGGGCATGGTAATTGTTGTAATCTATGCCTGGATTTTACATGTTGTGCAACCTGTTACATAGATGGTATCTTCCGTCCCTTCCACCCCTCCATTCCCTCTACCTTGGTATGTCCCCTCTTTAGAATGTGAAGAGTGAAGCTCACCTTAGAATGTTGGTGAAGGTCAGTTGTCAGCCGGTCCCTGAGGATCTGGTTCATTAAACAGCTTCTCTTCTCACATGAGTCTGCTCCTTCTTTCTAACAGGAATGTGGATCGATCCAGCACTTCTGGTTCCAGATTACGCACTTACTTCAGGAAATGGTTGATTTTAAGGTACAAATAACCCACTAGTTGCATTGTTGGGATGCGTCCAAAAGATTCCCAATACTGATCTCAAAAATGTTGCTCTTCTCTCCTGTTAGCTAAGAGATTAGTGGTAAGGCACTGGGAATATGGCAAAGCCCCAACGAAAGACCAATTGTTACAGGAACTCACATACTGCAACAAACAAATGGAACTGTACAGTGACTTATTGACTGTATCCTCTCAGCTGCGGGATATCTGGGCACCATTTCTGAACTTTCTGCTCACATCAGGTACTGTGCAGTCAGATTAATTCCTCCATGACATTACGTGAAGACTGCTTCTGGTTTAATTCTGATGGGGCATATGCTGCCAGAGACTCGAGGCTGATCGGTGGATGACATCAATATGCTGCTGGGCAATAACCAATATGTTGTGTGTTTGGCTCCCCTGGAGCTACTGCATGATGTTGATAATGATGTGCTGTGCTGTGCTGTACTGTTGTTTGAAAATAGAAAGCAATAAAAGTGTTTTAAAAGAAAAAAGAAGTCTGTTGATTGTGTAAAGTCTGTAACCTGTAGAATAGGTGTAAAATAAAATGCCTTTTCTTTTTTCCTAAAGGCTAATCACTAGCTATACATTGATTTATGAATGACTATTTCTTGATGCTGATTTTCGAGTCTCTAGCCCATGCCAACTGCTTTAGTAAGCCTTTTTGCCTTTACCCTCCTATTTTTGTTGAATCTGTTTTTGTTGGCCTTAGAAATATGTGCACTTTAGCACTACTAACCAGGGTTAAAGTGCTTGTGCTCTCTCCTCTAAACATGGTAAAATTGGCTAATACCAAATTAGCACATTGAATTTACTTGCAATCCCCTGGTAAAGGGGTACTATTTGCATCAAGGGCCTGTAAATTAAATTCTACTGCTGGGCCTGCAGCACTTATTGTGCCATTCATTTAAGTAACCTTCTGAAACATGTCTCAGGCCTGCCATTGCTGCCTGTGTGTGCAGCAGTAGCGGCTCCTCGAGGGAGTGCTGCGGGGCGGTGAGGTGGGGCGGGGGCGGGGCAGGGTGGGGGGTAGTAAACTACGGCATACGGCCGAACAGAGTTGAGTAAATAAATAAACCTTCCTTTTTATACATATAAGTCACTCCTAGGGTAGCCTCTAAACAGCCCACAGGGCAGGGTGAAATGTATTATAATTTTGAATTTTATATGTCCTTGTAGTGAAAAACTCACATTTGTTATCACTTCGGCTAGGCCTGCTTCCCCTATAGGATAACATTGGAGTTACCTTATTGCCTTTAATAACCTGTGACTTCCAAATGGGTACAGGTGAACACTTCATGTTTGATGTCTTTGGAATTTATAATGAAAAATCCTCTTTTATGGTAAAGTCGGATTCTATGTTACAGGTTTGAAAATGCCACTTGTAGAAATTTGGCATTTTTCTGCCTTAGCCATTTAGTACCTGCAGCCTGTCTCTGGGACACATGACTGGGCTTTGTGTATTCCTCCTAGACGGCCACAGACAATAGAGAGATTAGATGTGCCTGGATTGGCCATCACTGGCAGGATGGGAGGGTGAAGCTGGGCACAGATCTAGTTACACTTGAATAGGCTGAATCCTGCCTCCACACAAAGATCTGTGTACAACCCTTTAATCAGTCTGGAGACAGGGCACGGGAGGCAACTCAACTCTGAGCAACCGAGGTTGGAGGTACTCTGTTCTAACTTACTGGGTCCCTCTAGCCTGCCCTGTGAGACCTGTCAACCTTAGGGTGGTCTGCACCCAAAACATTTACCTGTTTTCCTTTACTTTTGCTGACCTGTTTTTGTTGGTTTTAGGACTCTGACATGGTAATATTGGTTCATCCCTAATTTCCATATTTAATTTACTTATATGCCTCTAGTGCAGTGCACTATATGTGCCCAGGGCCAGTAAATTAAATGCTACTAGTAGGCTGCACCACTTATTGTGCCATCCACTTAAGTAGTCCTCTAACCATGGCCCAGGCCTGCCATTGCAGAGCCTGTGTGTGCAATTTACCTGCCATTTCAACCTGGCAAGCTAAACCTCTGGCTAGGCTGAAATCTTCCCTTTTTATGCATGCAATGGACCCCTAAGGTAGGCCCTGGACAACACAGAGAGCAGGGTACAATGTATCTAAAAGGCAGGGCTTATACTTTTAAGTTTTACATGTCTTGGCAGTGCAAAACTCTCAAATTCATTTATCACTACTGTAAGGGCTTTCTCTCCTATAGGATAACATTGGGATTATCTTGTTTCATTGTCTAAGTGTAATTCCCAATTGTGAAGAGATAGAGTTTGGTGTCTCTGGAATCACAATTTAAAACCCAACCCTATGGTGGAGTCAGATTTTAAATTACAGTTCTAAAAATGCCACTTTTATAAAGTTGGGATTTTCTTACTTTAGCCTTTTGGTGCCTGTTAGACTTGGCTTTTTCAGCGGGTTTACCCCCAGACTTTTTGCTTTTTGGCCTCCTGTTTTTGACCCTGTTTTTGCTGGTTTTAGGACTCTGGGCACTTTACCACTGCTAATCAGTGCTAAAGTGCATATGCTCTCTGTGTAAATTGTGTTATGGATTGGTGTTTCCATGATTGGATATTTGATTTACTTGTTAGTCCCTAGTAAAGTGCACTGAGTGTGCCAGGGCCTGTAAATCAAATGCTGATGGTGGGCTTGCAGCACTGGTTGTGCCACCCACAGACGCAGCCTGTAAAATGTAACTCAGACCTGCCATTGCAGAACCTGTGTGCAGTCTGGAACTGCCATGTCGACTTGGCAAGTGCGCCCACTTGCCAGTCCCTAAACCTTCCCTTTTCTACATGTTAGTCACCCCTAAGTTAGGCCCAAGGTACCCCTGTGGGCAGGGTGCATTGTATGTGAAAGGTAGGACATGCCCTGGTGTGTGTGGCATGTCCTGATAGTGAAATACAGCCTACTTCGTGTTTCACTATTGCAAGGCTACCTGTTCCCCATAGGCCAGAATGGGCAGTTTGATTATTACATCCTATGATCCTAACTGACCCAGGGAACATGGTAGAAGTTCGAGTTTAGTATGTCTGAACTCAGAATGATAAAATGCATCTTTTAGTGAAGTTGGTTTTAACATTCTGTGTTTGAAAATACCACTTTTAGAAAGTGGGTATTTTCTTGTCTAACCATTCAAGCCTGCTTCTGCTAGGTTGTGTATTCCTTGTCTGGAGTGTGAGTGACAGGGGTTGGGGGCTTCCAGGAGACAGGGTGAGTCAGCACAGGGCTGAATAGCAAAATCTACATGTAGATGGGTGGGAGGAGTTGCACCTGGGACCTGAATAGGGCTGTGCCTTCCCTCCACAATGCTGGCTCCACCTCCTGTGGTGCGTCTGATGTCCCTGGCCTACACTGCAAAAGGAAAGAAGGAGTCTTGCCAACAAAGTGCTCCAGGACTGACCAGAACTGGTTTGGACTAGGCAAAGGCCTCTCTGCCTTCAGAGAACAAAGAGAAATTGAGGATAAAAAGGGGGACCCAAACCCCAGAACTTTAGAACTCTTTTGGATCAAGAAGACTGCCAAGAAGAAGAGCCGGAGAAGCTGTGAGGAGGAACTACCACTTTGCTGTGTGCTTTGCTGTGTTGGCCTGCAGTGGCTGCTTCTGTCTTGGGCAGTGAAAGACCTGGACTGGACTTTCTGCAATCTACTTTTGTGAGTTTCTCCAAGGGCTTGAGGAAGAGCTTGCCCCCTGTTCAAGAAGTCTCAGGAACAGCAAAGACTTCAAGTTCTTCTGCCCTCAGCACTGGGGACAGTGTGTTTTGTGCTGCAACGGAAGAAAAGCAACTCAACGATGTCGATGACGCCGCTGCCGACTCCGTGTCCCGAAGGCACCGCAGAGGGCACCGCAGAGGGCACCGCCGCAACGCTGCACTGCGACCCTGGTCTCACCGATGACGCCTGCTGATGCTGCCACCGAGCCGCTGCTCGCACCGCGACCTGTGGGCACCGCACTCCGCACCGCTTCGCGACGATGCCTTGGCACCGCAGAGGGCAGCGCCGCAATGCCGCACCGCAACCCTGGTCTCACTGACGGCGCCTGCTGACGCCGCCACCGAGCCGCTGCTCGCACTGCGACCTGTGGGCACCACACAACGCACCGCCTCGCTTCACGACAACGCCTTGGTATCCCCAACGACGCCGCTCCATGCCGAAATCTACACCGCTGCTGGCACCGTGGTTCGAGGGCACCGCTCGTAAAGTTACACGACGCACTGCCCTCATCCCGCACCGCAGCCTTGGCCTACCGACGCCGGCGCCATCGACTCCAGTCCGTCAGCCGACGACAGCGCTTCAGCAACGACGACGCCGCTGCTTGCACCGTGACCTGCCAGCACCGTGACGAGCACCGCCTTCATATCGCACTGCGACCCTGGACTCACCGACGACGCCATCTGATGCCACCACCGAGCCGCTGCTCACAACGCGACCTGAGGGCACCGCACGCCGCACCGCTGCACTTCGCACCGCAGCACCCGATGCCTGCCGACACCAGCGCTCCTGACTCCATCAGAGAGGAGATCGACCTGCAACGCGTGTGACTTCGAGGGCCCCGACGACTCCTGCACCGACCTCCGGAACCGACGCCTGTGGACGCCGGGTTTTCGGAAGCTCAATGAGAGGTCATCGACGCCCTGCATTTCTAAAAGGTACTGTTTGCGGGTCTTCCCGGCACCGTAGCTGGCCCGCGACGCCGCCGTCTGCCAGAACTGTTTGGATTTGTTTGCTCACAACGCCGTGATAGCCCCAGACGGAGCTATCAACATCACGGAACTGTTTTTAAAGCATATTTTGATAACTGAAGATTTTTAAGTACTGTATTGTGGATTTTTATCGTTTTTTTGGTCTTGTCTTAAGTATATAAAAATATTGGATATTTTTCTAAACTGGTGTGGTGTCCTTTTGTAGTGCTTACACTGTATTGCTGTTGGTTATGTGCAAATGCTTTACACACTGCCTCTAAGATAAGCCTGACTGCTCATGCCAAGCTACCAAGGGGGTGAGCAGGGGTTATTTTAGGAGTGTAACTCCCTTATCCTGACTAGGGTGGTGGTTTTTGCCTGGCTTTGGCCCACGTCCAAGCCTACCAAAAATCCCATTTCTAACATTGGTTGTCAGCGGTGAGGATAGGACTTGTGTTTGCACTTGACTTACAGTGATTGGTGTGCACTACTACCATATCGCAGACCATTACGTACCACATACAGGTTCTTTTTCTTTTTTGCCTATTTTTGATCTTGCCAGTTTGAACTTGCTACTTCAACATGCCTGAATCTATAGTATCATCAAATGCATCAGTAGAAATTGCCTTTGAGGAGGATCGATTGGAAGCCTACAATGTCAAGGAGTTAAAATCGATTTGCAAGAACCTGAAAGTCCAGGTCAGAGGCCTCACCAGGAAGGAGGAGCTACAAAAGGCGCTGAGGGCCTGGGTAGCAGCCAGACGTGCCAGTGGGCAGTCTGGTGATCTCAGTGGAGAGGCGGAGGAGCCTACTCCTAGGGTGGCCAGGCAGCAGTGGCCTATCCCCAGAGGAGCTGGAGGACAGGCGGGAAGCAAGGAAGTTCGAATTAGAGAAACTCAGGATGGAAAGTGAGAGGGAAGACAAAAGAATAGCCATGGAGGAAAAGAGGATGATCTTAGACCATGAGTTTAAAATGAGAGAGCTGGACTGGGAAGCCAGTAGGGCTATGCCCAGCCCAGATGGTGGCAGCAAAAGTGTTAGGTCCAGTACTGAGGATGAGGTACACACACACACAGATTTGGGGCCCTGCTTCAAGGAGGGGGTTACATACACCAGGGGGTTCAGGATTGTGAGGTTACTCCAGTGGTGCGTAGTGTCCCTGAGGTGGATTGGGGAACTGGCACAGGGGATCATTTTCCTGGTAGTGGGAGGGACACTCTACTGACTCTAGATGAGAGGTGCAGGGAGAGGGGTTCCCCCATTATAGAAGCCCTGGTAAGTGAGTATGAAGACCAGCCAGAAGAGTATGGGTTGAGAGACAGCAACAGTCAGACACTGTCTCACCGGTCTTGTGAGAATGATGTGGGGTACTTGTATGAGGCACTGGATGGTTGGGTGAAGGGTAGTTTGGTTAACACCTGTGTGGGGCTGTGTGATTCAATTGTTGGAGAGCATATTTTAAGTCCCTGTTTTCCAGAGCTATGCCAACACCCAGTGGAGTGTGAGTTTTCTGACCCCAGGGAGCTTGCACTGGAGGCAGACCTTTTGGTGGATTCCAGAGGGTCTGGAGAAGCATCTGGGGGTGACCCGGAAGGAAGTGGCTTAGGTATTTCCCAACCAAGGGTGGTGGGAAAGGTTTGTGGTAGCCCAGATAGGTACCGGTGTCGTGGGAAGCGTTTAGGGACTCACGTCCTGTCTCCACGGAGAAGGAGTGGAAAGGGGCTATGGCACAAGGTGCCCGAAACCCGGTCCCAGAGCCTGGGTTTTTCCAGGAGGGAACACCAGGTGGGGAGCCTAGGCTGTACTGATAGGCCATCCGTTGAGGGGGATCTCCTAGAGTCAGGAGAACCTGGAGCATCTGTAAGCAGAGCTTCAGTGGTTCTGGTGTCTGGCAACACCGCTCCAGTTGGGAGGGTGCAGAAGTCCAGATGGAGGGGTGAGAGGGGGATGCGTTCCCCAGTGGGAGAACCAGTGGGTCAGGGGCCAGCCAGAAGGGCTGAGCCTCCTAGCAGTGACCATGGTGACACCACTTCTGTCCTGGGGGATCTTCGCGCATTGTCAGATGGACAGAGGTCAGGAGATCTGCGCCAGGCAGACTGTCACGCAATGCATGAGTCATGTGTTACCCTCAGGGGGGGCATGCATGCTCCCAAGGAAGTCCTGGTGCACCAGCAGGTGCTCAGCTGCAGGGTTTTGTCCCTGGGTTGGGGAGCCAGGTTCAGGTCCTGCCTGACCTGGAGGGAAGAACAACTGTAAGCAGTGTCCTGACCGGTTTGTCTTCTAGGGGTACCACTCCAGGTGGGAGGGTGCAGAACTCTGGAAGGGGGTGCAGAGGGAGGGAGTTCTCGCCTCTGACCCCGGTTCAACTTGAGGGTTTAGACCCTAGGTTGGGAGACCAGTTGCTGGAGGGAGGTCCCGAACTGGTGGGCGAGTTGGGCAGGACACCTGCCACAGGTACCCTGACAATTTTGGAAGGACCAGTAGGTCAGGGGTTGCCAGCTCTGAGGTCAGAGTACCCCAGGACTGACCCTGGTGAGGCCACTTCAGGCCTGGGGGGTCTTCATGCTCTGTCAGGTAGACAGGAGGCTGGAGACCTGCACCAGGCGGATTCTGGCACAACTCATGAGGGGTGTGTTTTCCTTGGGGGGGTTGGTGTACTCCCCCGGAAGTCCTGAGTTGCCAGGCACAGGTCCAGCCTAAGGGTACAGGCCCTGGGTTGGAGGACCAGGTTCAGGGTGTCCCCCTGACCTGGGGGAAGGGGCAACTGCTAACAGTGCCACTACCAGTTTGTCTTCTGGGGGTGCCGCTCCAGGTGGGAGGGTACAGTGCCCCAGGGAGGAGGACCGGGTGTGGGAGAGCCTACCCCAGTCCCTTGTTCAGCCTCAGGGTACAGACCCTGGGCTGGTGTACCGGTTGCAGGATAGCACCCCATAACTGGTGGGTGAATTGTGCAGAACGCCTGCCACAGGTGGCCTGACAATTCTGGAGTTGAGGGGGGACTGCTCCCGGTGGGGGGATGCAGTGCCCCAGGGAGGAGGACAGGGTGTGGGAGAGGCCACCCCAGTCCTGTGTCCAGCCTCAGGGTACAGACCCTAGGCTGGTGTACCAGTTGCAGGATAGCACCCCTGAACTGATGGGCGAATTGTGCAAGGCACCTGCCACAGGTGCCCTGACAATTCTGGAAAGGGGTACCGCTCCAGGTGGGAGGGTACGGAGCCCCTGGGAGGAAGACCGGGGGTGGGAAAGCCTACCCCAGTCTCCTGTCCAGCCGCCGGGTACAGACCCTAGGCTGGTGGGTCAGTGCCAGGATGTCATCCCTGCCCTGACAAGAGGGAGAGTGGACCAAGTGTGCCAGGCACCTGGGGCTACCGCCCCCCACTCTCTGATGCCACAGAGGTTAGAGAGCCCTGAGAGGCATAAGGCCTGGGTCTCCCCACTGACAACTGTCGGTAGCCACTGTGGCTTGCTGTCCTGGTGGACAAGGTTGCCCCTGGGAGGGAGACAGGAGTCACACCCCGGGGGTGGACTGGGCCACACCACTGTGTTGGCCATGTGGGCACTGTCGGCCTTTTGGGACACATCTGTGAGCAAAGTAAGTTTAGGCGCTGCACAGATGGGGTTCACAGGTGAGGAGAAGGGTTCCCCATGGGTCAGCTTATTGGGCCCTGAGAGTGAGGACAGAGGGATCCAACTGGTTTGGAAAGGCGTAGAACCAGAACGTGCCCCCGCTGTTGTGGCCAGGTCTATGTTCTATCGCCCCAAGCAGGGAAGTCCATCAAGGGATTGATTAGTCTACCCAGGCTTTAGGCTGGGAGGGGGTTGTGTTAGACTTTGCTTTTTCAGCGGGTTTACCCCCAGACTTTTTGCTTTTTGGCCTCCTGTTTTTGACCCTGTTTTTGTTGGTTTTAGGACTCTGGGCACTTTACCACTGCTAATCAGTGCTAAAGTGCATATGCTCTCCGTGTAAATTGTGTTATGGATTGGTGTTTCCATGATTGGATATTTGATTTACTTGTTAGTCCCTAGTAAAGTGCACTGAGTGTGCCAGGGCCTGTAAATCAAATGCTGCTGGTGGGCTTGCAGCACTGGTTGTGCCACCCACAGACACAGCCTGTAAAATGTAACTCAGACCTGCCATTGCAGAGCCTGTGTGCAGTCTGGAACTGCCATGTCGACTTGGCAAGTGTGCCCACTTGCCAGTCCCTAAACCTTCCCTTTTCTACATGTTAGTCACCCCTAAGGTAGGCCCAAGGTACCCCTGTGGGCAGGGTGCATTGTATGTGAAAGGTAGGACATGCCCTGGTGTGTGTGGCATGTCCTGATAGTGAAATACAGCCTACTTTGTTTTTCACTATTGCAAGGCTACCTGTTCCCCATAGGCCAGAATGGGCAGTTTGATTATTACATCCTATGATCCTAACTGACCCAGGGAACATGGTAGAAATTCGAGTTTAGTATGCCTAAACTCAGAAAGATAAAAGGCATCTTTTAGTGAAGTTGGTTTTAACATTCTGTGTTTGAAAATACCACTTTTAGAAAGTAGGTATTTTTTTGTCTAACCATCCAAGCCTGCCTCTGCTAGGTTGTGTATTCCTTGTCTGGAGTGTGAGTGACAGGGGCTGGGGGATTCCAGGAGACAGGGTGAGTCAGCACAGGGCTGAATAGCAAAATCTACATGTAGATGGGTGGGAGGAGTTGCACCTGGGACCTGAATAGTGCTGTGCCTTCCCTCCACAATGCTGGCTCCACCTCCTGTGGTGCGTCTGATGTCCCTGGCCTACACTGCAAAAGTAAGAAGGAGTCTTGTCAGCAAAGTGCTCCAAGACTGGCCAGAACTGGTTTGGACTAGGCAAAGGCCTCTCTGCCTTCAGAGAACAAAGAGAAATTGAGGATAAAAAGGGGGACCCAAACCCCAGAACTTTAGAACTCTTTTGGATCAAGAAGACTGCCAAGAAGAAGAGCCGGAGAAGCTGTGAGGAGGAACTACCACTTTGCTGTGTGCTTTGCTGTGTTGGCCTGCAGTGGCTGCTTCTGTCTTGGGCAGTGAAAGGCCTGGACTGGACTTTCTGCAATCTACTTTTGTGAGTTTCTCCAATGGCTTGAGGTAGAGCTTGCCCCCTGTTCAAGAAGTCTCAAGAACAGCAAAGACTTCAAGTTCTTCTGCCCTCAGCACTGGGGACTGTGTGTTTTGTGCTGCAATAGAAGAAAAGCAAGTCGACGATGCCGCTGCCGACTCTGTGTCCCGAAGGCACCGCAGAGGGCACCGCCGCAACGCCGCACCGCGACCCTGGTCTCACTGACGATGCCTGCTGACGCTGCCACCGAGCCGCTGCTCGCACCGCAACCTGTGGGCACCGCACTCCGCACCGCTTCACTTCACGACGACGCCTTGGCACCGCAGAGGGCACCGCTACAACGCCGCAACGCGACCCTGGTCTCACCGACGACGCCTGCTGATGCCGCCACCGAGCCGCTGCTCGCACCGCGACCTGTGGGCACCGCACTCCGCACCGCCTTGCTTCACGACAACGCCTTGGTATCCCCGACGATGCCGCTCCACGCCTAAATCTATGCCGCTGCTTGCACCGTGGTTCGAGGGCACTGCTTGTAAAGTTACACGACGCACCGCCCTCATCCCGCATCACAGCCTTGGCCTACCGACGCCGGCGCCATCAACTCCAGTCCGTCAGCCGACGACAGCGCTTCAGCAACGATGACGCCGCTGCTTGCACCGTGACCTGCCAGCACTGTGACGAGCAACGCCTTCATCTCGCACCGCGACCCTGGTCTCACCGACGACGCCATCTGATGCTGCCACCGAGCCGCTGCTCACACCGTGACCTGAGGGCACCGCATGCCGCACCGCTGCACTTCGCACCGCAGCACCCGACGCCTGCTGACGCCAGCGCTCCTGACTCCATCAGAGAGGAGATCGACCTGCAACGCGTGTGACTTCGAGGGCCCGACGACTCCTGCACCGACCTCCGGAACTGACGCCTGCGGACGCCATGTTTTCGGAAGCTCAACAAGAGGTCATCGACGCCCTGCATTTCTAAAAGGTACTGTTTGCGGGTCTTCCCGACACCGTAGCTGGCCCGCGACGCCGCGGTCAGCCAGAACTGTTTGGATTTGTTTGCTCATGACGCCGTGATAGCCCCGGACGGAGCTATCGACATCACGGAACTGTTTTTAAAGCATATTTTGATAACTGAAGATTTTTAAGTACTGTATTCTGGATTTTTATCGTTTTTTTGGTCTTTTCTTAAGTATATAAAAATATTGGATATTTTTCTAAACTGGTGTGGTGTCCTTTTGTAGTGCTTACACTGTATTACTGTTGGTTATGTGCAAATGCTTTACACACTGCCTCTAAGATAAGCCTGACTGCTCATGGCAAGCTACCAAGGGGGTGAGCAGGGGTTATTTAGTGTAACTCCCTTATCCTGACTAGGGTGGTGGTTTATTGCCTGGCTTTGGCCCATGCCCAAGCCTACCAAAAATCCCATTTCTAACAGTGCCTGTCACATGTCTCAGGTTTTTTACAGTTGGGGGTTGTGTATTCCCCCTAGACAGCCACACACAATGGGATAGAGGAGTTAGACCCAGACTCACTTACACCTGAATAGGCTGTGTCCTGTCCCCACACAAAGGGCTTCATCCCCCCCGTAGTGAGTCTGGAGCCAGGGCAGGAAGCGAGGACCTCTGTGCACTTCAAAGGCATGTCGATGAAATCTCCCCCACTTCAAAGGCACAACTAGGTATAAGTATTGGACCTCAGACGTCACCACTTCAGTAGTCTTCTGGACCTGTGAAGACTCTATGAGGAAGAAAGACTGCTATGCTTCTTAAGGGACTGTCACTCTGCTGAGCTGCTGCTTTGTTGGACTCCTGCTTTGCTGTGCTGCCCTGCTGCCCTCCTGCCTGGGTGAGAAGGACTGGACCTGCGTCACTAGAACCCAGAGTGACTCCAAGGGCTAGGTGGATGGCCTCCTGAAGTCTCAGGGGCATAAAAGACTTCCACCCACCCTGCCTCTGAAACTGCACTTTTCCATCTGTAAGTCCGCCCTGCCAAGTGGTGCCACCCCAATCCTGGACACTTGGAAGTGGGCCTGAGGTGCATGTTCCATTGGGCCCGATGCTTCCGCTGTCGAACGGATACATCGCTGCTGCTGCATGGATTGGCACTCATGCATCACCGCTGCTGCTTGGGTCGGTTCTGGCGCATTGCCTTCGGAACCACCACTGCAAGGTCCTCTCCTTCGACAGCATTCTCAACTACAGCGCT
Organism: Calotriton arnoldi; assembly: GCA_963921515.1. Classification (NCBI taxonomy): domain Eukaryota; kingdom Metazoa; phylum Chordata; class Amphibia; order Caudata; family Salamandridae; genus Calotriton; species Calotriton arnoldi. The sequence goes on along the minus strand of CAWUFW010003952.1, from coordinate 20,874 downwards.
GAACCTCTGCATTGCAGCTCACCACTAATTGGAGCCGAGGTATTGAAGCTGCTGCGCGGCTCAAGACCAGTAAATCATTGCTGCTGTGTAGATCGGGACAACACATCACCTCGACTGTACCACGCATCCTCAACGTCGACGCACAAAGGATTAAGGTACTTTTGTTCAGCGGGCCTCACAGGGTCCCTGTATCCAGACTGCACTCCATCGTGGTCAACATACATTTTTGACTTTTTCTCAGTCCGGCGTGATTATATATCCCAAATAGTGCCTTCTTTTTTTCAAAGATCTGGGTTGAATGCATCATCGTTCTTTAGCTCACTTCGCCACCCAGTTCAGACCCAGCCATATGCAAATCAGTCTTGAGCCTAATCCTCATGGGAACAGTTAAGCCCAAACTGCCAAACTGGGTCTAAACTAAAGTGGCGTAGTGAGCTAAAGAACGATGATGCATTCAACCCAGATCTGTGACTGGGGGTGAGTTTCTGAAAAGTTTCAGCGCTTCGGCCATCATCTCCTTGTGTTTGCTTTGTTCACTCTAAGTTGGCAGGGTATCCCCAGAAGTGGATCCCTGACCCTTGCTCACTTTGCCACTGGATTCAAGCTAGCCTGGCTGATGAGGGGTGTTAGCCTGAAACCGGTCCCAGGATGCTTGTTTCCAGTCCAGGGAAGATCTGGCTTGGCAGTTCGGGCTGGACTGTTCCGATGAGGAATAGGGTCAAGACTGATGTGCATATGGATGGGTCTTAACTGGGGTGGTGAAGTGAGCTTAAGAACGATGATGGATTCAACCCAGATCTGTGATTGGGGGTGAGTGTCTGAAAAGGTTCAGCGCTTCGTCTATCATCTCCTTGTGTTTGCTTTGTTCGCTCTAAGTTGTCAGGGTATGCCCAGACATGGGTCCCTTGCTCACTTTGCCACTGGATTCCAGCTAGCCTGGCTGATGAGTGGTGTTACCCCGAAATCGGTCCCAGGATGCTTGTTTCCAGTCCAGGGAAGACCTGGCTTGGCAGTTCTGGCTGGTCTGTTTCCATGAATAATAGGCTCAAGACTGATTTGCATATGTCTGGGTCTGAACTGGGGTGGCAAAGTGAGCTAAAGAATGAGGATGGATTCAACCCAGATCTGTGACTGGAGGGTGAGGGTCTGAAAAGTGTCAGTGCTTCATCCATTATCTCCTTGTGTCTGCTTTGTTCGCCCTAAGTTGGCAGGGTATGCGCAGACGAGGGTCTCTTGCTCACTTTGCCGCTGGATTCAAGCTAGCCTGGCGGATGAGGGGTGTTAGCCTGAAACCAGTCCCAGGATGCTTGTTTATGGTCCAGGGAAGACCTGGCTTGGCAGTTCGGGCTGGACTGTTCCAATGAGGAATAGGGTCAAGACTGATTTGCATATGGGTGGGTCTGAATGGGGGTGGCGAAGTGAGCTAAAGAACGATGATGGATTCAACCCAGATCTGTGACTGGGTGTGAATGTCTGAAAAGACTCAGCTCTTCGTCCATCATCTACTTGTGTTTGCTTTGTTTGCTCTAATTTGGCAGGGTATGCACAGACGTGGGACTCTTCCTCCCTTTGCCACTGGATTCAAGCTAGCCTTGCTGATGAGGGGTGTTACCCTGAAACCGGTCCCAGGATGCTTGTTTCCAGTCCAGGGACGACCTGGCTTGGCAGTTCAGGCTGGACTGTACCCATGAGGAATAGGATCAAGACTGATTTGCAAATGGCTGGGTCTGAACTGGGGTGGTGAAGTGAGCTAAAGAATGATGATGGATTCAACCCAGATCTGTGACTGGAGGTGAGTGTCTGAAAAGTGTCAGTGCTTCATCCATTATCTCCTTGTGTTTGCTTTGTTCGCCCTAATTTGGCAGGGTATGCATAGACGAGGGTCCCTTGCTCACTTTGTCGCTGGATTCAAGCTAGCCTGGCGGATGAGGGGTGTTAGCCTGAAACCAGTCCCAGGATGCTTGTTTATGGTACAGGGAAGACCTGGCTTGGCAGTTCCGGCTGGACTGTTCCAATGAGGAATAGGGTCAAGACTGATTTGCATATGGATGGGTCTGAATGGGGGTGGCGAAGTGAGCTAAAGAACGATGATGGATTCAACCCAGATCTGTGACTCGGTGTGAATGTCTGAAAAGACTCAGCTCTTCGTCCATCATCTCCTTGTGTTTGCTTTGTTTGCTCTAATTTTACAGGGTATGCCCAGACGTGGGACCCTTCCTCACTTTGCCACTGGATTCAAGCTAGCCTTGCTGATGAGGGGTGTTACCCTGAAACCGGTCACAGGATGCTTGTTTCCAGTCCAGCGACGACCTGGCTGGCAGTTCAGGCTGGACTGTACCCATGAGGAAAAGGGTCAAGACTGATTTGCAAATGGCTGGGTCTGAACTGGGGTGGCAAAGTGAGCTACAGAATGATGATGGATTCAACCCAGATCTGTGATTGGGGGTGAGTGTGAAAAGTTTCAGCGCTTCGTCCATAATCTCCTTGTGTTTGCTTTGTTCGCCCTAAGTTGGCAGGGTATGCCCAGACGTGCGTCCCTTGTTCATTTTGCCACTGGATTCATGCTAGCCTGGCTGATGAGAGGTGTTAGCCTGAAACCGGTCCCAGGATGCTAGTTTATGGTCCAGGGAAGACCTGGCTTGGCAGTTTGGGCTGGACTGTACCCATGAGGAATAGGGTCAAGACTTATTTTCATATGGCTGGGTCTGTACTAGGGTGACAAAGTGAGCTAAAGAACGATGATGGATTCAACCCAGATCTGTGACTGGGGGTGAGTGTCTGAAAAGTTTCGGAACTTCATCCATCATCTCCTTGTGTTTGCATTAAATAGCTTGTCTGCATGTATTTGCCTACATTTTCCTCATAATTCATTTAATAGAGAGATAATGCTATATAACTGTAAACCTTTGGCTTTTTTATTTATGCATTATTGAAAAATTGGTTCACTTTTCAAGCACCAGGTAGAAGTTTTAAACTGTCTGGAATTATCAGTATAGCATTCAGCCATAGATAATTCCTACTGATGACCATTTTTTATTAAAACATTCCTGACCACTTTGCCTTTTCTGAAGTAATTAAGGAGAGCTGTATTAATCTAAGTACCTTTCAGGTACTTGGCTGTCCAGATCTGATCATTTCCACTTACAGGAATTTGTAAAATCATAAAACAAATTGGAAAGTCATATGAAATATAACCTGTACCTAGATAAAAAGATGGTTTATCCTATTGTCGACCTCTAAGGTCTTTGACTACCAGTATATAACCGTATCAAATTATTTTCATGCTTTACGTAGTCAAGTTTAAAATAATGTCTGCTAACTAATTCCTAAATATATTGTACAGTCTCTAAATAGCAAATATTCATACTTTGGCCGATTGGACATTCCTATGGTCATCTTTCAGTCATGTGAAGTTGTTTCTCTCAGTGTGAGTGCTTGATGACATATTCATTCATCACAACCCCCGTGGCCTTACACCTGTTACTTAGAATACCTAAATCTGCATTGCCCTTGTCTACTTACCAGCCTGCCTGAATGGCCCTCCAACAATTATAGCAGCATCCTCAATGGATAAATGTGCTTAAATTTGGGGATCAATGATGACAATATTGCTTCATGTAAATATCAGAAAATTAATATTGTCATTAAAAATATCACCCTTCCATACCTAACTAATAAAACCAGTGCTTAATTTGTGCCGGTGCTTTCCGGTGCTTAGAGCCGGCACTTATTTAACAGGGCCGGGTCTACACCACGCCTCAGCACATCTATGGCAAAGTAAATATAATTACCCCACTCACCGAAGACAGTGCTGTTTGCTTCCTGAGTCCCCAGTAAACAGTGTTGCTGTGCTGTGAGAGTGCTGTGAGAGCCGATAAAAATCCAATCATATCCATGCGAATTTGCGTTAGGCCCTTTGTTCAGTGTTGCTGGTGGGCGGGACACTGATTGGGCTATATTTGGGTCTGTGGGGTTGGGGCTGCAGCACCATGAGTAGATTTTTTTCAAAATGCCACATCCCGGCACACACACCACACAAGTCACTAGCAGTTCAGCACGATGTGGAGGGCAGCAGCAGTAGGCCAATTAGTAAAGGCAGTGCCCCCACCAGTAACCGAGTGAGTAGCCAAACCAATGCTGCTTCTTCTTTGAGGCGATCACAATGGTGGTTGTAACTTGCTAATGAACAGACTTGGTGTGAAGTGAATCGAGCCCCAGGTAATCATGCCTCCAGTGCCGCAAAAAAGCTTCCTGCGAGAGAACAGCCCCCTGTGAATGGCAGACAATTGTTCAGAAAAATGTGTCTGCTTAATTATGAGCTGTCGGGATGCCAGTCCAGTACTCGGCTGGCCGTAATGACTTCCTCGCCCCCGAGCTGCCTTGCTTCTCAAGTGATTTTTGGGTCATGGAGGTGTGCAGCTGGTGTGATTGGCCGTCTGTTGCTTGAAGGAAGAGCCCTGGTCTTTAAGGTTTGGCTTTAATGTCAATTTAGCAGCGTTCATGCAAAACCTACTGTCAGTGCAAAAAGTAAGATTAGCTGTCGGGAAAGGGTATGGAAAACAGATGCAGGTTTGTTTGGGTTTTAATTGGTTCATTGGTTCGTAAATTTCTGCTTGGTGGGATTCAATGCTATGCCGTGTGGGCATTAACGTTACAAATATAACTCCATGTCCTGTAAGCATCCTACATTAGAACATGGACTGCAATGTTTTGGTTTTTGCCTTAACTTTGTGCATAACATCGTACCCCGGTTTTTGCACTATTTGTTTTTAGTAAAGAGTTCAGTCCTCTTTTTAGTCATGGCCTTGTGTATTTTAAAGTCTTTTTAAGGACCCTTGCTTAATAGGATTACTGTTAATGACACATTCATTTACGCACGGGGAGACTAAGTAGTTTGAACAGAATCACAGGATTCTGTTTTAGATGGCGCTAACAGGAGAAATGGGCTGGTGCAAGCTGCCTCCTAACGAGAGCCTCGGCACTTGTTTTGTTACAAATTAACCACTGAATAAAACACAACTATCAATTACCAAAATATCGCCATTAAAAATCTCAAAATTTTACTTATATCGGTACCTCAAATATCAGAAACAAAAATATCATTACCTTTAAATGAATATACAAATTGACATAAATATTGCAAAATATAATATCAAATATGATAATATTGCAAAAAATAAAAGAATTACATTTACAAAACAATATAACATTATTTACTTGAACCAGAAATTAAAAACAAACTCTAAAAACATAACATAAAAACATAAATACATAATCTAACAAAAGGCAGAAACTGAAACAAAATGCAAATTTAGTGAACACTAACCAATAGAAACAACTGTAAACCAAAGTAGCCAATGAAACTACATAATGAATATAAATTAACAATATAAAAGGAACACAAAATTTGAGCACTTACTATACCAAAAACTTTCAAGGCTGCAAGAGGATGGTACTCTGCCAGATTTTCTAGAGCAATACAGAAAACAGAAGTAGAAGCTACATAAAACTATCTTCTAAAATAAGTAAAACATTCAATTAAACAAGCCTAAAGATAACTGAAATAAAAATTGTTAAATAATAAACATCTAACCAAACAATCTATATTTTATGTCATATAGTTTAGAAATTGCAGAACAATTACTACACCATCCACAAATTACAAACCCAAGAAGAAACTCTAGCAGTCAAGAACCTGGAAAAAGGCACATAAAAGTAAATACATTGAAAACAGTACTAAATATCAAGTAAAACGTTAAAAACTAAAAATAAAACCCCTCAGCTCCTACTAGCTACCAACAAATACATGTTTAGAATAACATTAAAGCAACTTTTTTCCTCAACAAAAAAAAGTCACTTGATCTACATTATAACATCTCAAATGGAAAACAGAAAGAAAAGGACTACAATTACCATCAACAACATAAGTAAGTATAAAAAGAAAAAGGTTGCCATCATTTTGCAAGTACATTACAAATGTAAATTACATTTTAAAGAGGTATTTAATTATATTGTTAAACTATTTTCACATGGGCTACACTTACAGTCAAGAATGTACAAGCACCAAAATTGTTAATCTACAAAGTATTACTGTAATTATTATGATGTGAGGGCTACAACAAAAGATGATGGGGCAGATTTACAAGCCCCTTGCGACAACTTTACGCCGCCGTTGTGTCACTTCTGTGACGCAGTGCCGTCCTAAAAGATGGTGCCACATTGCAACATATTTACAACGTGACACATCTAGGGAGATGCATCATGTTGTAAACCCCTGTGCTACATTATACCTGCGTCAGGTATTATGTATGCAGGGTGGGCGTTCCGACGTGAGAAAGCCTCGTAAAAGTGAGGCAGTGAAATCTACAAGATTTCACTTAGTCACTTTTACGATGGCGCTGCGTCAAAACCTTACGCCTGCTTGAAGCAGGCGTAAGGAGTGAGGCAGCATGTTAGGAATAGGCATTCCTAACCATTGCTGGAGTTGCGTCGTGCTTGCGACACGACTCCAGCAATGCGCTGCCTGTACGCCAAAAGATGCGTCACGCATCTGTCTATCCTTGCTACATGGTGCGCCGCATTGTAAATGCGACGCATCCATGGTGGCGCAAGGGATTTTTTACGGGACGCAAATGAACTGACGCATCTCTGCTAATATGCAGAGATGCACCAGTTCTTGTAAATCTGCCCCAATGTTGTTATTAATGTGAGAGAACACAACCGCTCCCAACATCGACGTCAGTACTACAGGATATGAGAGAGGCAAGCACCAGTTCCCAAGATCCCACTGCTAAAATAATAAACGATATACTCCCTAAAGTACCTGACTACATCATAGGCCAACTACTAGTTATGCCTACCTTAAAACGCTTACTAGCAGAAACAAAATCAACTCCCAGTGCTACTCCTCCTGCCCCTAGAATATACCAAGATATCCAAATTCCTGATCTCTAAACTACCACACATAATGAAGAAGCCTTCCTCCTACATGACAACCTTAACAATGAAAAACACATTATTATATTTCCTGCAGCAGATAACCTATAATAACTAATCTAATGTCAAGCATGGATGAAACATTCAAAGTGTCCTAAACCATTCACTCAGATATACAGCATACATGCAAATATCAAAACACTAATATACCATGCATATATAACTTGCTACCAAAGAAACAGAGTAGCACTTTCTAGGAACATCTAAACCAACTTAAAATTAAAACAAACACCTACTGCCCAAATAAAATAATAACTGACTTTAAACAAGTCATGATACAAACAATACTTAAACTATACCTGCACGCAGTCATACAAGGCTGTTACTACCATTTTAACCAGGCTATTTGGAGACACCTCCAAAAATCTTCACCTAGTGTAGAATATTCAACAAACAGACAATTTACCTTTGAAAAAAGATTGCACTAGCCTACGTCCCTGTGACCGAGGTAGCTAACCACTACAACCTACTTATATTAAGTCGATTCTACCAACTAAACAAACAAAAACTAAGTCCCCCAATGGACTACTTTGAAGACACATAGGTTGGCAGCACTCTGGACATGGACATCGACTCAAATTCCAAATATCATGCTGGAATGTCTGCAACAGCACTAGCGGTCAAGAAGCCAAAACCAACAAAGCAGTAGAAGAATGGTAGAATGCCTTCTAACATACACTAGGAAGAACACAAGATATGCTAAACAAATTCATAGAAGCCCTACAAAAATACAAAGATACGAAGAATGGAGCAATGAGCAACCCAAATAAATCTAAAATTAGTAAACAAACCAATAGAATTTAGGACTCGCTACAATGTAAATTAAAACTCTGTATTAGGAACAAAGGGGTACACTACTTAGAATCCATATCAAAAAGCCTATTATAAAAAACAAAGGGGCAGATTTACAAGACAGTGTCTCAGTGCGGAACGCAAGCCATTTGGCTGCGCCGCACTGAGTCACTTTCAAAGCACAGGGATGCGACATATTTACAAAAATATGTTGCATCTCTGTGCTTCCGCCTGCGCTGGCGCACAAACTGCTGCCATGCGCCAGCGCAGACATCCTTGCACCATGGTGCAAGTATGCCTGCGTCATGGGGAGATTGTTTTTGTTCAGGGAGGGTTCCCTTCCTGCACAAAAATAATCTTTGAAATGCCGTTTTCAACTTCTATGTGTGCTGCATTAGCACACATAGAAGTTGAAAAACGTCATTGTTTCAATGATTGTATATGTGCAGGAAGGGAACCCTTCCTGAACAAAAACAATCATTAGAGGTGATTTCCTGTTTCTATGTGTGCTGCAGAATGCAGCACGCATAGAAAGAGGAAAAGAAAACGAGGAGAAATGAATACATTTCTCCTCGTTGCGCCTCCCTACGCCTCCCCTGGGAAGGTGTAGCATTCACACGCATTTCCAGATTTACGATTCCTCGTAAATCTGGAAATATGTCTGGTTCCATGGGTGTTGCGTGGGAACACCCACAGCAACACCCATAGAACGCCCCTTTCACGCAAAGTGCTGCGTGCAAAGGGGCCATATTTACAAGGACAGGAAAAGTTACGCAGGGTGGCTTTTCCTGTCCTTGTAAATATGGAGCGGTAAAATGCGCCACCGGTACGACACTAAAAGTGATGCACCGGTGGCGCAAGGGGCTTGTAAATCTGCCCCAAACTATCTATACAATAACCAATAAAACTTAACAGAGATGCACACCAGACTAAGAAAAAATACATTTAACTAAATAGTAAAGCAATTATTTTTATACAGCTGTCCAAACAACATACGATAAATAGCAAAAACAGTGTTACATATTTATTTTTTCCTTAAATGACCCATTTATCATCTCTAAAGCTTAAAATTACAAATAAAATCAAATGTAACCAAGTAAATACAAAACCTAAAATATAAGATAATACCTAAAAATGACATCAAATAAATATACAAAAGAAAATATAACATTTCCTGACCAAAACTAATAGGATAAAAATGACTTACTATTCTGTAGCTGCAAATGTTCATCTATACCCACCATCTCGTGCCCCAGAGAGCAAGTAATCAATAGAAGCTCTGTCAAACTGGTTTTGATTTGTAAAAATGTGTGGATATCAACCATATGATCACTGAGGGACAGACATGAAAAGACGCATTATGTTCCCAAAAAAACTCCGGCCACTCCAGATATATTCTTCAAATTGAGGAATATCTGTGTGTTTTTGGCTACATGAAGAACCAGGCCTTCTGCAAATGGCATAATGTTGTATTTATAAAGGAAAGAGGACATTGTGGAGCCTTGCAGAATTCCTACAAACACCCCTTCAACACAAGTGTAATGGTTCAAATCGTAAATACAGTTGCAGTTTATAATGGTATATAACTGATAGATATGATCTTTCCCAATGTCCTCTGTCCAATGAATACTAAGGCATGAACATCAGGAACAGACCAAGTCTCCAGAATGCAACTCAGATAAACAAATGGGCCTACCCAGTGAAGGGAGTCGTTACCAACTCTGTAGGCCAGTTGTAATATGACCTAGAAGGCTAATTAACTGAGAAATATGTACAATAAGACAGGTGTGTCATCGTTCTTACATAATCAAAAAATTGCTGAAAGCTTTCCAGGATATCTGGAAAATTGGACAGAGAAACATTCTAATCCTGCTTTTTGAAGACCAACCTGAGATGTTTGCAAGACCAGCCGTGGAGTTCCATAATCTACTGATTGTAATAGTAGATGATGTGAGGAGAAGTAGAAACATATATACATATCACAAAAAGATACTGATCTTTGGCACCAAAATGCAGTAAAATTAGCAAAAAGTTCTTCATGTACACCAAAGGTATAGAAAAAAGCAACACATTATACTAACTTGGGGGTCGATTCCGAATCGGGCCGGAAATCTCTCCGACCGAGCCGGACCCGGAGAGATTTCCGACCGAATCGGACTCGTGCAGTCCGACCGAACGAGTCCGATGCATTCGTATGCCACCGGACACGAGTCGGTCGGACTCCCATTGAACTCAATGGGAGCCGGTCGTACAACGCGTACGCGGGCTCCCATTGCCTCAATGGGTGCGAGGCGGACAAGGGCGCTCCCTACAGCGAGTACGCCGCAAGCGCTTCGCGGCGTACACGCACAGGTAGGGGACCCATGGGTCCCCCTGTGTGCGCCTCGCACGGGTACGCAGACAGGGGGGTCCGACACGGACCCCCAGAGCACGGCTCCGACAGCGAGTTCGAGTCGGACGGCGCGAGTCGGTCGGAGCGGTCGAGGTGCGCATCGTACTTACCCGGCCGGAAAACGTCTCCATTGCGCGGTGCGAATCGGGTCCGAGCGAGTCGGTCGGAGCGGTACGATCCGGGTACGAGTCGGTCGGAGCGGTCGGGTCGCCCGGACGAGTCGGTCGGCGACCCGCATCGTACTCGCTCGGCCGGACCCGCGTACGATTCGGTCGGGAAAAAGGGCTCCGAATCGGATCCGGTAAAGCCGAATCCTATTCGGAGCCCTACCGGCCGAGATCGGAATCGGCCCCTAGGTGTTACATTTTTATTTTTTTATTAAACAACTCCTGCAATACTTACGGTGCATCATGCATATAAAGGCAAAAAATTTAACAAAGGGGAATTGTAAGTGCAACCTCTATTAATGAATACATCTTCGATATTGTAAAAGCTAAAAATGACTCTATTTTAGGGGACTATAAGAAAATCTCAAGATTTGGTCTAATTTGGGAATATTCTGGATATGCTGGAAGAAAGCCCAGTTGTCTCCTTGAAGGTGATTGTACTACTATCCAGTTGAGTTTACAGGCCACAATGCTTCAGTCAGGTTTGCAAAACAGAGTCACATCACTCAGAATAAGAACTTACTTTCAATCAACGGTGCAGAGGGGATGGGTGATGGAATTACACAATTATCAGTGCTACTGAGAGGCAATGTGCCGGGAGTCAGACACTTGCAAAATGAATAAATAAATAAATAAACATTTGACTGAATCTACCACTGCACAAAAGCGGCTCACAACAGAAGCATCAAATGATAAACTTCAACACATTTAACTTGGCAGCTATCAGCTTTTAAAGGGGTAGATTTTGTGCAGGTTTACTGTGGATTTAATATCTATACAATCCAGAGATGCATTTGAAAATGAAAGTTATTTAAAAGTGTATTCTGCAGTGAAATCACTTAAACTTGAAGAAACAAATCTATATGGGCATCAATGCAGTCCCCAGTCATTAAATATTCATTTAGTTTGCATTACCACGTGTTAATAGGTTTTATACTGCTACAAAGGATAGTTTAGTAATTCCAGGAACATGTAATGAGGGCTTTCTCTATATTGTTAGAAAAACCTACTTTGTGTCAGAGTCCAACTGCTGACCTTTTTGAACCCACATTATCCTCTTTCTTAAGCAAAATCTTGCAGTGTCTGATTAAGCGTTATAGTAATTGCTCAGATCCAATCATTATCAGAATGTAATAGAATATGTTTCTATAATTCTATAACATGAAAAGAAAAAGGGGCTTTAATGCAGTCATTTCTCTTTCTAGATCATTCAATATATTGAAATGAATTAGATCAAATACCTCATAATACTTATGTTGCGTATTAGGTCATGGCTAATTAGCAGGGTTTTTTGTACCTGACAAAGTCCATCTTTTCGCTTTTCTTATTAGAAATTGCTGTCTGGCAAATAAAGCTTAGGTTAAGCGCTTTGTTATTTGCTGCTACCTGTGTCTATCCTTCGTTAGCGAGTAGTACCTACTGTTATTGTTTGTTCTACAGTAACACCTATTGTTGTCCTTTGTTACCCAATAGTACCTGCTGATTAGCCCGACTAACCCTTTGTTATGTGTGGTTATTAACATAAAAAATGAACAGGTTACTTCCTACATTAAAAGGGCATACACTTTGAGGATGCAAGGCCTATCAATGAGATATGATCAGATGTATGCTATAGTCACAGTGCTTGCATCACACCATTTTGGTCTTTTTGAGGTGTTCCGGAGCTCATGCGATCCGACGTGAAAGCGAGGGCAAGAGTGAGACCAGCAGCTCCACACCATGGGGCCAGCCTGGTGGGCTGGGAGGAGCCAGGCCAAGAGTTGTGGTGGCCAGGCCCTCCAGCAGACCATCAGTACACAAACAGCAGCCCACAGGTTACGACTGACCAGAGGTGAAACTCAGGACCGCCGCCACCTGGGCCCACACCTGAACCTGTCTCCAGCAGCAACTGGACGACAGACGCTAGTCGCCTTGCCAGTCCCTACTGCTCTGCCTGCATCCTCCACGGCCAGCAATGATGACAGAGACTCACTGGGGAGTCGGGACACCAACGAAGCAGACTTGGAACAACTGATGGGTCCTGCAGCAGAGCTTGCCATCTGTGCACAGCTCATCATGTAGCCAGGGACACATCCTGCCTGGCAGCTAAACATCAACAGCCCAGCACTGAAGAAAACCCCTGCCTCCTGCCTGTCTGCTACCTCCCAACCATCTTCCCAAGCCAGGAGGGGTCAGTAGCCTGCTTTCCGGTAAAGCTGCTTTACACTCCCTCCACACCCTTGCTCCATCTGGGGGTACTGGCGAGTGGCCAACAGTCTTGGCTTAGTTTGGAGAGAGATCCCCATAACAGAAACCAAGCTGTTTGGATTGCATTTGGCTGATCACTGCCAGAGAGAGCTCACAACCTACCACTGCTACTGAGGCCTCAGAGCACCTCAGACTGCCAGATTTTGACCCCCCGGAACATGTGGAGGAAACAGGAGAGAGTGTTGTTTGCTTGCAGCTGGGGAGCAAGAGCTGGGGGTTCCGTGACCTGTTCTTCTTCAAACCCTCATTACACCCTTACTATTTTATTCCATGTAAGCTTTACAACTGTCTCCAAAGGAGGCCAAGGTGTCTTGATGTTTTTGATGTTCTCCCTGCTGTGCCCCGAGACTGTGGTTTGCCAGTGCCCATCTAAGCATATGTGAGATCTCAATGCTGTCTATATGATATCCTTGTTTCAGTTTGTGGAGGGGGTACTATAACCCCCAGGAGGTCTTGTGAGGGTGGTTGGAAGAGCATGTGTCTAGTGTTTGAAAGTGCACAGAAGGTGTAATCTGGGCCCGTCAGAAACTGGTCTGGCAGAGTCACCCCCCTTGCACTATAACGGTACTTGCTATTTGTTATTTGCTATTATCTCTGTCTACCTTCCTCTTTACTGTTATTTTGTGTACCTGGTCTTGGTGGCTGTAATCGCCTGACCCGATTCCTAATTATGGGGAAAAGGAAAACCACTGTGGTGTCCTCCCCACTGTTAAAAGTGCTTCTATAGACATAATTTTGGAAAGGGCAGTGAGGGACACTAGCATGGAAATTGTACTGATGAAAAGAAGCCTCTCCATTAGTTTAGGTCCTATGCTTGCACCTGCCCTTATAAAAAGTGATGAGCCCTCTTACCCAATTCCGGAATCTTCACCTTCTTTAACCAGAGAAGTTGCTCTACATTCGGCTTTTGAAGGTGCCAATGATAACTTTTATTCCATAACCATAAAGAGGGAAAAAAGGGGACTCAAGCCAAGCAAAGAGAGGACTCTATTTTGACTCTGACTCCCAACCCCATGCCCAACCTTGCACCAATTATGCAAGGAGATTTAATAACTCCAACGTTAATGCCTCCTTGCATAGAGCACCTCGTGCATGACTGTTACAATAAATTTAAAGTGTTATTTGCAGCCCTCCCCCAACAGGTACCCTTAACCCCTTCAGTGCTCATGACGAGCTGGACTCGTCATGGCACACAGTGGGCGTGTGCTCATGACGAGTCCAGCTCGTCATGGCACCCACCCACGGGGGAAGCGCTGGCGCTCCCCCCATGGGATGACGATCTGGCTGTTTTTACCGGGGAAGGCAGGGGAAGCCCTTCCCCTGCCTCCCCCCGCCCCCCGCACACGTCATCAATGACGTCAGCGCGCGAGGCGCGCTGACGTCATTGGAGGTTTCCCTTTTTTCCACGACGCGCTGGAAGCCATTTGCTTTCAGCGCGTCGCAGAAGAAAGAGGTAAGTTTTGGCTCTGGGGAGGGGGGCATTCAAACAAAAGAGGCATCGGGGAAAGGAAAGGGTTTTCCTTTCCCCCGATGCCTCTTTTGTGCATTCCTGCTGCACGATCGTGCGATCGTGCAGCAGGAATGCCCACTAGACGCCAGGGATTTTTTTTTTTTTAAATGGACAGCTGTTTGGGGGGAGCGGCCCCTTAGGCAAGGGTCGCTCCCCCTTTTGGGGCAATGATTTTCGCCTAATGGACACAGCTGCTAAGGTTTCAGGTTGCAATGTGTGTTCATTTCATAAAATCAGTGTAATTATGAGTGACATTTCAACCACTATGAGTGACACTTTTTGCGAGCAAAATCAAGCAGTAAAGACGAGGAAAACCTAAATAAATATCAGAAATGAAACCCATTTGAGCAACAAGAAACTCTAAGAAAATCTTAAACCTGCTGCATATCACCAGAAATCTAGTGCCCTTGTAAATGAATGGTAGTTTTGGGAATATGCGTTGCATCATTGGTACAGTCGAGTGCTTTCAACAGGGATATTTAACCCCTCCTCAGTGTGACATTATTGTGGTAGCCTTAATTTAATAATACCTTTTTATAAAGTTTTATATAGCGCCAGCTAGACCTGTGGGTATCAGAGCGCTTTACATACACAAAGGAGAAGAAAAGGAATTACAAAACATCGCTGTACATGAGGATGCATAAAAACAAAAGCAAAGAACTTATGTATCCAGAGAGGGGACAGGGACTCAGGTGGCTGACACAGTCATCCGGGACGACGGGAGACCACAACAGGTTCTTGGCAGGTTACGCTCTCATACCAAAGTCTGACAGAGGAGCGACCTCCTCTTGAGCCCCGATCAGCTATTTAAACTCGACCACAGTGTCCTTTATCATACGTGTCCGCAAGCATGTAGACACGCAGTCCACACACCTTAGCGTGTGTGTAGGTACTAATTTTTATTGTTTTCACTTCTCACGTGGCACTACATTTTTTGCCACTCACCACTTCTCACGGTCCTGAAGAAAGCCCCTCCTACATTCTCCTGCGGGCTGAAACATGTAGACCCATCACATAGTCAACTACAAGATAATTACTTCTTTTTTAGTTGCATCACACATAATTTTTAATCATATCCTGAGCCGCCAGTAATAACAATAGAGAGGCAAGGATTCTCAGAGATATTTTTAATTCACTTCACATCACATTTTTGCACCACACCAGCTCCGCTGTAATCAGGCGTCGCAGCACAACCGGGGGGCATTCGGCCACCCGGATGGGACCCCAATGATGAAGCATGACACCAACCAGGTTGGTGTGTGAGGGGTCTTTTAACAAACCCAGTGGGTTCCAAACACTGCCTACTAGTGATTGTGCCACACATAGATTGGGTTCGTCCATCATTGTTTAACAACAGTCAGAGAACCACCATCCTAGAAGGCCTTGCGTCTAGTAAAGTCACAACACTACACTGCTGCTCCTAGGTGGGGAAGAAAAAGTAATGCAGCTGCCGATGTCCTTGAGAAGTGTCTCTGTGTCTGTTACACTCACTGGCTCAGCCAACTGCATACACTCAGCTGCTGTACAGTAGCCAAGTCAGTCAGTCCGTCCCCAGTCACGATGCTTGTGGTGAGGAGCTCTCGATGATGCAGAACGGGTCATAGTGGCACTGCTCGGCTAATGTGAGAGGTGGGCCTGCCCTAAACACCACCTGTTCAGCCTCTCCCCGACTCAGAGCACGTGTTGAAGGAGAGTTCTAGTGTTGTCAGCCGACAACAACAATTACTGGCCCACTAGACCACCAGGGATTTGTTTGTGGGAAGTGGCCCCTTGGCAAGGGTTGCTCCCCTTTGGGGAGCATTAATTTGGCCGTTTCTGCCCCCCTGGGTGGGCAGATTGGCTGATTTTTTTTTTTGTATGGCCACTAGGCCACCAGGGTTTTTTTTTATGTTGGGGAGCGGCCCCATGGACAAGGGTCGCTCCCCTTTATGGAAGGATGATTGTGGCCATTTCTGCCCTCTTTGGGTGGCAGAATAGCAGTATGTTTTTAGGCCCATCTGCCCCCAAGGGGGGCAGAAGCCACTAGACACCAGGGTTTTTTAAATTTTTGTGTTGGGGAGTGGCCTCAAGGGCAAGGGTTGCTCCCCTTTTACGGGGGTGAATATTTTATTTATACTCTTAGGCCCACCTACCCCATAGCTTGGCTGGTGGATTGTGTGTGGACTGGTGCATTATTTGCAAATGTGATTGTAATGTTTTTTTCTCCTTTTTATTCTAGTGTAAAGCTTTTGATTCCTGTTTGCGGTTTCGACAGTGGTTGTTCTGCAGTTTTGCGTAGTTGCATTTTTTTTGGTAAGAAAAACATTTTTGTTGTATTTACTCCAAATGAATATTACTGTCATGTATGAATGAATTATTTTGTAAGTGGTGTCATAATGGCAGCATATTTACTTAGTGTTTTGAGCATGAAAATCTTTGCGATGTGTTTTGCATTGTCTTATGTGTAATTTTCTTTTCTCTTTCTTTTTAGTGGGATATTGTTGATCCATACTGTGTCTGTGCAGAGTAGGTGGTGGTGACTTTAGCTGCTTCTGGCAAGTGAGTGGTATCGTTTTGTAGTATATAGGTATTTCTGATAAAGGTGCATTTTGTTTATTACTTATTTTACAAAGTGTTTGTTGTTGTTGACTTGTTTGACAAGTTACCTTTATTAGTAAGCATTATGGCTAGCCGTAGAATGACTGCTCAGCAGGTGGTTGGTATGCTTCTTGAATCTTCCTCTGAGCAGGATTATGAGACTGACAGTGCGTCTGAGGGAGAGGAGGGAGGGGAAGATTCAGGCAGTGAGTTTTCTCTCCAGATGGAATCATTGGATGATGAAGGTACTCTCAGTGCGGATGAAGTGCCTGTTTTAGAGGAGGATACTGCTGTGCCGATGGTGCAAGAGGCATCTGGATTGCAGCCTGAGGCTGCTAGGCTTCCTACTGGAAGTGCTGGACTCTGGGTTGATCCAAACATGGTGCAGCCGGTGTTGCCTGCCTTTAGTGGTGATGCAGGGTGTAGAGTGGATTGTGAACATTTTTTGCCTATAGTTTTTTCAGTTGTTTATGGATGATGTATTTTTGGGTGAGATTGTTGAGCAGACTAATTTGTATGCTGAACAGTTTTTGAGGGACAACAGTGACAAACTTAGGCCCCGCTCTAGAGCTACCCGGTGGACTCCCACAAATCTGGAAGAGATGAAGAAGTTTTTGGGTTTGACTTTATTGATGGGTTTGATAAGGAAGCCATCCATGGCTTCATATTGGTCTACCAGTCCCTTGATGGCAACGGCCATATTTCCTGCAGTTATGACTTGTGATCGGTATTTACTTCTGCTACGGATGCTGCATTTTGTTGATAATTCTTTGGCGTTGTCACGAGATCACCCTGACTGTGACTGTCTTTTTAAGATTCGGCCTGTTCTTGATCACTTTGTAGATCGATTTTCAGAGATCTATACTCCAGGGAAAGAAATATCTATTGATGAGTCTTTGGTCTTGTTCAAGGGCCATTTGGTTTTTAGGCAGTACATCCCTAGCAAGAGGGCACGCTATGGAATTAAGCTGTATATGTTGTCTGAGAGCAGGACAGGATATGTTTATAATTTCCGCGTGTACACTGGTAGGGATTCCACTATTGACCCCCCCTGGTTGTCCGTCCACTTTAGTAGGAGTTTCAGAGAAAATTGTGTGGGAACTTGCTAGAGGACTGTTTAACAGAGGCCACCCTTTGTACATTGATAACTTCTACACTGCTGTGCAATTGTTTAAGGAATTGTTCAAAGTGGACACTTTTGCTTGTGGCACAATCCGCTCTAACCGTAAAGGTTATCCAAAAGAGCTTGTTTGCAAAAAAATTCAGAGGGGACAGTGCAGTTCCTTGCGTAGTGATGAACTACTAGCTGTGAAATTTGTGGACAGGAGGGATGTGTACATGCTGACTACCATCCATGATGAGAGTACTTCACCTGTGGCTGTTTGGGGTCAGACTGCTGAAGTGCGCAAACCTGTGTGCATTTTAGACTTCAATAAGCACATGGGTGGTGTTGACAGAGTAGATCAGAGGTTGGAACCTTACACTGCTATTCGTAAGGCTTACGTTTGGTATAAGAAGTTGGCCATCCATCTCTTCAATTTAGCAACTTTCAATGCTTTTGTTGTGTTCAAGGAGTGTTCTCCTGCATCAAAGTTGACTTTTGTTCAGTTTCAGCAGTCTGTGATAGGCAGCCTTGTTGTTGTGGAACAGGCAAGTGTTCCTAGAGTTGGAGTGGTGGAGGATGTGGCTCGATTGAAAGATCGCCACTTTCCTGATTACATTTCTCCCACACCCTCGAAAGACTTTCCCACTAGGAGATGTAGAGTCTGTTGGCGAAGAGGTACCTGGAAGGAGACTTGTATGTACTGCCCCGAGTGTCCTTCTAACCCTGGGCTGTGTGTGCCTGCTTGTTTTAGAGCGTACCACACGCAAAAGAATTTTTGGGAGCATCCATGAGTGGTAAAGTGAACTGCCTGGTCTGTATTGTTTAAACATTTTTATTCTGTTTCAAGGTTGGCATTAGTGCAATGTATTTAGTTTCAGATTTTGTGTTAGTAGATTTGTATCTATTTGCAATTTGTTTGTGTTTTCTTTTTTGTATAAAAAAATCCTAAATGTGATGGCGGTGTGTGTAGGCTGGCGCTTGGCTGGCGGTGTGCGTGGACTGGCGCTTGGCTGTCGGTGTGCGTGGATTGGCGATTGGCTGGCGGTGTGCGTGGATTGGCGCTTGGCTGGCGGTGTGCGTGGATTGGCGCTTGGCTGGCGGTGTGCGTGGATTGGCGCTTGGCTGGCGGTGTGCGTGGACTGGCTCTTGGCTGGCTGTGTGCGTGAACTGGCACTTGGCTGGCGGTGTGCGTGGACTGTCGCTTGGCTGGCGGTGTGCATGGACTGGCGCTTGGCTGGCGGTGTGCGTGGACTGGTGCTTGGCTGGCGGTGTGCGTGGACTGGACTGGTGCTTGGCTGGTGGTGTGCGTGGACTGGCGCTCGGCTGGCGGTGTGTGAGTAGTGACTTGCTGCTGGTCACTACACACACTGCTAGCTGAGCGCCACTCCATGCAATCCATCAGCTTGTGTGGTTGCTGTGTCAGGAATGTGGGCTTGTGAAAGTGATGGGCCCTTGAATAGCGCTGTCTGCTGGTGTGAGTGTTGTAATGTGATGGGCCCGCGGCTGGCGGTGTGAATGGTTTTGTATGTGTCACACGTATGAAAGGTGTATGAATGGCCTGTAAAGAGGTTGGTGCCTTGTCGTGGCTTTACAGCTCACGAGCTGTGAGTCAATGGTTCAGTTTCTCGTCCTTTCAATTATTAACAGTGAATTTCATTTTTGTGAAATCACTTGCTAATACAATTGTATATACTGAACCATCACTCACCCTCGTGCCAAATCCAACCAGTATGTGTGTGTGCTTGAGGATTAGATGGCTGTGCAGTAATATTTGTCTTTTTTGTCTTTCTGAAGCAGGGTGTACCTTGTCCCTTTTTGTGAATATTGTAATGTGTTGGTGTCGTGCCTGGTGGTGTGAATGGTCTTGTGTGTATCACGTACAAAAGGTGTGTGAATGGCCTGTAAAGCGGTTGGTGCCTTGCCGTGGCTTTACAGCTCACGAGCTGCGAGTCACTGGTTCAGTTTTTTGTCCATTTAATTATTGACAGTGCATTTCATTTTTGTGAAATCTCTTGTTAATAAAATTTTATATACTGAACCATCACTTGCCCTCGTGCCAAATCCAGCCAGTATGTGTGTGTGTTTGAGGAATAGATGGCTGTGCAGGATTCTTTGTCTTTTTAGTCTCTCTGCCAAGGTGTACATTCCATCTAAGAATAACCTGCCAACTGTAGATATTGTCGTAAACCCATGGGAGTACATGGTGATGTTTCTCTTGTGAATCCCAACAAGTTATTTTATCCACAATGTCCTGCAAACCTCAAAATGTCTGTCACATTGTCCTTGCAATATTGTGCCAAAATTTTCACGCTGCAGAAATAAACAACTAATTATCTCAAAACGACCTGGTTTTGCAAGGGGGGCCACCTGGGTTTTTGGACCCGTGCTCGGCGGCCATCTAGGGAAACCTACCAAACCCACACATTTCTGAAAACTAGACACCCGGGGCTTCCAGGGAGGTATGGCTTGCATGGATCCCCCAACGTTTCCTTACCCAGAATCCCCTGCAAACCTCAATTTTAGCTGAAATAATCACTTTTTTCACACATTTTTGTGTGGGAAAGTTGTGGCATCCCCGGGCTCACACAAATTTCCTACCACCCAGCGTTCCCCCAGGTCTCCCGATAAAAATGGTGCCTCACTTGTGTGGGAGGCTCAAGTACCCGCGACAGGCAAGGGCCCAAAACGTAGTGAGGCGACATCAAAATTGCCTATCTCAAAACCACCTGGTTTTGCAAGGGGGGTCACCTGGGTTTTTGGCCCCGTGCTCGGCGGCCATCTAGGGAAACCTACCAAACCCACACATTTCTGAAAACTAGACACCCAGGGGCTTCCAGGGAGGTATGGCTTGTGTGGATCCCCCAACGTTTCCTTACCCAGAATACCCTGCAAACCTCAATTTTAGCTGAAACAAATCACTTTTTTCACACATTTTTTGTGTGGGAAAGTTGTGGCATCCCCGGGCTCACACAAATTTCCTACCACCCAGCGTTCCCCCAGGTCTCCCGATAAAAATGGTGCCTCACTGGTGTGGGAGGCCCAAGTACCCGCGACAGGCAAGGGCCCAAAACATTTTTTGATAGGCAAT